>CAMPDV010000035.1:644384-1288768 GCA_946699065.1 Loxodes magnus | reverse complement strand
TCTCTCTTTCTAAAATCGCTTTCTCTTCACACTTTCCTTTTTTTTTTCAGAAATCAACTTTACATTTTTACACTCTTGCTTTTTCTCCTTCGTATTTTTCATTTTTAGAATTTCACTTTTTCTCTATTTCTAAAATCACTTTCTCTTCACACTTTCCTTCTTTTTTTCAGAAATCAACTTTACATTTTTACACTCTTGCTTTTTCTCCTTCGTATTTTTCATTTTTAGAATTTCACTTTTTCTCTCTTTCTAAAATCACTTTCTCTTCACACTTTCCTTCTTTTTTCAGAAATCAACTTTACATTTTTACACTCTTGCTTTTTCTCCTTCGTATTTTGCATTTTTAGAATTTCACTTTTTCTCTATTTCTAAAATCACTTTCTCTTCACACTTTCCTTCTTTTTTTCAGAAATCAACTTTACATTTTTACACTCTTGCTTTTTCTCCTTCGTATTTTTCATTTTTAGAATTTCACTTTTTCTCTCTTTCTAAAATCACTTTCTCTTCACACTTTCCTTCTTTTTTTCAGAAATCAACTTTACATTTTTACACTCTTGCTTTTTCTCCTTCGTATTTTGCATTTTTAGAATTTCACTTTTTCTCTCTTTCTAAAATCACTTTCTCTTCACACTTACTTTCTTTTTTTCAGAAATCAACTTTACATTTTTACACTCTTGCTTTTTCTCCTTCGTATTTTGCATTTTTAGAATTTCACTTTTTCTCTCTTTCTAAAATCACTTTCTCTTTACACTTACTTTCTTTTTTTCAGAAATCAACTTTACATTTTTACACTCTTGCTTTTTCTCCTTCGTATTTTGCATTTTTAGAATTTCACTTTTTCTCTCTTTCTAAAATCACTTTCTCTTCACACTTTCCTTTTTTTTTTCAGAAATCAACTTTACATTTTTACACTCTTGCTTTTTCTCCTTCGTATTTTGCATTTTTAGAATTTCACTTTTTCTCTCTTTCTAAAATCACTTTCTCTTCACACTTTCCTTCTTTTTTTCAGAAATCAACTTTACATTTTTACACTCTTGCTTTTTCTCCTTCGTATTTTGCATTTTTAGAATTTCACTTTTTCTCTCTTTCTAAAATCACTTTCATTTATCTTTACACTTACTTTCTTTTTTTCAGAAATCAACTTTACATTTTTACACTCTTGCTTTTTCTCCTTCGTATTTTGCATTTTTAGAATTTCACTTTTTCTCTCTTTCTAAAATCACTTTCATTTATCTTTACACTTACTTTCTTTTTTTCAGAAATCAACTTTACATTTTTACACTCTTGCTTTTTCTCCTTCGTATTTTGCATTTTTAGAATTTCACTTTTTCTCTCTTTCTAAAATCACTTTCTCTTCACACTTTCCTTCTTTTTTTCAGAAATCAACTTTACATTTTTACACTCTTGCTTTTTCTCCTTCGTATTTTGCATTTTTAGAATTTCACTTTTTCTCTCTTTCTAAAATCACTTTCATTTATCTTTACACTTACTTTCTTTTTTTCAGAAATCAACTTTACATTTTTACACTCTTGCTTTTTCTCCTTCGTATTTTGCATTTTTAGAATTTCACTTTTTCTCTCTTTCTAAAATCACTTTCTCTTCACACTTACTTTCTTTTTTTCAGAAATCAACTTTACATTTTTACACTCTTGCTTTTTCTCCTTCGTATTTTGCATTTTTAGAATTTCACTTTTTCTCTCTTTCTAAAATCACTTTCATTTATCTTTACACTTACTTTCTTTTTTTCAGAAATCAACTTTACATTTTTACACTCTTGCTTTTTCTCCTTCGTATTTTTCATTTTTAGAATTTCACTTTTTCTCTCTTTCTAAAATCACTTTCTCTTTACACTTTCCTTCTTTTTTTCAGAAATCAACTTTACATTTTTACACTCTTGCTTTTTCTCCTTCGTATTTTGCATTTTTAGAATTTCACTTTTTCTCTCTTTCTAAAATCACTTTCATCTTTACACTTACTTTCTTTTTTTCAGAAATCAACTTTACATTTTTACACTCTTGCTTTTTCTCCTTCGTATTTTGCATTTTTAGAATTTCACTTTTTCTCTCTTTCTAAAATCACTTTATCTTCACACTTACTTTCTTTTTTTCAGAAATCAACTTTACATTTTTACACTCTTGCTTTTTCTCCTTCGTATTTTGCATTTTTAGAATTTCACTTTTTCTCTATTTCTAAAATCACTTTCTCTTTACACTTTCCTTCTTTTTTTCAGAAATCAACTTTACATTTTATCTCTCTTGCTTTTTCTCCTTCGTATTTTTCATTTTTAGAATTTCACTTTTTCTCTCTTTCTAAAATCACTTTCTCTTTATCACACTTTCCTTCTTTTTTTCAGAAATCAACTTTACATTTTTACACTCTTGCTTTTTCTCCTTCGTATTTTGCATTTTTAGAATTTCACTTTTTCTCTCTTTCTAAAATCACTTTCTCTTTACACTTTCCTTCTTTTTTTCAGAAATCAACTTTACATTTTATCTCTCTTGCTTTTTCTCCTTCGTATTTTGCATTTTTAGAATTTCACTTTTTCTCTATTTCTAAAATCACTTTCTCTTCACACTTACTTTCTTTTTTTCAGAAATCAACTTTACATTTTTACACTCTTGCTTTTTCTCCTTCGTATTTTTCATTTTTAGAATTTCACTTTTTTCTCTCTTTCTAAAATCACTTTATCTCTTACACTTTCCTTCTTTTTTTCAGAAATCAACTTTACATTTTTACACTCTTGCTTTTTCTCCTTCGTATTTTGCATTTTTAGAATTTCACTTTTTCTCTCTTTCTAAAATCACTTTCTCTTCACACTTTCCTTCTTTTTTTCAGAAATCAACTTTACATTTTTACACTCTTGCTTTTTCTCCTTCGTATTTTTCATTTTTAGAATTTCACTTTTTCTCTCTTTCTAAAATCAATTTATCTTTACACTTACCTTCTTTTTTTCAGAAATCAACTTTACATTTTTACACTCTTGCTTTTTCTCCTTCGTATTTTGCATTTTTAGAATTTCACTTTTTCTCTCTTTCTAAAATCACTTTCATTTATCTTTACACTTACTTTCTTTTTTTCAGAAATCAACTTTACATTTTTACACTCTTGCTTTTTCTCCTTCGTATTTTGCATTTTTAGAATTTCACTTTTTCTCTCTTTCTAAAATCACTTTCTCTTTACACTTTCCTTCTTTTTTTCAGAAATCAACTTTACATTTTTCTCTCTTGCTTTTTCTCCTTCGTATTTTGCATTTTTAGAATTTCACTTTTTCTCTCTTTCTAAAATCACTTTCATCTTCTTTACACTTACTTTCTTTTTTTCAGAAATCAACTTTACATTTTTACACTCTTGCTTTTTCTCCTTCGTATTTTGCATTTTTAGAATTTCACTTTTTCTCTCTTTCTAAAATCACTTTCTCTTCACACTTTCCTTCTTTTTTTCAGAAATCAACTTTACATTTTTCTCTCTTGCTTTTTCTCTTCGTATTTTGCATTTTTAGAATTTCACTTTTTCTCTCTTTCTAAAATCACTTTCTCTTCACACTTTCCTTCTTTTTTTCAGAAATCAACTTTACATTTTTACACTCTTGCTTTTTCTCCTTCGTATTTTTCATTTTTAGAATTTCACTTTTTCTCTCTTTCTAAAATCACTTTCTCTTTACACTTTCCTTCTTTTTTTCAGAAATCAACTTTACATTTTTACACTCTTGCTTTTTCTCCTTCGTATTTTGCATTTTTAGAATTTCACTTTTTCTCTCTTTCTAAAATCACTTTCTCTTCACACTTACTTTCTTTTTTTCAGAAATCAACTTTACATTTTATCACTCTTGCTTTTTCTCCTTCGTATTTTGCATTTTTAGAATTTCACTTTTTCTCTCTTTCTAAAATCACTTTCTCTTTACACTTTCCTTCTTTTTTTCAGAAATCAACTTTACATTTTTACACTCTTGCTTTTTCTCCTTCGTATTTTGCATTTTTAGAATTTCACTTTTTCTCTCTTTCTAAAATCACTTTCTTTATCTTTACACTTACTTTCTTTTTTTCAGAAATCAACTTTACATTTTTACACTCTTGCTTTTTCTCCTTCGTATTTTGCATTTTTAGAATTTCACTTTTTCTCTCTTTCTAAAATCACTTTCTCTTTACACTTTCCTTCTTTTTTTCAGAAATCAACTTTACATTTTTACACTCTTGCTTTTTCTCCTTCGTATTTTGCATTTTTAGAATTTCACTTTTTCTCTCTTTCTAAAATCACTTTCTCTTCACACTTTCCTTCTTTTTTTCAGAAATCAACTTTACATTTTTACACTCTTGCTTTTTCTCCTTCGTATTTTGCATTTTTAGAATTTCACTTTTTCTCTCTTTCTAAAATCACTTTCTCGTCACACTTTCCTTCTTCTACATTTTTAAACTCTTGCTTTTTCTCCTTCGTATTTTGCATTTTTAGAATTTCACTTTTTCTCTCTTTCTAAAATCACTTTCTCTTCACACTTTCCTTCTTCTTTTCAGAAATCAACTTTACATTTTTACACTCTTGCTTTTACTCATTCGTATTTTGCATTTTTAGAATTTCACTTTTTCTCTCTTTCTAAAATCACTTTCTCTTCACACTTTCCTTCTTCTTTTCAGAAATCAACTTTACATTTTTACATTCTTGCTTTTTCTCCTTCGTATTTTGCATTTTTAGAATTTCACTTTTTCTCTCTTTCTAAAATCACTTTCTCTTCATACTTTCCTTCTTTTTTTCAGAAATCAACTTTACATTTTTACACTCTTGCTTTTTCTCCTTCGTATTTTGCATTTTTAGAATTTCACTTTTTCTCTCTTTCTAAAATCACTTTCTCTTTCCTTCTTTTTTTCAGAAATCAACTTTACATTTTTACACTCTTGCTTTTTCTCCTTCGTATTTTGCATTTTCAGAATTTCACTTTTTGTCTCTTTCTAAAATCACTTTCTCTTCACACTTTCCTTCTTTTTTTCAGAAATCAACTTTACATTTTTACACTCTTGCTTTTTCTCCTTCGTATTTTGCATTTTTAGAATTTCACTTTTTCTCTCTTTCTAAAATCACTTTCTCTTCACACTTTCCTCTTTCAGAAATACACATTTTTACACTCTTGCTTTTTCTCCTTCGTATTTTGCGTTTTTAGAATTTCACTTTTTCTCTCTTTCTAAAATCACTTTCTCTTCACACTTTCCTTCTTCTTTTCAGAAATCAACTTTACATTTTTAAACTCTTGCTTTTTCTCCTTCGTATTTTGCATTTTTAGAATTTCACTTTTTCTCTCTTTCTAAAATCACTTTCTCTTCACACTTTCCTTCTTTTTCTTAAATCAACTTTACATTTTTACACTCTTGCTTTTTCTCCTTCGTATTTTGCGTTTTTAGAATTTCACTTTTTCTCTCTTTCTAAAATCAATTTCTCTTCACACTTTCCTTCTTTTTCTTAAATCAACTTTACATTTTTACACTCTTGCTTTTTCTCCTTCGTATTTTGCATTTTTAGAATTTCACTTTTTCTCTCTTTCTAAAATCACTTTCTCTTCACACTTTCCTTCTTTTTTTAGAAATCAACTTTACATTTTTACACTCTTGCTTTTTCTCCTTCGTATTTTGCATTTTTAGAATTTCACTTTTTCTCTCTTTCTAAAATCACTTTCTCTTCACACTTTCCTTCTTTTTTTCAGAAATCAACTTTACATTTTTAAACTCTTGCTTTTTCTCCTTCGTATTTTGCATTTTTAGAATTTCACTTTTTCTCTCTTTCTAAAATCACTTTCTCTTCACACTTTCCTTCTTCTTTTCAGAAATCAACTTTACATTTTTACACTCTTGCTTTTTCTCCTTCGTATTTTGCATTTTTAGAATTTCACTTTTTCTCTCTTTCTAAAATCACTTTCTCTTCACACTTTCCTTCTTTTTTTCAGAAATCAACTTTACATTTTTACACTCTTGCTTTTTCTCCTTCGTATTTTGCATTTTTAGAATTTCACTTTTTCTCTCTTTCTAAAATCACTTTCTCTTCACACTTTCCTTCTTTTTTTCAGAAATCAACTTTACATTTTTACACTCTTGCTTTTTCTCCTTCGTATTTTGCATTTTTAGAATTTCACTTTTTCTCTCTTTCTAAAATCACTTTCTCTTCACACTTTCCTTCTTCTTTTCAGAAATCAACTTTACATTTTTACACTCTTGCTTTTTCTCCTTCGTATTTTGCATTTTTAGAATTTCACTTTTTCTCTCTTTCTAAAATCACTTTCTCTTCACACTTTCCTTCTTTTTTCTTAAATCAACTTTACATTTTTACACTCTTGCTTTTTCTCCTTCGTATTTTGCATTTTTAGAATTTCACTTTTTCTCTCTTTCTAAAATCACTTTCTCTTCACACTTTCCTTCTTTTTCTTAAATCAACTTTACATTTTTACACTCTTGCTTTTTCTCCTTCGTATTTTGCATTTTTAGAATTTCACTTTTTCTCTCTTTCTAAAATCACTTTCTCTTCACACTTTCCTTCTTTTTCTTAAATCAACTTTACATTTTTACACTCTTGCTTTTTCTCCTTCGTATTTTGCATTTTTAGAATTTCACTTTTTCTCTCTTTCTAAAATCACTTTCTCTTCACTCTTTCCTTCTTTTTTTCAGAAATCAACTTTACATTTTTACACTCTTGCTTTTTCTCCTTCGTATTTTGCATTTTTAGAATTTCACTTTTTCTCTCTTTCTAAAATCACTTTCTCTTCACTCTTTCCTTCTTTTTTCTTAAATCAACTTTACATTTTTACACTCTTGCTTTTTCTCCTTCGTATTTTGCATTTTTAGAATTTCACTTTTTCTCTCTTTCTAAAATCACTTTCTCTTCACACTTTCCTTCTTCTTTTCAGAAATCAACTTTACATTTTTACACTCTTGCTTTTTCTCCTTCGTATTTTGCATTTTTAGAATTTCACTTTTTCTCTCTTTCTAAAATCACTTTCTCTTCACACTTTCCTTCTTTTCTCTTAAATCAACCTTTCATTTTTACACTCTTGCTTTTTCTCCTTCGTATTTTGCATTTTTAGAATTTCACTTTTTCTCTCTTTCTAAAATCACTTTCTCTTCACACTTTCCTTCTTTTCTCTTAAATCAACTTTACATTTTTACACTCTTGCTTTTTCTCCTTCGTATTTTGCATTTTTAGAATTCACTTTTTCTCTCTTTCTAAAATCACTTTCTCTTCACACTTTCCTTCTTTTCTCTTAAATCAACCTTTCATTTTTACACTCTTGCTTTTTCTCCTTCGTATTTTGCATTTTTAGAATTTCACTTTTTCTCTCTTTCTAAAATCACTTTCTCTTCACACTTTCCTTCTTTTCTCTTAAATCAACTTTACATTTTTACACTCTTGCTTTTTCTCCTTCGTATTTTGCGTTTTTAGAATTTCACTTTTTCTCTCTTTCTAAAATCACTTTCTCGTCACACTTTCCTTCTTCTACATTTTTAAACTCTTGCTTTTTCTCCTTCGTATTTTGCATTTTTAGAATTCACTTTTTCTCTCTTTCTAAAATCACTTTCTCTTCACACTTTCCTTTTTTTTTTCAGAAATCAACTTTACATTTTTACACTCTTGCTTTTTCTCCTTCGTATTTTGCATTTTTAGAATTTCACTTTTTCTCTCTTTCTAAAATCACTTTCTCTTCACACTTTCCTTCTTTTTTCTTAAATCAACTTTACATTTTTACACTCTTGCTTTTTCTCCTTCGTATTTTGCATTTTTAGAATTCACTTTTTCTCTCTTTCTAAAATCACTTTCTCTTCACACTTTCCTTCTTTTTTCTTAAATCAACTTTACATTTTTACACTCTTGCTTTTTCTCCTTCGTATTTTGCATTTTTAGAATTTCACTTTTTCTCTCTTTCTAAAATCACTTTCTCTTCACACTTTCCTTCTTTTTTTCAGAAATCAACTTTACATTTTTACACTCTTGCTTTTTCTCCTTCGTATTTTGCATTTTTAGAATTTCACTTTTTCTCTCTTTCTAAAATCACTTTCTCTTCACTCTTTCCTTCTTTTTTCTTAAATCAACTTTACATTTTTACACTCTTGCTTTTTCTCCTTCGTATTTTGCATTTTTAGAATTTCACTTTTTCTCTCTTTCTAAAATCACTTTCTCTTCACACTTTCCTTCTTTTTCTTAAATCAACTTTACATTTTTACACTCTTGCTTTTTCTCCTTCGTATTTTGCATTTTTAGAATTTCACTTTTTCTCTCTTTCTAAAATCACTTTCTCTTCACACTTTCCTTCTTTTTTCTTAAATCAACTTTACATTTTTACACTCTTGCTTTTTCTCCTTCGTATTTTGCATTTTTAGAATTTCACTTTTTCTCTCTTTCTAAAATCACTTTCTCTTCACACTTTCCTTCTTTTCTCTTAAATCAACTTTACATTTTTACACTCTTGCTTTTTCTCCTTCGTATTTTGCATTTTTAGAATTTCACTTTTTCTCTCTTTCTAAAATCACTTTCTCTTCACACTTTCCTTCTTTTCTCTTAAATCAACTTTACATTTTTACACTCTTGCTTTTTCTCCTTCGTATTTTGCATTTTTAGAATTTCACTTTTTCTCTCTTTCTAAAATCACTTTCTCTTCACACTTTCCTTCTTCTTTTCAGAAATCAACTTTACATTTTTACACTCTTGCTTTTTCTCCTTCGTATTTTGCATTTTTAGAATTTCACTTTTTCTCTCTTTCTAAAATCACTTTCTCTTCACACTTTCCTTCTTCTTTTCAGAAATCAACTTTACATTTTTACACTCTTGCTTTTTCTCCTTCGTATTTTGCATTTTTAGAATTTCACTTTTTCTCTCTTTCTAAAATCAATTTCTCTTCACACTTTCCTTCTTCTTTTCAGAAATCAACTTTACATTTTTACACTCTTGCTTTTTCTCCTTCGTATTTTGCGTTTTTAGAATTTCACTTTTTCTCTCTTTCTAAAATCACTTTCTCTTCACACTTTCCTTCTTTTTTTCAGAAATCAACTTTACATTTTTACACTCTTGCTTTTTCTCCTTCGTATTTTGCATTTTTAGAATTTCACTTTTTCTCTCTTTCTAAAATCACTTTCTCTTCACACTTTCCTTCTTCTTTTCAGAAATCAACTTTACATTTTTACACTCTTGCTTTTTCTCCTTCGTATTTTGCATTTTTAGAATTTCACTTTTTCTCTCTTTCTAAAATCACTTTCTCTTCAAACTTTCCTTCTTCTTTTCAGAAATCAACTTTACATTTTTACACTCTTGCTTTTTCTCCTTCGTATTTTGCATTTTTAGAATTTCACTTTTTCTCTCTTTCTAAAATCACTTTCTCTTCACACTTTCCTTCTTTTTCTTAAATCAACCTTTCATTTTTACACTCTTGCTTTTTCTCCTTCGTATTTTGCATTTTTAGAATTTCACTTTTTCTCTCTTTCTAAAATCACTTTCTCTTCACACTTTCCTTCTTTTTTTCAGAAATCAACTTTACATTTTTACACTCTTGCTTTTTCTCCTTCGTATTTTGCATTTTTAGAATTTCACTTTTTCTCTCTTTCTAAAATCACTTTCTCTTCACACTTTCCTTCTTTTCTCTTAAATCAACTTTACATTTTTAAACTCTTGCTTTTTCTCATTCGTATTTTGCATTTTTAGAATTTCACTTTTTCTCTCTTTCTAAAATCACTTTCTCTTCACACTTTCCTTCTTTTTTTCAGAAATCAACTTTACATTTTTACACTCTTGCTTTTTCTCCTTCGTATTTTGCATTTTTAGAATTTCACTTTTTCTCTCTTTCTAAAATCACTTTCTCTTCACACTTTCCTTCTTTTCTCCACTTGAAATTGCTATCAAAGCTAAAATCAAAGTAATTGCTACTTTCATTTTTATTATCTAGTCATCTCACCTTTTAAAGCTTTGGAGTTAAATAACTCCGTAGTTATTTTCAAGAGTTATTTTAAATAATTATTAATTTAATTTTTTAGAAAAGAATGGGTTCAAGTCCCAGAACTTCATTTTTTTACATAGTGTTTAATAGATATAAGAGAACAAATTTAATAAAGATTATATAAATTAAAGTTTTTCTCAACTATGATTGGCAAAGAACTAACAGAAATACCATCTTCCAGTGCCATTATCTTTTACTCCTGATACTCCTTGATATGTATTATCAGCTAATAAATTTGCTCTATGTCCAGATGAATTAATCCATTAATTCACAGCTGCAGCTCCTGGATTCGCATTATCATAATTATATGCAACATTCTCTGCACAACTACTCCAGCCTGGAATTGATTAACATCGTTAATTGAAATTATCATGAGAAATGGTACCTGCATTGATTTAATAAGTATTATGATCGGAACAAAGTTGGTATAATAGTTGATCCCATTTTTGATCAGTTTTACCTTAACTT
Source organism: Loxodes magnus (assembly GCA_946699065.1). Classification (NCBI taxonomy): domain Eukaryota; phylum Ciliophora; class Karyorelictea; order Loxodida; family Loxodidae; genus Loxodes; species Loxodes magnus. The sequence goes on along the minus strand of CAMPDV010000035.1, from coordinate 1,278,345 downwards.
TAACGGAATTTATTCGATTCAAGGAATGCAGTCCATGAAGCATTATTTACTCCTGCAGGACATCCGTTACTTGTATTTGTTGTATTTGTTGTTGCTGTATTTGTTGTATTTGTTGTATTTGTTGTTGTTGTATTTGTTGTTGTTGTTGTAGTTGTAGTTTCATATTGAGGATTAGTATAAGCTTTGATTTTAGATACCCAACTTTCAAATACTGAAACTCCTGTGTAAGTTACATCTGATTTTGCATTTTTATTAGCTATACTTCCATCTTTATGAATTAAAATCAAAGTTGGAATTGTACTTACACTATATTTAGAATAAACACTTTTGGTGTTATAGGGTTATCTAGCAAAAGACATTTTATTAGAATATGTATTGTATGCAGATGTTGTATATTCATAAAGACTAGCTACATTTTCATATCTGAAACAAGATCCTCCGTTAACTTGTTTATAGAAAGCATCTAAAGTAGGAGTAAATGATTGGCAAGGACCACACCAACTTGCTGTGAAATAAATAGTAATAGCTTCAACTAAAGCAAAGTTATCATAAGTCCATGTAGTATAATTTTTCTTATTGAATGTTGTACCTATTATTTTTGTAACGGGATCTCTATAATAAACTTCTTTTGCGTTACATCCTTAATGTGTGTTTGTTTAATCCCATGTTTTATCATCTTGAGGTCCATTAGGGCAATCACCCCAATCATAATATGTCTTTTAATCATAGCATTCATGATCGCAAACTCCATCACCTATCATAGATACTTTACAACCTGTTGGTAAACTATTACAATCACCTCCATCACCATTTCTTACTGCACAAGGTGGATCACATACTCCATCTCCAATCCAACTATCTGGACATGAACCATATCCTGTATTATCTACCCAATCAGCATTTTACTAAGTTGTTTAAGTGGTTTGCTACTAGGTTGTTTACTATGTTGTTTATTACGTTGTTTCATACTAAGGATTCGTATAGGCAGCTACTTTTTAAACCCAAGAATTAAAATATGTTGATCCTCCATAAACTTCTGAACTAGCATCGCCATTTGATACACTACCATCTTTATTTATTAATACTAACTTTGGAATATACGATACACTGTATTTGCTTCCTAATTAATTTATTCTTGCATCACCAAATGGAATTACAGCAAAACTATATTTATCCATATAATTATGATGATCTGCATTTGTATAACTAAGCTCCGAAACTACATTTTCGTATCTGAAACACGATCCTCCATTTACTTTCTAATAATAATCTTGAAGTGTAACAGAAAAACTTCTGCAAGGACTACACCAAGAAGCAGTGAAGTATAAAGTTATGGCTTCTACATATTAGAAATTATCATAAGTCCAATTTACTACTCCTCCTTTTTCAAAACTGTTTCCTACAAGTTACTTCATTACATTGTAATAATAAATCTATTTCGTATTACATACATCTTCTAAACTCAAATCATGAGCACTTGAAATTGCTATCAAAGCTAAAATCAAAGTAATTGCTACTTTCATTTTTATTATCTAGTCATCTCACCTTTTAAAGCTTTGGAGTTAAATAACTCCGTAGTTATTTTCAAGAGTTATTTTAAATAATTATTAATTTAATTTTTTAGAAAAGAATGGGTTCAAGTCCCAGAACTTCATTTTTTTACATAGTGTTTAATAGATATAAGAGAACAAATTTAATAAAGATTATATAAATTAAAGTTTTTCTCAACTATGATTGGCAAAGAACTAACAGAAATACCATCTTCCAGTGCCATTATCTTTTACTCCTGATACTCCTTGATATGTATTATCAGCTAATAAATTTGCTCTATGTCCAGATGAATTAATCCATTAATTCACAGCTGCAGCTCCTGGATTCGCATTATCATAATTATATGCAACATTCTCTGCACAACTACTCCAGCCTGGAATTGATTAACATCGTTAATTGAAATTATCATGAGAAATGGTACCTGCATTGATTTAATAAGTATTATGATCGGAACAAAGTTGGTATAATAGTTGATCCCATTTTTGATCAGTTTTACCTTAACTTTAACGGAATTTATTCGATTCAAGGAATGCAGTCCATGAAGCATTATTTACTCCTGCAGGACATCCGTTACTTGTATTTGTTGTATTTGTTGTTGCTGTATTTGTTGTATTTGTTGTATTTGTTGTTGTTGTATTTGTTGTTGTTGTTGTAGTTGTAGTTTCATATTGAGGATTAGTATAAGCTTTGATTTTAGATACCCAACTTTCAAATACTGAAACTCCTGTGTAAGTTACATCTGATTTTGCATTTTTATTAGCTATACTTCCATCTTTATGAATTAAAATCAAAGTTGGAATTGTACTTACACTATATTTAGAATAAACACTTTTGGTGTTATAGGGTTATCTAGCAAAAGACATTTTATTAGAATATGTATTGTATGCAGATGTTGTATATTCATAAAGACTAGCTACATTTTCATATCTGAAACAAGATCCTCCGTTAACTTGTTTATAGAAAGCATCTAAAGTAGGAGTAAATGATTGGCAAGGACCACACCAACTTGCTGTGAAATAAATAGTAATAGCTTCAACTAAAGCAAAGTTATCATAAGTCCATGTAGTATAATTTTTCTTATTGAATGTTGTACCTATTATTTTTGTAACGGGATCTCTATAATAAACTTCTTTTGCGTTACATCCTTAATGTGTGTTTGTTTAATCCCATGTTTTATCATCTTGAGGTCCATTAGGGCAATCACCCCAATCATAATATGTCTTTTAATCATAGCATTCATGATCGCAAACTCCATCACCTATCATAGATACTTTACAACCTGTTGGTAAACTATTACAATCACCTCCATCACCATTTCTTACTGCACAAGGTGGATCACATACTCCATCTCCAATCCAACTATCTGGACATGAACCATATCCTGTATTATCTACCCAATCAGCATTTTACTAAGTTGTTTAAGTGGTTTGCTACTAGGTTGTTTACTATGTTGTTTATTACGTTGTTTCATACTAAGGATTCGTATAGGCAGCTACTTTTTAAACCCAAGAATTAAAATATGTTGATCCTCCATAAACTTCTGAACTAGCATCGCCATTTGATACACTACCATCTTTATTTATTAATACTAACTTTGGAATATACGATACACTGTATTTGCTTCCTAATTAATTTATTCTTGCATCACCAAATGGAATTACAGCAAAACTATATTTATCCATATAATTATGATGATCTGCATTTGTATAACTAAGCTCCGAAACTACATTTTCGTATCTGAAACACGATCCTCCATTTACTTTCTAATAATAATCTTGAAGTGTAACAGAAAAACTTCTGCAAGGACTACACCAAGAAGCAGTGAAGTATAAAGTTATGGCTTCTACATATTAGAAATTATCATAAGTCCAATTTACTACTCCTCCTTTTTCAAAACTGTTTCCTACAAGTTACTTCATTACATTGTAATAATAAATCTATTTCGTATTACATACATCTTCTAAACTCAAATCATGAGCACTTGAAATTGCTATCAAAGCTAAAATCAAAGTAATTGCTACTTTCATTTTTATTATCTAGTCATCTCACCTTTTAAAGCTTTGGAGTTAAATAACTCCGTAGTTATTTTCAAGAGTTATTTTAAATAATTATTAATTTAATTTTTTAGAAAAGAATGGGTTCAAGTCCCAGAACTTCATTTTTTTACATAGTGTTTAATAGATATAAGAGAACAAATTTAATAAAGATTATATAAATTAAAGTTTTTCTCAACTATGATTGGCAAAGAACTAACAGAAATACCATCTTCCAGTGCCATTATCTTTTACTCCTGATACTCCTTGATATGTATTATCAGCTAATAAATTTGCTCTATGTCCAGATGAATTAATCCATTAATTCACAGCTGCAGCTCCTGGATTCGCATTATCATAATTATATGCAACATTCTCTGCACAACTACTCCAGCCTGGAATTGATTAACATCGTTAATTGAAATTATCATGAGAAATGGTACCTGCATTGATTTAATAAGTATTATGATCGGAACAAAGTTGGTATAATAGTTGATCCCATTTTTGATCAGTTTTACCTTAACTTTAACGGAATTTATTCGATTCAAGGAATGCAGTCCATGAAGCATTATTTACTCCTGCAGGACATCCGTTACTTGTATTTGTTGTATTTGTTGTTGCTGTATTTGTTGTATTTGTTGTATTTGTTGTTGTTGTATTTGTTGTTGTTGTTGTAGTTGTAGTTTCATATTGAGGATTAGTATAAGCTTTGATTTTAGATACCCAACTTTCAAATACTGAAACTCCTGTGTAAGTTACATCTGATTTTGCATTTTTATTAGCTATACTTCCATCTTTATGAATTAAAATCAAAGTTGGAATTGTACTTACACTATATTTAGAATAAACACTTTTGGTGTTATAGGGTTATCTAGCAAAAGACATTTTATTAGAATATGTATTGTATGCAGATGTTGTATATTCATAAAGACTAGCTACATTTTCATATCTGAAACAAGATCCTCCGTTAACTTGTTTATAGAAAGCATCTAAAGTAGGAGTAAATGATTGGCAAGGACCACACCAACTTGCTGTGAAATAAATAGTAATAGCTTCAACTAAAGCAAAGTTATCATAAGTCCATGTAGTATAATTTTTCTTATTGAATGTTGTACCTATTATTTTTGTAACGGGATCTCTATAATAAACTTCTTTTGCGTTACATCCTTAATGTGTGTTTGTTTAATCCCATGTTTTATCATCTTGAGGTCCATTAGGGCAATCACCCCAATCATAATATGTCTTTTAATCATAGCATTCATGATCGCAAACTCCATCACCTATCATAGATACTTTACAACCTGTTGGTAAACTATTACAATCACCTCCATCACCATTTCTTACTGCACAAGGTGGATCACATACTCCATCTCCAATCCAACTATCTGGACATGAACCATATCCTGTATTATCTACCCAATCAGCATTTTACTAAGTTGTTTAAGTGGTTTGCTACTAGGTTGTTTACTATGTTGTTTATTACGTTGTTTCATACTAAGGATTCGTATAGGCAGCTACTTTTTAAACCCAAGAATTAAAATATGTTGATCCTCCATAAACTTCTGAACTAGCATCGCCATTTGATACACTACCATCTTTATTTATTAATACTAACTTTGGAATATACGATACACTGTATTTGCTTCCTAATTAATTTATTCTTGCATCACCAAATGGAATTACAGCAAAACTATATTTATCCATATAATTATGATGATCTGCATTTGTATAACTAAGCTCCGAAACTACATTTTCGTATCTGAAACACGATCCTCCATTTACTTTCTAATAATAATCTTGAAGTGTAACAGAAAAACTTCTGCAAGGACTACACCAAGAAGCAGTGAAGTATAAAGTTATGGCTTCTACATATTAGAAATTATCATAAGTCCAATTTACTACTCCTCCTTTTTCAAAACTGTTTCCTACAAGTTACTTCATTACATTGTAATAATAAATCTATTTCGTATTACATACATCTTCTAAACTCAAATCATGAGCACTTGAAATTGCTATCAAAGCTAAAATCAAAGTAATTGCTACTTTCATTTTTATTATCTAGTCATCTCACCTTTTAAAGCTTTGGAGTTAAATAACTCCGTAGTTATTTTCAAGAGTTATTTTAAATAATTATTAATTTAATTTTTTTGTCAGGTAATTTTAAATGCTTTTTGTGTTCGACTGATTTTAGTTTTGAATAGCTTAGGTAACTGTTATTATTATAGACAGAACTAAGAGATTAATATACTTATAGATTCATTTGATCAAAAGTATTAGCCCTGAGCAAACGATTAATTTCCTGCTAATATGTAATAAGATTCTGTCTTAGGTTAAAAATAAGTCCAAAATTCTAATGTATTTAATTCTTAAGAGTTCATGATTCAGTCCATGTTAAAGTAAGAAGATTGCCCGATTAAATAGGAAGATAAAAGTTCGAATTAATACGAAGTATATGATTAATGAAGTTAATAGCAAAGAAACGTTTGTACATAATAATAGTTTTAGGATGAGAAAGATTCTAAAATGGATCTTTCTAAATAACAAGAAAATTTATAAAAAGTTGAGCAAACAGTTTTATTGTAATTACCTTCTGAAGTTTTAAATGTTCAGGAAAAATTTACTTAAAAGGTAAAAGTAAGATTAACTCCTGTTTAGCTCACTAATGAAAACAATCTAATTCCGCTTCCACCCTTGCTAAAGCCTCTTACAGAATCTAAAAGCGATACTTAAGTCATTTGCTTTTAGACTTTTATCAAAAGAAAGCTAATATAATAAAAATATAATTTCCAATAAAATGCAAAAATTAAATTAGTTTTCAAAGATGAAATTTTAGATGAAAGTCTTCTTTTATATGAGTTACTTGAAATTGAAGGTCCTAATAATGTCTTGTAGATTAACTATGGCTTAGAATGAAACATAGTTTAAGCAAATAACAATGACTTTTAACTATCTAATGCTTAATTTATTTCATTTTAACTTTAAATCAACCAAATAAGTAGTTTTTCATTTACTAATATAGATCTGACTTTTTATCTTTATCATAATCTAAATTGAGAGTTAATTTTAAAATGAAAATAATAGATTTTTATATTATGTATTAAAATTTTATTATTAATATGTAAAGCTATATTTAGATTAGAAAGATATAGAATATTAGATTCTTCTTATTTAGTTATACTTTTATCAAATCGTTATTGGATAAATTAAAAAAATATTGAAGAGCCATGATTAGTTCTATTAAACTTGAAAATTTATCATCCTAAAATTAAATAAAATTTTATATGGATTGTTGGTTAAAAATAATGACTCATCTAGATTAATAAACATTTGCTATTAGCGAATGTTTAATCTTTTAAATTTCAAAATTTAATCTTTTAAAGAATCGTTAAAAGTTTATGTCTTATGAAGAAGATCATTTATATTCTAGCTTGCTCAATCTCTTAGCAAATTCAATTCTAAAAGCTTCGTCAAACTCAAGAAGAACTATATATGTTTTTATGTTCTTATAATACTCCTAATAGTCATCTAAGGACAATTAATTTGACATAAAGCAGAATGAAACGGAGCTATTTTGTAATTCCGTTGCAAAGAAAGCTAATGTTAGAACTGCTTCATTTGTATTTTCAAATTCATAACTTCCTCCCTTAAATCCTGCTTTTAAATAATGCTATTTTCCAAAATCAGAATTCATTGTCTTACTTCCCATTACTCTTTCAAGAACTTAATACATTCCATCTGTAAATTAGTACTTTCTTCCATTTATTTTATACATTATACCTTGATAATCAAATGCAGTTGAACGAATAAAAAGTTTTGAAAAAGTTTCTGCTGCTTTTAAGTCATTTAATAGTAGGTCTTTATCTCTAATTTTTCCTGTTTTGTCACTTTTTAATAGATTATGGAACTCGATTGCTCTTTATCTAAAATCTTCTTAAGTTAGGCTTTCTAGTCATTCATAATACTATTATTGAGTTATGTTCTTATCATTTACAACAGCTAACATAGATGATGCACAATATATTTGTCTATCATGATAAACTAAATTTAGCGAATCTGCCTTTTAATTAATATAATCAGTTCCAATCAAATCTTACAAAAATTCGGTATTGCAATTGGAGCTGTATTTTATCATTCCAAAGGCTATTTCCTCTAGTTTCACTTTATTATCGCTAATTTTCTTATTCTATTCCAATTCTTCTAGCCATTGCTAATGTGTCTCATCTATATGTGTAAGATAGTAAGCATTAAGATCCTCCAAATCTATCAAAGTATCTGGATCTAATTTTTTTTCATCTACCAACTGAGAATAGGAAATAGCTATGATAGTTTTAAACATACTCATTGTTTATTTATGATCAAAAGTATTGTGATTCATTATATGTTTATCATTATAAGCATAGCTTATTGAAAACTTATCAGGATAGCTATTTACTAATTCCCACATCGAAAATTTTGCTTGTGGTTCAAATTTTATCATAGAGAATTTTCTATCCTAATTAGTTGAGAAAGTTAAAATAGCTGTTGAAAGTTTTTTACTAAAGCCTATAAAAGCAATAGTAGAAGTTTCATCTTCCTAATAGATGAAATATGAAAGAAACTAACCTTAGTTATTCTTCAAATCTTCGACTTGCTACTAAAACCTCGTCTTATTAACTAAGCTTTATACTTCTTAGCTAAAGGATTAATATATATCCTCATAGTTATTTTAATTATAGGCATCCTTTAAAAATTCTAAGTAACTGCTAGATGATGGCTGCAGAAACTTGGACTTATGTGTTAGCGTTTCAGCGCTAAAAGTTAAGATAGCAAAGCTTAGAAGACTCAAAAGTAATATCTACTTCATTTTTATTATTGATTAAAGGCAGATAATATTGGACTTTAGTGTAGAATAATTTCTTTGAAAGCTTTATAAAAATAGGATTTAATTAGGCTCAATTATAATAAGTTTTCATATTAAATATCTATAAAAATCACACAACATTGGCTTGATAAAGCAACATATAACTACAAGGAGCATTTGTGTTTTCTTTTGAAGAGCCAAAAGTATTTGTCAACAACTTTTCCTCTACCAGTTCGACCCGATCGTCATCAAACAAAATTCAACACTTACCAGATTTTACTATTGATAAGTAATGCCCATATTAGAAGCCTTATCCTAGATGTATAATAACTGAAGTCAAGGAGTACATTGTATTTTTTCTTGCGCAGTCTTCAGTCTATTATAGAATTAAACCTTACAGTGTTTGTTAGTTTTAACTCAAGAGGAAATACTACTCTACTACTTAGCTTAAAGAATCTTTAATACTCCTCAGAGAATTTAAATCTTTTTAAATGGAGCACCAAAATTTAGGGAGCTTTTTTAATAAGGACTCTTTTAAATGCTTCTTATTTGCAATTACAGTTTTCACAATAAAATTTATTTTACCCTGTTAAAGGCTCTATAGCTGAAAACTATTTTAGACAATAAGTTACTGAACTATTTGAAAATACATCTAGAGATAAGTCTATAAAAGATTCAATCCTTTCAGACACTGATTCGCATACCAAGCATTTCAGTTATGAACTTAATTAACCCTGGAAAATTTATTTGATTCATGTTTAGCTTAAATTGTTCTGAGGACTTTATGCATTTAGATTTGTTTATTTTTACAACTTTATTAAATAGTCATTTATTTCGTTTAGAACGAAATTGAAGAACTCGTGAGAATCATGATGCATTTCTCCCTCAAACATTTAATTTAATTACCTTACTTTTTTCATTAACTTGTTAATACTAATAACTCCAACTGTCTTTTTATAAGCTGAGATCTATCAAAATAATTCGCAAATTTACCCTAGTAGTGTATCATCAGGGGCCTACGCTGCCAAAATTCTTCTTCTGAACGGTTAGCAGTGATACAAAGCTTATATAACGGAAGATGCATAGCATATGTTTTATTTCTATATTGTATAATTAAGATGACAATGTTATAAAAATAAATTTTACATTTTCAAAGCCTATATAATGCTCACCTTCAGGAATCATCATACCTATATTTTCAAAATCTTTTTCTAATTAAGTTGAAGAATTTCCACCCATTTATTTTATTTAATTCAATCTTATTTACATCTATTTTTCTTTAATCAGCTTTAAATATCCCTCTTTCTAGAACTTTAGCCGTTCTTTTCTCCTTTCTTTACTAATATTTCTTATAATCTTTTAGTTAAGCATAGTACATGAAAAATAGTCTATAGCGCTGATTTTTTAATGATGAGTATATTAAAAAGCAAAGAAGAATTCTTGATGCAACTAAAATTGGGGAAATAGGTAACTCTTTTAATAAAGCTTTGAATACAATTTTGACTATATAGAGTTAAAGTATTTAATTAGCTATTTTAAATTTAAAATTGGTTATCATGCAAACTCAACTCTTATTCCAATCAAGTGAACCTATTTTATCTTGCTGTGTTTCCTCTAACGAAATCTTTCTAGCTCTCAAAACTAATTTAATTTATATAAACTCAGAGGAAATTCTTACATTGCAGTGATTTGAAAAACAAGAGTACAGAATAAACGCTTTGACACTCTTAGAACCTGAGTATCTAGCAGTTCTGACTTAAAATTAAGCAATTATTTTGCTACCTATTAAAACTTTTTTTGAGGAAGAGTTCAAATAGGAGTGAAATAACTATATACAGAAGAATATTTAGAACTAGGCGATTAAAGCAAAAGCTTTAGAATAGAGTCTTTATAAATATGTGCATATGAAGACAGTTTAGTATTAAAAGACAATTCATTTAGTACTTGCTTCGATTGAAGGAGCTTTTTTACTTTTAGATACCAATCTCAAAGAAATTCAGCGACATAAATTTGAAATTATAATAAGCAAAATGTTTACATAAAGTAACAGAGTTTATTTAGCAAGTCTAGATTAATCTAACTTTTATTTTGACATAGAATCAATTATTAAAACGTCTAATTTTATAAGCTTTTTTAGTCTAAACTCTCTGAACTTCTCTGCCAATAAAGAAATTTTGATGGGTATTAATCCTTAAAAAAGCTAAATTCAGATTGTTAAGAACTGCATTTATATATTCAAAGACTAAACCTTAAAAGAAATTAACTAGAACTAAACCATTTAGTATTGAATTCCAGTAAAAGGGAATGTTAGTCTTTTCTAAGTTATGAATAACTTTATCATATTCCTAAACAATTAGAATATGCAGATTCATATTTTCTATAAGCCTTACTGTCTAGCTTTACTTCCTCTTAGATTAGTTCTTCAGTAATATAGCAATCAAGGAGTATTTAATTTGGATACATTTGTTAAAAATTTCCTTTAGATATTCAACTTGCTAACATGCTTCTGGTTTATCTCCTTCTTAAAAACCTGGAAACTAGATAATAAAAGTTAACTTATGCAAAACTAAATTAGCAACTAGCCTAGCATTGAAAAGGTACTAAATTCGCAATTTTCTAATATAGATCCTTATATCCAAACTCATAAACTAACCTAAATAGCCCTAGATTCTTTTGCATGTGAAGCTTCATGCGTATTCTGAACCCCAAATTAGATAATATAATTAAAGTAGCTAAACATGAAAGACATCTAAACATAAATAATGCAAAGCATTCAGAATGATGATTATAAAACTGTCAAAATACTAGATGCGTGCTACTAACTAAACAAGCGGTTCTATAGTAGTTTCTTACAGAGCTAAACCAATAAATCATCCAAACAAGTTTTCTTGTTAAATTGTCTTTCCTAGAAATTCAATTTTGATTTATGCATTTAAGATAGCAAAATATAGAAGACAATAAGAGAGTCAATTAGTTACATACTCAAAAATATAAAGATAAAAAGCAAATTTAAAGTCAATAGATTGATATTATATCTGTATTACATATCCCAATTCAGCAATATAGAGTGAGATACCTTTTATAGAGAAATTGTTTAATTTCCTTTGGTTAGAAACGTTAAAATTCCTAAGCTGAATTAAGGGAAAAAATTGATCGACTGATTAAGTAGCGATTAAGTACATTTCATCTTTTTACAGATTTTTAATTAGAACAAGCAATGCTTTAAGATATATACTCAATAGAACAAAAAATCTGACTATGAGCTAAGTTTGAAGATTTCTTTGTATTAAAATTTGGAAAAATTAGATTTGCTTTTATAAGCAGTCTTGATAACTTACAGCAAGCTTCTAATAGGAAACCTATAAGAGTTTGGAATAATAAAACAAATTCCTTCCTATAGATTTAAATAAATAGTATGAAGCCTAAATATTCATGAAATAAGTCAAGTTTTAGAACATATATTTAACTGATAAAGACTCTTCGGTAAGTCTTAGTCTTTACTTACTGAGCATAAATTCTTTAACCTTTATTTTAGAGATTTTACTGATATTGATATAGAAGTTCTTTTGTCTTAAGTTTTGATAAAGAGCAAAATTTTTTCCGATGAGTTTAATATGGAAAAACTATCAAAGAAAGAGAAAGAAATAGGGCAGAATATATTATACATATTCATAGTGCTTATATGTAAAGTTGACTAGTAATAAGATAGACATTTTCATTTCAAGCAAAACAGTTTACTAAACGCTTTGGATTTACTTGTAAGTGGTTTATTGAAACTTTAAAAATAATCATAATTTGATTTAAAAGAGTGCAAGAATTTATGCGTTATAAATGATAGAGAGGATATTTTGAAAGTGATATAGAAATTGGATGATGATAAAAAACTAATGAATCTACGTATTAAAAATTAAATAGTGTTTGATTAATTTTCTTTGAATCTTATTTTAATTATAAAATTAAATATCTCGGATACAATATTTTCCTAAAGTTATTAAGGTAAATTTAAAGTAAAAATTGATTTAACTTTTTAGCGTAAAAATTTTAAATTTTAATTTAAATAATATTGTTACTAATCCTTCTCTAGATCATTTACAGTAGCATTCTCCTTTCATTTTATTTTTTCCGCATTTAATGCATTACTTCTATTAGCAAACATTGCATAGATATTATCCTTATTTTTAAAGAGTAATTTAATTATGACATCCCTTACACTATATATGTGTGGCGTTCATATTCTGAGGAATTAGGTTTGATTGGAATTAAATTTTATCTTAATTGGCTGAAAATGATTTTAGAGTTGATTACTAATAATCTTAATTTTTACTAGCTCTAATTTATTTAATTTTTAGTAAAGTTTCTTAATCTACTACCTATTAAAATACCTACTCTTAGATTGGCGTATTGCATTATATGCATTTTAAATCATTTTCACTTACAGCTCGAGTTTAAGATTATTAAATAATGAAGTTAGCAAGTTCTTTTTAGCATGCAAAGTGCTCACATGATAGTTAGATCAATTGATCTTTGTGGAATTATTTTCCACATAATATGCACAAAGGTGAATAGTTATTCTAATTTAGAATGTCCTTATTTATATAAGTTTGATACATATACATTCTTGTTTCCTTTATAAGTTTCAAGCATTCAACTTAATCACTTTCCATCATCTTTTCGCACTCTTTATTACAACATTTTCCAGAAGGTAGAATTAATTCTACTGCACAATAAATGCAAATTTCATCCTTGCATTAACAGTTTCTTATGAAAAAAGCACTTTTGTTCTAATTACAATTCCCACCTAAGCAGAATTTATTTTCTTCCTTAATACTTACAAACTTGCTTCTAAGTTGAGCGAAATTTACAAATTTCTACCAGTTTTACCCACATGCCCACTAAATTTCCTCTTTGGATAGAAAATGAACACTCTCTTAACATATCGGAAATATTTTGCATTGCAATTTAAATCCTTATTCGTTAAGTGAGGTAATAGCATAGCCATTAGTCTAAACTTCGATATATTACATCAAATGCTTGCTACAAATAATGTTTCCACATTAAAGTGTTTTTAGATTCAGATTTTTACAGTTTTGCATAACACAATTTTTACTTGGCTATATATTTATTAATGAACTATTCTATTCAATAGCAAGAGGTAAAGGAGATTTTCTATTATTTTAAAGTTATTACTTATAACTCTTTATCTTAGTTTGCTTTCTTTTTATTTTAGAATTCTTTTCTTCTAGCTCTTTTTGTGTATTCTAAATAAATATTTTTTATTTAGAGTTTTCATCATAGATCGCTTTATTTGCCAAAAAACATTAATTAGCATAATTTTTTTGACGTTAGACTTCTTGCTTATATCATTCCATTTCGCCACACAAATTCTATATATCATTTTTCAGTTTTGATTAATTTTCTTCTAATTTCTTAATTTATTCTTCTTTTTGCTAAAGAATTTAACTGTATTATCATTAACGACTCATTTAAAATTTTAACTCTTAAATTTAATTATCTTTTTGTTCATTTTATTCTTTGAGAAAATTTTTCTCGCTTTTTTATTTTTCATACTATTTTACTTGTTCAACAGATTCAGTTTAAATTTTATCTTTTTCTTAACTAATTTTATTCATTTCAAACTATAATACTTCGATCTGTTAATTTTTATTTATTAACTCATTTTCTAATTTTTTTCCTTTTATTTAGAAATTTTTTAATTCATTTTTTAATTAAATTTGATTCTTTTTAAGATCTCCTAATAATATCTATTTTTCTTTTATCTCTTAATTCAATTCCTAAATTGTTTGGTTTATCAAATTTTTTTCCTGAATAAGTTTCTCCTTAGCTTAATTGCTATCTTGTTGAATCTTTATTAATCAATTCTAACTTTTTTAGCATTAATCTTCTTTGCTTTAAATTTCATTTTGTAAACTATTAATTTTCTATTCCAAAAATTAGTTTAAAGCTTCTTGCTCGTTCTTTTTATTTTGTAAGAGTGCGTTTTCTTATAATATTTGCTAGAAATATTGCGAGTTAGTTACTGGAGTTTAGTTCTAACCATTTTTTAGCATTTTCAACTATGTATTAAGAGAATCTCTTTCTTAGCAAACTTCAAAATACTTTTAGTTTTTTTCTTTAGTTTCATTTTGAACATTTTAGAGCATAATTTTTTACTATTTTAATTCTTCCTCTTTCTGAAAGATGTTTTCCTATAGTTATTTCAATTCAATTAGAGAGTCCTGATATTTGCTTTCCATCTAATTTAAAAATTAATCTTTCTCCTTAATTTCATTTTTTAAGGTTTAGATTTAGATCTCCAATGTTGTTTTCTCCATTTCTTACTTCATTTTGACATTTTAAACTAAATTTTACGATTCAAAGAGCTTTAATTCTTTGTTCTATATCTCCATCCTGAGATTTTCATTGCATTTATCTAATTGATTAAAGGTGCTTTTTGAATTATTTTACTCTTCATTTATTAATTAACTGCTCTACTTAAATTATTCTTTTACTTTATAAAGTTTTTCTTTCTTTCTTTCTAATTTGATTTATAATTATTTGATTATATTGTTTAGATCATTCACTTATAACTATTGGTTGCTGCTTTCTTTTTTCTTCAATTCTTTAATTTCTTATTCTAAATTTTTATTTTTTAGCTGATATTAATGAAATATCTCTTTCATTTAAGTTAATGTTGGCTCATCTTATTTATAAGAGCTTTACAATAATTAGGGATCAATTTGTTCTTAAATCGAGCAGTCTTCTTCATTTAAAGAAGACAATAGTTTATTAAGTAATTTCTAGTTTTACTCTGAAATTTCCGTTACATGCTACTAGCATGTAAAATAATTAAATGATTATGTCTACTAGCTCTGGCTTATTTTACTCTGCTATTCGTTTTTTTAATATAATTGATAATATAAGACTTCTCTTATTTCTTTTCATTATATTTTCCAATGTTTAAGACAGAAAGAATGATTACATGACAGTTGTATAACTTACTCTGCTATTTCAGAACATGCAATTCCGTTTACTTGGTAGTCACAAGTCTTTCCCTGCATTTTATTATTAGTATATCACTCCTTTACTTTAAATAACCAAAAGAAATAATTTATAAAATAAACTTTATTTATATAGATTCTAGCTATTTATGAACTTCTCCTTTCTAATTTTGTAATATTTATTAGGATATAATTATTATTGTTAGCTATTATATTTTAAGTCTAATTTTGTATTTTATAGTAAATTTATTGCATTTTCTATCTCAAATGTCCTTCATCCTTTTACTTATATTTCTTCCATATATTTTCCTCAAATCCTGTTAGATTTGATTATTTCATTTTATTGTATTTTATAGTTTAAGGAATGCTTACCAATCTTCATTCTTAATATACAAATCTAATATAATCTTCTATATGGATTGCATTTCATATTTTAAGACTCTATAGAATAGCATTTTATATTATAATTCTTCAAAAAGATCAAAAAAAGGTTTATGATTCTTCTTTTTCCTACAATAACATAATTTAGCTTAATTAAGTACATATGATACTTTTTAATAATATCAAGATGTATCTAATATCAAAATTAGATACTTTAATAGATTTCTGTTACTCATAATCATTCAATTATTGTATTTAATTTCAACGAATTTAGTGTATTAAGCTATATATTATTTGCTTATAAGTCTAATATTACTACTATTATTGCTTCCAGTGCTTATTTAAGTATGCTCATTGCATGACTACTGTTTGGTTATCTGTTTTTTGTTATTTTTATGAAAGTAAAATATATCTTTAATGATAATTTCTGCTAAAGCTTTCCTTCTAAGGTAACTTGAATACTCTAAGGTGACATAGTATTTATGTTTTAAGTATGGTTAAATATAATCCATTTGCTTAATTTACGAATTTCCTTTATTTTAAGCTAAAAACTTGTCTTATAAGGAATAAAGCATTATAATTTGAAAGCATATAGCTCTATAGTGAGTAGAGCTAACATTAATAGAAGAGTGACTTTTATTTAGCTAAATTATCCTTATAATTTGATTTTAATACCTTATAATCTAAAATAGTAGTGAATTTCAAAAAGACGGAAAGAGCAAAATTGGCTAAAGTAGCTTATTTTGAAAGGAATTAAAAATAAGAATAAGCAGAGTATATTACAAGATAGTGGATATTTAATGATAATACATGGGAATATTATGAACGACAAGCAAAATTAGCAAATATACTATTTACCATTTTCATATTTCGATATATTACTTAAAGTTAAAATTTCCTCAAAAACTTAATTAGAAATTAGTGCGCATATCTTGGATAAAATTATTATATCTAAGTATTCTTAATTAATGTAAAATAAACATTGAGGCGAATAATATTATCATGCAATGAAATTGAAAGCAAATTTAAAAATTTAAGTAGACAATATCACAGAGAAGCATAAAGGAGTAGACTATTAGAAGGAGCTAATTTATATATTATTAAAAATTGATTAAAAAATTATTTAAGAAAAAAGTGAAAAAAAATTCGCATGTAAAACTACTCAAAAATCTAATAAATTTGGTTGGGGACTTGTATTAATTTGTACTACCACTTGCTGAGGCTATTATTAAATATAAGGCTAAGCCTATTGTTGATATGTCTTTTGTTAAGGCAACTCTTATGGGAATTCTTCTTGTTTCATTTCTTATAGCTATTTGTTTTGCTATGGGACATTTTGATCATTTTATTAATAGTTCTTCTAGCTTATTACTGACATTCTTCTAAGCAAAATATTATTGCTCTTTATTTCTTCTTTATAGCATGGCATAGGCTCGAAAACACCTTGTCTAAGAGAAGTTTACTAAGCCAAATTTAAATATTCTACACATCTTTACTAGACATCAGCATCCCAGTGTGTTGAAAATTGATCAAAAATAGGTAGTATATAATCCTATAATTCAGAAAAGCTATTAAGGAATTTGGCAAAGGAAGTAATAAGCATAGCCAAAGTTTCATTTGATACTACATTTACATGCTTTTAGAGGGCTTCAAATAGTTCGTAAGGTTATTTCACATCTTACAGCATTACACCAAACTCAGCAAGGATATAAGCGCCTAACTTTACTAGCATTTCATGAACGTTGGCATTCTGAAGAGCATTGAATACTTTAAGTGCTGCATATTTTTAAACATTAGCATTTGACTCTTCTCCAAATCCAGTTACTACTTGCACAATTCTAAACCACACATCATTTGATACGAAATCTCCCGCTAAAATAATAAGTCTTATAACTACATCAATATACCAGCTAAAATCAGCGGCAAACCTTTCTGCTATAATAGCAATTTTAAGAACTAGTTCTTCTTTAATATCATAATTAGCATGCTACTCTAAGTAAAATAGCAATTCTTCGATAATAAATTAACTGTGATCCTAGGTAGTAATGCAGTATAATAGATCCAAAGCTCTTCTTCTTATACAGATATCATTATCTCTTAAACTAACCATTACAACTTCAATTTTTCCATTTATAAGATCCCATGGATTTGAATCTCCCTCTGCTAGTTTAGTCATTCCTTCTAGCCCTAAATATCTTACATTTGGTTCTTTAACTGCAATAAATCTGTTTAGCATTTCTTTAGCCTTGTTTTATAAATCCAAATCTAAAGAGGAATTTCTATATTTTATTATTAAATTGATTGCTTCAAATAAAACTCCATGATCAGAGTTATTTTTATTTACCGATTTAGTTACTTCTGTGCGTGTAAGTATTTTGTATAGAACGTCAGTAATATTCTGCATTTCAAAATGGCCAGCAGGCGGATTAAAGCTCTATAATAACTTTAGTATTTTAACTTGCAGCCAAGGTGCTGGAGTTCCATAATACAAGTAATCGTTAGTTACATCCTTGTTCATTACTAGTCTTGTTATGATATTGATTAATTTACTTTATGTGCATACGTAGTCTTACACTCCATCTTATGTTATAATCGTTTCTAAAAGCCCACTTGTTGCTAGTAAAAGTCCTGGTGATTTGTTATCCAGCAAAGCAGTGAGATGTGGAGCCCATTGCTATGGGTTGACCAATGATTTGTTTTACTTATACAAACGAGTGAGACAAGCAAGTGATTTCTTAGTGATGTTCTAGGAATTGTATCTTATAGCCATATTAGCTACCTCTTTATCTACTTACATCATAAGTTCCTCATTTGAATTGTGAGCGACTAATGCAAGGGCAAGAGACTAAAATAGTTCAATTCCTGAAATCAAATCGCTTCTGATAGAATAAATAGCATTTTTGAAATATTCACTATTATGCTTAACTAATAGGATAGCTGACATATATCCTGCATATTTTTCGCTGAATTTTGTGCTAGACATGAGTCCTATTGCGACTTGATGTCCGAAATCAACTTCATATCCAAGCATATGCATGTAAAGCATTTTTCAGACGTATTTTTTTCTGTCATATCCTGACAAAGTCTTATTGCCAGAAAATTTTTCTCTGATTTTGGCCATTTCTTTCTCAACTCTTCTGATTTCAGCTTCTTTGTTCTGACAACTTCGAATGTCTGATATAAACATGGTTAAACCTCGCATAGACGACATTTCACTTTTTTATAAATTTGAAAAAAGCACTCTATTATATAAAATGAAAGAGGATAAAGGAAAAGAAGATTAAAACAGCAAGAAGCATAGAAAAAAAAAGATTTCAGCAGAGTAATTTAAAGAAGTCATTAACTAATTAGTCAAAAAAGAAACTGGAAAATTTTTCGTTCATTTGCATAAAGAAGGAATAGAAGTTGGAAAAAAGCAAATCAGTAAAGTGAATCATAGCATCATGGAAAAAATCATCGCTGGTGATAAGGGACGACATTTCACAGATGAGGAAAACCTTGATAAAGTGAGGACTTTTGTTAAAAGTTATTTGTTATCAAAGTTCAAGAAATGAAATTTCCTTCAAACTATTTAATTGATTTTCTGCTTTAATTTATCTCCATTTTTTTCTTTTTTTTTCTAATTTTTCTTATTTAAGAACTGTCCTTCGCTTCTCAAAGTTATTATGAAGACATCGCAACACTTTTAAACAAGAGTCGCTATCTCTTATTTTTCATTCTAAGTATCTCAACATGCTGAAAGCATAAAACGATCCTGAGTAGAAGTCTTAATTTGAAAGCTTTTCATAACAGTAGAATTTAAAATGATCTACTCATAAAATATTTAATTACAATCAAAAGTAAATAAAATGAAGAAGCCAAAATGTTAATATAATCATACAATGCATAGACTTAAGCATAAATAGCTTTATTAGATATGTACTGATCTATCTTATTAGACTATCTCTATAATTTAAATATAGCCAAATAGAAATTTTTATCTTAATAAATATACTTTAAAGTGGTAACTTCTTCAGTGAATCTTTTATTAGATATTATTTTTCATTATCTGCATTAAAAATTATATTGCTTACATAACTTCAAATAATCTAAAAACAGAGGATTTGATCTAGTTAATACCTAAATGCCTTACAATTAATATTATGATTATTAAGAAAACTAAGTGCATTTAATCTAAGCTAACTTAATGAAATTATTATAAGAGATATTATAATATTTTTATTAAGTTAATTGAATCTTTCTATATGCTTTGCATTTTAAATTCTTGCTAGTCAACTTACTAATTATTATTTATAGAAGCATTGCAAATTCTAAGGTGTATTAGTACTTATCAATATATTAAATAATAAGTTAAATAGTTAGATTTAAGTTTCTTAGATTAAGCTTATAAGAAGATATAATCTAACTATTTAAATAAGCTCTATATTTATAGAAATATCAGCTATTATTCTATTTTTCAACTTTTAAGTATGTTTGGATATTCTGAGATTTTAAATTATATCAGTATTAAAGTAGAGAAAGCTAATGCTCTAAATTATATTCTATTTTAGATTAATTAAGAGTAAATTGTTCTATAGTACAACTAGCTAAGCTTATACATAATAAAAAGGAATATTTGTGTCTATCAATATTTTAATTAATTACCTTTACCTAATGAAATTGAACCTTGCTTTATCATTTATTAAAATTATGCATTTATTAGTTAGAACAACTGACTTTTAGCGAGGTTCTTAAAATCTCCATTAATTCATTTGATTAAAAGCATACATTATCGGTAGAATTGCAAAGATTTGCTTATAAAGGCTTTGTCATATAATAACAACTTAGTTGATATTCCCTGATTAGATTCATCATGCTAAATTTATTTGATATGCCTTTGCTATTTAAAATATCTAATATTTTATCCATTTATCCATATAACTTATCTATTAGATTAACCTAGCGGGATCTAATTATATTAAGCATCTAATTTAACTTCATTACTTGGTTATACTTATACTCTTACTTTACATTTATGAAAGCTTTGCTCATTTTATCAAATAAGAATTTCTATCTGCATTCTATTAATAGCACTACTATAATTGTTGATGCTCTCATGTAATGAGTATTAATTACTAAGCTAAAGACTAGTGAGATAATTAAATTAAAGGTTTGGTATTTGTAGATTAATAGTTTAATAAGAGTAGAATTTTAACTTTTCGCTAAATAGAATTTATTGATAAACTATTTAAATTCGATTACTTACATTGAAACTTATTTTCTTATAATCCAACTATGCAAACAAAAGAAACTGGAATACTAAAGAGATGTAGAGAATACAATCACTTGGTTATAAACAAAAAGGATATCCTCAGATATATTGTTCTAGACATATAATTTGAGTAATTTAGGTATTAATAATATAAATTTCAATTATAGTATAAATTCTTAATTATATAAAGCTTATATAAAGTACCTTGCTTCTATATTTCTCATATATTAGTATAAGTTTTTTCATATCATTAGAAATTCTTATTGAATGGCTTTAGAAATGATTAAGTCAAAGCTGTTTAAAAATAAGAGATTATTAATAAATAGCAGCTAAATAATAATTATCTCTGCTTAGATTATTATATTATACTTATAAGTCTCATTGAATATTAGCTTTTATAGCATTTCAAGTTTGCTCAGTGGGTGAATATATAGGATTTAGGGTATAGGGAATTGATATTGAGTAGATGATAAAGTTATAGACATGTAAAATAATTAATATCCTTAAAGTTTTTCTAAAGCAATCAAATTGCCTGCATCAAAGTTGATGTTATTTTTTTTCTTGATTTCTTATCGATCAAATTTGATAGCAAGTGCTTTTTAAAAAAAATTAGTACGGCTGTTCCACAGAAAACCATAATTGTAATAACAACAAATACATATTTAAGTCCTATTCATTTCTGTAAAATTAGAAAAAATACCTTTAAGCCTGATGAAAAGAAAAGCTCGATGAACATTGCAACTCCTTCTGCACTTTCTAGCATTGTGAAAACTTGGCTTGTATTATGTACCCCGAAATTAGATGCTGAAAGGGCAATATAACTTTGAATTATTCCAGCGTAAGTTACACAAATAAGTACATATAACATGCCAAATAATACTGCTGACTCTTAAGATAAAAACCAGAAAGCTGCAGTAAATGATCCCAAGCATAGCTAAATTATTAAGCAAACAGAAGTTGGCTAATAGTCATACATAGTGCCTCATATTTATTAAAAAAAAGAGTTGAGTAGCATGCCTACAGATCCTATTAAGCTTTTGGTTGAATCACTACTTATTTTACTAAAATAGAGTAATAACTTACTGAGCTCCTACATCTTTGTAAACTCCTGAAGTTCAAGTTCCTGGTATACTTGAAACAAGAAAAGTGATGTATAAAGCCCAAAATTTCCAGTTTTTTAGAACTGATTTGAAGGAAAAAACTTATTCTTCCTGTATCTAGATTAAGAAAAATACTTGTAATTGTTCAACTATGAGATCTATTCGTTCTTCGCTGGGAGTTCTCTACACTGAGCTATTAGTTACATCAGTTTCTCTCAATAATAGCAGACCAATTATAATTACTCCAGCCCAGCAAGCAGTTAAGATTTTAAATAAGTCAGGAACTCTTTTATAAATCTTAGGCTAAATTAGGTCAATGTCCGTTTCCTCATTATCAGGATTACAGTAATGAGTCGTAAGCATATTTCAAGTGAAACATCCAAATCCTAATCCTGACACAAAAAAACCCGAAATTAAACCCTTTCGTTTAGGGTTTCATTAAATAGCTGTTTTAAGAGGATATGAATACATAATGCCAGTACCAAAGCCAATCATAAATCCGTAAGTAAAAGCTAACTCAGGTAAATTGGTGACATATTGTGAGCATCATACTCCCAATAGCATTATTACTGTCCCAGAGATCATAGTAATTTTTCCTCCAACCACTTAAGTCAACTTAGTGCCTACTGCTAAAGAACATACAAAAACAGCCATTCCAACTGAATAAACCACAAAAGTCGTATCTGTAGTTAAACTTTCATTTGATTTATTCATATGTTAAAGCCATGGAGTTGCATAAGTAGTCAAATTTCCTCATGTGAAGCAAGATCCAAAAGTCAAAGAAATAAAGAAAGATCCTATGGTTACTGTAATCCAATTAGCCATAGATTTAATTTTAAAATACCTAATTCTTTAAT
Organism: Loxodes magnus; assembly: GCA_946699065.1. NCBI lineage: Eukaryota > Ciliophora > Karyorelictea > Loxodida > Loxodidae > Loxodes > Loxodes magnus. Next base: position 1,255,334 of record CAMPDV010000035.1, on the reverse strand, counting down.
ATTTATTTAGCTTTTAAAGATCTTCTAAACAAGATAAAACTTAATAATTGTTAAATAATCTAATTATAAGCATGTCAGAACTTTTGTATTTAATAGCTTATCATCAAATTGTTACTTATTATCATGTTAAGTTCATTATAAAATTAGTTTTATGTCATTAGATTTCACTCTAATTTTACTACTACCATAAAATTTAATTATCTTAAAGCTTGGGATTAATAAAAGAGATTTATAAGAGGCATTACCTCATAAATAGGCAATTAAAATCCTTAGGATAAATTAATTCAGCTAACTTTTATTTTTAATAGATTTAATTATCTTTTGTCAAAACTATACTAAAAGGAATTATCTTATATCTATTTGAATAAGCTTATTAATATAAAATTAAGGCTGTTATTTTGGTACACTAACTATGACTAAATATTCAAACAAAGAGTTAGAGTTTAAATCGGATGGATAAAAAAGATTTATATATCAATATTTGATTAGAAAATAGATCATAAGCTAAACTATTGTCCTATTTGAAGTTGATTAATTATCTTTTTCTTTAATTTTATTATTTATCCAAAATGAAGAATAGTTCTGTATCAAGTTAAAGATAGTTAAACTGGTATTTGAAATGATTATTTTAGATATATTAGTTATTACAACTCTTAAAGATTAAATTTGGGGTAGTTGTTATATAATAATGTCTATTCCTTTATAGATTATTTTTTATATTCATTTTTCTAAATTTTATTGATAAGTTTTGTAATTTTTGATAAATAAATGGCTCTAATTAATGTTTAAATTTTATTATTTATTTCCTTTACTTAAATTATTATTATCTAGAAATTCTTTCCTTAGATTTTATCTTTTGAAATAGGAATTATATATACTGCACTATTTACTTCTCACTAAAAACTCTAAGTTTTGATGTGAAAATATCTTATTTTATAATTAGATTTATTTTTCGCATTTTGGTTTAAAAATAATTCTAGAATATGTTTAATTAAATGATTGTGCTATTTTAAAAAGCTTTTCTTTTAGTTTCTAATCTTTAAATTATATAACTGCTTTCGATAATTGTGTGATTTTTAACTATTACCTTAATATTTTTTATGATATAACATCTAATATTATTTAGGCTTATATCCTTATCTTATATTTATTTGGATCATAAAGAGTATTTCTCATATAAATTAATCACTTCTTTTTATTTTTTATGCCTCTAAATACTCTCTGTAAGCATTTAGTATTATATCTTAGTTTTTAGCTGCCAAAGACTAAATGTTTCTTACTATTATTAATATTACTAGTTCTCTTTTGAAATTCCTTTCTCTCTTCTTTAAACTAAAAGAAGCTTTCAGACAGTTAAGTAATTTTCTCATTCAAGCTAATAGTTGTATTTTATTATTTGATATACTATTCCTTATTGCTATTTGAAAGAATTAAATACTAAGTACTTAATTCCTTTATAAATTAAATAAATAGTATTATGCTTCTATAACCTTACTTTCATTTCTTTACATCATTTCATAGATCTAAACCAAGTTGATCATATAGAACTAAATATTTGATCCTGGTTTATTAAACTACAGTTTCTTGATTGTGTAAGTAAGAAATATACTGCTTATTTTGAAGATCTTGATTATAATTAAACTTGCTGATTAATTAAACTTGTACACTAAGATATTCTTATAATGCATGTGATTTAATAGATTACTAAGGAAATACTATTTTACAGAAACAGTTAGCACCAATAAACATTCATCTCTGATCAATTGAAACTACTTCCTTTATTTTAGGATAGCTAATGGAAGAAACTGGTAATTAAATAAAGTAAGGGAAATTAGAAGGAGCAACAGCAGTAATTATTGATTTTTGCTAAAATGGAAATTAAATAAGTAAAGGGATTCTAATTCTTTAATATGCTTTATAATCTAGTATCAGTAAAGATACTTATAGCCATATAAGCTTCTTTCTTAGTAATTGTAGAAGGAAATATCTTATTTAAAAGTTAAAGGATTCAACTTAAGTAGAATATTATAATCTAAATATATCTATTTGAGACTCTAATTTAACCGAAGAATTTTAGCTAATATAGATAATACTCCTACACTAAGTTTTACAAGCAGGAGATACTTTAAAGGATGTAAGGAGTAATTGATGAGTAGAGAATGATTTAAAATTGTTATTAGTAAAGAAATAATTGAAGACTTTAGTTTTATTTGATATTTAAAAAATGGAGCTAGAAATACTAGGAGCTATAAAAATTAAAGACGGATTATTCGTAGGTGATGAATTTGCAGCTTAGGATTTAGAATTCCTGGTTGCTAACAAGGTAACTCATATAATAAACTGTGGAGCAAGATAAGTTCCTAATCACTGGGAACCAATAGGTGTGTAATACCTATCTTATTACTGACTTGATCATGATTCTTAAATAATCTTTGATTTAAAAGACCAAGTTTTAAATGATATTTACAACTTCATAGAGAAAGCTATTAGTGTAGGAGAAAGTGTATTAGTTCATAGCATTAAAGGATAATCGCGTGCTTGTTCCGTTGTAGTAGCTTTCTTAATGAGGAAATTCAAATGAACGCTATTTAAGACATTAGAATTTATGAATTCTAGAAGACCCGATCTTGAAATTAGAGCTAGCTTCATTCATTAGCTTGCTGCGCTAGAAAATAGATTATCCAAAGCAGGTCTTGCAGCTAAGACAAGTAAATGAACAGAGCTTAGTGATGAATATGATATAAACTCTGAAGAGCTATTACTAAGAAATACCTATTTAAATTCCCTTATGGGAAATAATTAATAGGACTTTTAAAGGTAATCCTAAGAACTCTCCAAAATAACTAAGTCTTAAAAAATTAACTGATCAGATCATAATACCAATGATGCTAAAAAGCTTACTAATTTTCCTCATTTCTAATCAAGAAATCCTGTTTAAAATGGCTGTGCAGTTATAAAATCATGTCTTAAAGGATCAAAATAATAGGAGGTTTTTGTTCCTTTAAAGCATGTTTCCCAAAGTCTAGCTCAAAAAATAAAGGAATAAGATGGAATTCAACCCTATAAGAGCATTCAATCTCAAAGTACATCAGTTAGTCAATCTTAAAATCATTCTTATACTTCTTAAGAAATACAAAGCTAACTGGGTTTGGGCTAGAATAACCAGCATAATAATTCTGATCAAAACAAACAAATTAAAAAAATAAGGCCTCCTTCACCAGCTCAATAGATCCAAAATAAAGCTGTAGTTAACAACCAGTTCCAAAATTAGAATTAATAGTTTCAATAGCAGACTACTTAGTAGTAAATTTAAAGAATCCTCTAGTAGTAATAGTAGCAAGCATAGTTCTAATAGCAGTAGAAAATGTAGCAATAATAATCTTTATAATCCTAATATTTAAACCAAGGAGACAGTTAGAATATTAAAAAGGCTTATATTCAATAGTAGTAATAACCTTAGAGCAATCAATACTAATAGTAAACTTAGTCAGCTTAATAATAGACAAGTAGCTATCTTAAGAACATATAATAGCAAAGCTAGTTGCAAAGAATCTAGTAACAGATCATGTAAGAGACAACTGCATATAAGAAAGAGCAGTAGTAGTTATAAAATTAAGTCAGATAGAGTGCGCAATCAATAAGCAATTACATTAACTCATACCAAAACAATCAAATCTAGTAGTCAGGATTAAATAATTAATAACCGCTTTCTTCTCCTCAAGTTATAAACAATATAAAGCAATAAACTCTAATTAGCAAAAACATTAGTAACTTCTAGAACGATCAAAGTTAGAATTAATAGATTTAAAGTAAAGATAGAAATTAACAATAAGAACAGATTGAAGAAATGAATCTTGGGAACCATACTCCATAAGCTAACGCGATATAATCTGCAACATATACATAATTATAAAAGAAAGGGCCTAGCTATAAAAGAGATTTCACTCCTCTTTTAAAATCGTAAGGAATTTTATATTTAGTCGCTAGTAGTAAGAACACAGAATTTAGCAAGTCCGCCCAGAATCCGCTCCAAGGTAATTAATAACTTTAGATCGATGAGAGGAGAACCTGCACAGAAATAGATTTAAAGATAGGCATAAACTCCATCAAGAGCAAATGAAAAATAAAATCGTCCTTTCGCCATTCCATAAAACAATCATAACCTTCCTTTATAGCGTCCCTTAAACGGAAACTTAACAAGTTCTTACGAAATCGAGCAAAAAAAGCGAACACCTGTTAAGTAAGATTCATTTATGATTAGAGCTACAATTGATATTCTTTAGAAGAATAAGTTGAAACAACAATAGCAAAATCAAAGCAATTCCGCAAAAACTAAAGGAGCATAAGGTTAGATTGATCAAGGCTTAACGGAAAAAAAAGTTATTGTGAGACCTCAAACAGCTACTAATGTAAGACCTCCATCTCCAACACCTGGAATAAAATACTCTTTAAATCAGTAAAACTTAGACAGGAAGTAAAAAATGGCTTCTTTTTAGAGTTAAAATCCATAGAGATCGGTATCAACTTCTTAAGCAGCAATGAGATAATTTTCACCACTGGGGAGAAAAAATTTGTGATAGAATATAACAAACAGTCTAATATTGTAATTTTTTAACTTCAGTTAATTGTAATTCTAACACTTAAATTTATTCTAAACCTTCCAGTATTTTAGTAATGCTTAATATAAAAATCTATTATCTCTACCTTGCACAAGGGAGGTCCTATAGCATTCATTGATATTTAGTAAAAAATAGTTCTAATTTTTGTATATGAAGGGTAAGAATTAGAAATTAAGAAATTCGTAAAGTCGAAAGCAGAAATCAAATTAAATAGCAAAATTATAGAAACATAAATTTTTATATCCCTTAAATAAATATTCTACTCTAATCTGAAATTAAGTAAATCAGGTTAGAAAGCTATTGTTCCATAATCAACCATCTCGAATACAATAAACGATTGCTTTATAAGTAATACAACATTTGGTTCCTATTTTTGAAAAATATAAACTATGCTAGGCCAACATATAAGAAAATAGTTAGGAGATCATAATAGCACGGATATTTAAAATAGTTTTAAGCTAACTTTATTCAATTTAAATAATTTGGATTAAAATTAAGCTTTAAAATCTTAAATAGAGGTTAGAGAATTATATTTGTAATTTAGAAAATATAAATAGTCTTAATTTTAGACTTAAATCAAATAGTTAAAGCTTTAATTTTATTATGAGCCATCAATCTTCATTTTAGTTCTTTTAACATTAAATAAAATATTCATCTAATCATTTGGCTCATTTATTTAGATATTAAAACATTTTATTATAATTAAATTAGTTTAATTAGATATTAAGATCAATAATAAAAGCTTACTATTAAGTGTAAAGTAAAGCGTATAAGTTATTATTTAGAATTTGTTTTTAAATGTACTCAAATTATAGGAATAAATAAAATCAATCATTTAGTTCTTCTATTTCTTTTACAAAACTCATTTCTAAAATATCTTTCTAGGTCATGCTCTCACTAACTTTTCTTTCAAATTTATCAGTTCTATTTTCCTTTTGTTCTTCTAATGAATTTCACTAGTCATTATCAAATGAATTTTATTTTTTATCTGAGAAAATTTACTTAAAGGTAACATTAGAGTCTATTCTATGAATGAGGTTTACTTATTCATCTTGAATATCTTCCATTTCTTCTGTTGCTTATAATTATTAAGTTTATTGATTAGCTGGTTAAGTAAAAGTGGTTTTTTGAACTTCAAGATCTACAACTATCTTTTCTATTTTATCTTGATTATCAACTGAACTAGTTTTATATTTTTATGGGTGGTCAATTATATTTTTTATTTTCTCATCATATTTGCAATCATTTCTTAAGATTGTAGTCCTTGTGGCTGAATGTGTGTTCTAATATATGGTATTCTTCTAAGCTAAAGTTGAAGTTCCCACTGTTTTTACTTTTTCTTTAGCTCTAATCTTTCACTCTGCTAGATTTTTTTCAAGTTACTAAACACAAGCAATCTATAAATTTTAAGAATTAAGAAAACTACTTCAGGCTTAAAATAAAGGTAAGCAGATTACTTAAATAAACCCTGCCTGAGACTTTGGAATGTTAGTTGTTTATCTGTCGCAATACATTGAAATAGCTTAACCTCTTTGTTTTTCTATATCTCCTTAGCCAAAAAATTCTTCACATACTTTCATACTTCATTTATAATGCAAATCTCAATCTTTACTTGAATGTCCTATATCAGCACACTTAATCGATGTCTTCAAAACTAAAATTTTATTATCCATTTTATCAATTGTGAATTCAGAATCTTTTGCCAAGGCTTTTGTTTTAAATTTAGCTAAGGCGTCAAAATGCTTGGACATATCTGTTTCTAGGATCATTTCTATGATTAATTTTCGGATATAAATAAAATCTTCATTACTTAAAGCATGGAAAATATTGCAGTTTTACTTCTTCATTTCTTTAAAGGTAATAGAAGTGTGCATATTTTCAAGTACTGAAATATCGTTATACACTATAGCTATTTCTTCTTAGTTATTTACTAGAAATCTATTATTCAAAGCTGGATGACCAACATCATGTCCTACTGAAGCCACTATGCATCCTAAGAGATCCAAGTTATCTAAATTTTCTTTTAAGCTTGAATTGAGGATAAAATACAGCATTGAGCAAGCAACATCAATTGCATGGCTAGAGTTATGATAAGGGTTATCTTTGTAGATACTTTAAATTTTATTGAAGTAATTTTTTATTAGTGTGTCATCAATCTATCATAGATGATCTGCCTATAGTACATGCTTTAGTAAGTAATCTGCAAAATAGACCATTCCAGTATTATTAGTTAAGCTTGATAAGAAAAATACATCAAAATTTCAGTTTTACCCTGCTTATTACAGCAATAGTTTTAACTAAGGAACTTCATATTATATCAGTTTTACAGTACTTCTTTTAATAGGCTAAAGTAGTGTATTTCTTCTCTTGTGTCTTTATTCTTAAATTTTTTGCAATTAGTCGCTTTAGACGACTGGATTAGCATAATGTTGCCTTACAAATTTTTTGTCATCTTCACTGACATTTTGAAGAATTAGCTGCTTTTCAATGTTCACTTTGAATAAATTTTCTTTGGTTAAGAGAGTCTCTAATACTCATTCCAAATCCTTTTGGCAATTAAATAAACCATTCTTAATATCTTAAAAAATGATCTATTCAGCACTACTTTACACTACATTCATAACACGATGGAGACGAAGGTTTACAGTATCTATCATTGTTAATTACTCCTTTTCATATACAGGTATCATCAACTTTCCAACAGTTCCGAATTTTAAATCATATGCTTTAGTTAGCTATTGCATTTTAAACTCATAGCCATCATTTTAATCCCTTTCCTACTTTTTATACAATTCAATAAAGCTCATTCTCATTATTTTCTCCTTATGATAAGCATGCAAACTTATTATTATGCCTAGAAAGCCATAAATGACAAAGGTAAATAGGACTTCATGTATCTTCCTGTCTGTGAAAACGTTAGTTACAAAATACAAAAAGGAACTAAAAAAGCAAACTACTATTAATCCAATATAGCTGCTAAATATCACTGTGTGTCCTATGCATAGCGTCACTATTGAAATCAATTGCTAGTCCATTTAGCTCTCTATTTTTACTCTAAAAACCTCTTGAACAAAATCTCTATCGAATATAAGCAAATAAACATTGATAGCAATCAGAAGTGATGATACTATAAATACAGCCTTTTATCTGAAGTAATCACTACTAGCAAGTTTATACATTAATAGAAATCCAATGAATAGAAGAGAAACTATTATGACCATTTATACAATTGTTATTACTTATCAGCTGCTAGAAATCACTGTTATATTAATAACTTCATTGCTGAAACACAGAATCAGAACTAAAAAGTAATAGCATGATAAAATTATCAAGTTTTACTTGAACTGTAATGTCATACGTAGATCAGCTCCAGAAAAAAGGTAGGATTTATAATTAAGTTCATGAAACTAGGATTTAAATAGCAAAGTATTCATGTTTAGTGCTATTTCGTTTTGAGAAATTTCATCTGCTTTAACGTGCTAGCTTAAGCAATGATTTGCTAAATTAACTTCATCTTAAATATCTACCTACTACAAATTTCCTTTCATTTTTATATTATCTTATTTAAAATATGCTTATTTCTTACTATTTTTATAAATTCACCAATCTAGATAATACTCTCTAGTCTGACTTCTTTATAAGCTTAATTATTCATTAATCACTTATTAATACTTAGCTTTTATGACTATATAATTAGTGATGCTAATTAATTTGAGGGTTACTTTTTAAGCAAAATCTATTAAAAATAATCTTTTGAAAATACTTAAAAACATATTAAAATAAAGCTTGATAGTCAGCACATAAAGTATAATTTAGTCTGCTTTTGGTGCTATAATGAGCTAATATTTTTATTAGTGATTAGATTTAATAATATGCATTATAAACATTCAGATAATTAAGAAATTGTACCTTATTGATTATTATTAAAGCTAACTATTATCATTCTGCTTTAAGCATACTTTTAAATTCATTCTTAGTCCTTTCATTCGAACTATAACTTAAAATAGATTGATATATAAATGTGCATAAAAGTTACCTATTTAAGAGTTTTAACTTACTAAATTGGGATTAATATTAAACTTAGCTTTGAGAGGATAAATTATCTAAAGTAACTAAAGATTCAAAGAGAAGGAAAATTTTATAAAAGAAAAGGTTCTTCAATTAGCATAGTAAATATATTAAATTTCAAAACTAATAAGTCACATTTAAAATAGCTCCAATAAGATAATCAAATCATTTTATATTCCTTTATATTACTAGATTGCTTAGATAAGTAGAAGCAATAAGATTCAAATAAGTATCTTAAATACTTGAAATATTCATAACTAGCCAGCTACGAATAAATAGATAGCAGTAGTTTAAGTTTATGCTAGTAAATTAGTATTATTATTCAGTTTATTTTATTTCTCTATGCTATAAGCTTTTAAAGACTTAAGATTTTAAGTTATTTAAAATGTCTAATGCTTTTCTTAATTTCTACTTATTTTAAATTTCTAGAACTCTATGCAGTAAATAATAATATATTATAAACGACAGATAAGAAATGCGATTTTACTATGAAATTACATTTTTCAGCATTATACGAATAAAGAAAACATTGCATAATTAAACAGTTAAAAATATAAAGCTTAAGCTTTAATTCTTCTACTGTACAAATTGCTGCTTAAACTAATTAATAGCTTTTAAATATTTTAGTAGCTATTTATTTAACTTATTTTTCTTAATTATCCTTCTAAACATTTGTTTGGTAATGCCTTTTGGTCTATAATAAAACTAAATTTTGCTAATTATGAATAAAGGAATATATAATTTCCTAAGCTTTTGTGTTAAACAAAGGTGATTATTACTTTATAAGTATAAAATGAAACTTAATGATAGAGAAGCTTGATAAAATTCATAATTTACAAGTTCACTCAAGAACCCCGCTTTATTTATATTTAAGCAAGCTATTCTAAAATTTCCTACTAATATCATTTATCAGGCTTGTTTTAAAAAGAGAAAAGATTAGCAAACATCTTATGCTTAAAAGTAATTGATTACTAATTAAGAAGAATTGAAGATAATAAAAGCAAGAAAAGATAGAATGGAGATAGTAAATAAGGACTAGAATAGCTTTCATAATTTTTAAGTTTAAATTAGTTTTAATATTCTTTAATTATCATTCAAGTAAGAATCTAAACCATTTTTCTTTTTAATTAATAATGAAAGGAAAGACTAATTTGTAAAGACCTCATACTCCTGGATCTCCTTCTACAGCTTGCTCATAAGAAAAAATAACTACTCCTATCAAACTTTTTACTACTATTCCATGATAGGATGTGCTAGAGACTGATAGTGTTTAATTATGTAATGATTTTTTTTAGAAACAAGAAAAAGAAAATCTGGAGGAGTAGTTTTAGAAACTTCAAAGTGACTTAGCGAAAGTTTAAAATCTTTAATAGTCCTTTAATCAAAAGCAAAGCAATGGAAACTAGAAAATGTTTTATAATAAAGTTAAAAAATTAAAGGGTGTAAGTTTTTAAAATAGTAAGAAGAGGATATCATCAAATAAATCTAGTAACTTAAGCTTAAGCTTGAAGAAGAACATCTTTCAAACTACCATTAAAGTCTTTAATCTTTGTTTAATCCTATGACAGATAAACAAAGGAAAAAATTAAAGAAGAAAAAAGTCAAACTTGACCTAAAAAGAATCAACTTAAATGAACTTCCAGAAGCCCACTTTGACTCAAATGTTGCTGACTAATTACTTTCATCAAGTAACTTTTAATGTATAGGATGGAATTCCATGCAGCATTATGTTTATAATGATTGATTTGCTAATCTGTACATTTCTAATAGATTATTACATCTATTCACTATTTTTTCCACCTGCTTTTAATTATATTCTTACAATCACTATATTAGAATATTGTACTTCAATCAAAGTCTGTATAAAATAAAGGTTTTTATAATAAATTTTATTTAGAAATACATAAGTAAATCTAAGGAAATAAAAGTAAATAAAGCTAATAGGTAGTTCTTACTTATAACTGCTTATTTTTAAATTTAAGTGATGCTTCTTATATACCATTGAAGATTTTAATTCAACCCTCTAGTATTTTATATCTATATCTACTTCTACTATATTTTTAATATTTATAAAGTTAACAAGCTTATTAACATTAAGGCTTATATAAAAATAGTATTTAAGTATCTTAAAATTAAAAGATCATAAATAATTATTCGAGTTAAAAAGGAAAAACAGTTAGCTTAGCAGCTGATTCTAATAATAATCATAAAATGAGTAGAAGGAAAGGAGTATACTTAGGATATAGATAGTCGAAGGTATTTTCTATAAGTAATTGAAGTTTAAAGTTATTATTAAATATGCAAAAAAGTTAATTTCTACCTAAAAAATTAGCCAAAAATCTGTCCCATAAACATCTATCCTTCAAGCAAGAAGCTCAAACACCTTTGAATGAAACTTCATTTGAAAACAATATTTCCACCATATAGAAAACTTCTTAAAAATAACTATCTATGTCTTATCTTAATTCAACTGAATCCAAATCTATTAAAAATTAAAGAGGGAAAGGAAGAATCTTTAAATTGAAGAATTCTAGAAGAGCTGCATAAAGTTATCATAATAAAACACTGGAACTGAATAGTGAGTTATAAGATGAAGATTTAATATAAAGAGGACATACCAGCTCTTTAGGAATTAGAAAGAAAAAAGAAATTTCAGAATCATTTTTGTAAGAAAAGGATAGAGGTATATCTCAAGACTAATAAAGGAATAATTTAGATATTAGAAATAGAAGTTACAACGTAAATCAATTCTATCACATCGTATAATAAAGATATGGAAAACAACCAGATGTTGATTCTATGAGCTGATTATTTCAGTTAAGATCCAATAAATAGTAATAACCTCAAAATGAAGTCGTTAAAAATAAATCAGCTAACTAGAAAGGAGCTCCTAGCTTTTATTAAAAATACTTAGAAAAATCTAAAGACAAAATATAAAAAATTATTGTTGATATTCCCGGATTGAGATAAGGAAATGCTACTAATCTAATTCATTTAACTAAATCAAGAGGAGGAGAAACTCCAAATACAAGCTAAATCACCTTCGAGACATCTCTAAGAAGATATAAGGGAAATTAAAATTAAAAACAGTGATATGATGGTGTGACGAATCCTCCAGATTTAGCTAGATTGATGCCACCAATGAATGAACTAAGAAAAATAGCATAAAGTAAAAATATTAGTTTAGCAATGCTTTTAAAATCAGGAGATTTTAAATGAGAATCAACTTATGTGAGTACAACTTAGGATAAATAACCTTTTAACGATCATATGAGTAATTAGGTTATGGGATACAAACATTTATTTTCGAAAAACACTCTATAAAGTTTAGAATGGTATTTGAATTTAAGAAAAGGATAACTAAAGGTATCTAAAAGAAAAAAAGACGATGAATCTTCAACGTATAATTAATTTAAAATTTTCTTCATAAAATAGCTTTTAATTATTCCTTTTTTATTTTAGAATAGCTTCCTTAAATCGCATGATAGTATAAGTATATTTTCATAGTTTAAGTTACGTTAACGAAATTTGTAAAATTATTCTACTAATTATTTTAGATTAAGCTTAGTTTTATATATAATAAACATTTGCTTACAATAAGTTATAGAAATATGATAGTATATCTTAGTTATTATTTTAATTTCTTTTAACTTTAATATTATATAACAAATAAGTTAAAACCATATTTTGATGCAAGCTCACATTTAAAAAGTAAGTTTCTTAATAGTTTGAAGTATGTATTAGTGTAAGTAGCTATAAAGTAAATTTTAGTTGAATGCATTAATTAAATTAGCAAAATAAAGGTATTTTTTATTATAGAATATATCAGCTAATGCATATAATTATTATTTCAATATTATTTTAATTAAGATAAATTAATCCACTTACACCAGCACTTTGATACAATAACTTACATATACTTTCCAATTTTTTTCTTATAAAAGGCAAAGTTTTCTGCTTAAGAGATATCAAATATCTATTTAGTTTAGTAAAGCAATATAAAAATTATTGTTTATATATTAAAAAATTATAAAAGGAATACAGAAAAGAAACTATTTGCTCTAAAATTAAAATTTTACAGTCCAATTAACGAAATTATCATTAATAAATAAATTAACTTTTATATAAATTAATAATATATATCATTAATAAGGCTAGGCTTTTATCTATTTTATTCTATTCTATAAAGCTAAATGGAGTAATTAGCTACTTATATTTAACTTTAATTTTAAATAGCTTAAATTTTAATATTTTCCTAAAGTAATTCTTAATTAATAAAAATTAGATCTTCTAAATGAAAACATATATACTAGCCTTTATTTTATTTACAGAGCTCTTTTTAGTTAGATTAAGATTTATAATTTTGATTTTTTCTTTAGTTGAAAAGTTTTATTGTATAAATAATAAAGCATCAGTTTTGTATAGTATACCTTAAAATTTAGAATGAGAGAATAGTGAAATAAAAGATATTCGAATTAAATATGAATGGTGTAATTATATAGTTGACTTGAAATGCACGTTATGAGTATGCTAAGTTGTATTTAGCATTTAAAAGTTGAATTTATTAATTATTTAAAAATGATTTTTCTAACTTTCGTGCTAATACTTAAAGAAGTTTTTGCCTCTAACTTTGTCCTGAAAATCCATTAATCTTCTATAGCATTTCACAAAGAAGCTTTGGTAGAGCTTAGAAACTAGATATCCAAATTTACTTATAATGTTACCTCTGATTCTTTGGAAAAGAGATTAAACTGTGGACCATTTTTGCAATTAACTCCAAATGAAACTTTCTTTTTAGATTATTAAACTGAAGAAACTATACCCTTTAATAGCAAAATTAGCTTCAAAATCAAAATTTTTGGGTAATAATTTAAAGGATTTCATGAATCTTAGTCGTTATAGCTATATGAAAAGAAATAACCCTAACCAGGCCAACATATTATAGTATTTAAATTCATCAAGAACAAATTTTCTACCCCTTATTTGCTAGAAAATACTCAGGAATTCAACCAAATACCAACAAACAAATTGAATTTTCACTACATGCTGAAAATACAAGTTGAAGAAGTTACTAACTAAACGGAATCCCAATTTAGAGGAAAGTGGTGCAAGATAGAAGAAATTAAGGAAAAATAAAATAAATACATAAGCGTATTGAAGTCATGGGTTTATACTTATCATTTTAAACTAAGCGCTGCCATTGCAGGAGTCTTTATTCTGGTTTTCGGTATTGGAATTTACATCTTTAATAAAAGAAGTGAAGATAAAGCTAAAGATAAAAGCAAGAAAGACTGATTAAATAAATGGCTAAATATTAAGTTTTTATTTTTATTTTTATTCTACTAAATTAAGGAGTTCTAAGTAAGGATGATTGTGATCATGATTCAGATTGCGACAAACTTTATGAATGCTAAAGCAATAAATGTGAGCGCAAAGATATGTTTCCTTTTTATTGGAGTGAAGTAATAGGAACAATATTTATTATTTTAGGAGTCACACTTGCTCAAGCTGTTGGGGTTGGTGGAGGATTTTTGATTATGCCTTTGCTCTTAATACTTTTCTTGTTTGATACTAAAGATAGTCCGCCAATTTCAAACTTAATAGTTCTTGGTGGATGTCTTTCTAGATTTTTCTAAACAGTCATTCAAAGACATCCTACTAGAAATAAGCCATTAATAGATTATGATATGTGCCTTATGGTAATTCCGAGCAGTTTAATAGGAGTTAGCTTTGGGATTATTCTTCAGAAAGTAACTCCAACCTTGCTATTCAAGTTTATTTTAGTTATTGTTTTGATCTTAGTTTTATATAGAGTCTGATAAAAATCTTGGGGCATTTATTAAAAAGAAAAGCAATAGAAATAATTATTGATTGAGAGAAGTCTATAAGAAATGGACAAGTAATAATATTCTAACTTGAATGACTCTGTAAAGAACTCTTTAAAAGTTATTTAAAGAGTCGAATTTGATTAAAACTAAGAAATTTAACCAGAAGAGAAAAAATTACTTTTATAAAATATTCATTTGCAGGAAAGTAAAATTGTTCCCTGAAATAGACTTGCTATGATTGGAGGAATTTTTGCTACGAGCTGTTTTATGGACTCTTTAAGAAGTGAAGGATTTGGAGGAAAAATTGGAATTTAAAAGTGCGATCTTTCATGGTGGCTAGCTTTAGTTGGCTAAAACATATTAATAATTTTACTTAGTATAATTGGAACAAAAGTTGTTAATAACTCATATAAAAATAAATATAAAGCAGGGTATGATTTTCAAGAAGATATCAAATGATCATCAAAAACAGCTATCAAGTTTTGGTTTATATTTTTCGTTATAGGCTTTATATCGGGCTTTCTTGGAATAGGTGGTTCAGTACTTATAATGCCATTTATGTTAGAAGTTGGATCTATACCTGAAGTTGCAGGAGCTACAGCTTTGATGGAAGCTATTGCTAATACATTGAGTGCTTCAATTACTTATATTATAAGTGTAAGTTTTCTCATTCAGAATTAAGTTATTTGAAGTTATTCTTTATTTTTAACATTTTTTTGCACTTTAGGTAGCTTTGTTGGGTATTACTCACTTAGTAAGTTTGTAAGAAAATATAAAAAAGTAAGCTTATCATTTAGTAATCTTTGATCTTATTCCTGTTGTGTTTCCTCATTTTAGCTTGCATTATATTAGTTCTACAGCAGTCACTTACTACTTTAGCAAAAGATATTAAAGACCATAAAAATCCTTGGAAATTTAGGAGTTTTTGTAATAGCTGAGCCTCAACAAAATATCTAATTCAACTTAATTAAAATTAACTTCTCCTAGCTTTTGAGATTTAAATACGTTTAGCAAAAAATAAAAATTAGATCTTCAATCTAAAATAATCTTATTTATTAAATGTTTTAACTTCTTCTTTTAATACTATTGTATCTGATATGAGAAGCCTATTGTTTACTATAAATAAGTAAGAAATTTACTATTTATTAATCAATCGTTAAATTGATTTTTAATCTATCTAAAATATATAAATAATCCGTATTTTATTCCTATGTTAATCACTTAGATTCATTAGTTTAAACTTCAGCTTATTTTATTTATTATGACATATAAAGCGTATTTTTATTAGTTAAGATTGAGACAATTATATTTAAATATCTGAAAGAAACAAATAATTCTACTTTTATTTTTATGTTAGTATATTTCAATCAATTTACAGAGCTGTAAGTTAAATGGGTTCTGAAGATGAAAAATATAATTATTCTAGTATTTGGTAGAAATGAAATAGTTTCTATATCTTTATCTTAAGCTAATTTTACTTAATTTTGAGAAAATTATAAAGAGCTACATGTAATTGTAAGATAATTTTCCTCTTAGACTCTTATTTATATTTCATAAGTATTCTTAACATTTTAAATAAGGATACTACTAATTTATAATAAGTTAATTATCATCTAAATCAATTTACTTTAACTTTTATTTTTAGAATATGCAGAACCTTGATAATTGGATATAAGCTTTGTAGATGCAGAGACTGATATTTTGGAAAAAAAGGTTTTTTTATAATGGTTAATAGTAGTAGTGAAATATATTTTCTGGCTATAAAATTTAATTTAGATATTTATAAGTTTGGCTCTTCAGTAATGAAAAGAAGTTACTATTTAGCAGTAAGTATAGCTTATTTAAATAATATTTATTCAGTTTAACACTTTGAGCACTACGTTTATATTATGCTAATATAATTTTATTATTCTCGAAAGGCAAAATAAGAATATTTCCATACAATTAAGAATAATAATGCTATTATGCTTTACCTATATTTAATTTTAATTTTAATAGACTTTATTAAATTCAAGAGATCGATAAAATAAGGCTAAGGATCAAAATAAATTAGACTATAATATCCTTTTAAATAAAAATGTATTCATTTTAAATTAAAAGCTTTTTTAATCTTATCTTCTAAAGAATTAATCTTATATAAGAAATGCTGTATTATATATATATTTATCAAGAAAAATAATTTAAATGAAGCTTAAGGTATCAAATAATTTGAAATAAGCCAACTAATATTTTATATAATATCCAATTAGAAAGCAAGAATAAGTATTATAAGAGGAATAGGCACTATTTTTATAATTCATTTATATGCTTTTTTCATAATTTTTCTTAGGTTCAAAGTTAATTTATAATAAGATAAAGTTAAAGTAAATAACATATATCATAATGCAAATTAATAATATACTTCTAAAGTATAATAAAGTATTTATTTTCTTTTTATCTAGATTTAAATCAATCTTTTCCAGATTATTCAAAATACTAAAATACAATCAAGTTTGATGCATTATTTGCTAAAGACTTAGTAGAATAATAACTTCTATATTTTATATTAACTATGAAGTTGATATCAATATCTTGATTAAACATAAAGATAAATAAATAAAGCTAAGTAGAGAAGATAGAAAGTGGTAAATAATAGGATTAAATATGATAAATTTTTATATAGACATATTATTGTAAAATACATCTTATTGAAGATGCCTTTAGTTATAGAATTTTCTTGTTATCACTGCTTTATATTACAACTATCTATTTAATTTATTTTATCTGTTTTAATATCTCTTTTTATTGAAAAAGAATGTAATTAGCTATTAAAATTTAGAAAAATAGTAATAGAAACTTGAAAAATGAATGAGTATACTTTTAAAAAGCAGAAGATAAGATTGAGTAAGTTAAATAAATAGTTCTAAGCAAATATTATACTGTATTTATTACTGAATATATCTTCCTCTTTTAAAAATTCCCATCTGAAGCATATTAAAAATACCCCATAAGCTAAAAGTAAAAATAATATAATAAACACATTTCTTTCTATCCTTATAACTAAAATCTTTCTGATTTTCTTAATTATATTTATTAACTATGACCTAGTCTTATTCTATCAATCCTTATAAAACTTTATAAGCAATTTTGAGGAATCAAAAAAATAATATTTATTAGTAAAATAAATGCTGATGGCTTTAAACTGATTAAATACTTAGTAATGTAAAAACTAATAAAGCTAATAAATTTAGTGTATTTCATTTAGCATGCTTGATAGTTTGATAAAGAGGTGTAAAAATAATATGTTTAGATGAATAAGTTATGCTACTTTATTGGTATGTAAGTACTTTAGTAAGCTGTAGGGATATAATAATGCTTAACTTTATTTTGTTAAATTAAAATCAAATTTTATTTAATGCAGGAATATCTTTTAATTTCAAAGTCATTAACTTTATATTTTGAAATTCTAGTAATTGTGTAAAAGCCATAATTAAGATTAAATGGCATCAAGCAGGAGAAATTGAACTCATGAAGAGGATTAACTTATAATGACGTTGGTCTAATAGTATGGATTGCGTTCTTGGAGTTTGATTGCTCAAACTCTCAATGAAAAATACTTTGCTGAACGATCAGGAAAATAGTGCAGAGAAAGATGGCATAATCATTTAAATCCTGACATAGAAAAAAAGCCTTGAAGTGAAGAAGAAGAATAAATTCTTTATAAGTATCACAGTATACTTGGAAATAGATGAGCTGAAATCGCTAAGTTACTACCAGGTAGAACAGATAATACCATTAAAAATCATTTTTATTCAACACATAGAAAATAACTTCGAAAAATAAACAAAGAAAAGAGCAGAAATAAAAAGAAAAAAGTAGAAAATATAAAAACTTAGAAAATTATGCAATAAGTACCAACTGTTCCTTCATCGTAAAGTAATCCTGAATTAAATCATTAATAAGATAAAAAAGAACTCATAAGTGATCAGATTATTAACTACTCACCATAAAAAAGAGTTAATAATTTAAATGAGCCATCTAAGGAAAATGTTCCAATTAAAAAAGTAAAATTAAATCTTTAATTAGAAGTAAATACGACATTTTTGGAAGATTTTCCTATTTTAAAGACACCAACTGGAGCTGTTATTTCTCCCAATAGCATGATTTATGTAACTCCTCGAACCGCTAGTTATTTTTAGTTTCCTGAGACTCCTTCGAGCTACTTCAATGAATAGCGTTTTACAAACTTTCATTAAAATTGTACGCCTAGAAATAGAAGTAATAACAAAAATTTAAGTATAGCTCAAATAAATGGAAATGGATTCAACCCATCCCCCAAAAACTTTGCTTCCTAGGTATGATCTGAATTTGATTTATAGATAATTGTTTATAATTTATTTACTTATTGTTTTTACAAAAATCTTATAATAGCAATAATATTTAATTGCCATTTTTATTTACTTTACTCATCCATTTCTCAAGCATGCTCTAATTATGCTAGTCCCTTCTAAAATATGTATAAGTAAGCTAATAAATTATTAAATTTATTTATCTGAAGTTTAGAATTTATAGTTTTGATAGTTTATAGAAATCCAAAAGATCTAGCTAAGTTTTATTACTTTAGAAATAGCTTAGTTCTAGTAATTCAGTTCTTAATAATTACTAATTTGACTCTTCATTAATATCTCATTAGACTTATAGCTAACACTCTTAATTAAAGTTCTAAACAATGTCAATTTTTAATTTTGCATTCTGTTTTTATAACTAGCAACCATTATCTTATGAATTACCTAGATATTATAAAAAAGGATAAAAATGTTTAAAATATTAGCAATTACTCCCTTTACCAGCCTTTAAAATAGATATCTCTTATTAATGAACATTTAATTAGTTGAAATAACTTATACTAGCATATCATATAATCTAAAAAATGCTGAACATAATTAATACTTTTAGAAGTTTAATATTTAAGTTAAATATTTGATTAAAGTTGATACAATAGCAAGCAATATAATATGTATTAATAAATTCAATTTATTATCAAGTAATCTATTAACTTAGGTATTAATATCTTCACTAGCTAGTAATTAAATCTTAGCTTAATAAAAATTTATGCAAATGTTTTATTACTATTTTATAGAAAAGTATTACGGTGAAAATGTTAATGAAGCATCTGCAAATATTATTGAATAAGATAATAATTTAGAAATTATAAAAGATTATACTAGATGCTTTATTAATTATCTATCAAATTACTATTTTCAGAAATTAATGCTTCAAATAAGCTTGTTTAAGATATATTAACTCATATCAAAATAATTACTAGCATCTAAGAATGCTATTTTTTTATACTTAAGCAAACATGTTTTTATAGTATTATAAGTAATACTTTTAAAATAAAATTAGCTTTTGATTTAAAGTAATAGAGTTAGCATTACATTAATAATAAGCTATTTCTAGAAATACTTATTATTTAATTTCCAAAGCAAAGAAAAATAGTTTATCTAAAAGGCTTATTATTAAGTATAAGCTAGAATATTAATCTTTATTAATTTAAATCTCTAAAGTTTTTAACATTTCATAGATTAGCTTTAAGTATTAATATTAATAAAATAGCTATAAAAATATTAAGTTTCAAAATATGCTTAAAAGTAGATTCGAATCGCAAAATTAAAGGAGTCTTTTATAAATAATAAAAGAAGGTTTAGATAGTCAGAAAGATATTATTGAGAAAAGTTCTAAATAAGTCTTAAAAGCTTTTAAATAGTAATTTTAAATAGTATCCCTTTTATATACTGAAGAAATATTATAGACTTTATTTGTAGATATTTGATATATAGAAAAAAGGAATTTAATTATATGCTTTTATCTTACTTTATAATTGCAATCTTAGATTATATTAAAATTATTAGCAGATACTATAGACTTTATGAATAAAATGCTAATTTTAAACTGCATACCAAGTTATTAAATCTAAATTTAATTTATTTTAGTGCATACTAAGCAATTTCTAGAAGTTAACTAAAGAAAAGTAACCATAGCTAATTAAAAAATAGCTAGCATAGTCAATTTTAATTACGAAATAATAAGCTTTATTTTAAATTTAGAAGAAAGAGCCAGAGAATACTTAAATATCAGGATAATTAGACTATAAAACTAACCACTAGCAAATATAATTTTATGATATATACTTATAATTATTTAATAAGATTTACTTGCTAAATTTGGAAAGGAAAAAGAATTAAATTTTCCCTGATTTGAAAATTTATAAAATAAATCTTAAACTATGTATAAGAAGATAAGCAGATAAGTATCTTTTTACTATTTATAAAAGTCTAATTTTAGATTTAAATTTAGTGATAAGTCTTATTTGAAACGATAGAATTAGCAAATATTTAAGAAAATAAGATCGGTCTGGATTTAAATTGAAACATGTTGAAAATGATATAGGTTAAGGATTTAAATTAAACATTAAGCTACATAAAGAGAAATGTATATAAAGATTATAATAATCCTAGTTATTTTGTATCTTGCCTATAAAGTCTTCCTAAAAATTCAATTCCAAGCTATTTTCTTCAGAATTTAAGGAATTAGAGGATTCTACAGGCCAATTTATGATGAATGATACGAAATAAAGGATTCAAAGCACTTCTAAATGAATATTTATGAATTATTTTAATTGTACAGAGATTGCTAAACCAAGTACAGAGACATTTGATTCACTACTTAAGGAGAGCAGCTCATTTTAAATGTCGAAAGAAAATCGTTGATTGATTAGATTCAAGAAAACAAGAATTTCGCTAAGTATAATGTATTTAAGTATAGCAACTCCTTTAATTATAAATATCTTCTTGGAAAAAGCTAATATTTTAATGGAGAATTCCTAAATCAAGAGCAGTCAAAGATTTGAAAAGATTGATTTGAGGAAAACTATAGTAGACTTCTATAAAATATTTAGACTACAATAGAGTCTTATATTAATAAAATTGATTAAGAAGATGCAAGAATCAACATATGCTAATTTATATAAAGCATGATTATTGAAATTCTTGTTTAGCTTTGCTTTGGAGAAGGATATTAAAATGATGGCAATCTCCATAGTTTTGTAATAGACATAAACAAATATTTTTTAGAGGAATAAAATTTCTTAGAGCAAGAAGTTCATTAAATTTTTGGCGACTTTTTAAATAAATTAAAAGGACAATCTTAAGTATAGAAATGAAATGAAAAACTAGATAAATTAAACAACGATATGTGACAAAAACTTTAACCTATGCTATAGACAGAAATAAAGGATACTTGCTTATTATAGTTTCTTCAGACTCTATAAGTAAATGATAGTCTATCCTAAAAAAGTAATAATAAATAAGCTACTACCAGTTCTACTTAAAGGATGCAAAACATAGTTGATGAGCTCAAAGCCTTTATCTGCTTCCACTATCAACCTCTTTATCTCATCCTTGTTCTTTCTGTGTTTAAGCTTTCTTAGCTCAAAGACTTACAACCATAACTTCGATAATTAAATGGATTTAATTAGCAATAGCAAAATTTTGAACAATAAGTAATTTAATAAGAAGATTACCAGGATGATTTAATTACCAATTTCATTAAGGAAATTTGCAGATTTTATTCCGTTTAACCTTTTCTGGATATGAAGATAGCTATGGTAAGAAATTATTATACAGAACGTTGTTTCTTTAAAAATTGATGAAAAGAAGTACTTGAAAATTCCTAAAGGAACTCTGATAAGAATTTCTCCATTTGGAATTCATCATAATACTTTATATTATCATAAACCTTTCGATTTTAATGTCTAGAGATGAAAAAAGCATAACTCATAAGAGATTTTCATTCCGTTTGAAAATTAATAGATGTAAGGTATTATACAGTAATTATGTTGGCTGAAATCTAATATTCGATGTTTGCTACCAATTCTTATAGCATCTAGTTTATACTTGCTAAGTCTGGGAAAACAATTAATTAAAGGAACTCGAATTCACCAATGATTTTTTCCTTAGTTTTTAAACACCTTTTAGTGTTCAAATCACCAAGATCTTTTAGTAAGAAACTTAAGAATAAAGAGAATCCAGTCTATCAAATTCATCCTTTTGCCAAGTAGAAAGCGAGTATTTTGAATGTGAGGAATAAGATAAAATGAATTAAAAAGGTAAAAAAGAAGGACAAGTCCAATCTATTGGTTCCCCTGATTGAAATATTTATAAAATAACATTCTATTAAGATTAATCATTAAGCAAACTTAAATTATTCTAACTATTAATTCTAGGTATTTATTATTATCATTTATCATAATACTACATGTAACAAGATTCGTATGACTGACATTAATAATAAAGATACTATTCATTCATATAAATGTTATCAATATAAGTTATCTTCTCAAATTGCTTTTAATATCTCAATAAATCTAATCTCTATATGTATTAATAAAGCTTATTTTTCATATAAAAAGCATAAGACTTTGTGAAGATGAGCTATTATTCACTTTTACCTATGTATCTCTAATAATAAAAATTTGAAAGAACTTAGGTATAATCAATTAATTTTATATTAGAGTTAAATAATTAAAGAGACTATAAGATATTTACTAGCCTTTTATATCTAATCAGTTTATATACGAGCTAGTTTGCTCTTTAATTTACTATCTCGTTTCTCTCATAGGATATCGAATAGTTAAGATATAATAGTTATGATAATTTAATTTCTTTCAAAGTTTAAGGCAAACTTCAACTTTTAGAATTCTTAGGTAAGATTATTAAAGGTTAAATAAAAAGAGTTAGTTGGAATAAAATTTAGTTTTGAAAAAATAAATAAAGAGTAATCTTATGGAACTCATTAATGCCCATGAACTATTAACTTTATTTAGAACTGGATAGCTTACAGTAGAAAATTATATTTAAGGAGTATTACAAAGAGCCAAATATTTAGAAAGATATAATTATTATAATTTCTGAAATCCAGATTTATACTTAAGAAAAGCCCAAAAATGTGATAGCTTGTACAAGAACAAAATTAACTAGAAACTAGAAGGTCTTCCTATCAGCTTTAAAGATAATATTAGTATAGCTAATGAGCCTAATACTACTTGCACGCCTGGTCTTTAAAATTAATTTCCTTTATTATCTTCAACTATCTATGAAAAAATAAGTAGTTTTGGAGCTCTTAATATAGGAAGGACTAGAATGCATGAGTTTGCTTTTGGTGTCACAAGTACATCAAATGATGGTTTATCTTGTCTTAACTTTTATAATCCTAATTATTGATGTGGAGGATCATCTGGTGGATCTGCAGGAGTTGTTGCTTCAAAAATAGTTCCATGTAGCTTAGGAACTGATACAGGTGGTTCTATAAGAATTCCTGCGTCTTATATGGGTATATGAGGATTTAAGCCAAGTATAAACAGATGGCCTTGTGATTATGGAATAAAGTTCACAGATTGTAGAGATACTATTGGTATGTTTTCACGCTGCATGTAAGATATAATTCTAATAGACAAAATTATATCTGAATAAACATATGAAGAATGTGAAGGTATTAGTTAAAATAATATCAGAATTGGTATTCATGAGAGTTATTTTTGAGAAGGATTAGACCCAGAAATTTATGAACATTGCTGAAAATTTATCTAAAGATTAAAAGATGCTGGCTTTCAAATTGTTTAACTTACAGGATTAAGAAATATTAATACTTATGTTGATTAAATAGAACCTCATATGTGTGCATTTGAGGTTTTAAAGTTGCTTTAAAAATACTTAACTTTAAATAATATTCCCAAAACGGTTTAAGAGGTTATTTAAGAGGTTAGAGATCCTTTTATAAGAGATTACCTCTAAAAAGAGTATCAAAATCCAACTGATTTAACTATCTTTTTAAATTCAGTAAATAAGGCACGAGAGCTTTAAGTAAAGCTAACCGAAACTTTTGAGAATTAAAATGTGCATTTCTGGATTCATCCTACGTGCCCTATTCCAGCTTAAAAACTAGAAAAGCATGATTTTATACGGATAAATCATAATGGAAAGGAAGTTCCATTATATAAACTAATAATTTAAAATACAAATATCGGATCAATTTGCAATTTTCCAGCCATAACAATTCCGTGTAGTAGAAGTAAGCAAAGTGGAGTTCCTTTTGGAATAGATTTAAATACATTTACAGATAACGATAACTTGCTAATTTATACAGCCAAGCTCATTTAGGATCTTATCTTCTAATAAATTAATTTTATTCTAACAACAATTTAGACCATATTCTCTATTTAAGCCTAGCAATTAAATTATATAGAGCTTTACTATTCACTCAATTTAGAAAAGAAAATTAAAACTATAAAAAGTAAACAACTAGCTTTATTATTTTCTTTAAGCTACTTACTATATTAAAGTGCGAATTTACTTTTTCATTAAGTTATAAATTAAAATGATTAAGAGCAAAAATGATAAATATCAATTATCTTATTTATAAATTAAAGCTCATTTTTATTGTATAGCACGACTTAATTAAAGTACTTAAGAGTTAGATCTTAAATAAATATAAAAAGACTTAAATAAAGTAACTATTATTTCTTAATAATAACTTTTGATATAATAGTCTATGAAATGCTATAAATACTAAATATAATTTAAAAACATTTAAAGGATTATTCTATTTCTATAAGTTAGTAGAATATATCATACATACTAAAGACTATAAGAGAAAAGTTAATTTTATTCAGGCTAAATATCTTGAGAAACTCCATTTAGATAAAAATAATTTTATTATTCTAAAAGCATAAAGGTAAATTATAATTTAAAAATAAATTTAGCTAGTCAAAATACTTATAATGGGGAGTCATAATTCAGCAACTTTCATTTTTTAGCATTAATTTGATTTAGAGATTTTATTATTAATTTATAATTTACTATTCAAATACTTTTCGTATGCTTTCTTTTCTTAAATGCTACCTACAATTAAAGATTTTATCTTCTACAATAGCAAGTAAATGAATTAAATTAACATATCTTAATGATAATATAAAAGCGTAATAATGGAATGTTTGTAGTATTATTTTAATTATTTAATATATTTTTAGTTTTAGTTAAAAAGATAGTATGAGACATTTAAATAAACTTTCAAAACTTAAACTACTCAAATCCTATGCTTCCTTTATTTTAATTCGAACTTAGATCAAGTAAATATTAGCAAACTATCTGATTGATATCAGTGATCTTTCTTCCTTTTGATAGCTTAGAATTAAATTTATTTGTATTAATTAGATTTATAAATGAATAATAAGGATTCTTTAAATGTGATCAAACTGATTTTAATAGTCTTGCAAAGTTATTTTCTTTAGGGATTGTTTTAGCTTTATTGTATAGGGTCTAATTAAATATGTAATGTATTAGAAAGAGCTAAATTTTTCTTAATCTGCAAGCATTAGAATTGTTAAAAGTAAAGCCTTAATATATCTGTAGTAATAGTAATAGTCTATTATTTTCTAACGAAAAGCCTTAATTAATATAGTCAAACAAAAAGGTTAGGAATTCATATAATTTCATTAGTTAAATATAATGGCGATCAACTTTGCTCAAATTTCAACTCTTAATAAATAAATAAAGGAATTGTATGATTGTAAGCCACTTTCAGAAAGTGAAGTTAGTTTTCTATGTGATAAAGCTAGAGAGGTGTTAAACTAAGAATCAAATGTGTAGCCTGTAAGATGTCCAGTTACAGTGTGTGGCGATATTCATGGGCAATTTCATGATCTTATCGAAATGTATCGTAATGGTGGAATTTCACCAAATACTAATTATCTATTTTTAGGTGATTATGTAGATCGAGGTTACTATTCCGTCGAGACTGTTTCTTTACTAATGACACTAAAAGTAAGATACAAAGATAGAGTTACTATTCTTAGAGGAAATCATGAAAGTAGGTAAATTACATAAGTATACGGATTCTATGACGAATGCATGAGAAAATATGGAAATGCTAGTGTTTGGAAATATTTCACCGACCTATTTGACAGTTTACCTTTAACAGCTTTAATTGAAAATTAGATATTTTGCTTACATGGAGGGCTATCTCCAAGTATTGATAGTTTAGACCACATTCGTTAACTTGATCGTATTTAAGAAGTTCCTCACGAAGGACCAATGTGTGATTTACTTTGGTCTGATCCTGATGGTAGATGTGGTTGGGGTATTAGTCCAAGAGGAGCAGGATATACTTTTGGATAAGACATTTCTGAGTAATTCAATCATAACAATAATTTAAAATTAATTGCAAGAGCTCATTAATTGGTTATGAAAGGATATGAAAGCACACATGATCAAAATGTAGTTACAATATTCAGTGCTCCAAATTACTGCTATAGGTGTGGAAATGATGCAGCAATTATGGAAGTTGATGAGCATCTAGACAAAAATTTGTAATCATTTATATAGTTTGAAATTTGATCCTGCTCCAGAAAAAGGAGATCCAGTTCCAACAACAAGACGTACGCCGGATTATTTCCTCTGATTTTAAATTTAAAATAAATTTTTTATTAGCAAATCTATGTAAATTATATCTTACTACTTAATACATCAAAACTAATACATCTATCCAAATCTACTCCTTTAAATTAGTTAGATTATCTCAATTTTATTATTCCAAATACTTTTGCATTCAGATCATTATTTAACTTACATCTTCCTTTGGTATCTATAAATTAAAAATTTCCTTATCCAAATTAAATATTTTTGTTATATGCATACTTTAGAATTTTTTCTTTCAAACTTCTAGATACAAGTAGGAATATTCTCACTAAAGTATAGAAACAAAAATTTAGTATGTTCTTATATTAGCTATAATGTGAAACAATAAAAGATACAAATTAAGTCTAGCTAGCAAAAATGAAGTTAAACTTAAAGTAATTAAAGTTAAATTTTTATAAAATCGTAATTAAATTTGCAAACTAGCTTTAAATATAAAAGTGATTATCTTTATTACCTAAATAGTAGTTTATATATATAAATTAATCTTATATTAAAAAGAGTTATGGTCCTAATACTAACTGATCTATTTAAGAAACAAATTGAAATTTGGTGTTAAAGGTGTATTAATTTTAGATTTGCTTGATCAGTAAAATGCTTGAATTAAGAATTGCTGGGTTTATAGTATAGTAAGCCTTTAATTATTAGAGTAGTTAGCTTGCTTAATCAATAGCTTTACTTTATAATAATCATAACTTAGTGTTAACTTTTTCATCTTTCATTATTTGCTTACTTTGAGAAAATAAAAAAATCAAATTTACTTAAAATAACAAACTTAAGTATGTATTATTAAAAGCAAGGAAAAACGCTATTTAAGATAGAAGGTAAATAAAGAAGGTTAAGGCCTAAGTTATTAAGTAAGTATTGCAATGTTGCATTAGGTATAATGCATAAGTATTGAAGAGAGCTAATAATTAAAATGGAAAGAATAAATATTAATTTAATTTACTATTTAAACTTATTTCCTTTTAAAATGGGAGGATAATGCTGTGTTCCTTAGCCGGAGGAAGGCGAATTTCCAACTTCTAATAAAGACAAGTTTAGATGTTTAAGTTCTTATGTTGATTTATAAATAAAAGACTTTCTTCCTGAAGTAAAACCACCTAAAAAGCATGCTGCTGAATTAATAGATGTTTAAAAGGTTTATAAGCATGCAAGATTAAGAGATACTACTTCTCAAAATATTAATGAGATGGATAAATAAATTTTTATGGCTCAAAACATATGTAGATGCTTTCCTAAATTTGTGGTTTAACTTCTAATGGATGAAAAGTAGTATTATAGAGGAAATTTTATAGAATATGATGGATTTAAATAGCCTACTAAGGAAGGAGTGAAGGCTGTTGATGAAGCTATTTAATTTTGTTTAGAACAATAGCCAATGAAACCATGTGTTTGAAGTCCTGAAATACACAAAGCTAGTATCGATCATGCAAAAAATTAAGTTAAAAATAATTTCATAGGTCATGGAGGAACTGATGGCTCTACTCCAATTAGTAGGCTTGAAAGATACGGAGATCATTTAAATGGAGGAGGCGAAAATTGTTGATATGGTGAAGCAACTCCATTTGGAATTATCTTAAATCTAATAATAGACGATGGCGTGGAAAGCAAAAGTCACAGAGCTAATATTTTTAGGCCTGATCATAGAATGAGTGCATGCCATTATCTAAATGATCATCCCTCCTTTAAGGGTTGCACAGTCATTAACTATGCTCTTTATGTATAACCAAAAGGAGGATTAAACAAGGGAAATTAAATACAAGAAGAGTTAGATAGGTTAGTTTTAAAGAAAGTTGAGGATGTTAAATAAAAATGCTCTGGAAGTATTAATATTTAGAGACATTACGAAATAGGTATGGTTTCAAGAATAAAAGTAAACATAAAATCATCTTCTGGAATTTAAGAAGAAATTGTGGAAGAAATGGATTGTGATAACTTTCTTTTTCCACTTATAAAGGATTTCGAATGATATTTTAAAACTCAAGCCATTTAATGAATATATTTAAATAAATTTTTATTAATAAAGAACTTCTTTTAATCTAATGCTTTTATTATTATGAGACTTATTTCCTTTAATATATCCTAACATTATTAGAAAATAGTTTAAGCATTTTAAAATTTTCCCTTATAAAATCCAAGAAATCTAATAACTATGCCAAAATATTTGACCAGTTTAATTTTTTCTATCTTAAGACATTTAAAATAAATATTTTTACATAAAACATACAATTTTGAAAAGAAACAATCTAAATAAACAAACCTTTTCTTCTTTTTCCAAAATATTTATTTTCGCTATTTTTATCTACTTACGCTTAGTATCTGATGAGATCTAAAAACTATTAAATGTATTTTAATTTTTATAGATTATAATATCTAATAAACTCTAAATAAAAGTTAAGTATACATTTTATTAGTTCAAATAGATTAATTTAAACCTTAAATAAGAGAAATAAAAATATAATTGATATAACAAGATATAAGTATTTATTATACATTATCGTAATGTTTAGTATATTATAACTAAAAGTTACTACTATTCAATACTGCTTATGCAGAAATATTAGTTAGTTGGTAGATTATTTATTAAGAGCTAAATTTTAAAATTAAGGATTACTTTAAATTTTACTTTAGCAATTTATATATGGCTATTATTACACTTATTAAGGGTTTATTTTATATACTAATAAAGGAGCTATTTACAAATTTATTTTTAACTATCATGGAAAGTTTATTATATAAGTAAATTTAGTCTTCAAAGCTTAATATATAGAATTAATGCAAATCTCTTTGCATTATATTTAATGGTATTTGCTTGGACTTTAAGAATTTATTGATTTATAATAATCTTATTCTATTAGTAATTTGAATATAAGTTTCTCAATTTATACAAAAGGGATATAAACGCATAAATTAAACTAAGGATTTCACTAGTAATTAGATATTCCAAGAAACATGATTCCAAAATAAGTACTTTAAGCATTGTAAATATATATAATGTGACTAGTTTAAATCAACTTATAGTGATAAATTATTAATTACATATCATGATAAATAGCTAAATTATTACAATCAATTACCTGATAAAGAGAGCAATTAAGTTTCATAAATTATGTCTAAAATCTTATTTGCTTAATTTAAATTATAATTCAAGATAAAACAAACTTACATGGAATTTGAAAGAGTACTCGAATACAGTCTATTCCTTTAAACTATTTATACTAGTTTTTTGTTCTTTTGCAAATGTCTAATAAAATATAAATTTTAATGACCATATTAAATAAAGATTGAAGCATAAAAGAAGTAAAAAATATCTAAGGGGGATAGAAATGAGACTTACGAACTTCTACTTAACTAAACAATATTAAAAGACATTTTAATGATTGAGTAACCTAAAATAAATCAAATTTAGAGATTTGACTTAGTGTAAGATTAATCTAGATATTTAGACTTATTTTTAACTTAAAATCTATTCTTATTTTCTTTTTAATAAATTTACTTATTAATTATACTTTTAACTTAAAACTAACCTATCTGAAATTTAACTAATTTAGTTATCATATTTAATCTACATGTAAACAGCACAAAAAACGAAGAAATATTAAAAATCTGAATTTGAAAAGGAAGAATGCTTTAATGTTCGAGGAATGCAGGTATCAGTGCATACTTAATAAAATTAAATTTTATAAATTGGAATTTAGAAATTGGTTTTTTCATTAGCTACTATAATAGTTTTATAGAATTTGGCAGTATTTGATAAATGCAGTAATGAGAAACTGTGTAATATCAAGTAAAATATGTTTAAACTTTTTTCAGTACTATAGAAAAATATTTGCTTCCATATTTAATAAATGTAATCTACAAAAAGTGTTGAAATTAGTTTTGCGAACACCCAAGAGTCTCTCAAAAATCTTTCGTAATCTCCTTTATAAAAGAATAGAAAATGCTCGGAAGACAATCTGAAATAGAAATACAAGCAATATTAAAATAAAATAAAGAAAGAAATA
The DNA here is from genome assembly GCA_946699065.1 of Loxodes magnus. Lineage (NCBI taxonomy): Eukaryota > Ciliophora > Karyorelictea > Loxodida > Loxodidae > Loxodes > Loxodes magnus. Next base: position 1,224,303 of record CAMPDV010000035.1, on the reverse strand, counting down.
GCCTAAGAGGATAAAGTGCTATGCTAGAATAATTGTGTAGCCTTGAAAATTATCATGTAAAATATGAAGAAAAATGAAAAAATTAAAGATAAGAGTATAGAAAACTCTGAATCTTACTTCGCTCAAATTAGCGATTAGTTTTATAAACTAGATTAAATTTCTGATCTTGCTACTCCTAATAGAAGTCCTTTTTTAAAACAAATTTAAGAAGAAATTAACTTAATAATTCACAATAGAGAGTACTCAGATAATAATAAATAAGAATTTCTAAATTAAAAGCTTTAAGCACTTAAGTTAATAGCAAGGCAGCACTTGCCTGCTTAATAAGTAGAAATTAATATGCTAGAAATTGTGTAATAGTAGTATTAGAAGATAGCTTAAATTGCTCAATCTGAAAACAAAGATATCTACTTGAACATAGAGTACATCCCCAACTTTATATTGTCAGATATCTTTTGTATAACCTTCTTAACTTTCAATTTGTTATACTTTTCGATGAAATACTGCGGAAAATTAGTAATAAAAAGTGAATTAAGTGGAAGATTTGTATCCATAAAATTTATTTTGTAAGGAAATTAATAGATGAAAGAGATCCAAAAAAAACTAAATATGAAGTATATATTGAACGAAGAGAAAATGATGAAGCATTTGAAGAAAAGTGATCCTGTATTATTAGGTATAACTTCAGCTATTAACTTACTTGATGGAAGCATAAAGTTAAAAAATAAATAGCTAATTCAAATAAAAGTCAAAAGTTAAATAGGAAATGAATAAATTAAATGACTACAAAATATCGAGTTTTCTTCAATGTAGTATGAAGAAATGGATGCCGAACTTAATGAAATACATCTATTAGATTTAAATGTTCCTAAAACACCATAATTCACTATTGCTAAAAATTTGTTCAAAGCAGCTAAGAGAATAAAACTGTACTAAAAAAACATTTTTAATTAATTTTATTCTGATATTTGAACTTATAAGAAAATATAAATAAATCTACAGTCTTCATATAATAATCATTTTCACTTTTTTTAAAGAACAAAGTTTTTCCCTTTTAATAATCATCTAAGCTACTTGACACTATTATTTAATGTTTTTCTTATATAGAATTCTCAATTATTGCTTAAAAATAAAGTATTTGTATTTAAGTTATTTATTATTCTCTTTAATTAAACTATCAAAATTTTGTCATTTTAAGTTATTTTATTTAATAATGAATTATATAATTATTCAGATTTTTGATGGTCTTAATAAGTAGTTTTAGTATTTCAGATTTATAATCTTCATTTTAATTTTTCCTAAAAACTATATATAGATAGTCTTTTATTTCAAAATTTGATCTAAAGTTTTATTTTAAAATGTATTTTTTAACTATAAAAATAGGAAAATAGGAAAACTTAGTTTTATTAATAAATTAGAATAAATAACTTTAATCTGACTACTAAACTACACAAACTTGCATTTAATCTTCTTATAAAACCTGAAATGATAAATTTATTACCTTTCATTATATCTAATTTTGATATAAAGATTAGTTTATTCATAAAGGCTATTGATTTGCTACTAGTTTATATGTGTTTGATTTTTCTCTAACTTGTTAGGTTTATATATGCTAAGTGTATATTTCTTTTAATTTTTATTATTTAATATTTTTGTTTAAATTTGAATATCTTAAGCTATATATAATTACATAAAATAGAAACTTAAATAAATAACCTTAATAGCCTTCTATTTGGTTAAGAAAGTTTCTTTTTAGTATGATATCCTAGCAGTGGCTATAAAATAGTAGGAAATATTATATCCTACTCTTCTTAAGTTTTTAATTAAGTAATGCAAATAGAGTTATCATACTATTATATCTAAGCAAATATAAGATAGTTAAACTCTGTATTTATTAATAATAATTATATTAATAGTTCATATAGTTATACTAACTATCAACTTTAAAAACAGCATCATATCAACACTAGGAAATAAGATTCATTTTTTGCTATTAAATTGCATTTTCCACTCTATCTAATCTAAATCTTTCTACCAAAGCAAGAATAAAGACGTTAATTTTATTGATGCTATAAAGCAAATCTTTTGCTATTCCTTAAATAAATTAATATTTTTAATTATTAGCTTAGATTTTCTTTTATAGTAATAAACCTAAATTGTTCTTAACCAATTCTCTCCTTTTCTCTATTTTAGAACTTTATCATAAAAACTAAAAATTAATAGCTATAGTTGTATCTTATGCAAACTAAAATTTAGAGTAGAGCATTTCCTTATAGTTGCAATAATAATATTTAATTCATTTACTGAATTAAAATCTATGATTATCCTAAAATAAGCAAATTTTAATTTAGCAGCTACCATAGTAGCAGCTTCGTCTTTATCTACTAAAATTAGTAAATCTAAATTCTTAATTTTGCTTGAATTATTTGAAATTATCTCATTTAAAATTAACAACTAAAGAGAATCTTAATTATAATGATTAAAGCCTAGAAATCAATTTTAACTGAACTTAACTATTTAGATAGATAATAAAATTAAAAGATTAAGTATAATTTAAATTTATAAAGCAGAAAGCTTTCTAAGCTGTCTTAAGTGTAATATCTTAAATGTAATAATAACTAATGATACCATTTTTAAATACTTTGCTTCTTTATTAGATTCACATAGTTATTACCTTTCTAATAGCTAGGATAATTTAATTATTTAAAGTTTTAAATTAATGCTCAATAATTTATAAAACTTGCTGCTAAAGTACTCTAACTTCTAATATAATAATTGTTTAATAGCTTAGGCACAAATTTATACTCATGTTCTACCTAAACTACCATATTTGTATATTTTCTTTCTATTTAAATAAAATATTATTAAGATTTGCTCTATAGAAGCAGTTACTAAATAACTTAATCTAGATAATAGTTAGATTTGCCTAATTTCTTTAAAATAATTAATTATAATGTATTTAACTATTGCTAGTAAAAATAAAGGAGATTTACTCTTATTTTAGAGAAAATTATATTTAAATTATGAGATGTAGAAATGTTTATTTTTCTATTGAAAGCATAAGTTATTAATCCCCTATAATGTAGATTTGCTTTAATTTGATTATTCTAGTATGCAAAGCTAGAAGCGAAAGTAAATTACTTTGAAATGGTTTAATTTTATACTTCATAACTACTTTTTCTTTTAAATTTCTGCTTCTTCTCTATTTAAATCTCTCTAGGAATAGTAGCTATTTTTAAATAAAACCTTAAATTAAGCAAGCTTGATTAAAAATGTTTTTGTTAAGCTTAGTAAAATAAATGAAAGGTAAGCTTTCTCTCCTTTAGTACTATTTTCATAATTACTAAGCTACTTCTAAATAAAAATAGCTCTTAATAACTAATGATAAGTAACTTCTAATGTAATTTAAGGTGTGAGCTTATAAGATCTAACCATATTTTCTATTATTTTAATATGCTAACTTAGAAGCACTAGATAAATTGATTGCTTGTTGAAGCTTATAACTTGATTGTTGCATATTAGCATATTTATTCATCCTATTATAAACTTAAGGAGCAAAGTAAGGGTTAATTGAAATAAAGCAAATATTTAAAATTGATTAGTGTATTAAAATAACTCTACAGGCAAAATAGGGAAAGAAATATCTTAATAATAGTTAATTTAGCTCCTACATAATGTTAGAAACTAGATTATTGTAAAGTATATTCATTCTTATTTATAACTTTAAATTGAGAATAAATAATGGACTTCTTTATTATTAGCTTTCCTGCTCATTTCCTTAGAAAGTTTATTATTTGTTAAATAAATAGAAAGGCCAAAGGAAAAATGCAGGATTAGATGGGAGATATAAATGAAATAGAAAATACAAGGTAGTTTAATGAATAATAAACATCTAAAGCGAGAAATAAAACGATTGCGTTTTATTTACAGTTTAAATTCTGCTTTTCTTCAAAATTAAAAAATGATGATTTAACGAGCCTCCACTTTATAAACTGTTAAGTCTTTAGTTAATGTTGTAGCTGCTAATTATCATGAGAACGTTATTGATCATTATGAAAAACCCAGAAATGTAGGTTCTCTTGACAAAGATGCTGAAGAAGTGGGTACTGGACTTGTTGGAGCTCCTGCATGTGGAGACGTAATGAAATTATAAATAGAAATAGACGAAGATGGGAAAACAATAAAGAAAGCTGTTTTCAAAACTTTTGGATGTGGAAGTGCTATTGCAAGTTCTTCATATGCAACAGAACTGTTACAAGGCATGAACATTGATGATGCCCTTAATATAAAAAACTCTGATATTGCTGACTATCTCAAATTACCACCTGTTAAGATGCATTGCAGTATGTTAGCTGAAGAAGCTATAAAAGCTGCAGTAGGAAACTATAAGTAGAAGAAGAAGAAATGAGAAATAAAAATCAAAGACGTTTTTATTTTATTTTGCTTAAGGTTTAAATACTTTCTAAGATCTTGGAGACTTATTGCATTTTAAAAGTGATAACTTAAGATTATAAATATACTCTCCTTAGATTATATAAATAATCTATAATTAAGTTCATTACATATTCTAAATACTTTAGTTCATTAATGATTACTAATAGCATTAGCGATATCTTTTAAAGCAAAGCTGCCTTTTACAATTCTTTAAAATATCTCTTATAACATTGGTTTAAAACTTAAAGAAGATACCTATTTATGAATGAGACTTTAATGAATATTTATCTCTATTTTAGTTATTATAAGTTTATATAATTTCCTCTTTTCCCATATAGCATGTATTAAATACTAAATGTATGTAATGATCTGTTTAAACTTAACCATATAAACTGAATAAATATTTAAAATATTTGTCTTTATAAACTATTAAATAGAAGCTTTTGCTTTACAAGAGAGATTAATTATTCAAATCTCTTTAAGTTATTTTAATCAAGTTTAAACTGCCTAATTTACTTTACCTTTCTTTATAAGTCAATTCATATTCTAGGAATTATATCCAGAAGATGTCTGCATTAAACTTAATATCTTATTTCAAAATATGCAATGATAATTGTAAGTCTCTTATTTCCCTTTAGAATATATTTAGCTTAAATCTAGCAAAATTTTACAAAAGTGAAAATAGCAAAAATTTAAAATAATAAAAGTTGAAAGATAAAAAGCTAATACCTTAATAATTAAATTGCAAGTATAAACTTAAACTTTATATAATATTGATTTTAACTTCTTTAATTAACTAGTCTACTTTAATAACATTACTAGATACTTCATCATAACTTAGAATTCATTAAGAGTTAATTTTAACTTTTAATATTATTCTAAATTTAGGCTTTATTCAAAAATATTTATAGATATGATATTTCCAATTTTAAATAACTCATTTGAGTATAAATGTAAGTTTAATATTAAGATTGGTTGGCTATAAAAGATATAAAATACATAATAAAGATAGTTAAATGACTTTTAATTAAAAGTTTTTAAAAAGGATACTAACTCTTAAATTTAATATATATTTGAAATTTTTCACTATAAGCATGCAAAGAATACAATTATTTTTAGTAATTTGCATATTATTTAGAGAAGAGAAATCACTTTAATAAAAATGTTAATGAAATTAAGTTACTGATTTAAATCAGATACTTCATTTTAATTATGTTCAAAAAGTTCAAGCATCGCTCTATCCATCCTCCAACTTTTCCCTGTTGTTTCTTGTGCTTTCTTATTGTTCTTCTTTAGGCTCCAATCAATTATCTGTGTTTTGTTCTACAATTTCAATTTTTTTTTTCATAGATTCTTATGAAAATTTTTTATCTGAAGATCTGTATCCATTTACTTATGAGAAATGAACTGCTAGTTTATGTAGAGCTAATCGTAAGTTACTAGTTTTTCCAGGAAATTTATCAGATGCAAATTATTAAGTTCTAAAATAAATATAAGCATGAAATATCCTATAATTGCTATTCTTATAGATATAACTAATATTACACTACACACTAATAGAAGAATATTTACTTATTTAATCTAAATCCTTATATTAAGAGATAATTCATTAGTTTACTATATCAACAGTCTTTTACTTGAGATTTCTGCTTGTACTTTTGATAGGATTAATTGAAGTAGGGTATAATCTATCAATTATATAATGAATATAGAAGTAGTTTTATTGTGATTGAAAGCGAATAGATGAAGATTGGCTTAAGATAGAAACTATAAAATGCTTATAGAGCTATATAATAAACTACTTAGAAAAAGAATAGTGAAATCTACTAATGTAACTAAAATTTTTATATTCTAGTATCATTTTTATTGAAGTCTGTAAGCAAAGCAATTTAAAATACCTTAATGCTAAAGCACAAATTAATAAACATTTTTTAAATCATAAAATTTTACTTAAGCTTCTCTTTATTTTACTGTATAATTATGAAAATAAGTTCATGAAGAAAAATATTTTCCTATATTAGATAAGTTAGTCTTAAGTACTTCATAAAATAGCAATTTTGAAATAATAGATATAATTATATCGGATTGTTGTATCGAAAAATGAAAAGTTAATAGATATATAATAGCATATCATAATTCTATACATTAAACTAAAATTTTACTATAAATTAGTTAAAAGATGTCAGATATAAATATTCTGATTGACTAAAGTACTAACTGATTAGTATTATTTTAAATAAAGTATACTCTATTTTATTTAGATTAGTATCTAATTTCAATTACCATAACATTTAAGTTATTTCTCTGTATCTTCTTCTTTTACTCATTTAACTCAAAGTAAATCTGGAACTATTTCCAAATAAAAGGCAATGTCTTTATCTAGTCTAAGATATAAAATAGTTGATCTGAAATACTGAGATAGTTAATTATATGATAATATGTAGTTATAAGTGACTGTATTTAACCTATACTAGCATAGTATTTTATTATTATCCTAAATGTTTAATTATTTTTACATCTCTTTTATACTACTTATCATCAAATACCTCTCTAGCTTCATTCTTCTTCTTTCCTCTAAGGATTTATAAAATAGAGATAGAAAAGTAGTTAGATAGAGAGTGAAAGAGAAGAGAGTAAAGTAAATAAAATAGAGTGTATAATATTAGAAATTAAATATGAAATTAAGATAAAAATTAAAATTGTCTTCAGTAGAGGCTACTTATAACTAAAATCGACCTCACTCCAGTAGAACGGGGAATTTAAATTCCGTTCAAAATATTCTGCAAAGCTAGATGATTCAATAGAAGCAACCTTAGGTAAATTCTATATTTAACAAAGCTAAAGCTGTCGATACATATGATTATTAGCTGTTTAAAGGAGACTCAATTAAAGATAGAAAGCTTAAGATTGCTAAAATTAAATAAAATTAAGAGTTTAACCTACAAACAAGAAAGAGAGGAATATCGCAAAATTTTAACGTTGCCAATTAATATCAAAACGTAGAAACTAAACCCTTCCTAGATCTTAATACTAAAATAAGGCTTAAGTGAAGAAATAACAAAGAAGATTTGTTGCCTGCTATAAAAATAATTAGCAATAAAGAAAAAACAATTTAAAAAGAACCAAATAGTGGAAAAATAATCACTCTAAAAGATTATTTTAGGGAGTAAAGTCCTAAGTAGAAAATGCTCATGAATGAAAAACTTGAAGAGCAGAGAAAAACATTGTAAACTAGAGGAGGAACAAGAGCAGAAGCTAGAAGAGGTGTAACTAGTTGTTAAAGCAGCTTGGTAGATCCAAATTTTCTTCAAACGACAAGAAACGAAACAAAAGAGAATTATAAATAAAGAAAAATTAGGTAACTTTTATAAATATCAGAAGTAAATCAAAAGGTTATATGAATTTTAATATAAACACAAGATAGGGTGAGAAATTGAGCGAGCTTTGAATGTATACTATAATGTTAATCTAATTTTATGAGTTAACTAGCCTTAAAATCCTTTTATTTAATACAATCATTAAAAACTATCAGAAAGTAAAACTTTTAAAATTACTTGTAAAAATTATCTAATGTAGGATTAAGGGTTATAAGTAAGTATTTATCATTAATTATATTACGAATAAAAACTTTATAAATTGTAGGCATTTTAGAAATAAAATAAAACATATATCATAATTTAACTTTAAAGATTTAAAAATTTCACTTCAAATCTTTGATTGCCAATCTAGATATCACAGCATTAGTTACATCGAAATCTATTTCAAATTCTTGTTCTTCTATTTAAAATGTTTGAAAAATTTGATCCAGTTAAGTCAGAGATGAAAGTTAATTAAGATCAACCTCCTAGCCTAAGTTAGTATTTATATATGATCTATTAAACTTAGCAATTAATATGTATTCACTATTATCATCTGCTCCCATCATTTTAAGACAATCCCCTACACCCTTGTTTGGACTTAAGTTGTATAAAAGTTCACTGTTTATGTTTTTGGTTTTCATTTAGTTATGGATTTAGTTATGCATAGCTTTGTTTGCAGCGTATAAAATGTGAGATATACTACATACCAAGTCAGGGCGTATAAAAGCTACATCTTCTTTTCCTATTAGTTCCTTCACTTTGGCAGGACCTTTTATCAAGCTTAAATATATTTGATGTCCTTATAAAAGTTCTAGATTAAAAGGAGTACTCATAATAAATATACTAATTATTATGGCTATCAGCACTTATTTACCTTATCTTCAACATAAATCATCAAGGTAAAAATGTTGTGATATAGAAAGATAAAGTAGTTCTACTTGCGAATTAAGTGTCTTAATTTAAGATAATTTGATAAGATAGTACTTGCTATTACTAATAAGAGCTATAAGTAATTCTAGAGAATGTTTTAATAGATTATTCATAAATAAGCAAAAAGCAAGAATAGACTCTTGAAGTAAGGGCTATAGTCTATATATCTTTAAAACTTCGCTAAATTTAATTCTTTTGATTATATATCAAACCTTTAAAATATAATTACTTTTATCATCCATAAATCAACAAGAAATTACAAGGAATTATACAGAACAAATTTAAGAGTGAGAAATAGAAATGAAAGATTATTTGAATCAAGAGTTAAATTATATTCCCGGCAAAAGAATTATTCCTGGTTATTCCATTTATTAATTAAATAGAATCAAAGTTAATTTATTACTCTAATAAATCTTAGTTTAGGATTATGGAAAAAAACTTTATTTAGTCAATAATTAAAGTTATTTTCGTTAAGTTTTCATTCAGTTAAAATTTATAATTCTTACAGTTTTTTAAAATAAAAGGGGATAAAAGTAGCTAAAAATATGGATAAAGTTAGAACTTAATATCAAGACTTAGAAAAATAACAGCCCAGAGATAATAAAGAGATACCTGAATATAGCAATTATGAAGATAGTTTAAGAGCTAAATTTATAAGAAAAGTATACTTAGTTTTAATAATTCAACTATCATTTACTTGTATAATTTGCTACTTTGCTATGACTACTTAGTGAATATAGAATAAACTTAAAGAAAATTAAGAGGGATTCATAATAATATGCTCAATTGCTATAGTCTAATCGATTTTTATGTGTATTTGCAAATGTATCGTAAGTAAATTTCCATTTAACTATTTTGCTCTTTTTGTTTTTGTAAGTATTTATTCAGACTATTACGCAGACTTACATAATTGCAAGTATGACTACAGTTTTTACAAAAGAATTTGTGTTTCTGGCTGCGATAATTATATTGTCAGGTGTTATTGGAGCTACTATTTATAGTTGCATATTTGCAAATTATATATAAGATTGAAACGCTGTAATATTTCTAATGTTAATTGGTGTTATAGGAATTTTGCTAGGGTTTTTATATATACCTGACTAGTTTATTTTAGTTTGCTTAATAGGACTGGCAGCTTTTGGAATAAGCGTATATCTTGTGATTCATACTTAGTAATTAGCATTAGACCCAGAGTTAGAAACTTTACAAAATGAAGAAGATTATTATATTTATGGTGCGCTTAGACTATATTTAGATATTGTAGTAGTAATGAATATAATAGTTAACTGTTTTAAAAAATGTAGAAGCAAAAAATCCTGAAAGCTTACTTATTAGATAAAAAATTAGTACTTTTAATCTGTATAATTTTACTAATATATGTAAATGCTAATTATAAAGCAGCTATTTAGGTTAGTTCTCTTTTGCTATACTTTAAATAATAATCTAAATCTTCTATAGTCATTTCTTTATTTTAACCATCATTTATCCAAATGCTTAAGATTACTTATACCAATCTGTTCTATCAGCATCATTTTTATAAATTGCTAGGCTTCAATACTATCCTAATCAAGATGATTCTGCCTATTTTTCATTTTTTAGATTAAAATTAGCATTTATTCAATTCTATTGCTTATTTCAATATAAGAGTCTACACCTGTTTTTTAATAAATTTCATACAATACCCTAAACTAAATATCACCAAATAGGTAATAAAATCTATAAAGCAGAAGATATTAGTTTAGCTTATACCATTTAAGCAAAGGATTCAAGATAAAGGATAGAGCAATATTTAAGTAATACAAGGTAATTCTTATAATTAGTATTTAATCAACTCTTCATAATCAAATAATAAGTTCTAGTTATACTTAAAAAAGTAAACTATTTAGCAATGATCATTAAATACATAATACTGTCTTTTCTTACAAATATTAGTCTAGTCAGTTAGTCTAAAGTATAAAAGCTTCTAGTAAAGTAGCCTCAGTGCTATAATGATAATATTAAATAGATATAATTTGCTATAGCCATTAAGCCTTAACTTTAAATATTAGTGCTAAATAAATAGATCAGTACTAATAAATTGCAACTCTAATTGTATAAATTTACCTTTTATACTTAGAGTTATACAAAAGATACTAACTTTGCTATTATAATAAAACTTAAACAATTTATAGAAAATAATTTTTAACTAAAGCCTCAAATATTTTAATTAAACAAATGTTAAGAACTATTGAACCACTCTCTAAGATCAGGAATTGGCTAAGAAAGCCAAGGATGATTCAATAAACGCTTAGTTGATGCTCTTAACTAAGGGTCTTTTTGTAAGCAGCATATTATAAAATCTTAAAATTCAGGAGAAGATTCATTAGATGCTCTAGGCTCTGGCAATGTGATTATATTTCATACCATTTCAAATTATCTTCGAGTTTTTGGATATGGATATATTCCATTAGCCAATTCTAAAAGCAATACTCCAACAGACCAAATATCACTTGGAAGTCCATACTCTTTTCCATCCATTCTTTCAGGACTCCTAAAATAAAAAAATACATATAACTAGGTGTTCCTACAAAAGTTTTGCATAAGCCTAAAGTTGATTGTAAGTCTTTTGAAATTCCAAAGTCTGCAAGTTTAACTTCTCCTTTTGAATTCAAAAGTACGTTTCCAGGCTTAATATCTCTATGTAATTCATGTTAGCTATGCAATGAATCTAGGCCACATAATATTTGATAAGCGATATTCTTTAGATATTATTCTGGAACGGGAGTAGGAACCTTGGCAGCACTTCCAAGATCCATAAGTTCTAAAGCTACTTTAACTTATCCGTCCATGAACCAAGCTCCATAAAACTAAACTAAATAGGGACTTTAACATCTATCAAGGATAGTTAAATCATTTTTAAGCTAATTTATCTTTTCCTTTTTGTAAACATCAAAGCATTTTATTGCTAAAGGAGTTTAAGTTGGAACATGTAGTGCCGCTAGTACCACACCACATGAACCTTATCCAATAATTTACCCAATAATAATGTCCTCAGATTTAAGAACTAAAGTAATACCAGTTAAAGTATTCATAATTCTATCTTATGTTATTTTTATTGGTGCATTTTTAAATCGAATTTCTGAAGCAGATACTGAGAATGACATGGACAATGACTTCTCACTACTTTCTAATTTTAAAGGAGTCTAAAAGCGAGCTTTCATTTTTATTGCACGTAAAAATTATAAAAAGGAAAAATATTAATAAATTTTAGTAAAAATGACAAAATCAATTAGTCAAACCAGAATTTATCAGTAATCTAAATCTCCTTTTTTATTTCTTCATTACCTTCTTATGACCCAATAAACCCAAGTGTTTCTTCCCTTATCATTTAATTTCCTCTTTCTGAAATATACCTTCAAATAACTTTGATAGAGCATCTCTTACTAAGATAATAGAATTTTATTACTGTAATTCCTTTGAAGTCAAAATTATGACTATAAAATATGGATTTTAGAATTATTTTGATAGTTTACTTTGCTACTATAATAAAAGCTGGTATTAATTCTTACATCAAAGCTGCCTATTTAAAATTAAATACTTTCAATTCTGGATTAATAGCCCTAATACTAACTTTACTATTACTATCCTTAGCTTCTATTAAGCAATAACTTTGGTTTAAATAAAGATTATATAATTGCTATAATTAGGCTATATTATAAAGCTAAATATCAATACTTAATGAAAATATTAGGAAAAGCTATTGATAAATTAATAAAGTGCTGATTTAGTATTACTAAATAAGGGCTATTATTCTCCATGTTAATTTAAGAACTTATAGAGATATTATAGGATATACTAATTAATCCTTCTATTCTCATCTTTTGCAAAACCCTTATTCTTACAAGGCTCAAAAGCTATTTTTAATTCATTTACAGCCTCATAATCTTAATAAAGTTTGGAGACAGTAAAGCTAAAGATTTATACTATATAATGAAATTTCATTTTTAGCTTTAAGAAACTAATTTTGAAGCAAATAAACTCTTTTAGAATCAGACAAATGAAAAGAGTTAAAGCGAGAAATAAGAAAGGAACGATCTTAATTTTACTTATTGAGGTAAAATTATTTAAAATTAATCTATAGCTATTTTTATTACCTAACTAAGCTTAGTAGAGTATTCTATTCTTCTATCTAATCTATTTAGTTTAAATTTATTGCTTATAGTTATTTTAATTAGACTTATTGTTACTTAAATACTACATAACTTTTATCATAATATCTCATTATATTTTATCTATGCTTATAATTATATTTGCAAAGCTTTTAGTTTCTAATATAATAGACTTATAGAGGTAAAAGGGTTAAAGTTAAATATTTTATACTAGCAGCTTAATATGTTTATATTTACTCTATGACTCTAATACTTATATCAAATTTTCTTTATAGCTTATTCAAAATAGTATCAAAAACACTGCCTTTAAAGAAATAAGTTCTAATTCTATTTGTATTTTCTATGAAATAAGTAAGAACTAGCAAAAGATATATGAAGAGGGACTATAAATATTAAGATAATGTGATAAACATAAAGAAGCAAACTGATAATTCCAAATCTATCTATAGTAATTGTAAGTTTCTAAATCTAATCATATTCAATTAAAGCTTAATACATAAAATCAATATGGAGCTCATAAAAATAAGAAAGGATGAAAGAATAAAGCATAGTAGTTTAACATTGAATAATCATAAGAACTTAATTAAGAGTTAATTAAGAATAATTAACTAAAATAAATTTAAGAATAGATAAGAAATTAAAAGGATTTAGCTTTATTATTCATAATCTATTTAATTTTGTAGATATTTAAATTTCTATGTTATAACAGGAAGAATAGTAAATAAGCATTAATGAAAAGCATTTAGTATGGTAAATAAAAAGGCATTAGATCAGAATAAATGTAACTAATGTTCTTAATTTTGATTTATCAATTATTACTTTATTTTTAGCAGATAAAATGGTGAAAATACCAAAGAAATGTTACGCCTGCAAATTATATAATCCTGGTCCTGAGTATTAATTAAAAATTGAATAGATTGATACTCCTGTGCCAAAGGATGGAGAAGTACTTGTTTAAATGCATTATGCTCCAATTCATCCAGTTGACATTTCATTTTTAGTAGGATCCTTTGGAAAAAATTTTCAAGGTATCATACCAGGATTTGAAGGAAGTGGTATTGTTGTTTAGAGTGGTGGAGGATTATTAGCATGAAGATTGCTAAACTAGAAAGTAGCAATAATCTGTGGCTATTAAGGAGCATAAACAAAAGGAAGTTGGTCTCAATATATAAAAATAAAAGCAAGTTAGGCTATTCCTCTTCCTAGTAGCGTTAATTTAAGAGACGGATCATGTGCATGTCTCAATCCATTAACTGCCTTAATGCTTGTGGATACATTAAAAGGATTAAATGCGAAATCAGTTTTACAAACTGCTGCTGCTGGAGCTCTTGGAAAGATTTTCTATAAATTGGCTGATTTTCATAAGATAACAGTTTTAAATATAGTGAGAACTTAGGATTAAGTAGAAGTTCTCAAGTAATGCAAAGCCTAACATATTTTAAATTCCCAAGATTCTGATTTTCTAACATAACTGGAAACTCAATGCAAAAAATTAAAAATTAATGTGGGTTTTGATTGCGTAGGAGGAGAGTTACTCCAGAATCTTTTAAAAGCAATGGGAACCGATGCGAAGTTATTTACATTCGGAAATTTAAGTAAAAATCCTTAAGTGACATTGAACTACAACCAATTTCTATTTTAATGGTAAACACTTGGAACTACAAACATACTTAAATGAATTATGAAGAAGTCTTTGTGGGAAAAATACCTATTAATAAGGTTTTTGAGCTAATAATTAGGATCCTTAATGTTAACTTAAATAAGCAAGGAAGTTAAACTAGATACTATTTAAGAAGGAATGAATTTCTATAAGAAAAACATGACTTAAGGAAAAGTAATAATTCAGCTTTTTGATAAAAATGCTCCTAAGGAAATTACAGCCAAACTTTGATACTATTTGATTAGTAGACTTTAATCAATCTAAACACTAAAGTATATCTATTTTCTAAATTTAAGTTATATTAACTCTCTATTATGTAGCAAAACCAAAAAAAAGGAGAGACTAATATTAACAATCCAATCCTTTTATGATTTAAACCTTTCAAATCTAATAAATATCCTATTAGTTATTATAACTAGTCTACTAATTGCTTCATATCTATTTAACTAAAAGATGCAAGCATTAAATAAAAACTAGATGAGTAAGCTATTATTAAAACTATATTAAGGAACAGTATTAAAATAATTAAATTGAATTAATAAAAATATAAAAGTGAGAGCTATTTTAAGCTTTACTAAATACAGATAAATATTAATATATCAAATAGTAAAGACAAAACAATTCCAGTATCTAAACTTACATTTAGAAATGAGTAAATTCTTCCTGTCTGTAAACTGACTATACTTATATTTTAAATCTTAGATCTGATAAATAAAATAATAAACAGCTGACTTTATATAAAGGGTAATATTTATATTAGTAGAGATCTAGCCATGATATTAATATATTTAATATCACTATTATACTATAATTTTATATCATACTTTTAGCAAATAAATTATATGCAAACCGTTTTAGTAATATGTTAATTAGGCAAATTTCAAGAATAAAGCAAATGAAATATATTAATTAAATATTATTTACATTAAGCAACTATTAAAAGCTCAAAAGTAATAAGTAAAAAGTAAACGAGTGATTTCTAGGGAAATTTGCATGACTTAAAAATCAAGCAAATAAATAAAAGAATGTATAATTAAGTATTAATAGAATCGTTAGTTGAAACTGATTAGTGCAACTATTGGAATAAACTTAGCTGAATATAATATTTTAGATTTAAAATTTAAATATCAGAGTATAAATTTAATTCAAATGCTATATTCTTAAAATACTTGCATCAGGATATTTCATATTATTCCTTTTCTTTCTGTATTTTTGCTAACTGGATGAATAATAGCTTGCTTTTGACTTGGATCTGTTCAAATGTTCCCTTTGTTTGGAAAGGTTTTATCTTGGTTTTTATTTGGAGTAATAACTTCATTATATTTGATAAGCTATTTGCAAGTTGTAATAACTGACCCTGGCTCTGTACCTTAAAATTACGATGCAATGTAAGCTTTTCGTGAGGAACAAGATTAAAATGTATAAGATAACGAAAATAAAGAAAACGAAGATATAGAGCAGTACTAAAATGCTTTGAAATACAAGTATAATTGTAAAAAATGTAACAGAAGTAGACCTCCTCGTGCACATCATTGCTCCATTTGCAAGAGATGTATACTTAGAATGGATCATCATTGTCCTTGAACAGTCAATTGTATTGGATAAAGGAATCACAAGTTTTTTATATAATTTCTGTTTTATGCTACTATTGATTGCCTCATAGTAGCATTACATTGTGGCTTTTCATTAGAAATTGTTGAGAGCAAAATTAATTTAATTTTTAGCTTAATGGGATTAATTTTAGGAGCTGCTTGCTTTGTTAGTACTTTTTCCCTTTTAAGTATGCATATTTACTTAGTCCTTTAGAATAAAACTACAATAGAAAACAAAGATGAATCAGTAAGACTTTAATTCAGAACAATTACAAAATGAAAGGATGAAGATCTAACTGAGAAGTCCTATTTGGTACAAAAATAGCTTTCTGAATTCTACCTTTTCACCCAAAAGATGGTCATGACGGTATAAACTTTAAAATTCGTTAGTAAAGGGAAGAGCAAATGGTAATTAAAACATGACAGCATACTATTGTTTAAATTAAATGATAATAAACTATATAAACATGCTTGAACAGATATAAGTAAAATAAAGGAACTAAATTATTTAAAAATTATATCGTAATATTCCTCAAACAGATAGTATAGATTAAGCACTAAATAGTAGCGTGTAGATTATTCCTTTTACTTAAATAGCTCATTCTTTTAAGAAATTATCATTAATAAAGTCTAATAAGTAATAGTTAAAACAATGTATTATTTGGTCTTGAACTTTGAATGATGGCCCTCTTTTTAATTTTCTAATCAGTCGATTTAAAAAATATAAACTGAACTTCTAAAATTAAATAATGAAAGATCAAGCTGAACAAGCTACTTTGTTGCAGGCTCTAATCAATTCCAAAAGGATGATTAAAAAAGGAAAAACTGAATAAGCACTAGCGACTCTAGAAAATATAATAGATATAATAGCTAAACCTAACCTATCGGGATAAGTTATAGCTTTAAAAAGAATACTAAAAATCTGCAATTCTTATATATCAGAAGGTCTTTGGAAGAATTTTAATTTCAAGAAAGTAATAAAATTTTAATAAACTGCAGAAAAAGCAATTCAGATCTGAGAAAAGTTAGATAAGCAAGAAATAGATGACTTCTTAAAAAGCACTCTCCAATTTTTCAATAATGCTGCTATGACTTAATAATTAAAAAAGAACAAAAATAACGCTACTCTATATTTAATGCAAGCATGTAGAGTTCTTAAAAAATATTAGCAAAGAATTAGTCATCCTGACACATTTCATATCATAGCTAAAACTAAAATCAACTTAGCCACGCTTAATATGAATTGTCAGGATCCTTAACTTCCTATTTAATTATTTGAAGAGGCTTTAAATTATTTAAAGCAAGAGTAAGAAATTAGAACTTAATAAGAACAGAACTCTTAAAATCTTTAACCAGAGAAAGTAAACAAGAGAAAATAGAAATGGAAAGAAATGATGAACGCCTTTATAGTAACACTGTATAATATCTCATTAATTGAGCTTAACCAAAATGACTATTATAAAGCTAATGATACTCTCAGGAATGCTTTGGAAATTCTAACTGCTTATCCTGAATTATAAAAATAAAACTTCGTCTAGTTTCATGAAATTAAAGAGAA
Organism: Loxodes magnus; assembly: GCA_946699065.1. Lineage (NCBI taxonomy): Eukaryota > Ciliophora > Karyorelictea > Loxodida > Loxodidae > Loxodes > Loxodes magnus. The sequence continues at coordinate 1,206,622 of CAMPDV010000035.1, read as the reverse complement.
TCTTCAAAATTGCGCTATAAAAATATAGCAAAAGAACTTCCTTTAATAATGCATCAATGAATAATCAGAAAATAGCTAAAAATAAAGCAATCAATCTGGGCAAGCAACTTAGAATTAAAGCCTATTTATAGTTAATGAAGAACAGAAAAAGAAAAATCCTTCTATAATAGTTACACCAACTGAATAAGGTTTCAGATCTATCTAATAAAGTAATAATTTCTTAACTACACGTAATGAAAAAGAAGTAGCTAAGCACTTAAGAATTTATAGTGAATTTGAAAAATTTCATGAAAACGATTTTTCAAATATTTTATATTCATAATCTAGCCATTAGAATATAAAAATAAATCAGTTTGAAGCCACAAAATATAAAATAAAGATTCCTGTTGATTTATCTCAGAACCCTGAAGATTATATGCTAAGCAAAAAGCCTTATTATAGTCCTAAGGAATTAAAAATTATCCATTAGAGTCTAGAGAACAATCAAGTTTATTACGAATCTCTGGAACAATATTTTAAAAATTAAATAACTAAAAACCTTTCATTAGATAAAGATGCTCCAAATCTAGAGAAAAGAATAAATCAATCTCCTAATAAGTTAAGAAGAATTGCTGGTATTTCATTAAAGTATAATTAGGAATAAATTGACCTCAATTAGAAAAAGCTTGTGCTTGAAGTTATTAAAAACTAAAAACTAGGATAAAGAGAAAGAAGCATTAGCAGTTAAGATCAAAGCAAAATTTAAGATTAAATCATAAAATTAAAGTAAAAGGCAATGGAAGATGAGAAATAGTATAAGCAAAACTTTTAAATTAGATGTAAAATAAATAAAATCAAACATAAGAATGATAGGCCAAGCTAAGTAAATAATCCAGGTAAAGACATTGATTAGTATAAAACTCATCTCACTAAAGATGGATATCCTCCTTAAAGTAACTTTCTTATATAGAACTTAAATTTTCCGAGCCTATACCTAACTAGTCAGATGACAATGATGCCTTCAAACTTAATTTAAAAAATCTAAGTAAGAATTAGTCACCAAATATTCTTGGTGATATACAATTAGACAAGAGAATGGAGGAAAAATATAGAAAATAAATAGCTATTAAATAATTAAGAGGTAAATCTTTCATGGGCAAACTAATAAAAGATTCTGAATAAGTCAAAGGTTCACAAGAATAGCCTTCTATGAAATAGAGCACAATAAATCAAGAAGATGAATCAAATTAAAAAACCTTCTATAAGGAGATTGAAACAACAAAGACTTACTTAAAAGAAGAAATAGAATTTATCAATAAAAAAATAAAGAAAGATAAAAATAAATCCTAAAATTCAGAAGAATTAGAATATATTGCTGGTATGAATAAATAGTGGAAAAGAACTTATACGAGAACATAAAGAGCACTTGTGGATTACTCCAAATTTCATGAACTAGCAAATAGTACTTAAGGAAAGGGAGTTTAAGTTAGACAACTTTAATAAAAAAACCGAAGTAAAAGAATGGTTGACGCAATGAAGAAATATGTTCATATTATAGCATATCAAAGGAAAATGAGGAGAATAGCAATGGAATAGATAGCTTCCATACTTAAAAAAAGAAAATAGAAAAGCGAAGCAAAAGAATTACCCTAATAAAATATAAGGAATCAAAAAAAGGCTAAGACTGCATTGATTGGATTTAAAAGAATAATTTAATTTTCTATTTTGATTTTTAAAATGGAATAAAGGAAGCTTAATAAAGCTTTTATTTCTGTTGCTTTGGCCCATTAGCTATTTTAGGAAAAAATTAAAAATAGACAGGATTCTTGCTCTTAGAAACAAAAAGAATAGATTTTTAATATACTAGAACCAAGCTAGATTCAAATTTATACTGGAAATAGCAGAAGTTAAAGCTTAAGAAGAGAAAAAAATTCTTTGATGGAATAATCTTAAAATGTTTAAACCACTCCAAAGTTTCAAAGCATTAGAAACTAATTATTTTAAAGCGAAAGTCAGACTCTTTAAAACGCAAAAAATATTCTTAAGGTTAATCAAAGAAATTTCTTTTTTGATTAAGAAGAAAAGCCTAAAACGAAAAGTCTTCTTTAAAGTTAGTAACTTAAGAAAAAGCAAATGAAGAAGAAATAAAATAAAAAGTATAAAAAATAGAAATCTAAACTTAAAATGGCAAAAGAAGTCCCTCAGCAATCTACTTTTACATAAGTGGAAACTGTAAAAGAAAATGCTTCGAATTTATATTAGCTTAATACTTAAAACGACAGTTTCAACAATGCTTAAAAGTAGATATAAAGTGATTCGTCTTAAAATCTGTATTAGCCTCAAATAATTTCTAGTTAAATGTTACTTTGACGGGATATACTAAATGGAGTAAGATTCTAATCATTTTAATCTATTTCTTAACCCTAATCTAAGCCCAAAACTTAAACAAAATTAAAACATAAAGAAAAATATATAAATTAGAAAATAAAAAGTTAGTTTTAAAAGTAATAAAATCCAGTAAGCGAAAACGAAAATTTCTAGTAGAATAACATGCTGGGAAATAGATAAATATCAAAGAAATAAATTAAGGAAAAGTAAAATATTTATTAACTATTTGAAAATGATATTTTAGACCAGAAAGGATTTTAATCCTAACTATCATTTTAAAGTTAATAGACTTAAGAGTAATTTAAGACAAAACCTTCAAATTATAAAGCCAGACTTATAAATCCAAACTAGTAACTTAATTTTTTTGGTTAAGCTTCACAAGATTAAAATAGATAGTAATATAATCAGGAATTTGAAGATGAAAATTAATAAAATATTTAAGCAGAATAAGTGACTAAGGAATAAGACTCTGATTAAAAAGCAAAATGTCAACTGGAAACTTAGAATTAATCTTAAGAAAACATAAAATAATTAAAGCAAAATCCTTGGATACTTGACAATATAGACTTACTTAATAATAAACCTTTTATTTCATCTTCATGTTTTTACAACGAAAGTATTGATGATTAAGAAGAAATTATATTGTCTTAAAAGTAGCTTCCTTAAAAGACAGTTTAGACTGAAAATTAAGATAATATTATTATGGAAGATTTTACTAATCAAATTAGAGATTAAAATGAATTAGAAAATCTTACTAAATCAAGTATCGAAGAAATGTTGTTCCAAGATGATAATTATCGAGACTTTAAATGTAACAGTCCATTGTTAAACGAGGATAGTGAAATCTTAATTTAATAGAACTTTTAAGAAAGTAAAGTTTAAAATAAAGCTAATCAAAATTAGGATTAGTAAAATAATTATAGATTACTGAATCAAGATTAATTCTATTATAACTAAAATGATCAAAAAAGATAAGAATTCAATTCTAATACGAATTAGCCAAATGCTTAAAAAAGTACAATGCAATTCTAACCCTTGGATAGTAGAGAAAAGGCTTCACTCGAAACTAAATTGAGTAAGTTTAACTAGCAAGCTGAAATTACTCAAACTGACATTCTAAATGATCATATATTTAAAAGTTAAGTAAATCTTGAGTAGCAAACTGAGTAAAATTAAGGCTTTTAGCAAGTGAAGATTTAATATAAACTTAATATGGAAGAACTTAGTATTGAACCTAATGTAAAAATAGAATCAAGATAAAATAGTTAAAGGGATAGAAAACAATAATTAAGAGCAAATACGAAAAATATTAAAAGTTGCTACTAAAAGCAGTCTTCTTCATAAGATTATTTGTGCAAAGATATTAAAAAAAAGTGAAATTCATATGCGGAAGATTTGCCTAAGTTTCTTATTGCTGAGTTTGGAGAAGAAAATACCCATAATGTTTTAAATCTAGAAAGTAGTTCAAATTCTTTATCTTCATCTTTTTAACTATACAATTATTAGTCTTTTGATTAAGAAAAGATGGACGAAGCGTTCATAATGGAAAAGGTAAAATTATACAATGAAGTTCAGCAAGAACTGGAATAATTACAAGTCTAATTAAGAGAAAATGATTTAATAGTATAGAAATTAGAAGAAGAACTCTAAAAAAACTCAGTAGCCTAAACTCGTTAGTATTTTAAACTATCTTAATTTTAATAGAAAAAAAAGTTATAAAGCGAAGCGTAAAAAAAAGAATAGATAAAGGAAACTTCCAAATAACTAGGGTTAGGTAAAAAGGCTACCATAAAATTAACTCTAAAAAATCTCATTTAAGGAAGCTTTCTTTCAACCTACTCTCTAATTTTAAAAGTAGATGGAGTTTGGGAAAAATATTCTCTTTCACCTGATTTTCAACCTATTTCAGCGAACTTTAAAATTCAAAAAGAATCAGAGATTGAAATGGAAGTTTATTAGCAAAAGTATTTTAAAAATAAAGAGATAGCAAAGGCAACTATTCATTTTTAAGACTTTGATAACAAAGAAAACTATTAAAGGAATGTTGAATTTAAAAATAAGTCTAACGAAGTAATCTTTATAATAGAAATCCAAATAGAATGATAATATCAAAATGAAAATATTCAATCTCATTTAAAGGATTTTGAGCAAAAAATGTAACCAATATAATTGGAAATTATAAAGCTTTAGCAAGATTAGGAAAAAATTAAAAGATAAATAGAAGAATTCGTAGGTAAAAACTTCAAAATATATGCTAAAATTTAATAGTTATAGAATAAGATAGGGCTTGTCGATAATATAACTACTACTAGAACAATCTTAATGTTTTCTGAATAAGAAAAAATAGAAAACATTTAGAAGAAACTTTAGGAGATATCTGAGCAAATTCCTTCTAGAATAACAAGTTCAGCAATCAAATCTTCAAAATCCTAGTTAGAAATTACTCCTGTTAAAGTCAAAGCAAACAGGTTTTCCATCTAAAATGTTTAATCGAATAAAAACTAATCATCCGCAAAGCAGAAAGCAAAATCAGCATAAGTTAAAAAGCTATCAAGCAAAAAAAGAGCGAAATCAAATCCTTGAATAGAAAGATATTTATCTATCTAATTCATTTTTATCTAAACTCTCTTTTTATTTCGCTTCTATATTTCTATATGCTAAAAATATTTCAACAATTATTGATTGCCAAACTTAAAATGATAGTGCATAAAGTTTATAATAATATAAAATATAAGCAAATTATTAAAGTAGAATGAAATATAATCTACTAAGTTTGAATAATGTTTTATATCTAGTAGGTTATTTATATCTAGCTAAATAAGAATAGAAATGCTTTACAACAGAATGTATAAAGAACAATGATTTCATTAATTTGAGTATCATTTATATCATTTGAAAAATAGATATTATTAACACAATAATATATTAAAATAAAGATTTAGTCTAATAATAATTTACTAGATAAGCAATATAAAAGAACTAAAAATTAATAAGATGAAGTAATAGAAGATAATAAAATTTGATATAAAAGAAGGACTTGATGTCTTTAAATATTACGGTTAAAAAGCATAATGATATGATATTTAAAGTTGAATGAAGTAGCTTTACTAATAAAGAATGTAATTATTCTAACTATTATTAATACTTTATTTAATTATTATGAATTTTAAAGCAAGTTGGTTTTGCTAAGGATTTCAATAGTGTTTTGGAATAACTCAGAATAATGAAGATGGAATAGAAAACAACCCCTCTTAGGTCAATCAGTAATAGAACTAATCTTAAGAATAAATAGACTAAATAGACTAAATAGATCAGATTTAGAGTTTAGGATAAGTACATATTTAGATTAAAAAACTTAGTGATTCGAGTTTTGAAAATGAAAAAGATATTACTTTTCATACCTAGAATATATATCAATTTGATTTGCAAAGGAACCTTGAAAATTTATACAGCCTCAAAAGCTTAAAAATATCAAAAATGAGCCAAAAAACTCAATCCTTGATTTATTCACTCATGTAAAGAAAAATTGAGTTAAAGAGATATCCTAAACTTCTTCTTGAAGTAGTAGAGTCAAAAGAATTTAATTAATATGATTTGTTTCAACTAACTACTTAAGGTCATCTAATAAGCTAAAGAAGAGCCTAAGATGGAGTAACTTTTTTTGGAACTTAAACTAGATCTATCAATATAAATAAAAATAATAAGAACGGTAAGCCTAGTCATTATTTTGATATTCCTTGCTGCGATGTCATCCTTCCTTCTAAATAGTTTGGCTTCAAGAAATAGCATTTTTGTATCTACTATCAGCCAAGTATTCTATTATTCAGATGTTAACTCTTTTTGGTTGGTTGATTTGATGAAAGGAAACGGAACTTTTGTAAAGATAGAAACTTCTCTTCTGATTCTAAAATATATGATAATATCTTTTTCAGGGTAGACATTAATAATAGAAAACATAAATTAGAAAAATGATATTCAGCTTCGATTCATCGAAGGAATAAGAAAAAATTAAATATAGTAAGTTCATTTTAAGAAGTGAATTTACTCCAGTAAATGAAGTTGTAAGAGTAGGAAGTCACACATAGAGCGATATTGTGATAAATGACAAATAAATTAGCAGAATACAATTCTAGTTAAATTATACAGAATCAGGATGAATGATCAAGGATGGAAGTGACGAAGCTGGATCGAAGCATGGTACTTGGTAAGCACTTATAAAGGCAATATGTATGTGATCCAATGATGCTTAGTAATAAAACAATTTTTCGAGCTGGCTAGACCATTTTTAGAGTTCATCTCCTTTAGAAATGAGTTGTTTTTATGTTTCTGCAATTTATTTATTGATGTTTTATGAAAGTTAGCCAGTTTTAGTTTGTCAAACTACTAATATATTAAATATCTTTTATTGATATAGTTTATATCCTAGATAGTTTTAGTCCTACTTTTCTATTCATTATAAATTATTATCTAAACAAGTTTCAATAAAAAACATTAAGCCTTATTTCTTATATCTCTTGAAGATCTTTTAGAATGATCTGATTCAATAGTCTATATTATAGCTTCTGCTCTAGACTGTATAAATTTAATTTTGTAATAAGCATTAAAATCTAAATTGATTGAGATGATTTAATTATAACAAGCTAGTTGTAAATTCCTTTAACTTAGAGTCATTATATAAACATAATGCAAGATAAATAAAAAATTACTTAGCTGCTGTAGAAAATTAAAGCTCATTAAGCTGCTAAGCCTTTTCTAGAACGAGTAGATCACATAGCTCTTTAGTGTTTTGACTATTACGATATTATTAAAAATCCTATGGATATTATGAAGATTGAATCTAAGTTATAAAAGAATCAATATGAATCCCCTGAATAATTAGCTTAAGATTTCTAGTTAATAATCAAAAATTGCAAGGAATATAACACTGATACCAAGCACTGAGTTAGAAAATAGGCAGAGGCTCTAGAAAAATATTTTAATTAGTTATGGAAAAAATATCAATCAGAAGCTCTTAAGGTCAAAGTTTTAGAACCATGAAAAAAAGTGTTTATTAAATGCATGAAAAAATGCAGCAAATATACAAAAATTCAGAAGTTTTCCGAATTTGCTAAGCAAATAGAAAATGGATGGAAAACTTAAGAATATTGAACGGAATTAATAAATAACACGATATAAGAACTACCATAAGATTAAAAATCTACAATTAAGGCTAAAAAGAAATGAGAAAAAATTAAGGGTAAACTAATTACCGTTGAAATTCCTGTTGTAGAAGTTGTTTAACCTTAATAAATGGAAGATTTCATTGTAGAAATTGTTCTACCTCCTGAAGGGGAATAGGAAGAAATCCAAGAAATAAAAATAAAAAACTAACTTAAGTGAAAAGACAGATTATAGATACTTTTTGATTGGTAACCAAATGAAGAAATTTAAAATTTAGTAATAGAAAGTTGACAAACAAGGTAATAATCTCCTTCTTATTTTTAAGAAATGGAAATAGAAATTCCACTCAATTTTAATATTGAAAAGAGTCATCAAAATGGAAACTAATCAAAAAAACATAACAATAATAAGTAGGCTAGCTATTTCTAAACTTTTAAAATCAGTTAAATAAATATAAATTGACTTAATGCTTAAATATTCTTATCTGACTCTTTTTCTTTGTTTAAATAGAATACCTCTTAGTTTCTATTTTCTAAGCATTTTTATGCTTACTCTTTAATTTTATTTCTAATCTCTTAAAATTCCAAAGATAATTAATCAATTCCCTAATTAAATATATTAAAGGAAGCGAGTGAGAGGTTAATTTAATTTAGCCGGAATTAATAAAATCTAAATAAGATGAAAATACGATTATTTCATAATTTAATTTGCTTCAAATGGTTTTAAAACTCATTTAAATTGTAATTAAATGATTTATTATATATCTTTTAGCCATTTAGAATATATTTTATATATAACCTCAAATCTCCCTCAAAATAAAGCTTATAGAGATAATATGAAAGTTAGGCTATAATAGAGATTTTATAAGTCATGATTGAGCAATTTCATAGTTTAAGAATAATAAATAAACGAGTAGTAAACAGAAATATACGTTTAAGTAGTAGCTGTCACAAATGATTTGGATGAAACTTAGCTGTTTGATTTATATTAAGAATCTTATGTTAAGGTTTTAGTGCTTGTCATAATATTTTCCTATTTCTAATCTGATTAATTTAAATCACATTTGCTATGGTTGGAAGAATCACTATAGTCTAAGCTTTGAATAGTGTGCAGTTTTATTAATTAAATGGTACCATTCTATCCGTTATTTACTTAATTTAGTGAACTACTTGCTAAACTCCTATATCTTTATTCATTTAATTCTAATTAATTTTCTAATTAGACATTTTACTAAGTTTCATTTTATGTATTCACTGAAGCTGGAGATTAAACCTAAAGATAGAGGTCAAGTCCGCTATTATTCTTTATTTATGAAGTAGGTTTACTATTTTCATCTAATTCTTCATTATCAGAAGAGCTCAATTGCCGTAAATATTTGTGCTTTGTGGGGCTTTCAGGCTTAGCAAATTTTCTCTTAAAAGTAAAAGATTAATGTTTTTAATCAGTGTTCACTCTTAGGTTATCAAAATACTTTAGATTATCATTCTAATTTAATTTTCGTCTCTAGTTTACTAGTGAATTAGTAAATTGCTTTTATTTTTTGGAAGTTAAGGACAATGTTTTAAATTCCTTAAAAGTATATTTTAAATGATTCACTACCAGTCCTTAAAAGATTGCATATATATTACTGTTTCTTAATTTTTACTCACTAAATCACGAATCTATACCCTAACTTTATTTCTATAAGTTTTATGGATAGTTAAAACTTTTTCAAACTCGATCTGATGAAAATAATTTTTTTTAAGTTTTATTTGAAATCTAATTTATCTTTTTACGATTATTATTAGCTTTTTGGATTTGATTATCTATCTATAAAATATTAACATTGTTAATAGCTTAGTTGATATCCTCTCTTTTAATCTTCTTTATATCAATTTAGACTTCATTGTTAATTTGATTAAACTCTAATACTTGATTTTTGATAAGCTTAAGCATTTCTTTTAACTATTGGCTGCTTTGCTGAATCTAGTTCTTTTTTTGGTTAAATCTCTAAGCAATTTCAAACTAGAATTAGTCTTTAAAAGTCTCTTTTTCATTTATGTAATGCATAAGATGCACTAGTTCATTTTAATTCTTTTCCTAAGATTTGAATTACTAAACTAGTTATTCGTCTGGAAACTTTTTCACTAAAGAATAAAATAAGTTACGTCATAGATTGAAGTAAAAATCCCATCCCTTGTTGCTAGTATCTGGATTAGATCTTTCATAATCCTATATTAGTACCTTACGTCATAAAAAGTTAGAACTTGATTATTATAGGATAATTATTCTGAACTATCAGGACTTTAACTCACTTAATTCTTGCTATTTATTTTAAACAGTCTAAATAAAAATGACTTAGGAACAAAAATGTAAATAACTACTAGTGAAATAGAGAATATCATTCAGCTTTTTAGTCTATCATATTCCAACTAACTATAAAAATATCATCCAGTTATTGAATAAGCAAGGTAATACCAAGGAATTAACTAAACCATCTATTGGTTAAGCTTGGAACTAATTCGAAGTGGTCTAGCTGATTTTCGGAGTAAGATATATTTATCAATTCAGTATTTAATTAAAAATCCTAGAGAAGTAATAAAGGGAGCTATAGGTAGAACTGGAAAGTATATTAAAGTAACGAATAAAGTTTTGTTTAGATGTGAATAATTCCTTGTTATATCGAAGTTTTCTTATTCTCACAATATATTCAACTCAGCTTAGCGCCATTTGGTCTCATTTCTAATCTTAACATATCATTTCTTTATTTATTTTTTAATCATCTGAAAATTAAAAGCCAGTTAAATAAAAGGCTTTCCAAATGCTAGAAATATAAGCAAGAAAAAAATGCTATCGACTAAGTTATAATCTGTAAACCATTAATTTGAATTTCTATTTGCTAATAAAATTACAAATCCAGAGGTAATGCTCTCAGCAAATGTCAATTTCATTGTTAGACTTGAAATTACATCAGTTCATGTTTCATGCTTTTCGAATTTACTAAGAAATTTAATGCACTAAATGACAGAATAATTTATAACTAATACGATTAAAGCTTGATATATAGAAAATACTTAGGTCTAGGTGTTTGATCTATGATCAGCTTAAATTTATACAAATTCCTTTTTTATAAAATAAAGGAGAACAAAACCAAGAGAAATGACAATACCTGTTCCTATTAAGACTAAAATGTATTACTTAAATCCTTTTCAGAAATTGTAGCCTAAATTTTCTCAATAAATATCACTTGGATCTGGGGCTTCAAGAACATCCATATTTTCCCATCATTTTTCTTTCTCCATAAATTGGTACATTATTTATTTAATCGCTTTTACTACTTTCTTAGTCCTACTTAATTTAAATTTATTTAGCTAACTTTATGCCCCCTATTGATAATTGAAAGTAACAAAAGCTTAACCTGTACTAAGTAGGTCATTTTCTGGTTAGTTTTAAAAGCTTTATAGCTTTTATAATAATTAAATTTATTCATCTTCGCATTTTTACCAAGCAGCATTTTCCGTTTAATCTTATGTTTCGCTATATACATTCTCACTCTTCAAAATGTTATGCTTCATCTTTGCTTTTCTATATCTTTTTGCCCATTCTATCCTTTCGGATAAATTTCTGGGGAAGATAAATTTAACAATCTCGTGATTAGTTATTGCTTCTATAAATTACTTAAATTAGTTCGGAGTTATGTTCCTTTATATATTCTTATATCATACCGTATAGTCTTTAGGACTAATCACAAAGTTATCTAGCTCCTTTTATTTTTTATAGCAGTATATCTAAAAAAGACAATGCATTATAATCATCTATATTGCTACTAGCATGTGTATCAAGCCAAAATACCAAGGAGGTTCTTCTTTATTAGAAGGATTTCAATAATTTCCTACACTTCCTTGTAGAATAAATTTATTATCCAACTATTCTAAATAGAGAGAATCGTTCATATAGCATTTTAGTCAAATCAATAACCCTCAGGGCAAGAAAGTGAAAATTTGCATGAAAATTATGAATTTTATGTAAATGAAATACAAGCTAAACCCAACTCCTATCTACGAAATTTCTTTTATGCTACAACATAAATAATATTCATTTCCCTCAATTGGAAGTCCACAACACTCGCATTCTTCAATATTTCCATTTACTTCATCTATTATTGGCTTCTTTATTTTTTTAGCTTTTCTGTGCTTTTCAGCCAAGTCAATTCTACCTAAATCATCAGGACGAAAACCCTTACGGAAACTTTCATATCCAAAATTTTGCGTATCTTATTTATCCAAAGATTTTAGCATTCTTTATCTTTTCTATTATCTAACTTAAAAGCTTTCATTTGTTAACCCCTAAGTAACTACTTCTTAAATCGATGAATTTATTTAAACATTTATTTTTTAAGGCTCTTAAAAAGATAACTTGCGTCTCTTATTTTTTTCATTATTATTAGCAAACGAAAGAACTTCTTAAGATGCCTATCTTCTTTCAGTGCAAATAGTATTTTGACATGTATTATCACATCTTTCCTACTCACAGGTATTAATATAATTACTCATATAGAGTGCATTTTACGTTTGTTTTTCCCAGTTAGACATGTTCTTCATATTCTCCATTAAAGAATATAATTAAAAGTGTTTAATTCCTATTTATTACTTTATTACAATCTACATCATTTTAATTGAATAATCTACTTCTATCATACCTTTATCATTTTTACTTTAATTGTGCTTTAAATATAGAAACCTTATTATTTAGTAAGTCTATAGGTATCATATAAATAAATTAATATTCCGTTCTAGTTTTGTGATAAGTTAATTAATTGAATATTCCAGAAATTAGCTCTTATCTTAGAAAATTTAGTGCAGAATGTAAAAAGAAAAGCAACTAAAAAATTAAGAAAATAATACATTCTAGAGCTATTTTCGCATCCTTATAATTGAAATTTCATATCTTAATCATTCATGTTACATTAGCAGAAAATTCTCGAAATAATAAATAAAAATTTCAAAAAGCTAACATGAAACCATTAATAGAAGTCTAAAAAATCTTCTAGCTAATAATTTATAACTAAATATCTAAATTAAGCTTGTTTATGCCAATATATCTTCATTTTATAGGTATTTCTTTGTTCTTCAAGCTGCCATTTAATAATTTTAATTTCATAATTTCTGTTAATATTTGTTTGATATTCATAATTTCATAACTTCAAAAAAGTACTCGGATCATGAAAATAAAGATACTATTTGAATTATTATTAGAGAAGATTTATAACTATTGCTTAATTTAATAGTTACTTTTACATTTTAGTAAAAACACACATCCTTATTACATTTTATATTCAAGCTTGTCTATTCATATTATAATAATTTTCTAACTTATTAAGCTTTTATTTATTGTTTAATAATTAATTGTTAACATTTTGCTGTGTGAATCCAATTAAAACATTAATAATTATAATTGAAATAAAATGTTAATATTAAATGAGCTAGACAATAAGTTTATTATAATGGTAAATTATTTGATTTCATTTAATTTATTCTATTCAATTTATTTTAATTCATTCCTAGCTTTATCAAATAAATCTAGCATGCTTAATCTATTTAACTAAACCTTACTTTAATTTCTAATTAAATTCATATTATGCTTACTTAATCACTTTTACAAAGAAGCAGATATGATAGTTTCTCTTACTAACTGCAGTTTCTTTAAATTAACTTCTTCCTTTCTAACTTTAATATACAGCATAAGAGTAAGTTTAGGTAATTAGATCTTAAACAAATAGCTTATATAAAAATGTTATATATTTGCATAGTTTTATTTTATCAACTTCGTAGCAATTAAGTTGCTTATATTTCTATCAATATCTTTACAAAGCATCTATAATTTCCTTTTATAACTATAAAGTACTTATATAATTTATATTAGACTAAATGCATAAGATACTACTTAACTAGCTAAATTACTAAATATAACTATGATTATTATATAAGAAAATAACACAACTAAGATGTAAGAAAAAGTCTAAATGTAGTATCTATTTAGCTAAACTAAATATAAGCTTTAATAATTAAATAACTAAATCTGTTATTAATAGCTACTCAGCTAATAGCTATACAAGCATTTCTTAATAGTTTAAATTATGCTTAGCGCTATTTAAACTTTACTAAATAATTCTATTTTAACTAGAATTTTTAAATATAATGTATTCAGTAAATAAGTACTTCTAAGCTTATTTATTCTAGCTTTTTAATAATTACATTTAGAACTAAAATACTAACTTCTAGCAAAATTTTAATTCTGTTGGTTTTAAAGTTGAAATAGTAAATATTTTGTAATAAGCTGTACTTAAAGATATATCATTATTAATTAATATTGAGTTGCATACTTAAAGTATAGAGATGTTGAAATAGATGAAATAAATAAAGCTATTAGTTGTAATTATTTAATTAGTTACTAGAACTAGTTTATCCTCTGCTCTAACTCAATTAAATGTAAGTTAGCAAGCAATAGAATGCTTTTCCTTAAATTTAGTTGAAATGCTTTATTCTTGCTAATCCTTTATTATATAATATAGCCTTTTTGTTTTCTTTTAATTAATCTCTAGTTAAGTTTTAAATCCTAATAAAGAGAGCCTTAATAATTTAAAGAGACATAATACTAAAGCTTAAGTTAATAACTAAATAGGTTTTGCTATTTGAAATAAGCTAATAATATGAAAGCAATAACAAAAGAAGATTTAATAAAATACTATAAATGCTTAAACCAAAAGTAGAATACCATAGTCCATCCAAGTATTCCTAATAACTATCATTAAAATAAATGTAATGTGAAAGACTTAAATAGTAATGCTATTATTATACATAAGGTATAATTAATTTAAGATGCTTACATTTAATTAAAGCTTATTTCTTCAATCTACAGTTATTGAGATTTATAAAAGGAGTTCGCTTATAATGATAGAAAATAATTATAATTATTTATTTAGTTAAAAGATTGAAAGCTTTTCCTATTAAAAGAAGTAGAGAAGTGAAAATATAATGTATATAGTAATTATAAATAACCAAAGTTTGGCTATTATAAAATAGAGAATTAATAAATTAAAGATAAAGGATTTGACTGTAGTTATTAATTAGAATATTAGAATATTAGAGTTGTTATAAAATTGAAAAATAGTTAAAATTAGTATTTTTAGAAATAAAAGAGAAGCCATTATATAGATTTGCTTAATTAAAAAGTTCTAAAAATGAACTTTTTATTTTTTTGTTTTTAACATATTTATTTTATAAATGGATAAAGAGTCATTGCTGCTGCTAGCCAAAGTTGCTCTACATGCAGAACGCTACGACGACATGGTTACTTTCATGAAGAAAGTAGTAGACCTCGGAACTTTGTCATCTGAGGAACGTTCATGGTTGAGTTCCGCCTATAAAAATAGTATTGGCACACGTAGAGCTTCTTGGAGAGCTCTCCACTCCGTCCATCATCGTGCTGAAAGGAAAGGAGAGGAAAGCAGTCTTAGACTTATAGAATAAATGCAAAAGAAAGTTGAAGCGGAACTTGATACAATCTGCTAAGATGTACTTTAGGTGCTAGATAAAAAGTTAATTCCTTCAGCCAAAGAAACAGATGAAAAGATATTCTATTTAAAAATGAAAGGAGATTATTTTCGTTATATAGCGGAATATGCACAAGGAGAAAAACACTCTCAAGTTGCTGAGCAAGCTTTAAATGCTTATGGAGAAGCAAGCAAAGTGGCTAGTTCTGATCTAACACCTGCACATCCTCTTCGTTTAGGTCTTGCTCTTAACTTTTCAGTTTTTCATTTCGAAGTAATGTCAGATCCTGAAAAAGCTTGCAGTATGGCA
This sequence comes from Loxodes magnus, assembly GCA_946699065.1. NCBI lineage: Eukaryota > Ciliophora > Karyorelictea > Loxodida > Loxodidae > Loxodes > Loxodes magnus. Next base: position 1,191,254 of record CAMPDV010000035.1, on the reverse strand, counting down.
AAAGCAGCCTACGATGAAGGTTTGGCAGAAGCAGAGTCATTAAGTGAAGAAATGTATTAAGAAAGCAGCAATATTTTACAATTACTAAGAGACAATCTCATTATGTGGTCTGCCGACCAAGAAGAAAATTGAGAAATATCAATACTTAAACATACATTTCATTTATATCTTTTCATATAAAACTCTATCTAATTTAACTCTCATATAAGCTAGCTTATCTAAAACTTATAAGTAATTATTTCCTCTTTAACTTTTAGTTTCTTAGGGAACATTTTTATTTCATACATTACATTAACTTGCTTAAAATAAGAATTTATCTAAATCTTTAATAATTTAGCTTAAAATAACAACTTAAAATTAATTTTTATTATATCTAAGTGTTGTTTAATTAATCAAAATTGTAAAGATAGTTTTAACCTAATATAAAAGAGTTGTTTTAGCTTTATTATACAAAGCTTTACAAAATATTTGCCAAATTTCATAGTTTGTTCTATCTGGAAAGTAAATTATAATCTTTCATTAGCTAAATATAATTACAAGTATTTTAAAGTTAATTCTTTATTGGCTTAATCTATTCAAACCTTTCCCGTTTTAAGAAGAAGATAAAAATGCTTAATTAGATATTTAGCTTTTAAAATAGTAAAGTAAAAGAATAAATTTTAGAATTTTTAAATCAAATAATTGCACCTAGATATCAAGCCTTACCTTGCTTAAGAATATTAATTATATTATATTAAAAAGCCTTTTATTAAGAGATAGATCACTTTCTATTATATAAAAGCTTAATATTCTTAATAAAATCTGCAATGTTTCTTCTAAAGGATTAATTAATTAATTAAGATCGTTTTGCTTCATCATTTTTATGATAAATATCTCCCTTATTCTTAAAATCAAAAGGCAAGGAAATAAATTGCAAAATAGATATTTTATTAATATAAGGTTAATACATAAGAGTATTTTCCTTCAGTATTATATAGCTTATAATAGAAATGCTTATTAAAGTTAACATTCTTTATTATTTTAGTAATAAGAGAAACTATTAATTTCATAAATATATATAATATAAAAATTATTATATCAGTCACTAAGTTAAAGGTTAATAATTTTCTATAAATGATCTAATTTAAATTTGTTATCTAATCCAAGGAACTTAAATTAGTTAGAATAGATAATTTAGTTATTATTGTTAGAAACCTGCTATTTTTCTTATTTCTAGCTTTTAATTCGGATATTTGCTAGATTTTTTAACATTTGTTGTACTCAGACTTTTAACCTTTCCTTATTAGTTAAAAATTATTAAATCCTTATTTTGTATTTTATTATATTAAATTTGGATATGATTTCCAACTATTTGCAGCAAATTTATTAATTAAAGACTTTTCTAAATATCTCCTTTAATAATTAATATTATTATTTATAGTTTCCTTATTTAAATACTTAAATAGAAGAAAGCTTATGTATATTTATTAATTCAAGCTTTTATCATTTTATATTCTCACTTTCTTTTTAATTTGCTTGTTATTTAAAGCTTTGCTAAAATTAAGCAAAAGTTACTTAATTCTTAATTATAAATTTTTCAAAAGATTCTGCTTAAATATTAGCTGAAATTTATTATTATAACTGAGGCTTCAAAGCAATTTATCTTTGGATATCTCTTTGAAATATGATATTATGTGCTTTCAATTCTTTAGTTTAAGCTATTCCTTTGTTTTATTTTAGCTCTAAGTTACAAATTAACTTTTACCTTTACTAATTTAATTTTTCCCTAAGAATATTTCGTTATCTTTGCTCTATATTTTACTTATCTAAAGCACTAAAATATGGTTAAAGTATAACTAAATCTATCCTCTTCTAAATTTATCTGCATATTACGTTACAAAATATATTATTTGATTACTTCAAAATTTGACTCAAAGTATTTACAAAAGGAATGTTAGTTAAGGTATTTAAATAAAAGAGTGTTAGAGTTATTTAGTTTAATAATTAAATAAATAGTAAGTGGCTTTAGATAAGCTGAGTATTATCTCATTTATAATAGTTGCATATATAAGCATTTATTGCTTTATTCTTTAAATTATACCATTTAGCAAATTATTTTCCTTATTTTCCTATTTTTTAAACAAACTACCATTAAAAAAATCTATGATACTTGCTAATAAAAATCACGTGGATTATGATTGCAGATTCTCATATCTGATGGTGCTTTTAGATAAAAATGCTGCGAATTAAGAAAGAGATGTAAAATAACTATTAAGAAAAGACTTAAAAGTAGAAATAAAAAGTATTACAATATGAAGTAATATAAAAGCTAATAAAATTAAATATCTTCAATCTAATATAAATAAATGCTTAGGAAATAAGAGTATATTTTGCTTTATAGTCTAAATGTCTTTTTAATGAATCAAACTATTTTATTTTATTTACTAAGAAACTAGAAGCTTAGAATAGACCAATGATCTTATTAAAACTCATATCTATTTGAGAATGTAAGCTTATTTATCCTTTTGAAGTTAGTTTAATTTTAATTTAATTTAGATATTTAAATTAGTTATAATTAGAAAATTACTTCTTCAAATTAATAGATTGGAAGCATAAAACTTGTATTCACTTTATTGTTAACAATTAAATGGAAATTTTTATACATTTCCTCATTTTCCAACTTTATAACTGCTAAATTTAAAATATAATCTCTTTATAATACTTTATGCTTAGCTATCTTTTTATAAGTAATTGCTTTAGGAGGACAAGTATAAGAAAGTTGGAATTTTGCAAGAAGGCTATATAAAAATGATAGGAAATAACAAATATTGCTTTCATAGTTATAGGCCAACATAATGGAATGCTAAAATACCTTTATTGTTTTATAAGTAAGCTTAGGAAGATTCAAATAGCATATTTGATGGTTCTTTTTATCCCTTTAATTAGTTTTAGTAAATTCTTTTTATTCTATAACTTAATTTAAATTAAGCCAACTATTTATGACACTTTTAAGGAATTTTACTTGCTTTCTTAAGAGATAATTGAGTAGAGTGCTAAATAAGAATATTTAAGCATTGATTTTCATACTTTTAAGTACTTAAATTGCTTCTTCTTAAAGGAAATTTAGATTTTAGCATCTTAATAGCATTTATCTATTTTAGAAAATAAATTAAACAGTAATAAAAATTAGTATAATAGCAAAAGAATTTGATAAATAGTAGTAAGGCATCAGCTTCTATAGAAGGGCTTATAATAACTAGAAGGCTAAAATAATAAAGTGTATAAGGTTGATTCTAATTTTAAATAATATAAACAATGTAATTTGCTTAATTATTTTGATTTATATATATTTACTTAGCTATAAAACTGTCATTTATTAAATTCCATTATTATGATTCAACCAACTCTAACACAAACGTAATCACGTAAAATCAACTGATTTAATTTAATTTTTACTTATATTGATAAATCACTAAAAGGATTTAATTTCTTTTTTCTTAATTTAGAGTTTAATGCTTTTAACGTAATTAGCTTGTATCATCTTCTATGCTTGCCTTAAAGAGCTAATATGTCTTGATAGTTAAAAACGTATTATTAATATATATCGCTTATTCTATTTTCAAAATTAACAGCACAAATAAATAAAATTATATTAAACTCTCTGATTTATAGATTATGGCAATGAGAAAGAGTAGTGATAATTATTTGTATGAAAATAGCAAGTGTATTGCTAACGAATTTTGATAAAAAAAGAAATGAAGGATGACATTTATAATTTAAAAAGGTTTTTTTTTTCAAACATATTTTTGAAATCACCATATTTAACTCTAAAATTGTATAACAATTATAATTGAAATTACGAGACTAATGGGAGCCTACATTTCTCAGATCGGTGTTTTTGACTGCATTGGAGACAGAAAAATCAATTACTTCCCAGCCCTTGGTAAATTGGAATGGACAGATGAATTCGATAAATAAGTAGACATGATTTACGATGGAATTTAGAACTACGGATATAAATGGGATTAGGCTATTCTAAAGTAAACAGCCAATAAGATGGTATTTAACGGGGAATAAATATCAAACTTCTCAAACTGTAACTATCTTGGCTTGAGCAGTATGCCTGAAGTTATTCAAGAAGCTAAAAATGCTATTGATGAACTTGGATACGGTATTGGTAGTGCTCCTCTTATGTCCGGTACTTTAACCGTTCATAAGGATCTTGAAACCGCAATTTCAAATTTCTATGGCACAGAAAATACAATGCTTTTCTCAAGTGGATATGCTGCAAATCTAGGATTTTTCCAAACTTTCTTATTCCATTATGATGCCATAATATCTGATCAAAGTAATCATGCTTCTCTAATAGATGGAATTCGTCTCGCTAGAGCAAAGAGATACATTTTCAAGCACAATGACATGTCTGACTTAGAGAGACAACTCATTGAAACATAAGACAAAAGATTTAGAGTTGTAGTTACTGAAGGTATTTTCTCTATGGATGGTGACATTTGTCCCTTACCTTCAATTTTCGCACTTTGCAAAAAATACCGAGCTATCTTATTTTTGGATGAGGCTCATTCTGCAGGAGTAATCGGAAAAAATGGAAAAGGTTCACCAGAACACTTTAACATCGATCCAAAAGAAATCGATTTTATTTCTGGTACTTTTAGCAAGACTTTTGGAGGAACTACTGGTGGTTACATTACTGGTAAAAAAAAATCAATTGAAATTTTGAGACATGTCTCTCGTCCTTATGTGTTCAGCCATGGTGTAGTGCCTGTAATAGCTAAAACTTAGGTTAAAATTTTCGAGATAATGAAAGACACCCAAAAATAGAGAGCATAATTAGAAAAAAATACCAGAGCTCTAAGGAAAGGCTTAAAAGCTATAGGATACACAGTACTTGGAGATGATATTGTGCCAATGGTTCCAGTAATGATATATAAATAAAATGAATGCATTGACCTTTGCAAAAGACTTCTTGATGAAGGAAAAATGTACTCTGTTGCCCTTCCTTATCCTGTAGTGCCAAAAGGATAAGAAAGAATTAGATTAATTGCAACTGCTAATCACACAGACGAATAGATACAAAGTTGCATAGATTGCTTCGAGAAATTCGGAAAGGAACTCGGTATTTTGGAAAATAAAAAATAGTCATCTTAAGGCCTTGCGACAAAGTGATGAATTTTTACATTTATTTCTATTAAAAATTAAATTAAATTAATTTCTTTCCTTATTTAGTCAAATCATAATGTTTAACTTTATCTATCCCTCACTGCAAATATGCTGTGAATCAATAAATAAGCTTATTATCTACATCATTGAATTTATTCATTCTAACGAAAAAAAATACTAAAGCACTAAAAATTTTAAATTTTGGCAATCATAAGATTTAATTGTTAATCTTGCAAGTAGAATTTAAAAGAAAATAAGGAAGCCTTCTTTACTCTTGCTTTGTACAATGCTTATACTCAATGAGTTAAATTTTGTCCAAAATTGTATATTTAAAGTAGAACTTTTAGAAAGCAATTATCATCTACAAGTTAATTATTTATATTAGACTTTTACTTCTTAACTGCTCCTTAAAAGTGTAGGATACTAATTTACTACATCTGCTAATAAGAGAAGATTGTTATTTTAATTTATTAGAGTATTAATTTTCTTGTATAAGCCATATTTTCTATATCTGAAAAGTCTCATATATTGTTGTAAATAATAATGGAGAGATGCTTTAATTAACTAAAAATATAAAAGAAATAGATAATTAAATTAATAATCTTTCCTTTAAAACAATACGAAAATAAGTTAGTTAGATATATTAATTGATGAGAGCTTAGATTATATTACTAGGCTAATTTATAAATAAAACCTACTCTTATAAATAACTAAATCATTTCTAGATTAACAAGAGGAATGTTGCATAAAATTAAAGTTAATAAGTTTGATGTATGAATTTATATTAATTGTAAACAAATCAACTTTTTATGCTTTTATTTTTAGTTAAGAAGGAATGGTTCTCATTTATTTATATAAAAGCTAGCTACACTAAGATTAAAATCCTACTTTAATTATTCCCCCTATTTTATAAGTTTACTTATCAACAGCAGATTTTCCTTATACTTTTATTTTATTATATTTACTATAAAAACTCTATGCATTTAAAAGACTTTGCTTGCACTCTTAATCGAAATATAAAATACTTTATTTTAATAAAGCCAAATGATAAATATTAAAGATAGATCTAAATAGATATATCTGAGTATAGTTATTATTGGTTTATTGCTTAGACTTATCATTTAATTTAAACTTAACTTAAATTAAAGGGTCTAGACTTTAACTAATCATGCTAAATTATTAATTCAAAATATTATAGAGATAGTATAATAAAGCATAGTACAATAAGTTAAAAATAAAATATCTATATATAATTACAATATCATATTTATCAAATATGCTTTAAACTATTTCCATACTTTTATTAGCTTTACACTATATTTTTAGAATTTTTCCTTTGTTTGCTATTTATGTTTAAACATGGAAACAATTAGATAAGTTAAAATATGAATACCAATTAAGCTTAAATGCATACTTAAAATTATATTTCCTTTATACTAAGCTTTAATATAAGCTATTATTATTGCCTTAGTGCTTATTTGCTTTATTATTTATACTGAACTAGCCTTTTTATTAATTTTAGCTTTACTAATTATTTATTATGACTATTGCTGTTCTCCTTTTCTAGAAATATCAAGTTGCTTTAAGCTTTTAAAGTGAATGTGATAAAGTGTAGATAAAATGAATATAATATATTTAATTAAAACTCTATTTGCTAACTGATTGTTGGATTTATAATAATGCATTGGTAGCTTTCCTAAAACGATAAATATATAAAGTGATTTAGTAATTATAAATAAAAAGGAGGAATAATAAGTAGAATTATTGCATTTTATTTATATAGGATATTAGTAAGAATATCTTCACTTGTATCTATAAGTGTCTTTTAACTCTCTGTAAAGGTTTTAATTTTAAGCATGATGGAGAGATCAAATATCCTCTAAAAGAGAGTATTAAGATATCAAACTGTATTACTTATTAAAAGCCTACTAAGTCTTATAAGTGATGTGATTCTTTAAGTTAGTGAATATTAGTTAGGAGAGGGATAACTGTAGTTGGAAGTAGTTGATATATTGAAATGTTAGAGTTTAAAGTATTTCTATGATTATAAGTATTGCTAGTTTGATATTTAATATTTTAGGTTTAATAAGAATGGAAGATTCCTAGCAAGAAATTTAGTTAAGTTATCTTGGAGAGGCTGATTATGAATAAACCAATCTGGAAGATGATCCTGGGTTCTCTGCAAAAGAATTTTCAGTAAGTATTATTTTATAATAGGAGTTTACTTCGGAATCAGAAGGAATGGGGTTTTAATCAAAGCATAAGCTATCAAGAAACATATTTGTAAAAAAGAATTCAGTGCAATCAACTATGAAAATAAATGAAAACGAAGAAGATCCTAAAAGAGTTAGTGTATGAGGCATTTCTGAGAAGATTTTGTTGGAAAATATAAATTTTGATCAATTACATAATGATATAACAATGGCTTATGAGATAAAAGATGTTGCTATAATTACTACAAAAGAGTCTACAATATTTATCTTTTAGTTTGGAGTTGTCTCATTTTGGAATATATAAAAGCATTAAGAAAGCTCAATTATCAAGGAGCTTAGGAAATAAAATGCTATTCATTTTGAGTATCCAAGAGTGACTATTGATGACTTTGAGTATATTTAAGGAGATCATTTGAAGTTCCAAAATGAAGTAATTACTTTAGAATCAAATGACTACTACGAAAAACTAGCAATAACTTATGCACTTTAATAGAGTGTAAAACTAGATACTTATGAAAAACTTGTTGAAGGAACTATCTAAAATGCTAAATCTATTCCTCAAACCCTTGCAAATAGTGGATAAATTTATCTTAATAAGTAGCAAATGAGATAAAAAATTGGAGAACTATTTGTGCAAAGAGCATTTGTTAATCTGAGGTCGGAAATTCTAGATGATCCTGACTACTGCTGAGAAAACGAGTAATATAGAGAATTCTATCAAAAAACCAGAAAATGATAAGAAATAGATAAAAGAGTAGAAATATTAAACAGTAGACTAGATATTGTAGAAGAGATTTATAAGATTATTTAAGACGAAATTGAAGCATAAAAAAACCATTGGCTGGAAAAAATAGTTATAGTTCTCATTGTCCTTAATATTTTTTCAGAAATGTTTTGGAATATTGTAATCAAAGACATTTTATAGCTTTTTTAAATAATGTTTAGAGTAAATATTCATTTTTGAGGACTTATAAATATAAAAATATACCAAAATCTTAATTTTTATTTAAAATCACAATACGAAAACCTGCCTTAATAATTAAGTAAATACATATGTAAAGTATTTAAACATAAAGATTCTACCTTGTGAAATCTATTAAAATTATAAGACTTATTTAAACTTCTAACTCTATTGGACAAATTAAGGATTAATTATATTTCATATGAATAACTGTATTTAGGTTTTAAGATGCTTTAAAATTTAATTTAAATATAGTCTTTTTATATAAATTTGAATTAACTGCTATTAGTTCTTTATTTTTCATTGCTAAGAGTCGTTTGTAGAAGTAAATTTACTCAAAGCTTTGCATAAATTTTTTTGTACTTCATGGAAAATGTTATAAAGAGAGATTGAAGATTCGCTTAAGTATTAATATTCTGTTTCACACTATATCACTTTTTAATCAAAAGCATCTGACTACTCTTTTGTTTCTGTTCAAAGTTGTTTAGTTTGATCTAAAAAAGCTGCGTCAATTTGTCTTTTTTATTCAAAAAGTTACTAAAACTCTTACAAGAGTGCTTCCGAATCCACAATTTGATTTGCCTCCTAACTCTATTAAAACTATTAACTCATTAAGTTTTGAGATTTAGTAAAATATAAATAAGGGTTCCTTAGGATATTTATGATTCCAAAATTCAAATTTAATCTTTTCAAAAATAAAAGCATAATCAGCTAATTTAAACTAGAGCTATTATTAAAGCTTAAATATTCATTTTTGTATTAACTTTCATTCAAATAGCCTTATATACTGTAAGCTTCTTATTCTAATGTCTTTATTTGGCTTACATTTAGCTTTAGTACTAATTAGCTAAAATTCTTTAATTATTTTGTTTAATTTTATTTAAAATATATAGACTCATCAATGAGGTTTTAATTGACTTTGATTGAAATAAATTCATAAATGCTAGAAGGAAAATTAATTATTAAGTTGATATATTAACTTATTCTTAGTACTGGCTGTATAAAATAAGCGTATTAGTTGTATAGAATTAAGCTCAGAAGATATAAAGGCTGCTTAGAAGTAGATAAGATCTATTTACAGTATCAAAATTTATTAGACAATCAAATGTAAATAAATAACAGATATTAAAATAGAGCTTTAATTAGATATTTAAATTAGCTGTAGGATTCTGATTATTTCTATTTTTTATTTAAAATCTTCCTTCTATTGCAAAGCTAAATGGTTGAAAAATTAAGTGACTTTGATTGTCCAATTTGCCTAAATTTTATTGTTGAGCCTTCTATTTTGAAATAGTGTAGTCATAAATATTGTTTTTAATGCATTAATTAACTTATTGAAGAGTTTGTAAGTAAAAAGTGTCCTTTATGCAGAAGTTAAATTATAGAAGAGTAGCTTCAGATTGATTAAGACTTATTATAAAGGATTAAATCTTTATTTCCCGATAAGTGATAGAGAAGATTTAACGATCTTGCTAAAGAGTAAAAAGGACTTGTTAATATTAAATTTGAGTATGGAAATACTTATTCTAGATTGCAAAGTCCTGTTGAATTTCATGCTGATCCTAATATAATCAATGTGCATTCTTATGTCTTATATGTAAAATGTGTAACTCCTAATTTTGAAGCTAGATAGTTTATCCAGAAAATTAAATATTAGTTACACGAAACTTATAAAAAACCTATTGTATGGGTTGACTCTTCTTAAAATTTCAAACTTAAGCAGATAGCTTGGGGTTTTTTTGACGTTCCTATAGAAATACACTGGAAGCCAGAAACTAAGCTAGAAATAACTTAAAAAACACATCGCTTGTACTTTGATGCAAACGGTAAGCATTCAGTTTTCAACGTCAAGATAGATACTTCTTTCCTACAAGCTAAAAATAACCTAAATAATTAAATAATTAAGAATAGTAATAAGTAGCAAGCTAATAAGAATTAGAAAATATGGAATTTTTGACTATTTATTCATAATATAATTTATCATTTATTAATTATCATTACACTTCTTCAAAAATATTCCACTCTTTTATATATACGAACTTACCTAAAAAATCTATTTTATACACTATACAAATTTATTCGATTTTTGTATTAATAGATAATGAATAATTTTGCTTAAATATCCAAGCAAGAATCAATAATTTGAAATGTTTACTCCATTGCGATTTAATTATATACTAAATGAAATTAACATTTAAGCAGGTTTGACTAATTAAATAGTCTAATAGAACTATATAGTTCACATTATAACTAAAAGCTTAGAATTGGCTAAATTTAGTATTATTATCATGCAGATTAATGCTAAAACAGGATGGCTTAATTTTATAAATGCTACTTTATGCTTTTATTGAAATGCCTCTTTTATATAACAGAAGTAATAGAAATGAATTGATTAGCTTAGACTAATAATAACCCTATAAATAAGAAAATAGCTTAATCAGAAGATTTGAATATTCCTAAAAATGGAAAGTTAATAGTGACATGACTTTATAAATGAATTGCTAGTATAGAATGATTCCTTTCAAGAAGATTTATTTTGATCCCAAATATCTAAACTAATGAAAAGCTCCATTAGTTAAGTGGAAAAGTGTTGGGTTTTAGGAGCCATGGGTTATATAACTAAGAATAATGAAATATTATCCTTTATGATGTAACAATCCTCTCAGCATGAAATTGCTATTTATAGCTTAGCAGCATGCATTAATAGCAATGACTTCGATGAATCAGCTTCATATTGCATGCAAACTATTAATTAATCAATAAAAGTTTTGAAATAGTCTCTTAGTTAAACTCTATAATACAGCAACTTTATAGCTCTTCACTGTAGTGCTAAAATTCTTGATTTTCAGATAAAAAAATTAAGTAAAGAATAATTTTACGAAGAATGATATGACTAGCAGATAAAGGCAATAGAGGAGGATATAGAAAACTATCCTATACTATAGACAATATTTATGATATGCTAAAGCTATTTCCACACCCTAACTGATAAAAATTTATGAAATATAAGGAGCATTTTGAGATTAAATAACTCTATTTTCTTTCTACCAATGACTGCTTTATCTCTTTTAGACTAGAAATTAAAACTAGATCGTTATTATCTGCTTGATATATTAGTGAATGAATATAGAATAAAGGAAACAGACATAATTAACATTAATAAACTGATGAGCATTATAGTCTAAAAATATTCAAAGGAAGATTTCTTCATAGGATAGTGCAGTAGCGAAAGCGAGTCTAACCTTGTTTCTACAGATTCACTTAGACTAGATCATTTACTAATTAAAAGATAGCAGCTGCTGCATGAAACTTATTCCTAGACTACTAGCGTATCTTAAATTCAGTATAATGAAGAGACTTAATAGACCAGTGAGGTAAATAGACTTCCTAGCTATTAAGAATAAGGTTCATAATTAATTACTAATTTTGCTCCTTAAGAAGATAACTTGGAAAATACATCTAACTACTTGCAAAAGCAACTACATATTATTAATAATGCAACTTAATATCAAAGTCAAGAGCCCTTGTCTTCCCAATAAAAATAGGATAATCAATAGAATTAACAAGAACTATTTACACTACAAGATCAAAATTACTTCGAAAACCATTAAAACTAATAACTATTCTAAAGATAAGTAAAAGATCTTGATAATCACACTTTAAGTTAGCTAGATATTTAAGAATAAGATATAAACAGAAATAATCAGCAATTCAAACTAAAAAGTAATTAATAATTAAATATATAAGAAGATACAGCAAAATGATAAGATAACTTAAATTAATAGGTTCTATCTCCCTAATTTAAAAGTTAAAATAAAAAAGTTTAAGAAGATTAGTTAAAGCTAGAAAGTAGTTTAAATGAAAAAGAAAATACTTAATAGAATATTGAATAACTAATTTTAAATATATAACAGGAAAATATCTAACCACATGATTTAAGCTAGAATTTATCTTAATCTATCTCTTTATAAAATAAAAAGCAATTGAAATTAACATCAAAGCTAAATAAGAAAGATAAATTTCCTAACAAAACAAAAGCTTTTAATAAAAAAGAGGTAACTAATCTAATAAAAACTGTCAATGAAGAGCAGAAATAAGCTCAAATTCAATCAAAAATATACGAGTAATTGTCATAATACTTTAAGAATTATAAAACTAAAAAGGATTATTAAAAATTAATAAAATCTTCTGCTATATAGCATGTCATTAAATAAGTAAAAGCATCTTTGACTTAAGAATTTCAGTTTCACAACTTTAGTAATGAGTAAAATATACAATACACAGAAATTAATGAAGATCATTTAAAATATATAGGATAAGTAGATTAGCAGGGAAATAAAAAGGGTAGAGGAAAGGAAATATGATCTAATGGATTTATTTACTTCGGATATTGGAATAACGGATTTCCTCATGGATAGGGTAGAATTACATATCCAAATGGAAATAAATTTTAGGGATAGTTTTAAAATGGAAAAGCTCAGGGATTTGGTTTTTATTTAATTGACGATTAGCTTTTTTTAGGGAATTGAGTAAATAGTAAAATAAATAGCATTATAATATATGCTTACAAAGACTAAATCACAGCTTAAACTCCCTTCGAAGCCTTAAAATTGCAGTTATGTGTCACTTTTCCAGATTTATAAGACTTATAAAATAAGAAGATTTAGAAATTAAAGGAAAATAAAGAATTAGACAAGCAAAAAAATAAACAAGCAACAAATATACAAACTAGGGATTCTAATAATTCAGAACCAGCTCCTGGAAATGGGACTACACAAGTTAATCACAATAAATTATCTTTAGATAAGAAAGAAGAAATTCATGAAAGCAATAAAAAATAACAGAGCATTAATACTAAAAATAGTAGTTAGTAAAAAAATGAATTAATAATCTCATAACAAAATTTTAAATTGAATAAGACTTCAAAAGGTAAAGCATAATAGAAACAAACTAAGATAAAAAACAATAATAAATAAAAGTCTGTAGAATAGTCATTAAAATCATCAGGCTTTTATGCTTGAAATGAATCTTCTTAAAAAGAAAGTCCAGCAATTTTTATTAAATTAAAACCACATAATTAAAGACAGTTAAATTAAACCTAAAAATGCTAAATTCCCACAGGAAAAGCAGAAAAATGTGTAGAAGAATAAATAAATCCTCAGGAAAAATTGCTTTCTTTATTAAAAGCAAGAAAAGCACAATTAGGAAAAAATTTAATAATACAGTAAAAATAGAAGATTTCATCTGAACAATGGCAATTACTTGCTTTCTTTAAATAAGAAAAAGTTCATATAGAGGCTTGAAACTTAAGTTATATTCCAGTAGAAAGGCCTCAAATTTTAACAATGATAGTGGAATCAGATTTGTTCTAAGATATACCTACTGATAAATACGAACATCTATTTAAATTTACTCTCTTTAATAATTTGTACATATAGTACTAGGAATAAGCTAAAGCACTTTGCTGGAATATTTCTTTTTCATAGTTATAGTTTTAAGTTTAGTACTTTAAGCAAGCTTTTATTATCCAGCCTTTAAAAATAAAATGTGTATCTGAAGAAGCTTATCAAGTTAATATCTATAGAATTTAAAAAAAGGAGTAACAAATAGATTAGCATATAGGTATTCTTCTTAAGCTACATACGAAAGTATTTTAGGAAAAATTAGAAATTCTAAATTAGTTCCAACTTATAGATATCAACAATGCCTAAACAGTTACTAAAGATGATTTCGTTGTTCTTCTACAAAACTTAGATTTGGATAATTAAGAAACTCAACAAGTGGCTGATTTATTTGATTTTAATCTTGATAACACAATTCATTATTTGTTTTTTGTAAATAAAATTCTAGATCCTCATAGGTAACTCATCAGTGATTTACAATCTATAGAAGAAGAATTAATATTGGTAAACTCTGAAGCATATGAGTATATTTTATAGCAGATTAACTACAATAATTTGAGCGAGATGCTGAAGTAAATGGATGGTAATTAGATTAGTTTTTGTACTTTCTTTTAAGCTAAAAAAATCCTAAAGAAATTAAATTTAAGCTTGCAGTAGATAAATATTCTAATAAGCTTACTATAAGTTCATAACTTTGTCTACCTGAAATATTTGCAGGATTTAGTAGCAAAGCGGCAGTTTATATAGCTAAGCACCTAGCATTTTAATAAATAATTTATAGATTATATAGCTGAAAAAGGAATAACATTGGAATATATTCAGTAGTAATAATGCATGACACCGGCACATTTCCAAAGATTTCTTTAGAATATTTTTCCTGATTATGATGACATAAAAATAAGGAGTATTTGCATTTTTTATATGCAGTATAGTAATTAATTCTTCTATGATTTATTTGTGAACGATATTAGAAAATATTAGATAGAATAGCTACATTAAGCTTAATTATCGCAGTAACAAAACTTAAATACTGTAAATGATTAACCTTAAATAGAGATGACAAGTTAAAAGAAGATAGAAGAAGAAGCCTTTACATATTCTCAAATTAGTACTTAGATAGACAATTAAAAATAGCAACACTAAGTATAATTAGAAAGCATATAGTTAGAAGTTGGCTCGATAGAATAAGAAAATAAGGAATTTTTTATATCACAAGATTAATAAAAGAATTAGGGTTAAGATCAGAAAGAAAATTAAATTTATTCAATAGACAATAACTTAATAAAGCAAGATATTATTTAAATCTAGGCTAATCAAGCTTCTCAAACATTATAAACTTTATCTGATTTACATTCCTAGACTAATGTAGAATAAGATTAAAACATCAATCAATTAAAAGTGACAATTTAATAAGAAGTAGAAAAACTTGAAGCTTTAGTCAAACTAACTTTAACAAATTAAAATGAAATGGATGCCTTTAGCTAATAAATAGAAAAGAGTAAAGAAATTATTTCCTAATAAATAATTAAAAATTAAGAAGAAATTTCTTAAAATTAAGATGAAAGTAAATTGACTAATTCATATTTATAGCCATAAAATTAATCACTAGATCTATAAATCCAAGATAATTTATTAATTTAGAAAGAGGAAATTAACTTAGAATATGGAAGATAAATAAATTTTCAAAGCGAAATGGAAGAATTAAATCTTAATACTGAAGAAAAATTTACAGATAATTTAATATATGGAGAATTTAGACCAGACGTTTAATAAATGCTATAGGATTAGCACTAATAAGATTTAATTTTCCAAACTCAAGCCATAATATCTAATATTTAATGTGAAATTTAAGTATACAAATTCATATAAGAAACTACATTTCTTGTAGTAACTGATTAAAAAGACTAATATATTTTAAATTTACCTTTTGAAGTATTAGTTGAAAAAATTGATTTTTTACTAAGCAATTTCGCTTTTATTTTGGATTCCAGAAATGATTTAATTCTAATTTATAATAGAGAAAACAATTTAATTTATAAAAACTTTTAGAAGATATAAGAAAGAGATATGATTGTTCAAGTACTTTAGTGAAAGAAATCAAGCCAATTTGCTTTAGAAATTCAATTAACAGATTTAAATACCAATAAAAAATGAATTAAAGTACAGTATAATACTATAGAACTAGAGTTTGAGGATATAGAGAAGTTAGTAGGAAGCATTAGAATATCAAATGAATTATACCAAGAAATAATAATTGTAAGTTAAAACTAGCAGAATATTTGAGATAAATATTTATTTAAATTGTATCTTTAACATTTTTTATAAAAGATATCATCAAATTAAAGTTTAGATCATAGTATAAATATATTTTGAATTACAAATATTATTAATTAGTTCTTTTTTCAAGAGTTTGAATTAATTTCTACTATTTTAAAAGGAATTCTTTCGGATATTTATCTTCTTTTCGTTTTCTGCATTAAAATTTACCATTTTGGCTAGTACTTCTGCTTTGATTTTACCTATTTGCAGATTAATCTTTTTCTGTTCTGTAAGTAATTATGCATTTTATGAATCTAATTTTAAACCTTCATCAATATCTGCATAATATATATACCTTATAAAGCTAAATTTCACTATTACATACTTGAACGAGCCACAGCACGTCTCCATAGAGATTTAATATGTGCGAAATCAAGAGAAAGGGCGTTTGTGCAGTCTAGTTCAGCTTCTTTAAACTTTCGAAGTTTGATATTAGCTTAAGCCCGATTAGAATAAAGAATAACTAGCATTTCATTATCTCCCTTTTCTTCATCTAATATTGCTTAAATTGCTTCAGAATAATAATTTTCAGCTTATTCAAAGTTTAATTGCTAATAGCTTAAATTTCCTTAATCTTTTAGTCTTTCTGCCTTTGAAAAAGCATTTCTTCCGCCTTTTACTAGTAGTTTAGTACCAGGCAAAGCACCAGAAGTCAGTTGCATTGGATTGCTTGGTTCTGGCTGAGGTTTTGGCTTTTTTTCTTCGTCTGAGCTATCTTGAGGGCCTTCAACATCAAAATTATCCCAGTTCTTATAAAAATCTTTCATAGGAATTTTATCCCTTCTGAATTATAGTTTTTCCTCTTGAGTTCATTGCTTTTGCTTCTTTTAAGTTTTCTATTCCTATATCTCAGTAGATCTAATAGGTGCCGCATTATCTTTTTTAACAACAGTTGGCTTCTACTCTACTTGATCGACTCAATCATATAAATCGCTAACATATTCCTATACTTATTAAGCATTGTTTCTTATTTAAGCTTATATCTATATTAATTTATCATTTGACGACATTTTTAGATTTATTTTGAATCTATTAAGTGCACCCTTCTTATATAATTTAAAATGTAGACTGAAAGTATTTAAGAATCAACTAGATCTAATTGCTATTTAGGTTCTATTAGATTCATAATAAAAACTGCTAATAAATGTTTGAAATGAAAGCTTTGAAGAATAGAGTAAGGATTTTAAATGCACTTTAATAATTAAGTTCATTATTTATCGATTTTAAAGTCAAGCATTCTTGCTTTTCAAAAACAGTTCTATTTCTTTCTTTAGACCTTCTTCATCTTGAATTATCCATGCTAGCGATATTTTCTTGTTTTTTAAATACTGCATTATTTCCTAAGCAAATCTAAATAGAAACTTACTAAGGTTAAAGAGAACTAACCAAAGCGAATACCATTTGCTCATCTTCAATCTCTTGATTGAGTTATAAATTCTAATTTTATTAAGCTTGTTACTATTGCTAAGGTAAATTTAAATCTAAAATAAAAAAAGTTACTTTTCCAGTCTACTTAAAACTATTATTCCTTATAGGCAATTTAAGGAACCTTATTAGTTATAGCCAATAAATTAGGTCTTTATGAGAAAATCACTTCCACTTAATAAAAATTTTCATTGGCAGGTTTTCCAAAAATTATATCAAGCACTTCCCCTCAATTTTAGATAGTTTCAATTAAAAATTCTTCTTATATTTCTTTAGGAATTTAGATAAGAGTCAGCTTGAAGTTTGGTATAACTTAATCTTAATTTTCCTCTTTTTATCCCCTAACTCTATTTTTATTTTTTTCATATGCGTTATCATGAAAATTCTAATTTTTTAGATTTTTGTTATGAGGTAAATTCCTTTATGACGTAAAATCTTATCTTACAGAGATTTTTTCATTTTTAAATTGCTTATTATTTGAATTATCAGCAGCTAATCTAGCTTATTCTTTAGAGTCGTATTAAATCAATGCAGTAAGATGGTCTTTGTCTTCTATTACCTATATTTATTTTATTTGTCCATATTACCCAAAAAATTCTAAGATTTCGTTTTATTAGCATTTTGGTAAGTTTTCAGCTATAATGGTTATATAATTATTTTTTGTAATACCAGGAAGAGTTTAAGATAAGCCGGTAAAATGGTTAAAAACCTTAAGAACTTGGGATTTATTCACAGATAATAAAGCCATGCAATCACTATCTTTTTTAGGAGGCTAGAAAGAAAAGTTTTTGTATTAAACTTTTATTTGTTACATATTTCTTTCCATGAAAGCCTGATTGAATTAAGCCTTATTCTTAGAAACAAACACAAGATTAACTTCATCTTCATTTATGCAAGCCAGTTAGTCATTTATTTTTTTAATCTTTTTAGGCTTTAAGTTTCTAAAATTCTAGTTATCAATCTTTTATTCTTCTTAAGGTCTAAAATTACCTTATTGTTATTGGGATTCTTTGTTCTTATTTTTCTTAAAGTTCTGCCTGTTAATTTGTTCCTCTTGGTTTTAATTTTAAACTTATTTTTAAATTAAAGGTTATTAAGCTGGTTATCTAGCTTGGTTATCTTAAAGTTACACTTGGTAATTTTAGTTTTAATTCTTCCAAAAATTAATTAACTCAATAAGATCTTCGTTTTTGATAACAAATTACTCAGCGTTAATAGTAATTTTAGAGCATTTGGCACACTTTATTTGACCATTTTGCTGGAGCTAATGGTAGCAGCAGAGGTTGCATAAATTATGTCCACAAGTTAGAATATTAGGAACATTAAACTGTTCATAGTTTTTCTTACAGCTTATGCACTTAAAGAAAGACTCCATTATAATAAAGCTAACTAAATAAACAAATAATATATTGTGCCTCTCTTATATTATGATACAAGTAATTTACTCTATTCCTCTAAACTTCACTTAGCTATATCAGTACCTACTAGTTATATTCAATTCTGCTATTACTTTTAAAGTTTACTTTTGCTTAATCCATAAAGCTTAATATTTTAAAATAACTAGAAAGAAATTTATAGGACCAACACTAAATTGTCTCTTGGACTTCATATAGACTACCTATTCAATTTCAAGGGAATTTCTAACCTTAAGTTAAATAAATAGTCTCTAGAATATTCTAAATATGATAAGTATTTAAGATCTATGTTCCGGAATAGAAATAGCGAGAATAGTTAATCTCCTTTACTAAACAGAAAGAAAGAGGATTTAAATGGTTAAATAAAGATAAGCATATTTAAATTTGAGAATAGTTTTTCTAATAAGGAAAGAGTATCTGATAATGATATAATAAGATTAGAATAAATAAAGTTTTCCAATAATTAAATTTATCTAAGAATACTTAGGAAAAATCAATAAGTCGAACTAATTATTGATCTTAATTAATTAAGTTAGTTTTATAATTTTTATTTAAATCAATTTTTGATTTTAATTCAGCTTCAGTAATTAAACTGAGTAATAATTAGTCTTCCATCATAAATGAAAATTAGAGTTTTAGAGTGGTCTAACGAAGAAGATGCTCAACTTCTAGCTCTGTACAAAAAATACTAAAAGGAGTGACCAACGATTAGTAAGTAACTAAGTTTACTTTTTCATAGAAGCAAAACAAGTTCCTAATGTAGACATCGCTTTATGTAACTTTAAAAAGAATGAAAGCTCAAGCAAATCTAGCTCTTAATCAGCAAAAGATTATAAGGATTAGATTGATATTAAATTAGCAAATTTTTTCCAGGCAAGAACATAAAATAAATAAAAGATAAATACAACTAGAGTATTAATACTAGCGAGTTCTAAGAAATAACTTAATAAATTAAATCCTAACAGCAAGAAAACTTCCAAATTAAAACTATTGAAGAGCAACTCACCGAAGAAATTATTCCAAGTTGGAAGTTTCGATTTTTGGAAATTCCTGCTTTGCCAAGCTTAAAGAAGATCATTCCCCAGAAGAAAAAAATTCTCAATGAATTTAAAGTTTGAACATATTTTAGACTTAATTTATGTTCAAAAAATTTATTCTAAATCTTATATATTTTGGTCTGAATATTCACTTAAAATTTTCCCGAAATTGGAATCTCCTTTAACAATATATTTGGTAGAGGTTTAATTATAGTTGTTAGTTCTTTTATAATAAAAAAGACATGAGCAGCTTTAGATATAAAAATAATGATTAATGAGGCAATAAAAATTATATAAATAGTGATCCTTTATGATTTATCTTCTTAATTAAGTAATTAAACTTTATCCCTTTAAAACAAATCTCAGAGTTTCTTCCTTTTTTATTATCTTTTCTAACTTTAATAACTTCCTATGTCATCTACCTCAGTTAGTCTCTTATATTTTTAGGCAATTAATATTATTGAGCCTATTAATTATTCAGTTTGCTTGCAAGATAAATTATGAATCTTGGTCATTATTTTTATTGAAGTTTATATCTAACCATTAGTTATAATACTTATATAATTTTTAGATGTAAAAGAAAGAAAAATTATAATCCAAGGAGTTTAATTAATTATATATTACTCTTTTAAATATTAATTACTTATTCACTTTGATAGAGTTTCTTTTACTCATATTAAGCTTTAAGATGTTTTTTCTTATATTGTAAGCTTTTATTTTAATAAGTCTAGCTTCAAATATGGTAAACATTTATTATATATTCATAACTTTTGATTTCCTGTTTCCTAGTCTTAATTTTCCTGAGTAAATCTATTTAATAAAGAAATAAGTTTCTTGTAAGAAAAGTTTAATTTTCTCTATTTCAATTTATAAATAATTATCGCTGATTTATAAAAATATTACAATTTATAAAATTATCCTATAATAATATACTTTTCAAACTTGGAATACTAACTATTTAAAACATGCTTCTTAAGTTTTTACTTTCTACTAACATTAATTTTTCTCAATCAAGTAAATCTAAATGAAAAGCCTTACGTGTTAATATTATAAAATAACTTCTCTTTTTGAAAAATTAAAGTTATGAATATTGTAAATTCTCACTTTTAAGATTTGATTAAATATAAGTAAATATTCTAAAAGTAAAGTAGAGGTCTATTTAAAATAACATACTGCTTTTATATAGCCATACTAGTTAAATACTTTCTCTACAACTATTATTTAACTCAATAGGTTAATTAAATAAATATAATTTAATCAATAAGCAGTTGCTTTGTATTCAGCCTTAACTCAATCTAACTAATTCAACAAATTAAAAATAATTATCTTTTAATGAAAAGTATAAAAGCTGTATGAAGATATCAGATTCTAATATAAACTTAAAATTTAAAGTATCTATAAAGGTGACTATTGTTTAGCTTTATTTTTCATAAAATAAAGTCTCTTTTATAATATTTATAGCTAGTTAAAATATAATAATTAGCTTCCTTCTTTAAATCTAAATAAATTAAGTTTTTAAGATGTATATATAAAAGAATTTAAAATTGAATTTAAGTTCATAATCTTTATATCTTTATCTACTAATTACTTTGCTGTTTAAAATCTTTGTTTAAATATTTAAATATAATTTAGACTTGCATTTTGTTTATTTAACTTATTTAATATAATCTAAATAAAATTAATATAGAAGCTAGATTATATGAAAGTTACAGATTTAATCTTTAGTAAACTTTACATAACTTATTGACAATCGTAAAGAAGCTTGGTAAGATAAATACTAATAATATATATTATACATTTTATTTATTATTGCTTGATAGCTTAAGTTATGAACTCTTTATTTATACATTCATTATCATTTAATTAGTAATTTACACTGAAAATGAATATTAGTCTCAATTAAAAAAAATTAACATAATTAAACATATAATTCCTTATCTTTTTCATTTTATATACATTGCTTACAACTATTATTTTGTAAATACCAAATTTCTTACGTTTTGAGAAAAAGATTCAAAAAGAAAGCAATTTAATTTAAGAACTTGAAGAATTAACAGAGTTATATTTTAAAATTTTCTATATATCTCAGAATTTATTATTTCCTAAAAATATTTTGAGTAAAAGAGTTTGTATTTTAAAGTATTTAAAGCAGCTAATTATTAATATATATTTTTAGATTCTGAATTAGCATAAATTTGATTTAGAATGTTTATATTTAAGAAATAAAATCAAATTACTTAAGATTTGATAGATTTACTTGATCTAGATATTTATTATGCACTATCAACCTTTTAAATAAAATTAAGCATTATTCTATGTTTCCTTTACTCTTAGACCTTATTTAAAAAATTGGAATGAGAGTTAATTTAATAGCCTTTTACTTAATTGCAAATATAAATTTTATTAAATGGTTAAAATTAAATTTAAATAAGCAGAACTTAGTTATAAATTCTTAAATTGTAAAGGAGATTTGAATGTTACAGATCCAATGTTCCAATTCTCTTTCTTAACTATTTGTATAATACAATAATAGCCAGGACTCAATACTAGGCAATTATTATTCTTTTTAAGAATTTAACCTACCTCGTCTTTGTAAACATGTAATAAGCAATTTCTGTGATAACTTTTTTAATTAAATTCTTCTAATAGAATAAACTGGTTAAACTCAGCGTTTGACTATTGAGAGTGTATTGATAGCTAATAATCTATTTTAAATTCTTATTTTTTCACATTGTATGAGTTTGTTGAAAGGCAGTTAAACATTTCATGACCATATATTATCGGCACCGAAAAATTTTCCAGTCTTGAGAGTATAAAAGACATTTCTCCTTCTTACAACTTCTCAAAAATTACTAATATCAAATCAACTTCTTATTCTTCTAGTAACTAGTCAATGTTTACCAAGTTAGAAATACAAAGAATTTTAACTTTATCCATTTTAATTTTCAAGCTGATAGATAATAAGCATACATATACATGTACAATATTTATGATTTCTATTATACAATTCATTTACTTTATACTAATGAATATACTATTTCTAGTATTTAGTTCTTAAACCTAATTAATACTTATAATTGTTAAAGTGCTAGTCACTTTTAACTTTTATTAAGCTCTTTTTATTGGCTATATGAGTTATATATTCCTAAAGTATTGTATATTATATAAATTTCTATTTATTTTTCTTAGTACTTAAACATTATGATCTAAACCAGATAAATTTTATATAATTTAGATATTGATGTTTAAAGAATCTATAAGTATAAGAAATTCAAAATCTTAAATATCTTACTATCTATTTAATAGCTTCCTCATCCTTTATCAGCGATTTTATATAATTTTCTTTGAAAGGGCAATTAAAGCTAATTATCTCTAGATATTTTAAGCTTTTTGAGTAAATAATTCAAAATAAAAGGCTAATTTATTCAAAAATTTATTTTTATTGGCAAGATCTGAATTTAGTTGAATAGTTGTAAAGATATGTACAGTGAAAGCAGAAGAATACTAAAAATAAACTAATAAAATAGACAGCTAGCATTTTATTTATATATACATTATAATATTTAAGCATAATAGCTTATTATATTCAATTCTCTAATTTTCCTTTATAGTTTTATTCTTTTATTTTAGACTTTTAACTAAAAAATTATTTTACGTTATTTAAAAATAAATAACTTAACTTGAGCTTTTGTGCATTTAATAACCGATTTCTTTAAAAAAAATGTAAATTATCTTCTATTTTAGTTCAAAGGTTTGTGATGATAATAATAAGGGTAATCTATTAAAAAAAGATTCATCTATTAAGCAATTTTCCTGAAAAGATTTAATTATAAAAGCCTTAAGCTGATTAGAAAATAGTTATAGCATATATTGGAATTAAAGATAAAATATAGCATTTAAAATTAAATCTAAATAATTTAATTTCATTAAGCTGCTGAAATATTATAAAATAAAGATTATTGCTATAAAACTATTTAGACCAAATAAATATTTAAATTAATTAATTTAATATAAAATTGCCTTTAAATAAGTGAAGCTGTTCTTTTTAATATTTAATAGCAAATCACTCTGTTAAGGAAGGAGATATTAAATAGCAAATAACTATTAAAATATTAATGATAAATAGAAAATTTAATTATTTCAGATTTATAATTAACTAAAACATCTTTAATTTAAATTATCTTTATTAAATACTACAGACTAATAAACTTTAATAGCAGTAAATTACTTTAAAGCTTATCAGTTTAATGAAACTATTAAACTAATTTAATATCTAGTTCAGTAGTAAATTCTTTTTAAATTAAATAAAGTATGAAATACAAATTACTAATATTTAGCAATTTATTATTAAAGCTACAGGAGTATTATAAGAGAATAACTTTTATAAATTTATTAAAGTAGAAGCTAAAGTATTTGGGTGAGTCTTATTTAAATCGAAAAGTTTATAGAAGACAAAAAGCTAAAAGAATTAATCTTTATCTTTTATAAAATTAAGAGAGCTTCAAATGAAAATAAGCAGTAGTTATAACTTTTAAAATGACATAAGTTTATAAAATAGAATAAAATTTACTCATACTTAACCTTATAATTTGGTTAGCTAAAATAAAAAAATAAAATATTTGCTCTAATTGAAGTAAATAATTTAATTTTAAAATAATTATATTAATTAGAATTATAGATTCTAATTCCATATTTTCTTGTATTATTAATTAAAATATATCATATAAAATTACATTATCATTTAGTTTTTTTCATCTATGCTTTATTAATTAATATAATGAACCTAAATATATTAAATTCAAATATTTTAAATTGGATTATTTAGATTTATTAATAAGAACATTTCAAAAGAAATCAATGCTAAGAAGAATTATTATAAATCGAGAAAGTAAAATAGGAAGGAGTTAAAGATGAGAAGAAAGCAAAAATAACTGAAAAATTACGAAATTTAAATGAGATTTAAAAAAAATTAAAAAATTAACTAACATCTACAATTGAAGGAAGCAATTCTTGCATTAAAAATTGTTAAATTCTTTAATTATTATTTAGATTTAAAGAACTTAAATTTGTATAAATTTAAATGTAGAAAATAACTTTTTTGCTTTATAATATAGAGTCTCTTTCTAAGTTTCTAGTATTATTTATAGAGATTTTTATTATATAGTTAGTTAAAATATCCTTATTTTAAATTTTTAATATTTTGTAAATTGTTTATTTAAATAGGGCTATAAACATAGAAACTATCTTATGAAGATATTTATTATTATACTTTTGACTCAAATTATTAGAAAATTGTTTATAACTATAAAATTAAGTAAGCAATAAATACATAAATGTAAATCTTTGCAACTAAGTAAAGAGATAGCCTTTTATATTTATATGATTTATGCTTAAAACAACCAGATTTATTAAATTAGAGTAATCTAAAATAAATTTAATATCTTTATTAACCTAAAAATTAAATAAATTCAATTTAAAAACACTGCTTTATTTTAATATTTCTATAAGAGTGAATATATAAATTATTAGATAGGAAATATTCAGTTAATCTAAATTTTAACCCTCTTATTTAGCTTAAAAATAAGTAGACTTATAAAATAAAATCATAATAAACTTATTTTATTTTATTTCTAAAACATAAAGTTTATAGTTAATTTTAAGGAAAAGAATGAAGATATAATTAAGTAAATAAATATAAATTAACATTTTATAATATAGAACATTTAAAATAAAGTGTGTAGTGAGTATCAATTTTTTAATTTAATTATTATATTTTTAAAATCTTTAATCTTTTTCTTTATTTAAGTTAAGACTTAGCCATTTATTAAAAGCATATTATTTTATTCATATGATTTAGTGAAATTTTATAGACAGATTTTTTATAAAAGCTTGATCTTATATCGAAATCTATAATTTTAATATTGCTCTCTTCAGATTAAAAGTATTGAATTATATATCAACATTCTCTGAATCTTAACATAAAATATAATATAAGCTTTTTGACCAGCATCATATTTTAAATTTATGTAAAATAATAAAAAATATTAATTATATCAAAATCTTATTTACAATATTGAAGAAATATTTTTAATTATGTAAAGCTTGAGAAGGTTAAACTCCAAACATTCAAATTTGTTATTTTATGACAGAAATTTTATTTTTTTATTTTTTTGAAATATTTGCTATTCTATCTACAATATAAAGCTAATGGAAGAAATTAATGGGAAATTTGCTATGAAAAATTATAAAAATTAACTAATGTTACTTACTTTTGCTTCTAGATAATTGTTTCATTTTCTATAGCTTATGAACATCAGATTTTTATCTAAATTATTCATGGTTTACATCATAAAAATATGGTTCTCTTTTGCTCGGAGCTTCGAATGTTTATTGACAATATAAAATTTTCTCAGAATTTTGAATTTTCGGTATTTCCAGTTGAAATTAATTTTTATGCCGATCAAATCTTTGTTCCCAAAGTGCTTATTTTAAGGCTTTAATTGAATATTCTCGAAGTCTTTATTTTTTACTTTTACTAGAAGATTTTGAGTTTAATGAGGATTGCTTTGATACACTTTTTTATTAATTAGTAATCTCTTAATTCTCTTATTATTCTTATTATTTATGCCCTTCTTCTTAATTTTAATTATTAATTTTAATTTTATATTCTCCTTAGATTTTTTCTTGTGTTATTACTTATATTACTTTAGAATTATCTTCATTTACATGTTTAGCTTATACAGAATTTTAAATTTCATCTTATTCTAATTGTTTATTCTCATCTGTTGAACATTTCACTTTACTATATTTTTATTTCTTACTTTTTTAATTAGGTTTGTCTTAATCTCTCTTACTTTTCTTCTATAGTTCTTCTTCATAATTTTTAGTTTTCTATGCACATTTTGTTGTGTCAACTAACTATTAAATTTGAGAAAGTTGCCATGAAGACATAGTTTAGTCATTTTAATCAACTTCGAAATAATTAGCCAAATCCTGTTTCTTCTTAATACTTAAATTTAATGAAACAGTAGTTGTTCGTTACTCTTTTATGCTTTATTATCTTTCTTTACTATCCTCTGATTTAGTTTAAGGACAAAGTAAATTGCACTTACAAAACTAAATGCAATAAGTTATTTTCTTTAGAAGCATTTCCATTTATTTATGCAATTTTCCTAATTATTTACATTTTTTTGGTTTAATTTTTAAAGAAATACTTTCTTTGCTTTTAAAAGATATTTACATATATAGATTGAGTTGTAAGATACTATTTAAGTACTAAAGCATTTTATTATTTGGTATTTATCATCTTTTGCTTTATGTTCTATACGCTTGAACATTTATTTCTATACGATACACTATTATATATGTTTCTCTAACTTAAAGTAAAGGATGCTATAGTCTAAAAAAGTTTAATCAGTTTTCTGATTAACTATAAAAATTTATTATAGAAGAGCTGATGGAAGTAACTTAAATTGCTAACTATAATAGAACTAAAGAGATTTAAAAATACAGGCTAATCATATAAAATCAAATACTTTCTTCTAAAAATAAAACATGCTCAAATAGCATTTTGGGAAATAGCTTATCAGTCAAAAATTAAGAAAAATATCTCATAAGTTTCAATTGCTATCAGCAATTCCTTTATAAACAATTTTGATAGTATCTATTAACTTTTAATCTTTAGAACTGCTTATTAGGTACATTTTTTATGCATTAATATTATTTGGAAATGAAGTAGAATTCTATCAGGAGAATTTATAGTATGACATAGATGTTGAAGTTTAAAATTTTAAAAGGAAAGGTTGTCGTTAAGTTAAACATCTGAATATGGCTTAATAAATCTTTCATTTGGATAAAATAATTTGAAATGATAAAAGTAGAAAGCATAAGTTAAAAATTTTAATTATAAAGAATAAAATCTCTAGATTAGTACAATCTTTAATATAAACTAAAAATTTCAATTAAGAAAAATATTTTAGCTAGTGTATAATTGAAATTATTAACAACCTAATTATTATATATAATATAAAATGGCTCCTAAGAAATAATCGAATATAAACTAACAGGACATCGATTAATAAAATTCTCTATTCGAAATATACTCCCTAGGAGATGAAAAAAAATTGTAACAATCACTTCTAGACTTAATTTAACGACTAGATTCTCTAACTTTTACTGTGCAACAACTATAAAATGAAAATAAATTACTAAAAATGGAAATCAGTACTAAAACATCCAATTCTTAACTTATCTAATAACTGGAAAAACGGAATTAAAACTTAAAAAATAACAAGCAAAATAATTCTGAATAACTTATTGCTTCTCATCATGATCCTATGGTAGTGGAATAGCAGGATTCCAAAACTTTTTCTAATCGGAAAAAATATTAAAAATTGAAAAAATGTTGAAAATGTAAAAAATTAGGATATATCTCCAAAAAATGTACAAAAAGATGCTTCTTTTGTTAAAAAAATGGACATATATTTAAAAATGCTGGTACTTTTAAAGAAAACAGAAATAAACAAGTCAAAAGTTATGAAAAGACATGTCTAAGTTATACTGTTCCCCAGAAGGAATACTTTATAAGAAAAAGACATACGGTGGAGATTACTATTGAATATAGTAAATGTTCAAAAATGAAGAACGAGGTAAATGTTTGGACCTAATTGAGACTGAAATAAGATTCCTACTGTCAAGAAGGAATAAATTAACTTGAGTCGATACGTGATAGAAGAATGCGAGTCTAGTAATTTGAGAAGAATGGAGTGACCCCATGAGCATTTGTGAAAACTTATAAATTGATTCCGTGACTGACCTAACAAAGGAAAAAATCACGTAAATGGATTATTATTATTATAAAACCAATATATATTATCTATATTTGAAAAGCTGGAAATAAGTATTTTATTCAAAATTTAAAAGAAGATAATTTTGCTTTAAAATTAAATAAGAGCTTTAGTCACGATTTATATGAAAAGATAGACTTTGAATATAAATAAAAAAGAAATTAAATTTATTCTAAAGTTAAATAAAAATAACTTAAATGATTATAATTAAGTTTAGCTAGAAATAAGATTAAGCAAGTTATGCTTAAATTAAAAACAAGAAGTTTATTACCTATTATATTCAATTTCTTTAAGAGCAAAAGAGTAATATTCAAAGAAAAAATTATTAATTTTTTATCTTTAATTAAAATTAATAATTAACAATGCTATTTTTAGTATCAGAAAGATTTTATTATTAAAACTCTAAGCAGATCTAATAAATTAAAAAACCTCTTCTATAATTTACCAGCATAAAAAGAGTAATAAAAAAATTTTAATGAAAGAGTTAGTAAGACTAAGAAGATAAAATAAATAAATTTGATTATAGAGCGCATAGCACCTCGTTGATGCGCAACTCTTTCCATATCTCAATATATGTCCGTTCTTCAAGTAAGCTTTCAGGTAATAGAAATTCTTCTCTTATTAATTATATATCTTTCTCATTTCCTCTACATTATCTCTTGCTCTTCTGTCTAGATGTAAAAAAATCTAAAGCATATTTAATTTATTCTTCAATATAAATTAAGTTTTATACATTTCACTAGTTTGATTTATTCTTTTATAAAAAGAACTAACTGAGCTAAAAGAGAATGAGAAAATATGATATGTATCATTCTAAACTAAGATCATTTTATAAATTTTTCTTTATATAACTAAAATATAAAGATAAGGAAAAAAAAATGGATTAATCTCTTCGACTCTCAAAAAATTAACTTAGAAACCTAAAGAGAAAAGCGGCAAAAGAAATTTAGAAAAAATAATAGCAATAGGAGGAGTCAAGCTCTTCTTCAGAAGGTAAAGTTATGGTAGGATAAATAGAGATAAGTTAAGCTAAAAAAGAAACTAATCAAAAACTTTAAATTTAATTAGACCAAATGTAAAAAGTAATCTCAAATTATGAAGAAACAACTTACAACTTAGGCGAAAAAATACGGGAACTAATGAGTAACATAGAAGATTAGAACAACGAATTACTAATACTTAGAAGATAACTTATTTGTAGCAAATTAATAACGGAAGAATAACTCTGAACTTAATCATAATAAAATTTTAAATATGACACAAAAATGGAAATAGAAAAAATACCAATAGAATTAAAAACAGAATTGAATCCAGAAAAAGAAATGATTGCTACAAGTTTCATTAAAAGATTAGAAAATATAGAAAATAAATTATCATAAAAAAGAACGAAATAAAGATAATAATACAAACTTTGTTGATGTTGTAAATCAAATCAACATATTTTAAAAAACTGTTGATAATGAAAGAAAATAAACGAATAAGAGCAGAAAAGAACATGGAGACAACTCAATAAACTATGAATAACTCCAACAGGGATCTACAAATAA
Organism: Loxodes magnus; assembly: GCA_946699065.1. Lineage (NCBI taxonomy): Eukaryota > Ciliophora > Karyorelictea > Loxodida > Loxodidae > Loxodes > Loxodes magnus. The sequence continues at coordinate 1,160,932 of CAMPDV010000035.1, read as the reverse complement.
AAGCTTTTTGCAAGACCACTCGAACGGTTACAGTGGTAACCTTCCACTTAATAAAAAGGTCGTGGATCATACCCACGTTAAAAAAACTGTCCGCAGGAACTGGTTGCAATTCCAGAGAATGCAAAACTCTACTAACTTTAAGTATATTATTATTATTATTAAATATAAAGATAAGATCTTCACTACACATACTTATATATTATAAGCTTAAAATATTTCAAGCAACCAATATTAAAGTGACTAGTCAAAATTAGTATATTGAGTGATAATACTTAAGCCATAATTTATTTTTACCTTATGATAAATCTTTTTCATTTTATTAATACAATTAACTGTACTATTAATAGATGGCTTATAATTAAAATAAATCCATACTTATTTTAAATCTTAAACTAATAAAAACTGTAAATAGTTAACTCCTTAAAGCCACAAAATTAAAAAATAAAGCTTTAATATTAAAACTTAATCTAGATCTAATTTGACATTGTAACAATCAATTTAAGCATATTTAGATATTAATTAAATTAAATAGAGTAATTGCAAGCTTTAAAATTAAACTAGAGATTAAGTTATTTTTTCTTTAATTACATATTCATATTAGATTGAATATAATTAAAAAAATTTATCTATCATCTATAAATTTTATAATTTAGAAATAAAGGAAGATAAATATATCTAAAAGTATTTCATTTCATATCATATCATAAAATCTAAATCTAATTATTTGGAAAATTAATTATAGATTAAATTAATTGATTATTCATTTTTAATTTTTCACAATGTCTAATATTAGTTTAATAAATTCTAAAATTATATCTAAATAAAAATGGAAAATATTTTTAATTTAATAAAGGATATAAATTAGATTTCTAATTTTATAATTAGGTTATTTTCATATCTCCTTTGCTAAAAAGAAGCACCTAAAATATCATTATTATTCTATTTTTTTATGAAGGAAAGCTAGATTAAATAAATTTTATGTAAATTATAGCAAGAAATTTTAGTGGAGTTATGATATTACAATGCTTATATGTTATAAGCATATAGATTAAAAAAGTTTGTAAAAAATCGTTTAAGTAAAAATTTCTTAAAGAGCATTTGCATGATTAAGATTTATTTTATATTAAATGTATTCTATAAATCTTTCACTCATTTTTGAAAGATATTTCTGGAAATAATAAGTCTCATAATTTCGTTAGTTCCTTCTAATATTTGATGTACTCTTAAATCTCTGAATATTCTCTCGATTTCAAATTCTTTTAAATAACCGTATCCTCCATGAAGCTATAAGCAATTATTCACAATATTGAAACAATTTTCAGTGGCAAATTTTTTTGCCATTGCAACACTGATAGTTGTATCCTAGTGTTTTGAATCATATTTTTTCGCAGCATCATAAACCATTAATCTAGAAGCTATAAAATCAGTAATACAATCTGCAAATTTAAAGTTCAAGTGCTAAAATTCATGAAGTGGTTTATTGAACTGTTTACGTTCACTCATATACTATTGCGTTCTTTCCAATGCTTCCCATGCTCCTCCTAAAGAGCAACTTGCTATATTTATTCTTCCTCCATCTAATCCACTCATTGCAAGTTTAAAACCATCACCTAAATTTCCTAACAGATGACTTTTTGGTACCTTTACATCTTCAAAATGTACAAGACCAGTTGGGTGACTACTCCATCCCATTTTTTCTTCGTTTTTTCCAAAAGATACTCCAGGAAACTTTTTTTCAACTAATAAACAAGAAATTTGTTTTTCTGCTGTTTTACACATTACTATGTAAAGCTCAGATTTTCCCATTCCTGTTATAAACATTTTCTGTCCATTTAAGAGATAATAATCTCCTTTATCTACAGCAGAAGATTTCATTGAACTAGCATCGCTACCACTATTAGGCTCAGTTAAGCAGTAAGATGTAAACCAATCTAATGATATGCATTATGGTAATAAATTTTAACGTTGCCAATCATTTCCGTTTGTAGCAATCATGTTAACGTTCATATTGTGAATTGATAAATAAGCTGCGGTAGAAACACATCCTCTTGAAAGAGCTTCAAAAATAAACGAACCTTCAAATCGTCCAAGCCCTGTTCCTCCATATTATTCAGGTGTATAAATAGCGGAAAATCCTAGTTCAGCTGCTTTTTTTATTGTATCAACTGGAAATATTTTCTTTCTATCCCATTCGCTAGCAAAAGGAGCCAGCTCTTATTTAGCAAACTAAAGAGCGAGATCCTATAAAGCTTATTGTTCTTGATTGAGTAAATAACTATCTGATAAGCATCTTATACTGAAATTTCTAAGATTTTTCACGCAGCGCATCTTTAATAAATTTAATTAATAGTAAAGTGAGAATTTATTCCTTTAGATACAATCTTAGTTCAATTCTTCCTTCTTATTTAAAAGTTTTATTTTGTAATTAATTAACTTTATTTATTCCACTTTTTTGCTTTATGACTTAATTTAAAGTATACAAAAGCTAAAGTTTTTAATTTTACGTTAAATTATTAAAATCTCTGGTAGAATTAAATGATCATAGTAAACTTTATCTTAAAGTATAAAAGCTAAAAAAACCAGATTTTTAACTTTTTTATTAAAAATCTCCTTAATAGTTAACTTATGCAGAAAGAATAATTTCATTTTTCTTTTTAATTATGAATTCTGAGTATATGTAGACTAAAAAGATTATACTAGATGAATATAAAATAAAAGTTATTCTTTATAATGATATTCTATTAATGATTTATCATATTTCAAAGCTTTAATTATTTTTCATCTTAACTCTTTAAGATTAATAAGAAACAGGTAAACATTTAAAATAAGCTCAAGCAATAGATGTATTTTTAAGGCTTAATAAAATGATCTCAATATACATAGATTCAATTAAATCTAACCTTACTACTGATAATTCTATTCATAACATGTTTTAAAATAATATAAAGGATTTTGATTTTTTATGAATGATGTAATAATACTCATTAAGAAAAAAGAACTCTAAGCAAAGATTAAATAAGCTAATTTTTTCTCTTTACGTTAAAAGCTTAATTTAAAGATATTCTGAGCTTTATAATTATATAATAAGTAATTTTATTACAGTTTATATTTATTTCAATAATTCTACTTTAAATTAAAAGCCTTAAGTAATATTTTAAATTTTTAAACTAAGCAAATCAATATTAAAAATATAAAGAATAAACATTATTTAAAGATATTTAATTAAATCGATATATTTGTTTGCTCAAATCAGTAATTTCTTTGAATTTACATCAAGTTTATATTTTAAGATCGAATATATCTTAACTGTATGTTCTCTTGCGCCAATTTTATTTAGTTAAATTATTTAATTAAAGCTTTCTGTGGCCTGTTTAACCTACTAATTTTTCAATATCAAAAGTTGATTTTGTCTTATCCAAACTTTTTTTCTAAAATGAGAACTTTAAATCAGAGATAGAAGATTTTTAAATTGTGTTGCTATTTTACTAAAATAAGATATTTCTAGTCGTTTATAACTCATTCTTCATTTTTTATATTCCTTTGTAAGGATTACTTTTAGTTGCAAATTTATCATTTCCATTTTTATAATAAGATGATCTTGAACCTTCAATTCTTGATTTCAAGTAATTAATTCTTAAGAATTTACGTTCAGCTAGTTGTTTACATTTTTCAGGTTGTTCTTTTCTACTTGAACTTTTAAATTCAGAAACTTCTGCTTTTTTAAGTATTTTCGTAATATGAATTTATGCTGCTGCTTCGCTATTTAAATAATCAAGACCATTAAATGGAAACTCCATTTCTCAGCGTCCGTTCTTTTTTATTATTTTAGCATTTCCATAAATATCTTTTTATCTTGGCGAAGGAAAATTATAAGCTTCTTTTCATTCCTTCCATTCCATTTTTTCTCTCCTTATTAGCTTTGATTAGAGTATTCTCTTCAAATCTTTAGATGAAAATGAATTTTCATTACTATTAGTCAACTTTTTTCCTTCTTTCATGTTCTTATTACTTATATTTCTAGGAGAAGATTGGGCTGAGAAAATTTTCCTCTTATGTTTCTTTTATATATTCATTATATTATTTTAATTGATATGAAAAAAAAGATTATCAAATTATAAACTCACAGCTTAAATAATTTCTAGCTAAATTAATAGAAGCTACTACTGCCTATTAATCTAAATAATTGCTATTTATATTACCACTCCCTTATAATACCTGTAATCAAACTAACTAATTTTTCATGATAAATTAAGCTTAGAAACAGATGCAAAGCATCACTGTAATTAGGAAGGTTCCAGTAATATAAAGTAATTTTTCTAAGTTATTTACTATAGCAATATAAAATGATAATACAACTAGATTTAAGTAATTAACAGTCATTCTATGTCTCTTTATTATATATAAATAAGTAAATAACAATTGATTGCTGAGCTTATACTAGTCTACTATAGTTTGAAATCCTAAAATAATTCTTCTTTAATTAATATTTATCTATCAGATTCTTTAGCTTAATACTAGAGCTGATAAGTGCTACTACTTTAACCAAAATATGAAAGTTACTGATGTATTTGAATGGCTAATAATTAGAATTTAAATAGTAGTAATAAATATAGACAGAGTATTGAAAGAAGAGTTAGGCTATTAAAAATTAGATATAAAATGGATTTTATTTAACATAAGAAAGCTAATACTAATAGATTTCCAAAGCCTACTGATTTTAGTAACTAAAGAACTGTTAATTATTTCTAAGAGTAAAATAACCTTGCCTAACTCTAAAATTCTACTAAGCTAAAACAAGGGTTAATTAAATAGCCTCTATACTAACAAAATTTAACAGAGTAGCAGAGTTAAGTGAGAAAAAGGAATTAGGAGAACCTTTCAATAATTAATAAGCATGAAAACTTAATAGATTTGAAATCTAAATAATCTTCTAGACCTATGATGCATTAAGGAGATAAACCTCCAGATTTAACTGACTTAGTATAATAGATGAATATTCAATAAACAAGAAATTTAGTAATTAATCAAATGGAGGAAGAATAAATATAGAGCAAAACTCAAATTTTAAGCCAAAAGTTACATAAACTAGATACTATGAAGCAATTAAGTAAGTTTGATAATGACTTTATTGAACCTAGTGAAAGTGACTATTATTATGTTGAATAGACAACTCCTATCGAAGTTATTAGAAGAGATTATTAAGAAGAATTAAGTGAAATTTAAGTCAAAAATTAGAGAGTTTAAAAGAAAAGTAACACAAGCGAAAACATTTAAGTTTAAGTATTAAGCAGTAAAAAGAATCATCATTCTAATAAGCATAAAAGCTTTTAAAAAACACATACTCCTACTAAATAAATCACTATAAAATATCATAAAAGAAGAGCAGGTACTCCTTAAAAAATAGAGCATTAAAAAGTATAATAGCAGCATGCTTGCAATGTATCAAAATAAATAATTAACTTGGAATAAGTTTAACAACTTGAAGAAAAACTTGCTGGAATGCTTGAAGGACTAAAAATGAACGCTTAATCAAATGTTTTTAGTGACGAATGATGAGATATCAGTGTAGATGCCAACATTCAAAGCATTGAGAATCTTTTTAGAGAAGATAGAACAAGAAGAGGAATTCGGCAAGCACTTAATTTAGAAATAATATTGATAGGACTTCTGTCATGAATCTATTAAGAATAGCATTTCAAATAGTAAATATCAAGCTACCTTCGAAATGCTTTGTTCTACCTTCATTAGAATTATCTTATTATAATTGACTTCATTCTTTAAAGACTTCCAGGAGATAATTCAAAGAATATATGAGCTAGTAGCCTATAAAGTCTTATTCTTAATAAGAAAGTAAGAAAATTAAAGAAGGAAGAAAATATTTTGGTTCTACGGTAGAATAGTAAAATAATAATAAGTATTACATCAAATGCTTTAAGAGCTTTTGCTAAAAGGAACAAAAAACTTTAAGTACCTATATTAGAGGAAATATCGCAATAATTAAAACTAAGTGAAAAATAAGATGTTCTAAAAACTAGAGAGATCATATTAACTTGCCTATCTCAATCTTACCAAAACATCCAATAAAATGATTTTGAGTCTTAAATCAATAGCCAACATTTTAAAGAAATAAATCAATAGATTTATCAAAGTGAAGAGGAAAAAGAAGAAGAAAAAGAAAAAGAAATAAAAGAAGATTAAACAAAATAAGAAGAAGAAAAAGGAGAAGAAGAGGAAGAAGAAGAGATGGAGAAACTTCCTGAGACTTTTCCACCTTTTTTACCATAAATAAAAGAAGACAGGGAATATACCTTAGTACTAGATTTGGACGAGACATTAGTTCATTATATAGAAGTAAGTATTTATTGTAGGAGGGAAATTCAGGGCATATTTAAATAAGGCCAGGAACTTTTGAATTTCTGGAAAGAATGTCATAATGATATGAAATTGTAGTATTTACAGCTGCTTTATAAGATTACGCTGACTGAGTTATTGGATAATTAGATCCTAAGAAGCAAATTATTACACATAGGCTTTATAGATAACATGCTTTATAAGAGGATATGAACTTTATTAAAGACCTCTCTAAGTTAGGTAGAGACTTAAGCAAAATAATAATTGTGGACAACGTAGCTGAAAATTTTCAACTTTAGCCTGATAATGGAATTTTCATAAGAAGTTGGTTTGACGATTAAAAAGATACAGCGTTATTTGAATTAAGTCCTCTATTGCAAGGTACGTTTTTAGATAAAATTTAGAAATTGTTGAAAAATAATGTCCGGATGTTAGAATGGCTTTAAGATACTTTAGAGATCAAATGATGAGGTAAATATAAATGGGTATAACTAATCCTCAACTTTCATTGAATATTGAAGAAATAATGAAGATATATAATAACTAGAAATGATCATAATCCAGACTTTGCTATTTAATATATTTTTACTTATCATTTACTTCAACTCTAATTAACCTATTTATGGATTTTTTAAGCTATATAAATTTATTTATATAACACATATCTATTAATCTTTAAATCTAATCAGAATAAGTTTTCTTTTAACCATTTTTCCAAGTATAGCTAAATTTAAGAATAAGTTCCAGTAAATTAGAAAGCAACATTTCCTGCTTAACTTACAATTAAATGTCTTATTATAGATAAGAATGCTCTATATAAAGTTAGATTCTTACTCTAGCAATTATATAAGATTATTAATAGCAATTCTATCTAGAATTGCTATTAATGTAAGTTAGGATAATAAATCTAAAAAATGTATTGTCTTTTAATTCTATTTAAAAAGGATTCTTAATTTAGCTTGAAAATCTTAACATTTATAAAAAATAGGCTATAAAGGAACATAATGGATAATTGTTTCTTAATTAAGATAGAGAAACTTCTTTATTTTCTAATATTTAGTGTAGAAACTTTATTTCATGAAAGACTATTTCAGTTAGGATTTTTTAAATAAAATATAAGAATTGTTTTTATTTAAATATAGTTAATTAATATTGCATATTCAATTATCTTCATAAAGTTTAATTTAAGTGAACTAAACCAATGCTCGCTAAGGCATAGATTAATTAAATTTATAAGTAAAAATGTGGTAAGTGAGGTATGTACTGAATGAAGAATAAGAATGATGATGTGATTAAGGTAATAGCAAACGTTTTAATTAGAGATTAATAGCATTGCTGTATTATTATTTAGTACTTACCTATTTTTATTTTTCTTGCGTATTCTTAATTATTTTATTTGAAATAAATGGGCAACGCTTGCACTCTAGGATGCAATATTTTGTTAACGTGCTTTAAAAATAGCGAAAATATGAACGAAGCGGAAGAAATAACCAAAAGCTCTTAACTAAATTTTAAGCATGAAAATATTTAATTGCAGAAGATAGATGAAATGAATTCACTGAGACCAGCTGATATTACAAAAACAGAAACAAAGATTGAAGATATACTGTAGAGTTTTTAATTTATTGATTTAAAAAATTGAACTTTTAAATTAGAAAAAAAGCTAATCGAAGATGGTAAACATGTTCTGTAGGGACCAATTACATTTAAAAATGGTACAATTTTTGAAGGACAATGACTTGAAAATAAAAGATCGGGTTGGGGAGTATAGACTTGATTAGATGGAAGTAAATATGAAGGATATTGGTAAAATGACTAAACTTGTGGTTAAGGTAGATTAGTGCATTCTGATAAAAATATCTATGAAGGAGAATGACTAGATAATAAAGCTCACGGTCTTGGTTAATATATTCGTACTAATGGAACTAAATATGTTGGATATTGAAAAAATGATGAATACTGTGGTATGGGTTTTGAAAATTGGGAAGATGGAACATAATATGAAGGATAATATAAAGATGGCTAAAAAAATGGAAAGGGAATTATTTAATTTGCCGATGGTTCAATTTATGATGGAAATTTTAAAGATAATTGTCTTGATGGATATGGTAAACATATTTGAAAAAATGGAAAATTTTATGAAGGACAATGAAAAGAAAACAGGATGCATGGAGATGGAATAATAAAATTTAGTGATGGTAGAACGTACTAAGGCCAGTTCTTCAATGACAAAAAATAAGGTATTTTTCTAATTTAGGTTATGGAACATTTAAATGGACAGATGGATCAAAATATGAAGGTGAATGAAAAGATGGAAAATAGCATGGAAAAGGAGTTTTTTATGATTTAAATGGATAAAAAGTAGAAGGAGAATGGATTGATGGAAAAAGGGTAAACAATGATCAGGAAAATGAAATGTAATTTTAAATAAAGATTTTTTAAGAACAGCCTTTTTTTCTAAGCAAATCTATTTAAATTTTAAAAGCTAAAAAATCTAAAAAAATTAAAATATTATAACCCTTCTAATTATTCAATTTTGTCTAATTGTAAAAGCAAATTTTTGCTAGCTAAATAAAAATTAAGATTTGACTAAGCTTAAAAATAAGATTATATAAGCTCAAATTTAGTTATACTAATTTATCAATGTAAAAACTACAAATATTATTAATGATAAAACGACAAATTAACAATAATAATAATTGTTGAATGTATTTTTATAATAATATCTAAATAAAAACTATTAGAAGAAATATTACAAAATAGCTCTAATTACAACTTAGATTAATTTGCTTTTAATTTTATTTTCTATTATTGTTCTTTCTTTAAACTATTTAAAAAATGTAAACAAAGCGATTTAATTTATAACTTAAAGTACAGTTATAAAAGATAGTTAAATTTTAAGTAATATGAATGATTTTATTAAATATTAAAAATAAACTATAAAGCCTTTCTAAATTAAAATAAGCATATCTTATGTAATTTTAAATTAAATACTTATCCAACTTTAATTTACTACCATTTTATTGTTAATTCAGGACTATTAAGAAATTTGCTCTTTCAAATAATGAAGATTCATTAGAATAAGCCAATTCATTAATGTGGAATAAGGATAATTTTAACGATTATTCTAATAAGTAATTAAATTTGTTAAATATCTAAATATCGCATTTCGTAGATCTTGCGTAATCTATTTGATTTTAATACAACTATTTTTAAAGGTAGAGTAAAAATAGCAAAGAACATATTATTATTATAGTCAAACTACAATTTTTGCTTCTTATTTAATACAATAGTAATAGAATTATAGTATTGCTATATAAATTCAAAAGAGAAAATTATTTAAAATGGAATAAAATAAATAAAAGTATTAGATATATTTATAGAATATATTTAAGATTAGACATATCAAAATTATATCTAGTTCATATGTTAATTTATAAAAATAGAAGAATAAAACTTAAAAAATGCTTCTTTGATTAAAACAATAATTAACATTTTTTTAAACTTAGTGCATGTAATTAGAATATACAAATGAATAATGTATAACAAAGTCTTTTATATAAAATTAAATAATTAGTTATTTTATTCCTCGTAAGCTAATTTTAACTATAAAAAGTCTTAATTTTTTAGTATTATAAATTTCATAAATTCTATAATCTAAAATTCTTTTATTCTGTAAATTTTCTAATTTTTTTAGTTTGTATTATCTTAAATAATTTTAATTAAAGTAGAGTTTATATAAATTAAGCATCTCTATATACTAGAAAGTAAAATAGAGAAATTTTAAAAAAGGTAAAACTAATAATGTTTCTATAAAATTTAAGTACAAAATGCTAACTTCTTATTAAATTTATGTTTTCAATCTTAAATATTATTCAATTAAATTTGATTAGACTCATACTATTGCGTCTTTTAATTAAATGGGATATAAACTTCTATATTTTATAAATTTTAGTTTAAATATTTAATAGCAATGGTTAGCATTGTATGCTTTAGTCTATTTCTTAAAGAAAAATCCAATTTTCAATTAAGAGTATAAAAAACTAAACTCTTATAATCAACAATTGTTTTAGGATAAATGAATGAGGAGGATTTGTCCTTTTAGGAAATGCTATGATGGTTAACATTATAAAAATATTAAAAAGCAAGTTAAACTCAATAGAAAATAGGTAATACTTGAGGTGAAAAAGGTTCTTCATTGTTCATACTGTTAATAGATCCAAAGCAGTTTAATACTTATTGCAAAGTTGCATAATTACTTAAAGTAATAAAAGGCTCAACTGGACATATGTGCGTTTCTTCTTGTAAAAATTCTGTTTAGGCACCGTGAGAAAGAGAAAGCTCAATACGAAATCTGTTTTAATCATCAGGAGTAACATTCTAATTTTCATACATCCTTAGTACGAAATAAGAAAGATAATCTAGCGTAAAATTTTCTTCTAGTTATTTTTCGTGGCCAATTAAAACTTTATGAAATACTCCGTACTTTATTATATTGAATAAAGAATACATATGACTAGCACTTGTGAAATAAAGCCTAGTTCTAACATGTTTTTCTGTATTTTTTATTGTTTTTGCTTTAGATCAATCAAATTCTTTTTCTTCATTATTATTCTCGACTTAAAAGTTAGGAGAGGAAGCCTCTTTAATTTCTTAAGTGATTCATCAAACTAAGTCGTGCTTAATCTTTTAAATCAAATTTTGTACTATTTTAATAGATATGATAAGCTTTTGCTTTATACTCATTCCATACTCAAGAGGAGTAACAAAATTAGCCAATTTGTGAATATCGTGAAACAGACTGCTAGTATACTCTGGCATGATTTTTCGGTTATGCATAATATCGTATTCTATCATATCGTGTATATTTAATATTTTGGAAATATCAAATTTATTTTCATGTTTGAAGTCTTTCATTAGTTTTTTCCATCTTTTTTATATTATACTTAGAGGCTCTTCACCACAAGCTAAATTCTCTTGTTCTACTTGATTTTACTAATTTTTAAGATCATTAACCAACTATTTTATAAGTTAAAGAGTTCCCTCCATTAGATTTACTGGATTTCTTATGTCTTTAATTAATGGAATTAATTAAAATTCTGGTATTTCTTCATGGAAGGTATCAATGAGCTCTTAAGGAGTATTTAAATAATTGAACAATTTTTCCTTCATTGTATCCATTGCATCTTTTGCTTCTGATGCATCATCTAATAATTCTTTGCATCTTGAATTTATAAGACTAATTAGTATTGGTCCTAAAGTTCCTTCAAGAGATAAAAATCCTTTCAGAAAAGCAGCTGCTGTTTTTTAACATCTACCTTCATCACTCGAATAAGTCTTTAGATCATGTCTATAAGTATTATGTAGTCTAATTAAACCTTCACCAGGATACATTGTTTGTCTAAATTCTTATCCAAGTTGATATGCTTGCTCTTCTCCTGAATGGGTTAACACTCCTCCTCACTTCATAATAAATAGTAATTCTATACAAAGTCCTTTATCTTCTTTCAAAGGCTTCATTTAAATCTTTCTGTTAATACCTAAAAAATGTCCTCCTTTTTCCAAAACTTTCTTTATTATCTTCATTTTTTATAGAAAGTGCAGATTCTTTTTATCTAATGCTGTTTCATATTATGGATCTGCAGTTAATTCTTCAATAATCTATCCAACAACATCCAAAACTTACTACATATGTTTGGCAGCTTTAATTTTTAGTTCTTTTTTAGCATTGATACAATTCTCATTGAAGAGTGTAAGAATTAATGGATGATTCACTATTATTTTAATTTTTTATTTAGGAGTACGGTCTCCATGTCTAAACACAGCAACTAATGCTCTTAATTGCTCCTTTTTATTTTGTTGTTCTTTATCTTTTGTATTCTTTATTACTATTTCTTTTTCTTCGAAGTATCTTGGAATTGACACTTCAATATCCTTTCAGACATTTTCAAAGATATAACTTGCTAATATTAACGAACAATCTGATCAGTATTTTGGACTGTCTTTAACGAAACTTCAGCCATTAATATCACAAACATAAACCTTTCCATTTGATCTAAGTATATCAAAACCACATACATTCTATCCAAATACCTCTACAATTTTTTTGGCTATTGCTTTCTCGTCTTTTGATAGCTAGATTGGCATACGAAATTCCTTTCCTTCTGCTGTTCTGTTAACTTTTCCGTCAAGATAAGGCGCTTTTCTTGTTTCAGCATGTGCATATTCAGAACATACTGTATAAATTTTAATATCGAAACCTTAAGTAGGAAGGAATTTTTCATATAAATATAATCCATCTCTACGAATATTCGACACTTAAGAAAATTAACTTGAGCGATCATCTACTTTTCTAAACATTTCAGTCCTTCCTCCTCCTTATTCAGAGTGATAATAAATAAATACATCATGCCTTTCAGCATCTAAAGGCTTTTCTACAAAAGGTTTTATTAATTTAAAGCCATTTATAATAATAAAATTTTCATCCTCTTGAATTAGGCTCTAGTCAGAAATGTAGAAATCAAGTACTGGTATTTCATTATCTTTCATCATCTAATAAACTGTCCCTCTATTCAATAGAAAGTTCTGCTTTTATATATCGTTAATAAGGAATGGACTATTTAATTCACAATACTCCTAAATTTTTTCTAATGGAAATCCTTCAGAGTAGAATGCAATTAAAACTTGCACAGCAGGTCATGTGGAAACATCTTAATTTAATATCTAATCATCAGTAAAAACTATTAATTGGAATTATCTAAAAAACTCAAGATGCTTTAATATGTTTTTCATTGGTTTGCATTAAGTTTTCTTCTCTCTTGCACAAATTCCAATTATAATTACTTAATCGCTCTTTTAAAAGCTTTGGCTTTTACTACTTAATGCGTTTTCATTATTATTAAATCCACTTTCAACTAACTGTCTGGAATTTGATCTTCTTCTTAGCTTGTTTTCTTTTAACTCTTATTCTTAAATTAAAAAGCTTTGATTCTAAGGGAAGTTAAAATCTTGAAGAACTTTTAGATTATTTTCATTTTTGGTCTCACTAGTCGAAAGTGTTTTTTCCAGCTTTTCAATAAAATCAGGTTTTTCCTCTTATATTTAAGTAATAAAATCCTATAAATCTTATGATTAACAAATTTCCATTTCTAGCAGCTTTTCAGAGTTAGATCTTGGCTTTGAATCTCCGTTATTTTTCATTTTTAAATATAATTTAAGAACTTAAAATTAAATACAGTCAAAAGCTCTTATTTCCTTATTACCTCATATTCATTTAAGCAGCTTATTCATTATTCAAATAAGTAAGCTTAAATATCAAAGCTTAGTATTTTCTAGGCTTATTACAAACGTATATCTCTACTTTATCTATTAAGGAAGCTGCTTGAACTCCTAAATATAAAATTTCCATTTATTCTTAAACAATTAGTTATCTACATAATTATCTTTTGGAGCAGCTAAATGAAGCATAGTAATGCAGTTCTAAGCAAAGAGATAAAAAATAGAATAAAGACTAAAGTTTAGTTGTATGGTAAATATGATTATATAAAGGCTAGAATAACTAGTTGAATTAACTATAGATTAAGATAATTAGGGACATATTAAATATACTTATAATCAAATTAGAAACTAAATACCACTAACTTAAATGCTTTAGTGTTTTAATCAAATATATTGCACTCATTTAGGAATTAATTTGTTTTTGCTTTAAAGGAAAAGTTTGAAAAATCTAGATATTAGCGTATCAATGCTTCTATATTACTATATTATAGTAATTAACTGATCAAATAGCATTTATACTTTGGTTTTTGCTTAAATTAATAAACTTGCTTGCAGAATACTAAGGAACTATTTAATATTCATATATAGAATATAAAGTGGAAGCAAGAAACAAAATTTAAAATGGTTTGCCTATAACTTGTGAAATACTAGAGATAAATAAGAGTTAAGGGTTATTATAGATATAAGCATTTATTTAATTATAAAACTACTTATTATTCAATCTTTTATTAACAAATTTAAGCAATTCGTCTGTCTATAAAATCTAGTTGTTATTATAATTAAAAAATAATTGAAGCATTTCAATTTTGGTATTGCTAAGGAAAAAGCTTTTAATTTTATTTAGTTAGTAACTCCAATCTCTTTAGTTAAAAAGTTAAAGAATATTTTGCAATTTTAAATAAGAACATAAAAATATTTAAGGATATAAATAATGAATAACATTAGCCTTCTCAATTTATTAACTTCATAGAAATTATTTAGGTTATCGTTAATTAAATTTGTTCAAATAGGATATTTTTAATAGAATCCAAGCAAAGGATCTATATCAAAAAGGGAAGTTACTTCATTTATATAACTCTTTTTTTTCTAATCTTAAATCCTGTTTGCTATATCTACTTAAGCTTTGGAAATTTTTATTTGGATGCGAAATTTTTATATTTAGATAAAGCAAAATTTATTACAAAAGAGACAAAAATTAAAAAAATGGATATGGAACATCTAATTATTTAGATACATATCTTGAGAGTTCTTCTATATCTATTGTGAAAATTTAGCTATATAGGAGTTAATTATATATATTTAATTATGGCTATTGTTAGTTTATAAATTAGTTGAATAATAATTTAAACAATTAATTAAAAGAAAATAATCTTTCACCAGCTTTTTGGAAATAATCTAAGCAAGAAATTAAATATTTAAAGAATTGAGATTATGAAATAAATGCCTTCAGAAGCATGCTTTGAATAATAGGCTTTAGGTAATATTTGGATAAAGTAATAAACTCTAGATCAAACAAATACTTTTTTAATTCTTAAGATTTGATTGAAATTGGAGTACATTAAAAATAATACTTTCTTTATTGATATTTAAATTTAAGAAAATTTAAGAAATTTAAAGAAATTTAAGTACTATAACTTAGAAATTCTTCTTATTTTATTTATGCTTATTGCTCTGTAGCTCTTTATTAAACTCTTAATATTTAAAAGCAAGCTTGCCTACAGAATGAAAAATTTCGCTTCCATACAAAAAATTAATAAATTAGAAAGATGTTAAGGAAAAGATATAAATATATTGAATAATTCAAGCAAACAAAAGAGCAGCTTTAGAGAATTAGAATAATTAAGTATCAAATTAAAATTTAGATTGCGAAAAGGATTCCAGTAAAGGCTTGAGATTGATACACAATAAAAAACTACCAAAAATGAATGATAAAATGAATTAAAATTAAAGTAAAGCACTTTCTTATTTTAGGTTTCTAGCAATTTCTTGAATAGATAAAATATATAATATACTCAAATACTATACCAAAAAAAGCGTAGAAATAGAATTAATTTAACATAAAAGGTAAATTTCTTTATTATGAAATACTGTTTGATAGCTAAAAAGGTAAAATTGTAAGGGATTTTAGAATATTAAACTTGAAGAATTAATTAAATTATCATAGTTCATATATGTTAAATAATATCTGACATATTTGCAATAATTATACAATAATGACTAACATACCCTATAAGATTATTAAGGATTATAAGAATTAGTTAAATAATAGAAATCTTATATATAATTTGAGAGGATGTAGTTAAGAGATATATATCTGAATTAAAGCATTTACATAGATTTATACATTAGATTAGTTAAATTTTAATTATTTAGTTAAGTTAAATTATTAAATAGTATATTTAATATGGAAAAATCTACGTAGGACAAGATTCTATAAAAACCAACTTAGCTAATAACGAGTATTCAGGTTAACAAAAATAGATTTGGAAAAATTTAATCTGTTAAAATTTCATAAAATGCTCAAATTTTTTTCCAGAAAACTATAGGGAAAGGATCATTTGGCAAAGTTAGACTTGCAACTTACACGCTTTAAAATAAGAACGGAGAGTCATTTAACTAAAATGTGGCTATGAAGATATTAAATAAGACAATACTAAAGAAATAAAGATGCACTTATTATACTGAAAGTAACGAAGTAGAGTTTTAAAACAATCTGGAAAAGGTGAAAAGAGAAATAAAGATTTGAGAGTAGCTTGATAATTAGAACATAATATAACTTTTTTAAATAATAGATGATCCTAATCATGAAAGCATTTATTTAGTATTGGAATATGCTGAGCTTGGTTCCTTTATGTAATGAGATGTTTAGTAAGGAAAATATGTTAGTTCAATTTTGAACTATATACCTGGGCAAAATTTAGAGAGTTAAGCTAAATTTATAGCGAAATCAGTGCTTCTAGGATTATAATATTTACATTCTTTGAATATTATCCATAGAGATTTAAAGCCTGATAATATTTTGTTAGTGAAGTAAAGTTCTGGTAATGACTTCAAATATGTATTGAAATTAACTGATTTTTCAGTATCTAGATAATTATCAAATAGCTCTATTCTATGCTATGATACTGGAGGTACAATGGCCTTCCAGAGTAAGTTTACTTAATTTTTAGGTCCTCAAAGTATGATATCAGGAGTAGGATACAATGGCTTCCTTCTAGATACTTGGTCTGTAGGAGTTCTGCTAATGACTTTTCTTTAAAATGGAAATCCTCCGTTTTGAGATACTGAATCTGAACTTTAGATTTCTCTTCAAATACAATCAAAAGAAATTGAATTTCCAAATTTTGTTTCAGAAGAATGTGTTGACTTTTTAAAAAAATTGATAGAGAGAGATATAGAAATAAGATTTGACGTAGAAAAAGCCTTAAACCACAGCTGGATTAGAGATTTATCTATTTGAAATATACAGCTATAAGTATATCTTAGCTATTTAAATTTTATCTAATAAATTAACTTAAAGCATAACTATCTATCATCACTTATAATCATCCTATAAGTAATGTAATGATATCTGCTATGCTCAATTAATATTAAGCCTCTTTACTCATAGAATAGATAGCATATACTAAGATATTATATTCTTGTCTTAATAAAAATGATTACCTCATTGCTTTAGTTGCTTATTTAAATAAAGCAGCATTGTTTAATAATCTTCTTTCTTAAAAGATAGAAGAATTTAATTATAATCTAAGGATGAAGTGCTTAGTAGATACAAATAAATAAAATCTGATAATAAGAAGTTCAATTAGGACTAATTACGCTATAGGAGCAAACGGGGAATCACACTAATGAAGTTTTAATGACAAAGTAGTTTATTGAATAGTTAGTTAAAGGAACTGACTTAAAGTATTAAGTTTAAATGGTAGTTAACCTTTTTATTTTGAATAATGCTAAAGTAAAGAGAATTAAATTAAATAGTAAATCTTCTTAGTATTAAGTTCCTTTATTCATTGTATTATTTAATGAAGCTTCCTTTCAAGGTAGTCCAACTAGAAAAAGGATAAAAAAATCGAAAAGTGACGGCACTTAGATTATTTCTACTAATGCAAATTCCCTTCCTCTGCTACTTTAGCTTTTTTTATCAAGACTAATAAAAAGTACAGAATATAGGAGAAAAAGAAACAGACGAGATTTACGAAGAAGAAGCTTTATAGACCTTATAATTAGAGAAAAAAGAAGTCAAAGAATAGAAATAAAAATGATTTTAATCTTAACTAATTCTATTAATTACTATTAAAGACTCTCAATTACTTAAGTATTCAAATATAAATATCAACTTATACAGTAAGAAGAAATAAAGAGTTGTTAGTTGTAAAAGTATATAGAATTTTTGAAGTGGTTTTAGAAATAAAAATGTCATTGGATAATTTAAAAGAAAATACACTTGATAAATTAAAAAAGGAATGTGGGGAAATGTTTCCTTATGCAGAATAACTAATTTAGCAAAATGAAACTTTATAATAGTAAAATGCTAAGCTATCAAGGATTAATGAAGAACTTTTATCAGAAAAGCAAGATAAAATTTACTTAGAAGGTGATTCTTCTGACTTATCTCAGTCAATGAATATTTCTAATTTTTCATAAAGTCCCGTACTGTATAAAAAGATTGTTGCTAATGAATCTAATATAAAAGAAAATCAAAACTTAGCATAGGAACTTTAATCCATTGCTTAAATGACGGATAAAATGACTAAAGCATTGAAGGATAATAATAACTCGGCTAACGAAAGTGAAAAATTTGATTTACAATTTGAATAAATAATTTAGAATAAAGAGAAAGAATTAAAACTAATTGAAAAGCTTAAAAATAATTTATTGTACTTGGAAAGTCAGTAAAGCTAATAAATGAACATGCTCAGGCTACTTACTAGTGCATCTGAAAATTAAGAACCATCTAAGGAAGTTTAGATTTCTACAATAAACTAATATCAGAATATCCTTTTGGTTAAGTAATAGAAATGCTTAAATAAAAGCTAGGTCTTATCTGTCAAAGAAACGTTTAGCTTATTTGAAGATTTTCTAGTTTTTAAACTTAAATGGGATTTAGATGAGTTTTAGATTTTTAAGGATGCAAGCAAAATGCAATCAACAGCAAGTAATTTTCTATAGTTTCTAAAAAGTTAGTGTGCAGATAAATAAATGATTTACTAGAAGCTTTCAGCCTTTTTGAATTGCTTGCTTAAACTTCATAAAGAAAATCACTAATATGGATCTTTTATTTGCTAGATGCTTTAAGTTTACACAACTGAGATAATTGACAGTAGATTTGCGTAATTTATAGCTAGATTAAACTAAGACTTTAAAACAGTATTAGAAATACAGGAACATAAATTATAAAACAGTTAGAAAAAAAACAACTAAACTAAGCGTGGAGCTTCAAACCCTTTTAGAAATTCAGGAGTTGACGAATACGGAGGAGAAGTACCTCTAGTAGATGTGTTTAATTTGCTTTATAGCTTATTTTAAAAAGACATTCTCGTGTGATAAAACATAGTAAATCGACTTTGTCCTAAGAAAAAAAGAATTGAAAATTTTTAACTTTATATAGCCTGCTGAAAAATTAGTAGAATAGCAAGCTTAATTGAAATATATGATAAAATAACCTAAGGAATGCGGCATATTATAACGCGATAACAATTTGAGCAAAGGATTCAAAGTCTTTCTTAAATAAGATTGGAAGAAGGGGAACTACAAATGCTAATAAACTACATTGACAATAATAATACAGGATATGTTCAAAGATATGAATTTTAAGAAGGAATGGATATGTTCTTTAAATAAATAAGTACTCATCTTGACTGATTTATTAGCAAGAGTTTCTTATTTATCTCTTGTTATTAGGAGTACTAAAATAAAATTTAGCGAGATACTGATTACTTAATAAATCTGTTTAAGACAAATGACAATGAGGAAAATGGAGCGATAACTTTCTAATAATTCATTGGTTTGATCTTACATATAGATTCTGAAATGCAATAAGCACAAATTTAGTAGATTTATGAAGAATGTATTAAGTAGAGTTAAATTTAAGGATTTGAAGTAATAGCCCCACATGTTTTTAGTTAAGTTTGCATTAAAGAAGGAATTGGTAAACTAGGAAGCTTTTAAATGTATAAAAAAATAGAAAAATATATCTCAATATAAAAATAAAAGAAACAAGGATTTTGGAACAAAATGAGTTGCTTTACTTGTATGAATGAACAAGAAGAGCTCATAATGTGAAATACGAATGCTTAATTATATATCTAAACTAATAGCTTTTAAATATTCTAATTCATTAATAAATGTTCTCACATCCTTTCTTATCTATTATCTATATTTCATTCTTAATTTTATATTGCTAATACTAGTATAATCTATTTCGTGCTAAAATAAAGAATCTTCCTTATAGCTTAATTTTTTATAATTAAGTAAAAATGTTATTATCAATAAGATATAAATTAGGAATATATAACATATATAGCAATAAGGAAAGCTTTGTATCAGCTTTTATTTAGCTAATTTAGTTTAAGTTTGCTTTATACGTTATTATGAATTATAGTTTCTTCTTTAATTTGTTCATTTTAATTAAATTATCACAATCAAAACGTTTAAAGTTTGAATAAATTATGTCCCCTTAAAATAAAACTAAACTTAAGGATTTGAATATCAATTGCTTCAATGCTTATTTCTATATTAGTAAGCTTTAATATATTCAATGATATGTTGATTATTTAGTTAAACCAAATTGTAAAATTAAGTACTTCTAAGCTAGAATTTATATTTATAACTACATTTTATACAAATCCTGGAATAAAAAGATCAAACTAGCTTGGATTTATTAGATAATCTTAGATAGAGAAAATATAATTAAGTCTAGATAAACTAAATAGACTTATATAGCTTATAGCTATAATTAGTCTGCTTAATTGGAGCTATCTAAACTCTACTCTTTATTATATGCAGTCCTTTACTATTATTGCTTATTTATGCTTATGAATTAACTTTGATTGCGACTTATATTTTATAACTTTCTTGCTTAAATTAATTTAATAAAGCTAGCAAAATTGAATATACTTACTATGAGTATATATAAAGCATGATTAAAGCTTAGTAAGAGAAGTGAAAGTGGTTATATTATAAACGATTGCAAAGTGAAATAGATGTTGCTTGTATATATTTAGATATAAAATGAATATGGAAATAGAAGAAAATAAAAACATTCAAATAGAAAAGGAAGCTTAGGAAAAATTGGCAAATGATATCAAACTTAAAACTTAGAAAGATGAATCTGGAAAAACTTATATACTTGAAAACGAAGATCACACTCTTGGAAACTTAGTAAGATATGCTCTTATAAAGCAGTAATTTAATTATACAGTCCTGATATTTAATTTGCAGGTTATTCAGTTCCCCATCCTGCTGAGCCTTATTTACATATCCGCATTTAAGTTTAGGATAAAAATAAGGATTGTGATTAAATGTTTATAGAGAGCTTAAATAATATAGTATAACTTACTGAAAACATTCAGAAAAAATTTGTAAATCAATACATGTAGAAGTGTAATCAAATGCAAGAATGAACATTTTACTGTGATAATTTTTATTCTAATTATAATTAAGTAAGCAATAACTCAAACAGATTTATAACTCTCCATCTAGTTTATTTGAGAGTCTTTTAGTTATAAATTTATATCTAAGCTATATTATTTCTACAATCATATTTTTTATAATTAATTAACTTCTCAGCTTTTATACTTTTAATACACTCTCTTAATTTAACGCTATTGTAGCTATCATTATCATTTTAAACAGCCAAATTATTTATTTATACTTATTTCATAGAATAACTATTTAAGGTCACATATAAAATAATCTTGTGTTCTCAGGAGTTTTTAAGGAAATAAAAGATTAGCTTTGGATCCTTAATTTGCATGAAGATATTTCTTTAATACAAAATTAAATTCCAAGCTTAGAAGTAAGTTATTAAGTATAAATAAGAGATGGTGCTCTGTTTAATTTGATGTAAGATTGGAATTTTAATTTGACAGCTATTGATATAGATCTAATTATTGCTTAACTTCTATTAAAAATGAATGATCAATAAAATCTTAGCAATGTTGATTATTCTAAAAAATATCAAAGAAGGCTGGAAAGCGCTTTTTTGAAAGCTTATCAATCCAAACTTATTAAATTAAGCAAAGATCCAGAAGATGTATAGTTTGAGAGCAAGGCAAAAATATAAACGACTCTGTTTTATGCAAATGCAGTAATAGGCGGGTATGCTATAAGCAAATTTGATTCTATTTATTTATCTCGTTTATTTGGATCGACTACAAGTGGATTATTCTTTAGATTCTTAATAGGAGTTAGTTCTACAATCTTCTACTTAAATTAGAACTATTTAATTACCCTTAAATTATCAGGCTTAGATAAGTAAGCTACCTCATTATCCAAAAAATACGAATTCACATTGCTATAATAAAACCCTTAACTTCATTAGCTTAAACAATAAATAGATCCTAACTTTAAAATAAATTTTAGTCCTCAATTACCTATTTAAGAATAGTCCAATCTTATAGACAAACAACCTTATAAAAGTGATCAGCAAATTGAAAATTAGGAAGATCCTTATAATAAAGAATAGCAGTTAGACTTCAAAGCTCAATATTAATAATCAAAATATGAAGATTTAATCTAATCATCTAATTAGATATGATAGCCAAGAAATAATTATCCTTTAGACGACCCTAATTCTTAAAGGGAAGAACAACAAGCATAAAATTAGGATTTCTAGGATTAATGATAAAACTAGTAACTTCAAAACCAGAATCAAAATTAACCAATTTTTAACTAGTAAAATTCTAGTTTTCCTCCATGGCATCCTAGCATTTAAAGCTAATCTATTTAAAATAGTCCTTATCAAGGAAATTAATTTCCGTAAAGAAATGTTTTCGATTAATAACTGATCTAATATGCTCAAGTCTAAAATTAAGGAATTTAAAGCCAGCCTTAAGATAACTCTAAATAGCCGAACTAAAAACCCAAATTTTATTAAGGATACTAAAATGAAAGATATGAAGAAAAATAGCAAAACATAAGCCAAGATAAATTTTCTATTTATCTTAAGCCTCCTAGCTATAGATGAATAAACTTATACTTATTTTATTAAAATTATAAAGTCTAAATTTAAAAATTGCCTTGTATTTTATATAATTCCTTTAAGATATATCAAACTTTTATTTTAATCGAAAGTCAATAGTTAATTTTAATTTACTAGATTAAATATTCGCGCAAGTAGTTAGTTTTCTAATTTTTAGAACAAAAATCAAAGTTTATCTAAAAAGACTAAGAGAAAATATGTTGTTATTAGGTTTAAATGACTAAGTTAAAGCTAGAAGGTATATAAGGGATAAGGTTAAAGTGCTAAAGCTGAGAAAGATAAATTAAGATTATAAGTTGTTTCATTTTAAATATTTCATAAAAGTGTTTATTGCATCATTCACTGAAGAAATCTTTTCAACTTCGTTGTCAGGTAAGTCAACCATCAATTTTTCTTCTAAAGCTACCACAACTTCCATTTAGTCAAGAGAATCTAATCCAAGTTATTAGAATGTTGCTTCTTTTGACAATTTTGATTTGTCTAATTTTTCAACTGATTTTAAAGTATTAAATACAGCTACTTCTACATCTTAGAGTGAGCAAGTTGCAAAATATCTCTTCAAATGTAGACGAACCAGTCTAGCTAGCATTTTAAATAAAATTATTTTAAATAAAATATTTGCTAAATCAACCCTTTAATTTAATGCTTCTCATATGTAAGTACATTATGTCTATTCTTAATTAAAGAATCTATAATCAACTTTCCACTAAAACTCTTTTGAATTATTATTTCTTTTTAATAAGTAGCTAGTAAATAGATTTGCTAAAGCATTTAGACTTAAAATATATAGATAATAAAACCACTATATACTATATCTCATAATTTAAATGTAATGTACGAATTTTAATTTTAATGATAGTTAAATAAATTCTAGCTTTCTAAATATTAATACTACTGTCTTCTAAGTCAGCTAGGATTTTCTTTTCATATACAATATTTCTTTCTAATATTTTTCGAATCTAATGGTTAAATATAATTATATTCACATAGATTAAGCTCAAACAGCTTGCTTATTTATTATATTTATTCGCATACATAAGTTAAAACTAAAAATGCTTTATTTTAATTAAGTTTAATAAAAGTGTATAAAATAAAGAAGACTTATTAAAAGCGAAGCAATTATGCTTACTAATTCCAATTAAAAGAAATTCTTAACTATAAATTGCTTCGCTTTCAAGTAGAATAGTTGCTATTTATTAGAACTAATTAGCATTAAAATCTATGATATAGGTTTAGATTTATCTAATCTTTATATTACTATAAAATAATAAAGCTTTGAATAAGCTTTTATTTATAAATCATCTTTGATAAATCTATTATATTTTCAATCAAATCTAAAGGTATAAAATAATTTGATTATAAAATAACTTAGATATCTAGCAGTTAAGAATAATGTCCTTATAGTTTTATTAATATGATAATTTTTGATGATAATAGATTTAATTAGCTAATGTTTAATAAATTTGTGCTATAATTTAAATAGTTAAGGTGCTTATTTATAAAGATGAATATAAGCCTTTTCTTATATTTTATTATAGCTTTATGATTATTCAAGCTATAATAATTACTTAAACATGATCAATTTAGATTAATATTAATTTTAAGTGATTTACTTTAGTTTATATAAAAGCTATATAAGGAGTGTTAAAGTTATATAGCAAAATAAAGTAAAGTAGAAAGTATTAAGATAATGAAGCTAACAAAATTAAAAGGGAGACTTTATTTTAAATTATTATCAATAGCTTATTAGTTGAATGCTCTATTTATTTCTTTATTTAAAATGTCAGACGATTTTGCTTCAAAGTATGGAAAATTGATGACATTCATTAGTTGTGGAGTAGCCATTGCTCTAATAGTTTTAGGTGTCTTTAGTCTTTTTGATTTGAAAGAAATAGGAGATCCAGTAGACTTGGTTATCAATATTTACTATATATTTTTTGGCTCAATTTTGATATTATCTGAGTGTAAAGTCAATTTTATCAAGAAGTATTTTGGCTTTGTGATAATGTATGCGGGTAAAGGAGTTTTCTTAATTTTGTAAGTCTTTATTCAGCATTGGAACACTATGCATCCATAAAGGTTCTTCATGGATATTATAAATCGTTATTGCATCTTGTTGCATTATTGTTGGATTATTATATGTTACGTGTTATTGTAGCGTGAAATAGGAGGATAGAGAAAAAAGCACAGGATCAAAAGAACCTTTAAATCCTTGAGAAGTGTAATTCAAAACTTATAGGAATTCAATTAATTTTTTAATAATAATTTCTCTCTCTTTACTGCAAGAAATCTAGCATATATCATTATAACATTGCCTTCTATTTAACTCATTTTACTTTAATTTCAGTTTATTCTATTCTCTGATATATATAAACCATACTACTAAATTTAATTATTCCTAATAATTTTGCCATCAAGTTGAAATATAAAGTAATTATCTTTAAAGCAATGAAATGCAATAAAAGTGATTACATAAATATATAAAATAATTGTATAAAACAGTATAACACAAGCTATTTTATTCTATAGTAGTTTCCTTTATAAACATTATATCTAGAGATCTTTATTTTTGAAATTTAGTTCTTTTTTATATAATTTCGCATAGTTAATGCATATTATGATTTTATAAATAAGGAAAAACTTTATTATATAAAATTTAGTTTCCAATTATACTTATTATGATTTACTTTAAAAATATCCTTATATGTGCAGTTATATCTAGCATCAGTTTCTCTATGATATTAAAAAGTTAAATTTTAATAATTTGGTAGAAAAATAGGTTTAATATATAACTATGAATGGATGCTTATGTATAGTAGCAAATAAGAAAATAAATAGTTTTGTAACTTTGATGTAAGAGTTGTTTATATTCAATTAATCCTAGATGCAGATAATCACTTCACTATTTATCAATCATTTGCAAAAATCAAAATAATCCATAATTTTTAACTTTTTTACTATTTTTAGGATTTAAAAACTTAAATTGAATAACCATCTATTATTTAAAAGTAAAATAAGCTTTAAGCATTAATGATAATTAATGTTTTAAATGTTTTAAGTTGATTGTAAACATTCTATGAGTATACTACATTGCATCATGCTTTTTATAATAATAAATATATAAATTAATTAAGCAAATAGTTTGTAACTTTAAGTTAAATAGGAAGGCTGCAAGTAGAGTAATGCTATTATTTATTTAGCATAAGTAAATTACTGTATATTATTGGCCTAGTAAATTGTATTTCACATTTATCTTAATTATATTAATTTTGCAAGTTAGAGTTATAAAGATATAGATTAAACTTATTTAAAATAAAGAAAAGTCCTATGATAATAAATTTAACTTATTTATTAAAATTCGCTTATTATGTACTAGCAATAGTCTTTTAAATTAAGTTAGTTTGCAATGTTAAAAATAAAACTTATAGATAGCATTAGTGAGTCAATAAGAGATTAATAAGAATTACAGAATTTAACTTAAGAATTAAATAATTCTATTATTACTATATTCCATATATTAACTTGCTTAGAAATCATTTTCAGTGCTATTAACTAGTAAAAGGAAAAGAAACTTCCAAAATAATTTCTTAAGATCTAAAAGCTATAGAAAGTACTAATAAACTACTTTATATTAAGAAAGAAATATAAATAGAAACTATATTAAATAGTTTATTTGGCTCATACAAATTTTCACTTAAGATTCTTAAGATCTTAAGTGCTTTCTGAAAAATTTAATCAGAATAATAGCTTTAAAGTATCTAAAATACATCAAAAACTACCCAAGAGAGGAAAATAATAATTCCATTTATTATATTGGACTGAATCACAAAAGATTGATACTTTATTTTAGTAATTCTTTGCAATAAAAATAAATCATATGAGAAAAAAATTTTAGAGCCCGCAAATTAAAAAAAAGGTAAATTTCAAACTAGAGATTGATGAATAAATAATGAATAATATTAAAAAAATAATAAAAAAGCACAGTTAAAATGATAATAGTTTTATAATAAATAAAGTATTATGAATTGGTAATTGTATTTGCTTTTCCTAGAGGTACAAAATTTAACTTTGGAAAATCTTTTAGGCCCATATTCTTCATTACATCGCAAACATTATTGAGTTAAATAAAATCTGGTCGAATTTTTCTATTGAATTGAAGCATTTTTCAAATAAGATAAATAATTTCATCTGAATAAAGTTTCTGTATTGCTTAAAGCTTAAGTATAATCATGCTTTGATCTTTATTTAAATTAATAACAGCGGCTAAGGAAGCTACATTTAGTATGGTGAGCCCAAAACTGAAAACATCACATTTGCAAAGTTCTATATAGTATTATTATTCATCTTCTACTTTATAGTTCTACATTTTCAGTAAAAGAGCTTGCTTTTCTGGTGCATAGAATGTTGGAGGTACTGAAAGGATATTTACTTATTTTCTAACCATCAAATCATCTGTATAATCACTCAATTTAATATGCCCATCATTACTCAGTAAAATATTTTCTGGTTTAATGTTGGTATGAGAAATACCTAATTTTTACAATTAAGCAAGTACGTCAATTAAATTTGTTATCATTCTGAAAAGTGTTTTATTTCCTATTTTTGATCCTTTTTGCTTTCTTTTTTCAATCAACTAATTTAAATTCCCTTAAATAAATCATTCAAACTCAAAAGTTATAAAAAAAAATCCTTTATTTTTGTGTTAAATAGTATTTTCTATGTGACATAAAAAAGGACTATTTAAATTGCTAAGTTTCTACAGAAGATTCTCTGCTTTAAGACAAGTTTATTTGAACTAAATTTCATCATCAGTCCAATATGTTTTCAAACATAACTCTTATTCATTTTTTTTCACCATAGTAAGTATTATTTTTTATTCCTATTTCTCTGAAACTTTTTTCTAGATTTCATATCCTTACAACTTTAAACTTTCATGGAGTATTTCTTAAGAAAACTAAACTTTAATTTCTTCCTATTTCAACACAGAATCTGATATTATTACTTACAGGGAAGATCTTCGAGTTGGAGGCTAATTAATTTATATTAAAGCTAGAGGAGAAATTAATTCCATTGATTAACCTTAGATATTATTTTTATCTGCTTCTTCTTTTTAGCTATAATCCTTGCTTTTATCTTTTTATTATTTTTTAGTTTGACAGCAGCCTCCTCCTAAAATTTTTCTACTTAATGCTTTTATTACTTTCATTGTTTTTTTAATTCTCTATATTTTATTAGCTAATTAGATCAACAGACTTTATACGAATATTTATAGTTTTTAGTTTTTTTGGTATATTTTAATTTAAATATGAAAGCTAATTTTGATTATACTTGATTTTTATAAGCTATCATAGCTTATAAGTTTCTACTTCTATTTGAAGATATGAAAGCGATTTGCTTTTTCTGAATCATTTCAGATAAAAAAATTTAGCCAGATCCACTTAAGAATCTTTCTGACTATAATCAGCAAATTTTTAATCAAGTTAGAGTCCAAAAAATTGTGTGATATGAGCTTTGCTAAAAATTATGAAGAACGAATATTTTAAGCATAGTTAAAAAAATACTTAATAGTAATAATTTTACAATTTACATCAGCTTATGTTATACTTCTATTTTTTATTTTTATTATTGCTATCTACTTTAGGAGTTACTTTAAATCTGTCTATTTCAATTGCTATAATCTTACAAGAATATAATAGATAACTTGATGAAGTATAAAAATAACTAGAAGAGTATTTAAAATATTTTATAGTTTTTATGCTTAATAATAATATTTTTGAATGTTAAAGTTTGTTTTTCTGAGTTTTATTACTATCTAAAACTACTATTTCTAAAATATCTTTTTTATTCAAAATTTATTCCTTCATTTTTATTAGAGTACATTTAACTTTAAAAAATTATATAAAGAAGGTTAGTTTCACAGTTACTAAAAAACTGAACTAAAATAATAATAAAATGTATAGAATTTTAATATGTTAGTAATAAGAACTTAAAGTTAATTTGATACAATACAATTCCTTATTAAAATATATAGAATCTATTATCTTAGAAATCCATATTAAAGAGTCAGAACTATCTAAGATATTACATTTATTGTATATTTTACTATCATAAAAATATTCAAAACTATTTAACATTTCAATTAATGCTTTCATTAAGTTGTATCATTATCCATACTTCAAACTTTTAAATTATTATAAAAATAGTTAATCTTAAATTAATATCTCTAACTTGCTTCCAGTTCTTATAAAGGTGAGGATGTGCTAGGATTTTGTAATAAACTTATTCTTTGCTTAGCACTAGAATGATTTAATCAAAAGAGATTAAATGTTTTAGTATATTTAAATGACTCATTATATTGGATTGAGATTTATTATTTATAGCTAATATAAAGTCTAGCTGGGCCAAGATTAAAAATAAAAGTTCTATTATACATTAAAAGTATTAAATTAGAAAATGCTAAGGAAAGCTAGCTAGAATGCTTAAAGAAATTATTAGTTTAATGATTATAAATTGTTTGACTCAAATATTTTCTTATAATTAGTACTGAAAATACATTTAATAGCTATATAGCTTTTAACTTTAAATAAAGTATTTGTAGAGTAAGTTTTAAATTATTACTAATAAGTTTAGTAACTAACTAATACAAATAAATTTTAGTGAATCTTGCATTTAATCTAGTTAATATTGGCTTATCTTATTAAATATAAAATAAAGCTAAATTCTTAGAAAAAACTTGGATATATTAGATAATTTAAAAGACTTATATTTAAGTGAAGTTACCTTAAATTAAATTAGAATCATATTTAAATGACTTATTAGCAAATGTATTTAAAAATTATAAAAATGAAGGTAAAAAGTAAAAATACCCTATTTAAGATATAAGTGATTGCTAATTAAAAATAATAATAAAATATGACTATGATTAAAGTTTTATAAGAGATGTAGTTAATTATTAAGCATTTAATATTAAATTTAGAAATTTTGCATCTAGATTGTGCTTATTGAGTTTATGAAGGACTATAAGCCAATTATTTTATTTAATTTTAGGGTTCTAAAAAATCTATTAAAAATCAAAATAGAGTTCGAACTCTATAATTACGATTTCAATCGAAATGTACTTCATCTAAATCAGAAGTTTCTGACAATTCACTTAGACCTTCTCTTGAAATTTCTGAGAGTTTTTCATCTTCTTTTTCCTTTTCAGATACTGTTCCGAATTTGCTTATTGATTCTTTCACTTTCTTTTTATATCTTTCAAAATCTTTCAACATCAAGGCAGCTGCATCTCCATTAAGAGGATCACTTGGGTTTGGATAAAGCAATAACTAAGGTAGGAATGTTTCAAAAACATTCTTGAGATCAAACATGGGACTTCAAGTTTAATTTATAACATCTAAACAAACCGATCCAGAACGCTCATCAACATTGGGATGATAAATTCTAGTGGTGAACCCGATACTTGGACTACTATAAGGATAAGTTTCGGGAAGATTAACGCTTACTTTAAAGTTATATCCTTCATACAAACTTCCAATAGGACCAGGTAAATCAACAATAAAATTAAAAGCTCTTTCTTAACTCATTTCAACTTTGTAGTTGCTCATAACTAGTTTATTAATATCCATCTATTTGCGCTTTTGAATCATCATTTACTATTAACTCTTCATAGCCATAATAGTAATTTATAGTACTGAATATTTAAAAAATCTATAAATTCTAATTATTTTTAGCATTTAAACTACTTACTAAAATGAACACTCCTACATTTATATCTATTTAGTAAGATTAACTAAGAACTTAATAAAAATATTAAGTTATTTAATGTTATATTTTGATAGAATTATCTATTTATTAATAAATAAAATATGGTTATTCTGTTCTCAGTTAAATTTAATCACAAAGTAAAAACTATTAAATTCATTTTTAAGAATAAAATTTACAAAGTACGTCTTTTACAAAAATAGAAGTTATAGGAATAAATAAGAAAAAAAAGTAAGTAGCTTTATTATTATAAACTATAAATAAAATTTCATCATTTTTAGTAAAAAATCAAATAAAATATTTAAAAAACCAATTTTAATTTCTTTATATAATTAGATAAATTTAGACAACTAAATTCCAAATTGTTATTATTAGCAATATTTAAGATGGGCAGCTCTTTACTAAATTTAACAAAATTAAAATATGTTTAATAGGAAATAGAAACAAATTAAATGCGAATATACTATACTAAATGCTTTAATAATTATTTCGAAAGAACCTAAATATGTTATTTAAGTTTAATTCCCTTATTTTATTATTGCAATAACTAGGCATAAGTATTTTTATTATTATGGCTATTAATTTTTAATTAATAATCTTATAAAATGCTAAAAATTGAGTCTTTTATATTAAAGTGTTATTTGATAATTTTAAGTGTATTTTTTATGATTAAATAATAACTTTAATATAATAATATCCTTTTGCTACTATTCTTCATTCGCATAAAAATTTCACTTAAATAAGTTATTTTTTATTAAAATAAACTCATTTTATTTAGTTCTAGCCTTTTTTCTGGTTTTTATTTATACTAAATTCGTCATAAATTTAAACTTTAATCAAGCCTAATTTCACTTTTGGCAAAATTAAAAATTTCTTCTATAAAACAGGAAGTCTATCATCCTTTTTAGGCTCTAAGCAATTAGAAAATTGTTAATAGCAATTAAATGTAGTATTTAATAAAATTAAAATTATTTATTTACTAATTGTTTCTATTAAATTAACTTATTTATTTTATTGCTTAAAGTCTATTTACTCATAACTCTCTTAAAACTAAATTTTACAAAAGTTATGAAATGATTTTCTTAAGACATATACTTAAATATACTAATAAAGCTACTATAAACTTATTTTTGTATATTAAATTAAATTGATGAAATGCTTTCATATTGCATTACTAATTAAAATAGCTTGTTATAGTTAACTATATTAGTAGTAATTATTTTATGCAAACTTAATTATTATCTATTAGTGACATCCTATTTAGTTCTTAACTTGCTAATCTCTATTATCTACATAAAACTTATTTTTTTATTGCTTTTTATCTTTTAAAAGTAATCTAATTTTTCAGAACTTACTAAATTGATGAGATAGAAGTATTAGTAAAAATAGCAATGAAAGTTTAGAAGAAGAATAAAATGAAAGAGTTAACAGAAATAAAGTTTAAAAGGATGTAATTTAATAAATTGATGCAATTGTAACTATAATAAAAGACATATTCATATATGTTTAGTTAGTATCAATTAAGTAAACTAAATAAGAGGAAAGATTAAACTGTAAATTAAAATTACTCTTTAGATAAAAATTAAGTAACCCTTTTATTTATAAACTATTCTATCTAATTTACTAATTATGAATTTATATTAAATTCTATTTCAAGCTTAGCTTCAGATTAAAGGAAGCTTATTAATAAAAATCATAATATTTAATTTAATCATTCTATAATATTAAAATCTTATTTCTAAGAAAGGATTATTCAATTAGAAATTACTAAAGCTAAAAATCAAAAATTAATTTTTTAGATTTAAACAAATTTAGTAAATGAGTTTAAAAGAGACTGATTTATTTTTAATAAAAGTAAAATGTAAATTTTAAGTTATTAAATGAGTATTTTAGATTATAGATAGAAGATATGTAAAAGTCATGCAAATTTAAATAAAATATTATAGTCTAAGTCATTAAGTGCTGATTGTATTAAAAGCTATTTGATCTAATACATTTTATTTGTTCATCTTTAGAAGATTTGCTATATTATCTTCATCTTCTTAAGGATCTATCGATCTCAATTGAACTTCTTTTGGCCATTCGTATTCCTAATTTTCTTGCTTCTAATCTTATATTTTGATGGATTACTCAGGAATTTATTTATAATTCTGTAATAAATAAGATTACTGGATTTTATTAAGATAAATTCAAATTACGCTTTTGAATTGCTTGCATTAAAGACTCAATTTTAAGTCCTACTTCGGATAAATATTGAACGATATTTTTCTAATTGCAACTGAAAATTGTTTGATTTTCAGAAAGCTGATACAGTAATTTTCCAACAATAGTGAAAGTACTAGTAAGGATTTTACTAGTGTTAACTATTTTTTATTCTAGATAATCAATTTATTTTTTCTTTTCTTAGACTTTTTCATCTAATTATTCTGGAGTCACTTCTGCTTCTTATTTTTTATTTTCAGTGCAATAATTTAAATTCATTAAATCCTTTTTTAGCTTGCCAATTTTTTCTTTTTTTTAAGCTAATTTAACTTTGAGAAGTTCTATAGATTAGTTTAATTTCTCTTTGTTTTGCTATAAGTAGATAAAATGTGGAAGCATATCATTTATAGAGTTAACTTAAGATACTTCTTTTATTTTTTTAAATAGTTGCTCTTGTCTTTAAATGTAAAGTTCATTTTATTTAAGCTCATCTTAAATAAGTAGCTCTTCCTTTTTATTTATTTCTTCCTACTATGTAAGCGTTTATTTTAACTTGTCTATTCTTTATTAAAGAGCTTCCATATCTTTCTTTTATTCCTCTTCATATAATTTAATTGCAAAGATTCTTTGCTTATATTTTTGTAGCTAACTATTTATTTGCTTTTCTCTCTGACTTTTCTTAAAATTTTCTTCTTGCTTCAGTTAGTTTCATTGACGCTTTAAGTTTTTAAGTCCTTATATATTGATGTTAGTTTCTTTCTCTTGCTCCTGAATTTAAAAATAGATTTCTTTCACTTAAACTTTTAGGATCAAAAGTGGTTTTGTTTTACAAATGATCTCTTTCTTCTTTTAAGATTTCATATACTCTAATTGTTGTCTTTCTAAATCTTAAAATTCAATTAATTCTTTTATTTCACTAATTTTTGCTAATACGTCAGATTCAGAAACCTATAAATCAACACTTAACTCCTCTGTGGACTCGATATTTTAAAGCTTAACTTGTAGAAGTTTTAGCTTTTCTTTTTACTCTTTTCTTTTAGATCTTAAATCATTGAAACTTTGCCTTTGTATTGCTATGGAGAAGTTTAAAGAATTAATAATA
The DNA here is from genome assembly GCA_946699065.1 of Loxodes magnus. NCBI lineage: Eukaryota > Ciliophora > Karyorelictea > Loxodida > Loxodidae > Loxodes > Loxodes magnus. Next base: position 1,127,036 of record CAMPDV010000035.1, on the reverse strand, counting down.
ACTTCAGTGTTTTAACTACTTTCTAAAGCACTTATCTTCTTTTATTAAGCTCTAGGAGTTACATTTTACAATTATTCAATTTCCTGCTAAACCTCAGTATTAATATTAGTAATTATTTAATTAAGCCTAGGTGTCTAATTTTAAGGAGATTTGGTTGTATATAACTTCTAAAATATGTTTTAGTCTCTTGTTCTTGTAGTATAAGACTTAAAGTTTGGAGAATCATTCTTATTTATTTTTGATAACGCCTGTTAAAATTTAATCGGGGAAAGTTAGTTTCTTAGAATTCTAGAATTAGATTTGAAAATTTGAGAAGACGATGTAACCATCTCGTGCTTTTAGAATTTGATTTTAGGAAGTTTTAATGTTTAGCTAGGGGATATAATTACTTGAGTATTTTCAAAAATATCCTAAGATTTCATTATTAGATTAATATGCTTAAAATTCTATTTTTCCCCTTTTAATTTAAATCTACTTAAATATGCACTAAAATGCGTAACTTATACTTAGTCTCGTTAAGATGAATATTTATTTGCAATAATAGGTAAATCTAAGCATTCTCATTACCTAAATAGATTAGATTAATAAGAAAGTACTAATAAAATGACTTTGGTAAGATATTTATTTTAAGCTATTTAGTTTACTATTATTAATAGGTTTAACTGTTTCTGTAGTATACTCAACTTTTACCTTTATCATTTACTTCTTTTTCCTCTTTAATTTCTTCAAGTGTTTGATCTTCGTTTTGAATGGAAAATTTTTCATTTGCATCACTTGTTTAACGAAGATTAAAATATTGATACTACTTATGCTCAATATAGCCCATATAAATGAATGCAATGGAAATTAAAGCTATTCCTATTACTTGCTTGAAATCCTTTATTTAGTTGTTTCCATTAAAAACTATATCTACAAAAATTGCTATTGGAATTACAAACAATGTCCCTGTTGCTGCAAAAGGTGGTGATAATAAAATTATAGATTACCCTAGCAGGAAATCTGCAAACCCATTTGACAAAGTTCCTATGAATAAAATTTAAAAGAAGACTTATACACTAGGTAGCTAAAAATCTTCTATAGTAGTATAGTTAAAAATAGCAATAAAGGGTCAATAGAAAACAATTACAATTATTCCTATGAATGCCAAAGCATAAGTCATATGCTCTTCAGTATAATACTTCTTAATTGTAATCTAGTAAAGAGAGTAGGAAATTATAGACAATAGAATTAATATATATCCAAACCATACTTTCGAACCATTGTCATTCAGAACATCACTTATTTGAACCAGAACACTTCCAGAAATTGCTATAAAGACACAAAATATTTTGTTAAGGATAAAAATTCTTTAGTTTCTTAGGAATATTAAAGTTAAGACTAGATTCCATATGTTTATTGTGCTTGTCATTATTTCATTTGAACTCAAAGTTATATATATTAAACTCCAAGAATTAAGTCAGTTAGCTAATAGTCACAAAGGTGCTAAGATTATGCAAAGCTTAAATATTTTAAGCTTTTAGACTGATCTAGTTGACTTTCTAAATCACAACAAGTTGTAAAATAAAAATAGTCCTGAAATTATATAATTTATCATATAAGGTTTGCTTCAGTTGTCTTTTAATATCTTCTGTGACAGATTATCAGCAATAACTCAGCAAGCATCTAGACCCAAAATGCATATAACTCCTAAAACGAATCTATGATTCATTATTATCTTTTAAAATAATAGTCTCTATTTTTGATTCTTTTCTTTAAATTATATATAATTCAATGTAAGATTAGCAAATCTTACTTGTAGATACTTTCTACTTTACTTATCTTAGGCTGTGCTAATAGCTTAAGAAATTGTAAGCTTGATATATTTCGTTTGAAATGAAACTAGCTTGATAGATAAGTTATTAGATAATGTATTAGTATCTATGGGAGATATTATATCAATTAAAATTTAGTTATTAAATCTATTTATCACTCTATTTAATTTATCTCAAAACTCACTATAGATTATTTAATAGCTTTATATTTCTACAATCCTTTGCTATTCAAAGCTACATATTAATAAAATAATTTAGGATAAAGTTCATTGATTTAAGTTAGTATGAATAGTTAAGAATTATTCCAAGTAAAAGTTAAATAAGAACGTAAGAAATACCATTATTAGCACCTAATAATAGCAGAAGTCTTTAATCTAAATAACTACTTACTACTAAGTAGATTAATCAGCACTTAATGCTTTAACTTTTAGATACTTATGTAATTCATATAATTCACTAATATATTAGTTTGATTACTCTATAAATTGAATAGCATACAAGAAAAGTGTATTAGAAGCATTTAAGTAGTAGATAATAGGAGTTACTAAAGATAGATTGTATAAATAAAGCTAGTTAGCATGTAGCTAGATATAAGTACTGTAAGAATGATTTTCTAAGTAACTTTTCCTTATGAATGTAAATTTAATTAATGAATAGTTATTATTTAAATTAGTCACATTATAACCAATTATTATTAAGAACTTTCTAAAATATCGGTATGAGTAGTCTTTGCTTATCAATAATGATAGTTTGAAAAGGATTGTAGATTTATTTGATGTCTCATAAAGCTTAAAGCGTACATTTAGATAGCTAAGGAAGTTATAAGTTAAATGATAAATATAAGAATAATATTTATTTAGTACTAATATATAAAATTCAATTAGTATACATAACTTACCATATTTATGCAAGCAGAGGAACATTTATCCAAATTATGTGACTAATTTGAAAGATTCGTACTGAAACTATAGGAAGAAGAGGTTTAAAGGCAAGAAGCTTAATAAAAAGTCTAGTAATTAGAAAAGCAGCTCAAAAAAGAGATTTAAGGCCATTAAAAGGATTTATAAAAGGCTCATGAAGATATTGAAGCTCTTAATTTGAGAAATTAGTAATTAGAATAAATGCTTGCTAAAATTTAACTAGAGTATTCAAAACAGCAGCAGCAGTTAATTGAAAAAACATAGAAGCTCATCTAATAATCCAGTAAAAAGTAAGAAATCGAAAAAAAAATCCAACTCTCAATTGATAAAGCTAATGAGTTCGAATTAATATGCAAAGACATGAGTGAGAAGGTTGATACAGATAAAGAAAAGTATTTAAAAATGAAAGATTATAATGATAAATTCAAAGTTAAGGTTGAGTCTTTGAAACGGAAAAATGAAACTTTATCAAAAGAGAATGAAAATTTAATAATATAACTAGAAGAAAAAGAAAGATTAATAAAATAGCTAAAATAAAAGAGTATGGAAATTGATTCCACTAACAATAGAAAATTAGAAGATATCTAAAATATACAAAAAAAATATTAGGAAATATATTCATAGTTAAGTGATCAACTTAACAAAAACTAAGAATTTCAGTAGCAAATTATATCTAAAGATGTAAAAATTTCGAATCTAAGGAATGCTAAAAAAGTTTAAGAGGATAAAATAAAAAAATTGGAATAATTGATAAAAAATGATTAAATAGAAAAATAAAGCCAAAATATATAATTTTAGAAATAGTTAGAACCTTTAATTTCATAGGTTGACATATTCATTTCAACTCTCGCAAAGTAAGCTTTAAATTTAGAAAGGAATAAGAAATTCTTAATCTGAAAGCAAGGAATGAAGAATTAGAAAACATGCTGCTAAACAAAACAGATTAAAATTCTTCCATAGAGATGCTGTGGAATCAAAACGCTTGAACTCTCTTCTTTTATTATATTGTATCAAATTAATAGAGTTTATTTTTAAGAAGTTGCTTATAAAGCAAAGGCAACTTTTAATTCTACTATGTAAAGCTATATGAATAACATAATCCATAACACTAAATATAAACTTAAATAAAGACTTAAATTTGTTATTTACAATCTAATAATAATATAACTTTAATTAAAGCAAGTAAAGGATTTTTAGAATAAATAGATATAAAAATTATTAAAGATATTGATTAATATCTACATTATTATAATTATTATAAAACCGCCATAGTTGTTCGAAGGTGAACAACAAGGTCATCTTCATCAGAGGTTGGGGAAGTTAAGTACCCATAATCGACTTTATGTCTTCCTCTGCTTTGGTTTGGCCTCGAGACATAAGATTCTTAGACCTTCGGCACTGGCTTAATTTGGATTTAATTCTGGAATGAAAAAGAAATAATATTGCGAGCTTCATCAGAGGTGAGGAATTTAAGTACCCATAATTGACACATGTCGTCCTCAGCTTTGGTGATGCAATGAGACACAATCCTGCCATGTCCTTGGACCTCCAGCAAGTATTAAAAATTACGAGTATTCTAAAATTATATCATTATTGAACATTTTTATCAGTACTGAATAATTATACCAGTATTGAACAAGGTCTACCAGTATCTGATAATTTTATCGGTAAGAAACATTCTTGTCAGTATGAAACATTTTTTTTAAATAGCTGCGCACCAACGAGAGTGCTACGCGCTCTATAATCAAATTTATTTATTTATTATTTATAACTAAAAATTAAAGAATTGCTTGAATACTTGCTTTCCTTGGAATTTCAACCAGTTTCATTATACATTTTTTTTCAAAGTTGGATTCTCTTACCGTCTTTTTCTATGTGGTTGGTTAAAACTCACACTCCATCTAGACTAAGGTTTGTTCTATATCCAATCTTTTTTATATACTCAAATTTTTTATTTAAAAAAGTCTTGCTAATTCTTTTCAGGCTCTTAAATTCTCTTGTCTTTTAAGTCTTTTTAAGCCAAAGTTGCTTTTAAAAGATAATGGGAAAAAAGGCAATATTAGAACCTCTTTATCTTTTATTTAGGAAGAATAAAGTTTTCAAATTTTTCAAAATTACTTTTTACCTCAGTTCTTTTAGGTTCTATTAAAAATCCAATTGCTTTTGCAAGATAAAAATCTTAGCTTCTTCATATATCCTTAGAATTTCTTCTGTTAGTTGGTTTTGAATTAATGTCACAACTGTTTTTATTAAAATTTTATTTTGAATAAGTTATTTCCGAAATAATGTAGTTTTTAAGGTAAATTACTCAATAGTAATCATCCATTCTCTTATTCTACCTAAAGTTTGTAAATTCCTCATTCTGCCTACTGAGAACTTTCTTAATTTCGTAATATTTTCTGAAACGGACACTCTATTATTGAGGAATTTTTCTGATTCCCTTATAATTGTTTGATTTAATACGATGACTAAGTTCGGGTGATTTTTCCTTTTCTCTTCTAATTTGGCTTATCTCCTAGCATTACTTTGGTAGTTTTTGATACATTGTTGTTCTCAATTGTTAATCTAAGTAATGTATTAAATAAGCTTAGAGATGAAAATTTTTTTATTATCGTATAATATAAATTATATAATATACAAAATTAATTTATTATAAAAATGAAAGAACTATACCAAAATTATCTGAGATCTTAGATTTCTCTAATAAATATTTAAACTAAACCTTATAGAAAGTAATCTAAAATAAAAGAATAAAGTTTCAAAATTAATATCTATTTAATCTAATTAAATTAAACTTATTACATTTCTTTACTCTTCTCTAGTTTAAAAAGCGTTTAAACAGAAAATAAATTAATAGCTAAACTTCAAATGTTCTAAGTAATTTTAAGGATATCCTATCTAAAATATCATTTTGCTGAAAAATACGAAAAAGATTTAAGAGATTTTGAATCTGTAAGAAAATAGAGCGTTTGGTGAGACACTCCTAAATTTTCAAGAGAAAGAAATAAATGCTAGAGCAAAAGAACATTCTTTTATAAAAAATTATTATACACTTAGTTAAGATTCTTTGCAGAAGAAAGTAGATTTTAAGTATGGATTAAAATAAATAGAAGCAAATGAAACAAAAAATGAGGATAATTCATACTGGGTATAAATGGGTTAGAGTTCAATAATATTTAAAGATGAATAAGATCCGTTAGCTTTCAATTGTCTTCTATAGAATTTTTAATAATAGGGAAAATTCATTGTTGTAATAACAATTAATGTGCCTTTTTAAAAAAATAGTTGTATTGAAGTATTTAGATACTATAATAAATTTAAAAATAATTTTTTTTAATTAATTATTTTTTACACATAATTTAATTATAATAATTAATTAGCGAGACATAAAAGTTAATAGATTTGCCGTAAATTTACTATTATTGCTAATTTAAGTATCTCCTTAATCATTCTGTCTTAGTATTGCCAACAAATGAGAAATTTAAGTTTCTCCAAATGGGGAATTTTTTACGTATTTTTCTCGAATCTTATTGTAAATACATCACTCTTCTAAAAGAATCAAAATTAAAAATTGTAAAATTAAGCGAATTTTTTATGCAGCATATGTAATTATTACGATTTAGGTTATGAGAAATCTTCAAAAGTATCATTTAATTACGTTACTTAGTTATTTCCAATTTAATAATAAGTAAAAACACAACTTTGTTGCTAAATAGCTATTTATGATAGCTAATTTTGCTTGCTAAATCTTAAAAATTACTTATTTAATGAGATATTTATTAAAATAAGGTTAAAAGGTAATCTAAATAGCCTTCCTCTAAAACTTTATTTAATTGTATGTAAAATTAATTTTGGGAGTTTTAGGACAGCTAAGTTCTCTTCATGCTGCATTACGTTTCTTGACTGAAATAACCGGGATATTCTTCTAATCAAATTATAAAAGGCAGATTCCATCATGTGTATTGAATGCATATTCCATGATTATAGACTTCAAGCTCCTACAAAGTCAGACAATCTAAAATGTATTACTTTCAAGATCTTAGATCCTTAGGAATCTTTCTAAGAATTTGAGGTTCATTCCTAAGTAAAAATTTTGATTCCACTATTCTTTTAATAATTGAAGATGAAATTAATATTCTAATTAATGATAACTTTTAAATATTTTGAATGGTTAAATTTAATTAAATTTAGAAAATAAAATCTCTAACATTAAAGAAGTTAATTAACTGCTTTATTAGGTTTGCTGATATGGTTGCAATATATTTAATGGAATATAGCATCTATAATTTCTTTAATCTTTAATCATTTATAATTTCATTCAATCTAGTTAATAGTAACATAAATAAACCTATTTATTATTGTAAAAGATAATATTAATACTACATTATAGTTCACTTTTTTTTAATTATAGCTACTTAGTGTTTCAATCTCAAAAGTAATTTTGTGAATTAAAAACTTTCCTTTATCGTATAAATGAGATTAGAACCTAAGCAATCCATTCTTCAAAATGTTATAATTAAGATTAAATTAGTTAAATTTATTAGATCTAATTTATTTAAGTGACAGGATATTAATAGAATGGAAGCTTTAAAAATTTATCAAATTAAGTTTATTTGAAAGCTACATAAATGATATAAAGTTGACTATGAAAAGAAATATAAATACTTTACATTTATTCTCCTTATTTATAAAATAATTTGAATTAAATTAAAAGAGCTAATTTAAAGATTTTAGTTATGCTTACTTTATTTAAAAATATAATTTTTCTGTAGTTTTAATTAAAATAAAAAGGAATCAATTATAAACTTTTAGTATAATTATATCTGAATCAATTAAGTTGGAAATATTTCACTAAAAATTTACAAAAAAGGGAAAATATTTAAGGTTTACTATCTGTTCTGTTTCTTAAATTTTGTTAATTTCTATATTTATCATTTTTGCTTTTTTTAATCTCGTTGTATTTTTTCAATAAAAAGATTTAGGGATAATCTTTTATTGTTAGTGAAGAATATTAATTTTCAAAACTAATTTTAATTTCTCTAAATAAAAAAATAAATTAAAATTGCTAATTTCCTTAAATAATTTTTAATTTTGTTTTTAGTTTTATCCAATTTTTATTTCATTTTTATCTTTTTCATTATTTAACAATTGTGCCTGTCTTAATCTTCTTTAAATTTAGCAATAAAATATACTCTTGCAGTTTTTTTAAAGCTTTAAGCTTCTATTATTATGAGAAAAGTTTCTAAATGATGCTTAAGATTAAGCAGTTCAGTTCATACAAAATTCTTAAGTATCATTTAGACGTTCTAGCGACTTTGTTTCCCATTATTTAATTTATTATTTTGGTGTAATTTTTATTTTAATTGATAAAATAGTAAAATGCTTTAGAATTAAGGAGTCTGAAAAGCTAGCAAAGGATTATTGAGATTTATAGAAAAACTTTGAAGAGTAAAAAATATTTCTAGCATATAAAGATAATAATGAAAATAGCTATTTCTTTAATAAGTTCTAGAATAATAAATCTAATAAGCAAAATGATTTATTTAAATATACATAAAGTATTAACAACTTATTTAAACAGTTGAAACACACTTGTAAAATCTATTAGATAAAGCAGTGATATATAAATGTTTTATTTGCTCAATCAAAATAGAACAAATTAAATTTAAAATTATTTTCCATTAAAAAATGTCAAATTAGTTCAATAGAACTTTTATTCTTTAAAATTGTAGAAAAATAAATCAGATTAATTTTTAAGTTTACAAGCTCAAAGAGATTTGTAAATCATAATTTTTACTTTTGAATTTATTGCTATCAAAAGCTGAGGCAAGGAAACTAGACAGAGATAAAAATAAAGATAATTTTTATGATTTGCAAGCTTTAAAAAGTCTAAATTTCAATCAAATTGATAAAATTATAATTATTTAATTCCAAATATAACTACAAAAAATAAACTTAATTTCTATGTGATTTGTTTATCCAATATTATGAACATTTCTTTGTCATCAGTCTTGCTTATAGAGTTAATAAATTGAACGATAGTTAAAATGAATATTGCAATAGATGAATAATCTCAGATATGATTACATTTATCAGCCTTTTAAATTTATTATAAAAGCTTAATTTGAGCTATTGCTTGTTTCAATAAAATTAAATTGAAATAGTTAGAAAGCAAATTAGGTTTGATTTTAGTATTTAAGAATATTTGAAGCAAAAGGTATTCTTCGCCATATTAGATTTAGTTAAACAATTATGCATTAGGCTACAGAAGAATATGATCATTTGTTTAAAATAATTTTAGTAGGAGATGCAGGTGTCGGTAAAACCCATTTACTTTCCAGATATATAAAGGGTACATTACCAAAAACACCTACAGCTACGATTGGTGTAGAATTTGCAACTCGTGTGGTAAACTTATAAGTTGGAGGTACTGTTAAGGCCTAAATTTGAGATACTGCAGGGCAGGAGAGATATAGAGCTATCACTTCAGCTCATTATCGCAGAGCAGTTGGAGCTCTGTTGGTATACGATATTACCAAAGATATTACTTTTCAAAATGCCAAAAAATGAATGGAAGAACTTAGAGCTCATGCTGAACCTGACATAATCATAATGCTTGTCGGAAATAAAATCGATTTAGTTGATAAATCGCCAGGAGTTAGAAAAGTATCTACTGAAGACGCGAAAAGATTTGCAGAATAGAATAATTTGTTATTCGAAGAAACTTCTGCAATAACAACCATGCAAGTAAAGGAAGCTTTCGAAAATCTTCTGCAAGGTAATTTATAATTCAGAAATCTATAACTAGCAATCTACCTAAAAAAGCAATTAAAAGCCAAAGTAGGTTCAAAATATGCTGCTAGTTCAATCCTCTAACACAACTAAAAAAGAAAGTAAATGTTGTTAATTTTGAACTTTTTCTAAATATATTTAAAATTTCTATTTCATTTCCATTATTTTCATACTTAGACTAAATTTCTAATAAAACTTGAGAAATATTGTTTCATTTTATCCTTAATTTCACAATTAAAAAACATAAAAAATATTTTAAAGTCACTTCAAAATTCTTTAACTTAATATAAAATTTTTAATTTTGATTACTTAGAAAAAATAAATTTTTAAATTTAGTAAAGGAAGCAAATTGAAACAAATCTATGCAATTGAAATTTACGTTAATATAGATAAAATTAATTTAAATAGAAACTATTATTTTAAGATATAAATTTAACAGCTATTAAAGAAAGAATAAATAATCTTATTCTTTTTATATGTTTTCTAAATTTGTAGGTGATACATCAAATTTATTTTAATTTTTGGATAAATAAAATATTTTTTTATTTTATAGCATGTTTTTTTTAATAACTTAAAGATTTTTTCTTTTGTATATCAACCCATGAAATTATTTATATATTAGCTTCTTAGAAAAATAATTTTAAAACATTCTAAAGAATTTTCCTTTAGTCAAACCTATTTTTTAATGGAATTTTTCTATTAAAAATTTATAAAAAATAGAATAATGTAATCTTAATTATCTATTAATAAATAGATATATATAAGAAAAGAAATTTAATTAGTTGAAGTTTATTAGATTGATGATAGCTGCTATATGTTTCTTTGCTTAATTAAAAAATAATAAAATAATATAATAAAATTGATATATTTGCTTTCCTTTCAAATTTTTCCTTTATCTGCTAAACTTTTATTTTTTCGTTTTATGTTTCTAAATTTAATTTCATATTAATATTTAATAAAGCTTTATAATTAATATTTTAAGCAATTGTTTACTTTATGACGTCTGTTGCTTAATATTAAAATAGACTTTATTTTAAATTTTTAGTAATTTAAATATTCGATAATATTTTATAAATATATCTAAATACCTTAGTAGGCTTTAAAGGCTATTTTTCAATATTTTTTTCTGGTTTGTGTGTTTAAACTTAATTTTACAATTAATTTTAAAAGAAGCTTGATTTCAATATATTATAAAATCTTATTTGCTAATATTAACCTACATTCGAATATCTCTTGTTTTTTTTTTGAATGATTAAAAGGTAGAAAGCTTGTAGTATATCTAAAAATATGATCTTATGCCATATATAAAAGATCTATAATTAATAATTTTAAATGAAAATAACTATTTCCAAATTAATATCTTCTTCTAGTTCTTTGTTAGTAAAAATAGTATTAGATAACTTAGCTTGCTATTATCAAACTCTATCAAATACTATTTCATAAATTTTTAAATATTTATCAATTATTAGCGAATTAGATAAAGCTAGCTCTATTTATTATTTTTAGCAATCTTTAAAATAGAAACTTCTCTAACAAATTTAGATTAGTAGATTTTCCATTAAAATTTTGCTTTAATATTAAAATAGACTCTCAATTAAAATATGCTCCCAGCATTTGTTCTTGATCTAGACTTACAATATTAAAAAATCAATTGTTCTAATATTTGTGGTATAGTATATTGTAGAAAAACTAATTTTTTAAATAGCCTACTTACTTATAGACTTATCCACATGCATAAAATGCTATAATCTTTGGAAAGATAAGATAAAAATTTCTAAAATTATATTAATATTATATCTAGCTTGAAAAATATATATGTTAAATATAATCATTTAAACTTTCAGTTTTAATTATGCTCATTTCTTAGTTTCTCAATAATTTCCATTATTTTTTTGGTGGGAGTAGGTTTGTTTAATACATCATTCATTCCTACTTCTAAGCATTTCTTTAAATCTTCTTCTGAACTATAAGCAGTGTATCCTAAAATTAAGCCTTCATATTTTAGTTATTCTCTAATTATAGAAGTTGCTTATCAACCATCTAAAAGTGGCATTTCACAGTCCATTGTAATTATGTGAAATTCCTAGCAGCAAAGATTAAGCATTTTTTGCTTAATGATATCAATGGCTTCTTAGCCGTCTTTTGCTTCATATACTTCATATCCATGCTATTAAAGTACTTCTTTCAAAGATTAGCGTACAAATTCAGAGTCATCAACTATAAGAATTGATTTACAATTGCATTGTTAAGAGTGATCATATTCTTTTATTTGATCATATTCTAATGAATTATACTTAGCTATAACATTGAAAGCATCTTGCTATTCACATTATAAATCTTCAAAAGATTCCTGATGTGATATAGGAGATAAAATTTCGTCCATTGGAATTTCTGATGATTTCAGACTTTTAATATTGTCATTCATTGTGGCATTCTTTTACAAATTCTCTATTTTTGTCACTGCTCTCACATAAAATTTTACACGGGTTCATCTACCTAACTAAGATTTTATTTCCAAATGTCTTCCTCCTAGTTAAAGGGAAATTTATTCAGCCAAATAAAGTCCTAATCCCATACTTTGCTACATATTTTCATCTATGTCAAAATTAAAAATTTTGCAAAGGTTTTCTATTTATCTCTAATTTATTCCGCATCCGTTATCACTGACAGTAAAGGAGTACATTTTATAAGGTATTTCGATGAAGTTATACTCTTACTACTTTTAGCTTTTTTTAATTTTAAGTTCTATGTTTCCTGTTTTGGAAAATTTAACAGAATTTACTAGCAAGTGCTACAACACAAAAATTATTCTTTATTTGTCAATAATTATTTGCTTTGGTACATTTCTATCTATTTTTATTTGTAATCCTATCTTTTTTTAAAAAGCTTGGTTTTTTATCAAAGAAAGTGCTTATTTCGAGCAATCCTGTATATCTACTAGGCTATATTAGAGTAAGAACTGCTTTTTCTATATTTCAAATATATCCTACATCTGAAGAGAGATGAGCAATAGCTTAGAGACTTCTTTCTTTACTATTCTGATTTTTTTCTTAAATGTAAGTAAAGGACCTTCAAACTTTTAGTACTCTTTTAAAATTAAGTCTATTAAATTTTTTAATTATTCCAAAGTCTCCATTAGTCCTATTAGTGGATGCCTTATTTCATGCTGAAAGGCTCTTATGAACAAATTTTTGTATTTATTTTCTATGCTTTCTCTGTAACTATTTTCAAAATCGGTAAAGTCAAAAATGTTAATGAATGTTGTTAACTCATCTTTGATGATAAAATTTATTGCTTATACTGAAAAATGATTTTGGATATGTTAACTAGAACTAGGCTTGTAAATTACATTAGCAATAAGCTTATTCCTTGTAGATGAGTTTAGAAGACTTGTTAGGTCTATTTTAAAGCGATTTTCTTACTTATTTAAATATTCTGACTAAAACAAAATATCCAAAATATACTTGTCTTTAAAAATCTTATTAGCCTAGGAATTTTGATATATAATCTGATAGTTCTTTATTGCAAAAATTGATATGTTCGAAGACTCAGACAAAAATTACAAATATTCTACTTACTATTGAATATGATTTTTACTATCGTAAGCATCCCTCTACTCGCTTTCTTGGGCATAAATTAGCCTAAAAGTATAAAATGTAAATAAAAAGAATGAGATTTGGTGGCCTGAATCCAGTTCTAAAAATTGTATGGTGCTAAGCACTTATATTCACCAAATTGTAGAGCTTATAAAGAAAATAAGGATTTGAAGTGGGAATTTCCTCACTATTCAATTAGCAAGTTGTTAAGAAAATACCAAGTATATAAAAGCTAATTAGTATTCATTGCTAAAATGCCATTAAATCCAAAGTCCTTTAATTACCATAAATATAAACAAAATCGTTCCATAGATTCGTACCTCTTTAAACTTTTTTCTAAAAACACTGCACATAAAAGTTGCAATAATAGAGATACGTAACAATTCAAATACGTTAATATAAGTATCCTAACTATAGAAAATCATTCTTATAATTCATATAATAGTGACAAATGTGAAGGGAATCAGCATCTATTTAGAGCAGTACTCTATCCTTTATACGAGAAATGACTCATAATCCATTTTATACTTTTCAAATTGTATAATTACTGAACTTTAAGGAGAATTTGATAAGTTTATTAAAATGGATGTTCTTAACTAAACAAAACTAAAATGTTACCAAAATAAATATCTAATCCATAATTGAAGTTTCTTCTCTTAAATAAGCTTTACATATAATCAAGTAAAGCTATAGATGCTTAACTTTTATTTTAAATTTTGTTTTTTTCATATCTTTAATCCTCAAATATGAGGGAAAATAATTCCTTCTAATAAATTTCTTTAAGTTATAATTTAAAGGCTTTTTAAATTATATGCATAAGACTTTCAAAATATAACAAATGTCAGTTTTTTTATTGAAGTTTATAATTTTTTTGATTTTGATTTTAAAAAATTTTAGATAATTTAATATAAAATCACAGTACTAAATCCTTTAACTGGTGGATTTAAATTAGAGTAAGAAATAAAAAAATTAAATATTTGTAATTTCATTTAAAATTACAAGATTCTACTTAGTATACTTCATTCTCTATCAAAAGAGTAAAGCTAGAATAAAAGTAAATAACAAGCATTAAAGTTTATTAATAAACAAAGTTTCTTTAGTTATATACTTTAATATTTTAATAATCAGCTTTTAATTTCGTACTGCTATTATTCTTATTACTCTTAGTTTTATAGACTTGGTGATTTATTTTTATCAACTTGTTTTAAAGTCACTTTTATTTTATATTTTTCATACTAGGGATTATTTTCTACATCCACTTTTTAGAATCTTTATAGTAAAGATCTAAATGTAGGCCTTATTCTAGGATCGATTTCTAAACAGTCATTAATAATTTTTTTTAGTTCTATGGGAATATTAGAAGATATATCAGGCGAATGTTTAAAGAACAACCTTTTATATATCATTCCAACAGTCATATTTTTTCAGATACTTTCTTCGCTAAACATTTCTGCTAATATACATCCAAAAGCTCAAATATCATTACTTTGCTGAGGTTCATTATTTTCTAATAATTCAGGAGCAGTGTAAAATAAATTGCTTGTTATAGGAGAACTGCTTTCTTCTTTACTATCATTCAGAATGTCTTTAGTTTAGAGATAGCAAATTTTAACTTATTATGACGAGTTTGCAACAATATTCTAAGGCTTAAATTTTCCATGTGCTAAACTCATATTTTGATAGCTATGAAGACATGCCATAGCTTCTGCAATTTAAATAGCAATTTATATTTTTTGCTGCAAAGTTAACTAGTAACTTCTATAAAACTACTGAATATCTTTTTGATCCATATACTCAGTTATTATAATAGGGATTTTATCTACACTTAATCCTTTTATCTACACGAAAAAGTTAGGATGCTATGTAATTATTTTTTAAACTCTTTCCAAATCTTGTAAAAACTCTAAAAGCCTCATTTCGTAGCTTGAAATCTTATTATAATCAAGTCACCTAATTCTTATTGCAACTGGAAGATTCTTATAAAAACCTTAGAAAGTAGTTCAGTTTTCACTCTATCCTAATACTTGATCGAAAACGAGATCGGCATAATTAATAATTTCTAGATTATATCTTTATTTTAATTGATTCATCTACTGCTATACTAAAAAGTGCTAAGAAGCTGGGCATTCCTTGAAGCTGCTAAATACTTATGATTAACTTGCATTAAATTCAGATCCTAGGGGTCTCTTTACAAAGCAATGACAATTTCCCATTAATAAATGTCTTTAAAATCCACAATAAAGTTACAATTTAAATAGTCATTGGAATGACTAATATTATTATAAGCAGACTGAAACTTTAATAATTACTTGCTTTATAGATTTACAGTTGAGTACTTTCAAATTCTAATAAAAGCAGATTCCTTTAGTTATAGTAGCTAAAAATAAAGCTTTAATAGGATGAAAATGTAAATAAATTAGTTTAAATCAGCTTGAGTATTGTTCTCTTTATTGCTGCAATAACTTTTTAAAGAAAACGTAATTAGTTCTAATAATGTTACTGAAGTTCTCTCTTTTAACTATTTTATAGTATTTCTAAATTTGGATATTAAGAGATGATCTAAAATTATTATAAACCATCAATATTTTATTAAAAAGCTGTAGCTTAGAAATTAAATTTAGAAGTAGGAGGATAACTACTCTTATATTTAGTTAAATAGTAGTTTATGAATCTAAATTTTAGGATGATTAGTGTAATAGACAATCTCATTAAAAGATAATCTTTCAATCTAATTTATCCAAATATTAAAGATAGCTTTTATGTCTAAACTAATTTGCCTTTCTATCAATATTAATTAAAATAATAATCCTTACTAACTATATTAATAATTACTAATTAATTACTTAATTATAAGTTATGAGGATTTACTAAGTGTAAGGATTTATATAGCTAACACTAGATATAATCAAGTTAAAATAATGCATACCTCAAACTACTATTTATCACTTTTAGATTTGTTACCTTATCAATGAAAGTACTACTTTATATGAAATTAGATAGAATAAATATATTAATATATACATAGCTTAGATTAAAGAGAAGAGGTAGTAGATATAATAACTCCAAATAGTAAAATTAGAAATGATATAGAACTAAGATTAATTAAACTAGATTAAGCTTATTTTACTACTAGCTTTTGAAGGAAAGGTTTAACTTATAATCGTTTCAATTATTAATTTATTCGAATAAAAAATGCAAAGCTGACCCTTAGAAAAAAGATATAATGCAGCTAGATTATATTTAGAGAGTGATAAAGATATTAAATTAAATGAAGCTTAAAGATTAATGCTTATTGCATTGCATCTGCAAGTACTATATGGACCTTTTTAGCAAAGTAAAAATATACCTGAACTTGAAGAATGCACGAAAAATGAAAGAAAAAGAAGAGAACAAGAATGAAGTAAACTTGGAACAATGACTAAAAACCAATCAATGGATAATTTTATGATTATAATAAACGATGCTGCTCCTAAATGAAGCTTTTCTAGAAAGTTTAGTAAATTCGATATAGACTAAATGTCTGTAGTCTAAAGCAAATAGCAACCAGAAAGTGCTAAGCAAAATGTTAAGAGACATTATACTAAAACTCAAAGTGCGTAGACATTAACAGATTCCCAAATGAAAATTAGTTAATTATTAGAATGAAATCCAGCAAGAGTCAAAAATATTTACTTCCATCAATCATAGCCAGGCGAATCTAATTTGTTTTAATCTCAATAAGTTTCCTAATAAATCGGAACAGAAACTTAGATGCTAAATAATTAAACTTAGAACTAATCATAATAATAAAGTATATATTCATCTTACAAACCTCTTGGTAGTTAATCTTAATTACCAGCGAAGAATCAGAAAATGTCATTGTCACCTTCAAGACAAGTTAGATAAGAATCAAATTAATAACTATAAGTTTCTTAATAGATTACTCTAAGGCCAAATACAGGAGAAAAGCTGACTAAATTCTATAAAGGGCTATAAAAGGAAATATAAGAAAAAATGGGAATGCAGTAAGAGCAAGCTTAGATTTCTGAAGTTCAATCTTTTCTAAGCATTGAATCTTGCGCAAAGCAGGATTTGCAAGATATAAAGATGTTTATTAAATAGTTGCATAATTCTTAGATTTTTGACAGTCATGAAATTTAGCTGATAAAGCAATCTTTCAAAGAAGTAAACACTGATAAAATTATACAAATTACTCAGCCAAAGTTAATAAAGTGTGAGCATATCCTAAAACAGATAGAGATTATCTTAAAGAATGAATATAATCCTAACTCTGATGTTCTGCAAAGTTCAATTCCTGTCTACCAGGAAATATTTGGAATAATAAGGCTCTTTCTACAATTAATTCACTTCATTTATATAGAAACTAACAATAAGTGTGTAGATTTAATTGAAGGACATAATAAATATTTAATAGGACTAGAAGCCATTAAAGAATTGCATGATCCTAATAATGAAGAATGCGGATTATGGGGTCTCACTAAACTTAGTAAAGCTGCTTACAAGCAAAATTAACATATTGCATATACTTTCCTTTCATAGAATAAATATCCCCAAGCAAATGAAGAACTTGAGTTTCTTTAAGTAGCTAAAAAATAACTTTTGTAGTTTATTTAAGATACAACTAGGTTAAGGACTAAAGTTCAACTTCTAACTGAAGAACTTAATCAAACTGATAAGAAAATGCTTGATTTCAAGGAAAAAGCAGAATAAGAGAATATGGAATTGAGCAATCAAATCGAGAACATCAAATTAAGTGTTGGAGCTATCATGGGAGGTAATAAAGAAAGAGAAACTCCAATGGAAAGAATGTTGAAAGGACAAAATTAGGCTTATTAAGAAACAATTAGGAAGCTAAGTGAAGAAATTCAAAATTTATCTGCTTAATGCAAAGCATAAGAAGCTCAAATAAAAGAGTAAGTTTTAATATAGAATAAAGAAAAAATCAGAAGCAAAGAATAAAAAAGCTACAACCACAACAGCTCAAGTTTAGTGTAATCTTTATCGCCAAATACGAGAATCAAATTAAATGCTAAGATAGTTCTAAAAAACAGTTAACCTATAAGAATGTCTGGAAGATAATACAGGAAATGTTTAAAATCTGTAATGGTTAAATCATGCAATAAATGTTATATACGTTGAAAAGCTTAAGGGTGATTACTAAGATGATGCAGAATTTAGAGTTAGAACAAATTTAAATCAATTTGTTTAAGAATGGAGTCTGTGCAAGCTAGGTTGTAGAAAACTTGCATAGATATTTTTAAAAGATTTCAGTGCAACTATAAGAAACTTTGCTGCTTAACATGATAGAGTGTTGCTATTTGCTGAACTTTTGGGAATTTAGGTAGATGTTTTCGATGTGCAATCATTTTCAACTAAAAATACTAAATTAGTATTCAATAAAAAAAATAGCACTACTTCTATTAAGATGCTTGTTTAAACTTTATATGCCTTACGTAAAACTAAAAGTCCTATTTTACCATTTTTATGAGAAGAGTAAATAATTGTTCCAACAGCTCATTGTAAAGCGATTTTTTCTGGAGTACTTTAAGATGAAAATATTCCAAGTGAAAAGAGCAATTATGAAGAAAGTGTTAAAAGAGTTGAGAAATAAGATTGAGATTAACGACATAGAAGAGAAGAAATTAAGTCCCCCGGCAAAGCAAAGGAAGCTTAAAAAGTATACAATGAAGGTGATGCTGGCTTGACAATTGATTGCTTATTAAGATTTGTAATAGAAGAGTTTAATCGCTTCAAGTAAAATGATTTTGATTAACTAGCAGCTAGTCTAAAGTTAGCAGAATTCGCTGAGGATGGTTTACTACCTTTTGAGGATTTTTACGAAGCCTGTAGAAGAGCAGAACCTACAGCTAAGAGAAATCGTAGATGAATAGAAAAATCATACTATCATTATGTTAGTATATGCAAACCTGATATGCATAATGAAACTGATATTGTAAATTCTATAATTCCTCTACTTTTTGATGAATAAACTTCAAGAAGATGGTATCTGACAGGAAAGCAGTGGGAAAATACATATTAATCAGATCAAAAGTAAGGATAGAAAAAATAATAAAAGAGATAAGCTTAGCCAGTACCAAAGAAAAAAGCTGAAAAAAAGGAAGGAGCTTCATTTGTAGTTAGAGATCCATATAGTCAGATTCTTTTCCTTGAAGAAATGCTAAAATATGTAAAGAACTGAATTAATCAAATAACTCCAGGAACTACAGGTGATATCTTCAAAACAAATCAATATCTATTTAAACAAATTTAGGAATTGAAAGATGAAGAAGAACAACTTTTTAGAATAGCAAGAGAAGGTAATATTTAACTATTTAGATGACTAGCATGACCCAACTGATGATAATTGGGCTTTATTCAGAACTATGATGACCAACACTTTCAAGGCACTAAAAATAATTACTTGAATTTATATAATTCTATTTTTCAACAGTATCTTTATAATAATTATAAGGAAAGCTAAATACTATGATGAACTAGGCGAGCTAATAATTGTTTGCATTCGAATATTCCAATTTGGAAAAGATTACTAGCTGCTTCATTATTTATCCAAAATTAATAGCTCTTTAGATTTATTCTCTTTTATAAGAACTAATTTTTATTCTAATATTATAAGAAATTTAAGTTTGTTATTAATGCTAGCAGAGATATAAATTAAGAAGTTGATTTATTTGATAATCATCTTACTTAAATATGCTATACCTTCTTAATAATTTATTACTAATCAACTATTCCTCCTTTATAAAATTTCAACATTTTTACCATTATGCTTCTTTATTCGCTTTTCCCTTAAAGTAGAGAAGGCTAAAGTAAAAATCTAAAAAGAAATTGAATCCAAAAATTAAATAATAAAGATATGAAAGATATTAATTCCAAAGCTAAGGATACTATATATTAAGCTACACTAGGTTTATAATATTTACTGAATAAAATCTCTTAAATATCACTAAATAACTAACTATACTTTCATTGTACTCTAACTTAAAAATCAT
The DNA here is from genome assembly GCA_946699065.1 of Loxodes magnus. Taxonomy (NCBI): domain Eukaryota; phylum Ciliophora; class Karyorelictea; order Loxodida; family Loxodidae; genus Loxodes; species Loxodes magnus. Next base: position 1,106,907 of record CAMPDV010000035.1, on the reverse strand, counting down.
TTTATACCTAATGGTTGCTAGCAATTTATTACTTATGGAAGGCTTAAAAAGAGATATTTGAGTATTATTTGGTAATTTAAGTGATTTTACTGAATTAAAGTTAGCATTTCTTTTATTTATCTTTCTACTTTTGTATAGAAAAACAGTAAGTAAAAATAAATTAAGCAGATAAAATATGTTTCTAGTTTCTTTCTACTAAATAAAACAGTATATTTGCCTATGCTTAATTAAATATAGAGTTAAAAGTTTAGTAATACTAATAGTTTATCCTGAATCTCTGATAATTATTAAAAAATTAAAAAGCATATTACATTAGAGAAGCCTTCATTTCTATCTGAATACTAAAATTAAGAAATTAAACTCTAATATGCATAAAGTTACATTTAGAGAAATAAGTGATTGCTGCTATTCTATTAATTAGTAGGAAATGCCACTTGTTTATAAATTTGGCTTAAGGAATTAAATTTATCTCATATAAAACTAACTGAAATATCAGTTTTCATTTATTCGCATATTTTAATAGCTACTACTTTAAATAGTCTATTGATTAATAATTTTAACTAAGATTATCAAAAGTGGACTGTAAGATAAAAGGAAAGTTTTGAAAAGAAGGTTTGTGTAATAGAGGATGTTTGATATAATAAAGAATTAAATAGATTATCTATGATTGAGGAAGGTCATATATTGTGCTGCTGCTATGAGCTAATTAAATTTAAGTTATATAAATGTCACAAAATTCTTCTATTTCTAGAATTATAAATTATACAACTCATAAAACTATCCTTAACTCTCCTCTACGATCGACTATAAAGTCTTGCTGCTTAGAAGAATCAATGAAGTAAGGAAGGACAGAAAAATTTATGCGTTTAATAGCGATGAAAGCGTCTGGAGCGAATGCGTGTAATCTACATAGAACAGCAGCTATAGAAAAGTTCATAGAGAAAAATAGAGATTTAATTCATTTCTATTAGGAATTCTTTAAAGATATCAGAAAAAACAAAGGAAATGCTACTACCTAAAAAAGCTCCAGAAAAAAGTTCACTTTTTCTCTTCCCTAAAATATAGAAGAATTATAGATGCTTAAATAAAATAATATCAACTTAAAGTAAAAGGAAAACTCTAAAAATCCTAAGCAAATTGAAGAACTAAGTGATATAGAAGTTTAATATAAACCAAATACAAATGAATTTGAAAGAACATTATTCTCTCACATATCACATTGTGCGGAAGTAGAATAAAAGCGTTAGGATAAGATGTCTAATTATATAAGTTTAAATTCCTTGCATTCTCCTTTTAATACTGAACCTAGTTCTAAGCACGCAAAACAGTTGAAGAATAAATGCAACCTACTTAAAAAATTACAACCAATAGAATTTTAACTTTCAGCTGATAGAAATCAAAATAAAAAAAGCATTGAAATCAAGCCTTTTTTGACCCCTACTTAAAAGTCAAAAAAGACGAAGCATTGATTTAGTGCTGATTTTAATTATCTTAAAAGAACGCCTAAATAGAACTAATTTTAAAAGAAATTGAATAATTATTTTACTTCAAGAGATTTATATAGAAAGTCAACTTAGCAATCTATTTAATCCTCTTTCATTGAAGATTTAGCTAATAAATGTGTTAACTAAATTAAAAATAATCAAAAGGTAGTTAAGTAGGCTAGAAGAAAAGTGAATAAAATGAAAAAGAAATATGATGCTGTTGGCAAAGAACTTAAGTTTCTAAAAAGAAGCGTTCAAGTTATAGACACTCTTGGTCCTAAAAAGCTATATAGTGTATTAAGTCTTAATACTAGAAAAATTCTTCCTAACGAAACTAAAACAGATAAAAAAAAGATTTTAGATAACTACAGGAAATTTCTAATAACTAAAATATATAGAGAATCTGATAAATGATTTATTAGTCTCATTCTTAATTGTAACCTTTACTATTCTTCTTTTCTGTTTTTCAATTTAAAATAATTTAGATATCATCCATAATTCTGTTAATTGAAAGAAAATACTCTTTAATATGCTTAAAATAGAGCAATAATTAAAGTAATAAAAGATGCAAATTTGTATAAGAAAGAAATTGAAGATGCTAATTTTATTATTATGATGCTAAATTATTAAAGCACTATCATTAATTTTAATAAATAAGGCTATTCCTTACAAATTTTAAATAAAGCTAGCAACATCTAGCAAGCAAGTTTAGTTTAGAAGTTAATAATAGCTACGATTGGATAGGCTATTTAATTAACGAAGCATTTTGCTTTTCATAATATAAATAGTTTATTGATTTAGAAATATGAGAACTAAAGAAGCTAAAGATAATGATTAAATATATAATTAGAATAGTTAATATATGCTTTATAAAAACTAGTTAATGCTCTTACATCAAATGCTACTTCAATCACATTAGTGTACTTGCTTTTAATAGTTTCTCTCTTGATATGTGAAGACTATAAGGGAGAGGTATGCTTAAAGATAAACTAACTAGAAATTATTAATATATCTAGCCTTTTCTCTTCATCTATCAATTATCTTATTTCTTCTAACTATTAGTTTTTGTATTTATAGTTAAGCAATTAACTATTCTAATAAATAATTAACTTCTTTAAGTTAAATAGGTATAATTGCAATATGTTTTAGAATTAAATTAAGCATCAAAAATGGAATAGTAAGATACTTAAGCAAAAGCTTTTATTAAAGGGATAATTTAATATAAATGGTCCAACTCTAGAATTATATCAGCTTTAATATATACTTATATATTCTTTAAACTTATACAATTCTCAATAAGTTTCAAACATTTTGCTTATAATTAATTATCAAAGATGCTATAAAAGTCTAAAGTATACTTTTATTCTTGAAAAGTTTGTGACAGAACCTTGAATATAGATAGATAATAGAAATATGGTAAAATACAGTTTTGATAGTAAAATAAGTATATAAAGATAAATTAATGAAGAGACAATTATATGAAAAATGTAATGCTATCATTATAAACTTGCTTTAATTCACTAATCATGCCTTTTATCAAATTATAGCTGGGAAAATTTAATATTATCAACTAAGGTTGCTTTAAAATAAAGTCTTTATGATAAATATTATATATTAAAGACTATAAAAACATAAGTAAATCTTAAGTTAATCCATAGCTATTAATATGAGAATATTTTATATTACAAACCATTTTATTTAAAATAACTCTTTTTGTATCTAAGCAAAGATTTATACAGAGTTTGTTGAATTAGGAATAAAATACTAAGCATTGAGTGTCATTTAAATGCTATTTTTAAATATAAATAGATTTGAATTAGCATGTGAATAAATAGGTATGACTAGTAGAATAATGGTAAGCTTTAGTTGAAAGTAATTACTTACTTGCTTTTAAATTTCAGTATACTTGAGTTTTAAATAATTTTACTCTTCTATCTATGCTTATATAACCACTTTAATTAAAAAGCTACTTACGCTAAGATAAACCATTTATGATCTAATAAATTAAAATGAGCCTTAATGATATATTTATGGAAGTAAAGGCAATAATGCTACTTAATAAATCATGTTGTGATTGTCTTTTAAAGGTTTAGGCTATTTTAGAACCAAACAAATAGTAGTATTTAGAAATTTGAACGGCACATCAATTTATCTTAAATTTGTTAAGCAGCAATATTCATTAATTATTAGAGTAAACGTTGCAATGCGAAGAGTTGAATGTTATTGCAATACAAAATGTATTGTATATTTTAGAGAATTAGCTTTAGAGCTTTAGTGTTCTACTAGATAATGTCATAATAACTGGGTTTATCAGAGATCAGTATTATAGCCACAATCTTTAGTTAAGTCGAAATCTTATTGAACTTTTTGCTATTTTCTATCCAAATGCCTTAAAATTAGATCCTTAAGACTGAATTTTTATGCCTCAGGAAAATAATTTGACTTGAGATTAAGTTCTTAAACATGCTGATTTTTAAAAGCCTTATGATAAAGCACATATGATTAGAATGTTTTAAAAAGAAACTGAAAACTTACACCTTGGCTATGCCGCTTTTTTTTCCAAGTCTAATAAGCCAAATTTACTAAAATTTGCTGTAAAGGCTCTTTATTTCAAACTAGTAAATAAAGAAAAATACTTTAGCAAGAGGTATTTTTTGGAAATGAATGCAGAGTAAATAATTCGATTCTTCAAGTATGCAGAAAAAAAATTTGCTACTATAATTTTGAAGCAATGCAATCCAAGCGTTGAAGTAAACCAATTAATTTATATTCCAAGATTAGCAGAGTAAATTAACTTCCAGAACTCCACTTATAAGTAGCTAACTTAATTAGAAATAGAAAGTTAAGTGAAAACATTAATCGAGTATAATGAGGAAAATAAAATCTCTCCAATTAAAAAATGCGAAAACTTGCCTATACCTATATGGCATTATTCTTAGTGTCCAGATGTAAAAGCAACATAATTTAGTATTTTCGATCTAAATCCCGATATTAATCAAAATAAAGTGCAAATAAGAGTTGTAAGCACTTTTAAATTGGAATGAATGAATAAAAGTTTTATAAAGCAATTTTAAAGAAAAGCGAAGAACCAATAAAATGTCATAGAGAATTAGATTGAAATCAATACTTATAACATTGTTCTGCATATCCATGGCGGAGGTTTTATTTCTATGCCTTCAAAAGTACACATAAATTATCTTACTAGATGAAGTGTTGAATGCGAGTGTATTATTTTTAGTGTCGATTATAGACTTTCACCTGAATATAAATTTCCTTGCGCCTTAGATGATGTTTGGCAAGCATATAATTGAATTTTGTAGTAAAATTTATTTAAAATAAATAAGCTAGTAATTGCAGGAGATAGTGCAGGGGGAAACCTTACAGCCGCATTAACTTGTCTTATAATTTAAAAAAGAATAAAAATGCCAGATGGAATTTTGATGGTTTACCCTGCTTTATCCTTGTCTGTAGAAAGACCTGTTCCTAGTCTGTTTAAAAGTTTCAACAATGACTAAATACTTTCAGCAATGTTTTTGTTTACTGTACTGAATTGTTATCTAGACGAAAATCTCCAAAAAGAATCTTATACAAATTTTTTTATTTCTCCAGTAGTTGCCCCTGATTCAATATTAATTCATTTTCCTATAACAAGAATAGTAGTAGGAACTGAAGATCCTTTATTAGATTACAGTTGGTAATTTGTAAATAGGCTATAATCCTTACAGAAAAATGTCCTCATATCTGTATTTGATGGGTATTATCATGGTGCCTTGAATTTTGATAATATTGCAGGATTTTTCGAATGCAGAGCTTTTACTGTAAAGTGCATAGATTACATTAAAGAAATATTTAGTTCTTGATTTTTTGATAAAGATAAACTGATAAATATATTATTTCTTGAATTTCCTTACTATGCAAGATTATTTCCTTATCCATAAAGTCTCTGTCTCATCTAGTTATAATCCTTTTATTATCTTATTAACTTTATCCTTCCATCTCAAATTAATACCTTCTAAACTAAACTTGGAGATAATAGAAATAATGTATCTAAGGATAAATATTTAAATATCCTTGCCTATTAAAAGAAAATAATAATTAAAGTCTTTTAAAAAGGCTAAACTAAATAAACATTTAAGAGATTGTAAATTCAAAAATAGCCAAAGAAACTTGCTAGGATTAACAAATTAACTTCCTTAAATTACAGCTTTACCATGAATATTAAGATTAGCACTAGATATTTTTAATTAAATACACCAAATTTAAATGAAGATGTGTTTATTTTAATTGTGATTAGTGAAAACTAATGAATAATAGATAAAGTAATAGAGATAAGATATTAACTTAGTTACATAGATTTAGATTATTTATTTTAAAATATAATTTAAACTAAGTTAAACTTTGTAAGATGCTCACTTTCCTTGCATCTAAACTCCGATTTCACCAGCCTTGCTTTTCAATTTTCCAAGTAAATCTAGTATGGTTACTTCATCTCTGTTAACTATGCTCTATTTTAAATCACTCATAAGTTGTTTCAACTCACCTTGTAATTTAGCATCTATTTTTTCTTAATATTCAACTAAGCTCTTTTCTACTTTTTCAATTTCTGCTTCTGCTTAGTTTGATGATTCAATAATTCTTTTTCTTTTTTCGTCTTCTTTTTTCATTTATTCAGCATTTTTAACCATGTTATCAATTTCTTCCTTAGAAAGTCCACCAGATGACTAAACTGTAATAGAAACTGGAACACCAACAGTTCTTTCTTAAGCGGAAACATGAACTAAACCATTAGCATCAATGTCAAATGTTACTTCAATTTAAGGTTCTCCTCTTGGCTTTCTTGGTAAGTTGCTCAACTCAAATTCTCCAAGAAGTTTATTATCAGTAGCCATTTCTCGCTCACCTTAGAAAACTTTAATTGACACTGAAGTTTAATTATCACTAGCTGTCGAAAATACTTCACCTTTCTTAGTGGGAATTGTAGTATTACGATTGATAATACGTGTAAATACTCCTCCTAGAGTTTCAATTCCTAGTGATAAAGGTGTTACATCAAGAAGTACGATTCCTCCCATTTAGCCAACAAGAACACCTGCTTGAACTGCTGCTCCCATAGCAACTGCTTCATCTGGATTTACTGATTTGTTAGGTACCTTTCCAAATAAATCCTAAACCATTTATTAAACTTTGGGCATTCTTGTCATGCCACCTACTAATAAAACTTCAGCGATATCACTCTTTTATAGACCTGCATCTCTTAAGCAAATTTCGCAAGGAGTTTTACTATTTTGAAGCAAATTAGCTGTCAATTCTTCTAATTTTTCTCTTGTCATTTTCATGTTTAAGTGTTTGGGACCTGATTTGTCTGCAGAAAGATAAGGAAGACTGATATCAGTTACTAATACACTAGATAATTCAATTTTAGCCTTCTCTGCAGCTTCGTGTACTCTCTATAAAGCTTACTTATTTCCATGTAAATCAATTCCTGTTTCTTTTTTGAATTAATCAAGGATGTGGCTTTTTATTGTTCTATCGAAATCTTCACCTCCCAAAGAAGTATCACCATTAGTAGCTTTTACTTCAAAAACACCTCCAGAAATTTCCAAAATAGAGATATCAAATGTACCACCACCAAGATCATAAACGGCAACTATTTTATCGCTCTAGTCCATTCCATAAGCTAAAGCAGCGGCAGTTGGTTCATTAATGATTCTTTCTACATTTAATCCTGCAATTTGGCCTGCATCCTTTGTTGCTTATCTTTGGCTGTCATTGAAATAGGCTGGAACTGTAACTACTGCAGTATCAACTGGTTAGCCGAAGTAATTTTCAGCAGCTTCTTTCATCTTGATGAGAACAAAGGCTCCAATTTCACTAGGTGAATATTGCTTTCCTTATGCCTCTATCCAAGCATCTCCATTTGGAGCTTCTACTATTTTATAAGGCATTGATTTAACATCTTTTTATGTAGCAGGATCGTTAAATCTTCTACCAATCAGTCTTTTAGTTGCGAAAACAGTGTTAGAAGGATTTGTAACAGCTTATCTTTTAGCTGGCATTCCTACAAGACGTTATCCATCTTAGGTAAATGCAACAATAGATGGAGTTGTTCTTTGTCCCTCAGAATTATCTAGAACTTTAGGTTTTCCACCCTCTAGTGTTGCAACACAAGAGTTTGTAGTACCTAAATCAATTCCAATGCTTCTTTTCGCAAAGTGTCTTTGAACTATCCTCTACATATATTTATTAAGTTTAAGATTAAAGGAAATTAAACTATGCTAAATAAACGCTAATCTATTTAAATTCTAAACCAACTAGGTTTAATCTTAGCTTTAAGTTTAATGCTTATGTTTTATGCTTCCTTATAATATAAACTTCTATTTAAGAAAATTCTATTTAATATACCAAAGAACTGTCAGTTCACTACACATTCTTTCTTTTATCCCACTACTTACTACTTTAGCTCATAAACACTCTTAATACAATTTATCAATTAACAGCTGATTTAATTCCATAGATAATATAAGGAATTTAAATAAGAAATAAAATAAAAGCTTAAAATATATAAAAATGATAATTACAAAATAAAGGAATAATATCCTTTGTAGTCTATTTAGTAACTCTATCTACTTATACCTTCCTATTTAATCTTCTAACTAATGCATTTAATACTTAAATAATATGGCCATCAATTTATTATTTCCTATTTAAAGAAATTCCTTTATTAAGTTGCTAAATAAAGGTGTCAGATAGCCCAAAATAATATTAATTAAATGATATTTATTTTAATTTTAAGCTTAATTAGATATGCTATTGCTATCTATATTTATTTTAATATTTAGCATTTTTAGTTTAGTCTTTTATTTAATACTCTTCTGTTTTCTTAATCTTCTACTTTAAATTTTTAAATAAAGTTAGTTTGTATGAAGGGATGAGTTGATATTAATCATCCTTGAAAGCAGATAAATATCAGTAGGCTTAAAATTGCAGAATAAAAAGGATAAAATGGCATATTAAATGATATGGTTTGAAGCTATAAGCTAACTACTTAAAAGTATTAATATCAATGCTAATTAGTATTATTTGATTCATTATTAGATTTATAAATAGCAACGGTAAGAAAAGCATCTATATTTTCAGATAAAGTTCATTAATTAACCTTTATAATAACTAAACTACTCCAAATTCATTTTAGCTAGCAGCAAGTTGAATAGTAGAAGCAGCTTTTTATATAAATGCTTCAATTATAGAGAAATTGGCTAAAAAAGTGTTTACAGCATAAAATAGGATACTAAAAGGAAGTTTAGAAATAAATAGTAAATGATCAAATTATACAGTAAAAGAAATTATGTTATAAATCACTTTGCTATTTTAGTAAAGCTTATATAAATTAATAGTCTAATGAAGGCTACTCTTATTACCTTTGCATGAATCTCATGTTTTCTGTCTGCAGATAATAAACCAACTATGTTAAAGTTATATGTGGAAGAACAGGATCTGGAAAAAGTTAAATAAGTAACATCCTCGGATGCAAAAGCAAAATTTGTCTTATTGAGGATGAAGAAAAATCTGGCACAAATACGGTAGTATATTGTGCTGAGTTAGGAATTATAGAATCAGTTGGCTTAGATGATGATAATAAAATCAAAGTTATAAAATACTAAGGAAGAGAAGTAAATATATCAGGATAAATTTATTCTATTTATAATCTACTAGAAGCATTTGAGGAGAATGGGATTACTGAAGTAGAGTTTTATATTATAATAGATACCAACAATATAAGAGATGGATAATCTGGCATTTTTATAAGAATTTTGTTGAGGAAGTTCTTAATTGTAATTACACTCGTGTTCTAAACAAATATCGCCCTGATTATTACTTACATTAATAACTTTATAGGACAGGAGATATTTTAGTGCTGGAAAATGCATAAAAAATAGATCTAAAAGGACAATCATGCACTCTAGCCATTTAAACACAGCGGCGATAAAAACTTTTTGCTGAAGACTTATAAGCTATTAAATCACTTAAAAATATAAGTATTTGCAAATTACTAAGAGAAAAGTAAAAATAATATGAAATGTATAACATATAATAGCCCTATGATTATCAGACTTCTTTATAGATGCTATCATATCCTGATCAAGAAGATTGTTCTTATGAAGTAAAAAGTGGCTATATTTGCAAATTTGAATTAAGTATGCCTTTTTTAAGGTTGCTAAGATCGATAACCAATTTATGAAAAAAAAGTAAATTAAGATTGCGTTAATCGTTGAAAGGAATAAAATGAAAGTATTACTTATACTAACTAAAAAATGCAATAGGAAAGAGAAAAGGAAGTTAAGCACATTGATGAATTAAATAAAGAACTTAGATTAAGATAAGATAATTTGAAATCAGTTATAGTTGAAATAGAGAAAGAGCTTATAGAGTCTTGGGCTTTAATTACCAATTTTGATATCTGAAATACAGAATTTAAATATTAAAATTTTTTGAACTATTAAAGTTTAAGAACTACATTTTCATTAAAAGTAAAAATAATCAGAAAAGGAATATACTAATAAAAAACTAAATAATCTAATAGTCTCAAATATTTAAGAAATTAATTCGAAATTGTTTATATTACAACTTTAATATAGCAGTTTAAAAGACTTTAGCTTTTAAGCTTCTTATAAGAGATTTCTAAATAAAGTTACATAATATAACTAAATCAAGATAATTTTACAAATCTAAAGAAAAGTATTAGATCTTCCTTACATTTTCTTTATTAATATAATGTTTAAATGTTGCTTATTTGTTTTATAACATTATAGTAAAATCTAATTAAATTCCTTAAATAATTGATTTAAAAAAGTAACTTGAAATGAGTAACTTTGAATTGAACTATCTTGGTGCTTATAGTTCTAAATAATTGATTTTTTATTATTTTTGAATAGTAAGATTTGTAATTTTGCTTAGCCCTTAATTATATTCCTTTGTAATATTTTTATCTACTTTCACTTCTCTTTATATAATATTTATATTCTACTAACAAAGTATCTGAAGTAGCTAGATTATAAACAAAGAGTAGATTGTAAAGAAGCAATATAAGCTATAATATCAATAATAATAGCAAAAGAGAAATAAAATATTCTTCTTTATGCTTTTTCATTTACAGCTTTTTAGTTTGAAGTACTTTTCTCTATATATCCTTTCTTTTTATTAATAATCAACATTCTTTTTTCATCTAACAAGATAGATTGGATAATTATTTGCTTAGACTTTGAAAAAATTAATCTAGGATTTCGAAAATTCTAAATAATAAAGAGTTTTCTTAAGATAGGGAGTGGATAGTTAGGAATTAAAATATGTAAGTTATTAGTTTAATATCAGATAATATCTAAATGCCAATAAAGAAGGAATATAAAAGGCTACTAAAGTAAGGATATTTAAATTATTATATTTAATATATTTTAGACTTTAAAGAACCAATCCCATATATTAACTTAGTATTCTAATCAAATGCTTTCATCTTACATTTTAAGATTAAGAAAATACTTTTTAGATTTTTAAAAATGACATGAAAAGTAAACTAGCTAAACTTACAATGAAGAATATTAAGAGCATGATTTAAAAAAGAATATCCTAGTATATTAGATTTTGATATCCTTACATAATAAATATAATTTATTAAGTTAAGATAACATTTAAGTAACTTATCACTTCAAATTATCTAATTGGTCTAACTTTCATTTTCTTCGTTTATGTTGTCTTTAAGACTCAAATTTTATGTTTCTGGAAATTTAGCTAAAATAATGGCTGCTATGGACATTGAAATTCCAAAAGTCTGCATAATAGCAAATTAGTCTTAGGATTTTTCAACATAGAAAGGAGCAACTATTGCTCCAATCCTTGCAATAGTGGTAAATGTTCCCAAAGCTCTATTTCTGACTACAGTAGGATAGAGTTCGCTTGTATATAAATATAATATGTTGAAACTAGCCCCTATTCCAGATCTCGCTCCTGCCAATAAGCAATAGATACATAAAGTATCAGTACAAATTCTTATAATTAAGCAAAAAGCAAATGTAAGCAAGCATAAAAAGACTAAAGCTACTTTTCTTCCTATAAAATTTAATAATGCAGAGCCACCTATCTATGCAACTAATTCTGCAATTCCAACTATAAACACTTTTATCTAAACACTTCCGCTCATGTATTTTGTTGTGAAAAGAATTCCATAATTAACAAAAGCATGCACTATCCAAATAAAAATCATTCCAATTGATATAAATCTAAGAGATTTGAATCTAAAAAGACTAATAATTCCATAGGAATTCTACTTTGCTTCTGATTATAATTAACTTATCTCTTAAAATTCACGCTTATTAAATTTGGCTATTTCTTATAGAGAAATCTGCGCTTTAGAAATGGAGTTTATTGATACATATCATCTAGGACTTTCAATCAACTTATTTGTTAAATAGCAAGCAGGTAAGCTTAGAACTGCTAATATTTCTATAAAGAGCCTTCAGTTTTGCAAATAATAAATTAGCAAGGGTGATAATATATTGCCAATTGCATATCCAATTTTAGCATTTCTGCCACTTGAATTTCTAATTTGAATAGAAACAGATTCCATACATAGAATATAGCCAACTGAAAATATGCCAATCATTCCAATTCCTTATGTGATTGTAAAGAATAAGTAAAACAGAAAAGAGGGTGTCATAGCTATTAAAAATGTAGATATTGTGAAGCAAAAAGCTGATATCTACAAAGATAATTTTCTTCCATAGCGATCGCTTATAATCGATATTATAATTCCTCCTAGCATCAACCCTATAAATGGATTTGCTTAAGCTCAAGCTCTTAAATATGCTTAATCGCAAATTAAGTTTCATTCAGAAGTTATAGTTCGGAAGTCGTCTTGGATTTAATATTTTTGTTAACAAGCTTGAAATTCAGTGCAAACTTCCTTACAGTGAAACTCAGGAACAATAAGTAGTAGTGGAAGAGCAGAAAGAAACATACCAGGTACAAAGTGCAAGTAGGCTACTGTGAACACAAGGAAACTCTGATATCTGTGCTAATTTCCTACCTTTTCTAATGCTTATTCCATTTGGAGCAATCTAATTAAAATAATAATATAATATCAAAATGTTTAAATATTTCTTAGCTTATCTTATTTAAACTATATTCTAATTCTTATGCCACTATTACTTTCTCCATTAGTGCTTATTAAGAAAACATTAATCAAATGTTTCAAGTAAGCATAATTTAAAATTGCTAAATTAATTGATAAAGTTTAAGGTATGCTAATATAAAGATACTTAGAATTGAAAAATTAAATTTGCTTTATTGTAAATTATTTATTTAGATTGCTTATCTAATATTTATAAGATAAAAGGAAGAAACAATATTTTGCTTATAAATACTAGTTAATTATAAATTGAAAGATAATACTTGATATCATTATAATCTTTTCCTTATGCAATATTTTTATTAGTTTTGCATTGCATCAAAGACTTGCTTGCTTATTTTATAACATCTAAACTTATTAAATAAATTATCTGATATTAGTAATATTAATTCTCTATGATGCTCTCTTATAGCCTTTTTCATTTATAAACCTAAATCCCTATTTTTTAATTTGTTTTTTTCAATAATTACTACATTATACAGTCTGAAATGCTTCGTAGTTATACTTATCTTTTATAATTAACAAAGTAAATCTCTAAAGTAATAGATATATCTTTCAGTCTTCTATAATTCCTGCTTTTAATTAAAAAAATGTTAGTTAATATATTTATCAAAGCTAAACTAAGGCATTGATAAGATAAGACTTAGATTATATAAAAGTATAAGTGACTTTCTTAGAGTTGAATTATAATATAGAGCATAAGTAAATACTAAGAATTATTAGATTTAAAGAATTTACTTTATACTTTAATTTATATAGTATAACTGATATTCTAATCCTATCTCTTTAACCATTCATTTAATTTAGCCATTCTCTTTTACTGTATCTCGTATTGCAAGGTAACTTCTAAGTTACATATTTTCCTTTCAACTTTTCAATCTAAATTATATAGTTATTTATATAATAAAGTAACCTAAAGAAAGAATTAAGGTTTGAAATAGATTTTTATAAAAGTAAAGGGTATATAAGATGATATCTAATAAAAGCTGGATCTAGATAAATATAATGTATCTGAAATTGAATTAGCACTAATTGATTTTAACTAATTATTTAAAGAAATAGCTATAAAATTAAAACAATGGGAATTATTATTCTATTTAAAGATAAATATTTAGTATAGCTATATTTTAAGATTAAATAATAGACATTAGAGTTATAAATTACTTTATAATATTAGCTATAGTTAAATTTAGTTCCATATGTAAAGACTTAAATTCCTAATAATTATATTTATATAGAAAGATAATTCTATGGCTAAGTAATTAAAAACCTTTTATTTAAAAATTACTTTTGTTCCTTGTTATTGTAATTAGTTGTCTATCTAACCAAAGATAATTATAAATTTTAATTGAAACGATATCTTTAAAGTAGAAAGCTATAATTGCATTATAACTAGTTACATAGTTTGAACTTTAGTGTATAAATAAATAGAAACTATTAGAGACAATTCAATCATCTAGTTGGAAGCTTTAAGATGATAAAGTAATTAAATATTTTAATATTAGTAATGATCTCAAAGTTTCAGATTCCAATAGAATTAGATTTGATTAAAACAATAAGCAATAGAACTTTAATAAATATAACTATTATTGCTTATATATTTTATAACTGTAGCTAATATTTTAATACTTTAATAAAACTACAAAGATGCTTTTTTACTCTAATCATTTTAGTATAATACTATGTAAAAATAATACCAATTTATTACATTTCTTTAGTGTAATATTTAGATATACTCCTATTATGAAAATAACTTAATCTTTTAATAACTGAAATAGAAAAATGGAATATGCTAAAAGTTTATGCTTAATAACAGTTACAATCTCTAAAGTATTGATATTAAAAAGAGCTTATATTTTCAAATATTATTAAGGATTTCTAATTGATTAACAATACTTGACTAAGATAGTTGTGAGCCTTATTATTAAATTAAATTATATAATAAAACTGTAGAAGGCCATCAGGCCTTACTTACTTCCCATTCGCTTTTAACTTTAGCCATGTCTAAGAGCTGCTTATATTGAATATTAGGATATCCAACTCTTCCTCCCTTTTTATCTCCTTATCTTAAATTAAATTCATCTAGCTATTCCATAGCAAATTTAATTTCTTTTTGCATTTTTTCTTTAGTTATTTTATCTTACGCGTCCTTTTTTTCTTTTTCAGAATGGTTGAAAATTCCTGTAGCTGTTTATGGTCTTACTATTAAATCTTAAGTATTTGGAGTTCTCATTTATGTGTCTTAAAGCTACTAAGGAATTGGGAAAGCTTCCTTTTTAAATTTGTTGGATCTTGCACTGTTAAAGCATGGCAAGCAGTTTTTTTAAAAGTATTTAAATGAAATTGGATTCTTGGAAGTTTAGATGGCTTCTGAGAAATCTGAATGAAGCAGGCCTCTGTATTCATTTGCTAGAAAAGGATTTTAAGCTTTATAAGTACTTTTAGGTTTAGACAAATTATCATAATAAAAATTACTCAAAGCTCTCGTTTTAGGTCTTATTTCATCCCTACTTGAAAAAGAAGAATGAGTCTTCCTTACTCCTGATTTAAGATAAAGCTATTAGTTTTGCTATATTCTATTCTTTAAGGATTCTCTAGATTTTTCTCTTTGGTCTTATTCCCAATCTTATTTCTATTATTATTTATCTTCATCATTTTTAAATCTCTTTTATATCTATTTAATAGCTTAAATATCTCGAGTCAAGACAAGTTTAGGTCAAGAAAAATCAATTGTTTTAGCAGGTAAAGAATCATAATTATTCCATGTGTTTTCTAAGGTTTGCTTAGGATCTTTAAAATTTTAAGTTCGACTCAATTAAAGAGCTTCCTCTAGTTAAGGATTCAGTTGTTTGGTTTATTGCTTAATTCCTTCAGCCATTAAGATTCTTTAATTAGATTTGAGTTAAAGCATTTCTCTTTCTAGTGTTCTCTATGAAATCCTTTATTTT
This sequence comes from Loxodes magnus, assembly GCA_946699065.1. Lineage (NCBI taxonomy): Eukaryota > Ciliophora > Karyorelictea > Loxodida > Loxodidae > Loxodes > Loxodes magnus. The sequence continues at coordinate 1,091,296 of CAMPDV010000035.1, read as the reverse complement.
GATTCTTATATATTCTTCAATGATTTCATCTATTGGACTAAATATTATTATTACTGCTATTGCTATTTCAATCCAAATTCATCTAACTCTTTTTTTTTCTAGCTTTAAGGCTAATGTCAAAATTTGACATTATTGGGAGAGGAAATATAAGGATTATCTCAAGTTTTATTTTTGTAAAAATCAAAATTTTTGGTAATAAATTTCTATTTCACATCTCTCTAATGTCCCACCTCAAAAAGCTGACCTGTTAAAAACATAATAACTGGTTTATATAAAATTAAATCTAAAAAACTAATTATTTATTATGAAGCTTTTGAATTTGTTCTACTTTTTATATTTTAATTAAGGTTTATTTAATATACAATTCCCTTTCTGCCTTTATAGTTTAAATAAACATGCTTATAAGTTAATACTTAACATTAAGACTAGCAATATCTTTAGTGATATTAAATCTCTATTGAATCATTCTTTATTTTGATTGTTTTAATAATATAAAACTATAATCCGTTTCATTTTTTAGAGTAATAATAGTTAAAAATTATGTCCAAGTAAACTCTACTTTGCTGTACATTTCTATTAGAACTTCTTTATAGTTGCTTGAATGTATTCTTATTATTAACTATTTTAGTTGTTAAATCTGATTTTATTCTTGATTTATTAGTAATCTTAGGCTATTAACGAATACTTAAAGTTTAATATAGCTGCTTGTACTTAGCATTATAATTAGCAAGGTGCTTCTACAATTCTATTAGTTAGCTAGTATTTTCTAAATTTCTTAATTTAGTATTCGTATCTAATTATACTTACCTTCTACTTAAGATAGTAATATGATAAGTCTAACTATATAGCAGTATTATAGGTAAATTAGAATTGGATAGTGAGCTATAGGCATGGAAGATTATCTATAAAAGCTTATATTTGAATTGTTTAGTTATAAAGCAATCTATCACTTTTAATATATCCTATTCTTAGCTATATCTACTGTTATCTTATCTAAATTAGGAAAGCATATATGCAAATAAGACATAGAGTAAAGGAGTAGAGAAGAGTATTTGGAATAGCAGGGTAAATTAGAATAAGCAATAAAGATTTAAAGCATATTAATGAATAAAAGGCTTAAAAACAATAAAGTCACTTATAAAATGGAGACATGATAGATGATTATTAATTAAAAGGCTAAATTATATCTTTAAGTTCCTGAGACCTTAATTCACTCAAATTAAAACTGGTACTTCATTATGACAGACAATAGCAAGCAGGTAGTAATTTATAAAAGTAACGACCCTTCATAATTCTTTACGTTTTTTCAATTAACTACAAAATTCAATGAACCATTTGTTACTTTTTAAAGATAGGACTAATAGAAAATATAGATAAAGAGCAACGATGTATTTCTACAGTATTGAAATAAATACATCTTCTCATAGCAGACTTTTATCATTTAAAGGTATATTAACGGAGCTGCTTTTAACTTCTAAGTTGATAATTAGAAAGTAAAGCCCTATATAAAAAGTGCTCTTCCTTATCTTAAAACTATAAGAGGAATTTTATAAAGAGAGTTCAATAATAACTTGAAATTTTTCGAAGTAAGCTTCATTAAAACCAACGAAGAATGATATTTTGATCAAATTATTGGATGAGAGTTTAGTGCTAAGCAATAATTACCAAAAATAGATATTAAGAAAGAAAATTAATTAAGCTAGAAGTTGAACACCTAATAAAGTGAACTGGACTCTCCTTCTGTTTATACTAGTACGAGATCTTAACTAACCCCTGCTTAAAATAAAAAGCCAAAAGATGGTGACTCTTCATAACATGAAAGTAGCTAGAATAGTCCTCATTCAAACAAGCAAAGTGTTTTCAAACCTTTTTACACTCCAAGCAGGAAAAGCTTATCAGTATAATACAATATAGACTTAAACTCTCCAGAAATACACTTCAGAGATAAAATAAAAGGTAACAGAGAAGAAGGTTCTTTTCATAACGCTAAAGCGAAGATGTTTTCAATTAATAAGCAGATTCAAAGTCATAAAATTTTGCAACCAACTTCTTTTAATAAAATCAAAACTAATACTAAAAAGTGATTACTCCCTAAGGTATAAAAAAGTAAAATAAATCCTGAAAATAGCTTGAGATCAAGTATAAATTCTAGTAGAGTTTGATGATACTATTGTATTTTGCTTTTATTTGAATTTATTTATTTCCTTAACTCTATTTTTATTCTAAGCTCTAATATTCATTTCAATCTACGCTACTGCTCTGCATTTAATCACCAATCATTTATATAAACAATCTAAATTGTCTTTATATCAGAGAACCTTTAAAGGGAGCTTATTGCTCTTACTAGAGAAAATAGTATTTAGTCAAGAAAAAAGGCCAAATATGAAACTTAAGTCAAAGATTAATAGAATAGTATAAGAACTTTGATATTAAGAGTTTAAAAATTATAAAGAAATAAAGCTAAATTAAAATAATAATCCTTTAGTTCTAATATTGATAAGGCAAATGCTAGTCCTAGCTAAGCAGTTAATAAGCTTGCAATTAAGTAAAAGTCTTATTCCTATTGCTAAAGAATTTGATTAGGATTAATAGTTTTATCTAGCTTAGTTAGGAATAATGCAGAGCAAAGGTATTAAAACATAATAATTAATAAAATGCTATTTATCTATTTATTTAACTTTAAATAAATTGTGCTATTTTTCTAGTTTAACTCTAAAAATTAAAAGAAGATATGGAATAATAAGGATAATGGTGATAATATAACTAATATAAAAGATAATAAAAGTAAATGATAATAATTAAATTAATAAATAGCTCTAAATAGTAAGTTAGGGCTATATAATAAGTAGTGAAGATATAAATTATTATGAAAAGCGCTTGTAAGCCATAAATGCTTAATTTATTAGTATAGATATTAAATTTAAATTTGCTAAATTATTTAAGTAAATTTATCATTTTCAATCTAGCTAAAAGGAAGTGACTGTTAAATTGTGCATATACCAAAAGTCAGCTGGGAGTTAACTTTGAAACTTAATGAACCACTATATTTAATTCTAATTGAAATGCCTAGTCAATTCTAAGGGAACATAGACATCATAAGTTTTGGTTTGAACTTCTTCTTAGCTTTCAGAAGATTATAATTTAGGAGGCTTTGGTAGTGGGTTGCGCTTAGAATTAGGTTTCTTAATCTTGTTTGATTGCATTTTTGAGCACATATTTATAACAAAGCAATTATCATAGAATTAAGGCTTTTGTTTAATATTTTGCAGTCTCTCCGCTTTAGAGGATGGAAACACCGCTCTCTTTGGAGATTATTACTAGGTATTTTCATTTTCTTAGTTAGAAGGAAGACAAGAATCAGAAGGATTATGAGAGAAAGTCAATGAAATATTAGGTAAGTCAGAGTATAATGAAATTGTTGTTTCTTTCTAATCTTAACTTAAGCTTGAAACTAGCTCACACGACTAGCTATCAAAATATCCAGGCCCTTTAAATTTTAATCCACTCAATGCCAAGTTAATATTCTAAATTTCTTAGTTCTATTCTATTAAACTTGAAGTAATATATATCTTCATTAAAGGTACACAATGCTGAATTGAGTAGTAAAATAGGTGTGATTGAATACATTCATATGGATTTTAAAAATCATCTAGCTGCATTTTTAAATCTGAAGCTATAACTGAATTATCATAAGAAATTCTTGAACTAAAATCTAGTTATCACTAAGATGTCATATTCTCAAATAGCCTAAGAAAATAGGCTTTTCTTCTATTTAACTGATTAATTAGTATATCAGATTTACTAGATAAATTTTACTTTTTTAAGATATTTTTCTCTATTTAGTAGTTTTAAAGACTTTGGATGATTTGGTTAAGCTATTTCTAATTACTAGATTTAATGTACTAATTTATTTTAGAGATAATCTAGTTGAATTGGTATGTTTCATTAGCAATTATTGTTTAGTAGATCTAGAACTAATGAAAATGTTTAGATTAGTTATTGCTTTTGTTTTAAATTATAAGAGAATTCTCCTCTAACTCTAAATTATGATTAGACTTTTTTTTGGAATGTCCTTGTACTTTGATTTTCTTAAAAGTATAGATCTCAATCTAATTACTAATTTCTTTAATATTTTTACTCTTTGCTTTATCAGAGTTACTTGTCTAATTTAAATCTTAAAGGTTAAATATGTCTATTTGTTAAGGCAATTGATTTAATAGGTTTTTTAGAATAGATGGATATTTTTCAGTTGCTTAAAGCAATGAAGAAGGGAGTAGCTTGCTAGGAGATTCATTCAGCTCTTCGTATTATTTTAATATTTTTTGACTTTAAGTAGGGTAGTCTTATTCAGTAGTTCTTACTTAATTTTTTGTTTTAAGTTTATTTTTCCCTTAAATTTCAGGAGTAAGATTCTTCTTAAACTAAGGTCAGACAACTGGGTCTAAAAACTAAAGTAGTTTTACGAATTCTTTGCTTTATAGGTATTTTTTTCTCCTATAGAGATATTTAGGAATAAATAAAGATTCACTAATATCTACATCTGTTGAGTTATATATGCAATCAACCAGTTGATCAGGCTTAGAGTTTGATGGGTAATGATAATTAAAATAGAATATGTCGTGTATAGTATTACCATACACTAGCTTATGTTCTATTCTACTTGGAAGGGTTAATAAAAAATCTTAATGTAAATCTTCCAAAGAGGATTTGCTTAAACTTATCTAATCTACTAAGAAAAACGAACTAAACAGTAAATCTGAATTACTAATTAAAACATCTATTTTCATCTGGTTTTTAACTAATAACTTATTCATTAACTCACCAAATATTTCTAAGTCTTTGCCTTTTACTGAATTTTAGAAATCATTAGAAAATATTAAAAGCTCAGGGTAGTACTAGTTACTTATGTCAAAATTTATTCTTGTAGATTATAGAGCGAATAACAGGTTTAGCCCATATTTATATTTATTTAGCATCGTCATTGCAGAGAAAGGATAACTTACTTTTACTTTGGAATTTTTACCTGTTTAAGACTAAGGATGGACTAAAGTTGCTTATGGAGATCCAAATAAGTGTTTTTTGGATAATCTTTTATTAGAGTTTATGTTAAGGATTGGCTTTGTAGATGGAGTTAAAGAAGTTGTTGCAGGTTCATCTTAAAGAGGTGAATTTAATAAAGGGATCTAGCTATTATTAGGATTTTTGGGTTGGTATTTGTACTTAGATATGCAGTTCTTTATTTCTTTAACTCTATCTTGGTGGTTCTTTTTCTCTCTTATTACTTTTAGGAAATACTTGCCAAAGTCTGACTTAAATTTCTGCAAGCGTAATTAACTAGCTTTTTCAAGGTAAAACTATTTATACAAAGCCTCATATGAAGTTTAGACTTCTGAATCCACTCCGCTAATATATTTTAAAGTGTATTCTTTAATAGAATCAGGCTTAGAGAAGCATAAAATATGGTTTTCTGATAAAAACTCAAGCAGAAGAGGGTCTAATCCTATCTTATAAGAGTTAATTTAGCAGGTTACCCATATTTTAGCTTTAGCTTTACTATTTAGCTTCATTAGCTTTTCTCTTAAAAGCTTTACAAATTAAGGAATCTTATTTTTCTCCAAAGCTTAAAGATTATCCAAGACACATCAATATCCGTTGGCAATAACTTTATCACAAACTTAGCTAATAAGTTGTAAGTTCTCATTAACGCTTAGTCTTTCTAGATTTTTATTTTTCTTTAGTGCTACTTATTCTATGTTATTGTAAGCGCATTAGTCTTCATAGAGACATATTGTAGCTGCGTTTTATCAATTTTGTTCAGAGTGTAGGCTTATTAAAGGGACTGGAATAGTTGTGAAATTTTTGCCAAGAATGTCTTCTAGAACAAAAGGAATGAAAGATTCTACTAGATCACTTCTAAATAAGTGTAAAACTATTAACTTTAATCCTGGATGCAGGGTTTTAAAAGGCTCAGGAAATAAGAACCTAGAAGTGAAGACATCCTGATTTAAAAATGTTTGCCATTAGATAATATCCTTCTATATGCATTACTTGAAATCAAGTCTTTATAGTTCTGGAATAATTTATTAGACCATTTGAATTGAGTTTAAAAATTGGGCAATTGCTTGGCTTACATTTTACTAGGAATTATTAAATTCTTACTATGTAGCTTTAATGGAAAAATTAGTATTAGTATTTTGCAATAAGCTTTTCCTCGTATTGGATTACTTTGGAATTATAAAATCCTCAACTTTGCTTTTCTTTTTTCCTTACTTAAATTCCTAGAAATTAAAGCAACCAAAATTAGATTTGGATTCTTAATGAGTTTCGTGTATATTTTCTAAATACTGCATTAGGATATTATCACCTTAGTCAAAGTTGTAGAAACTGCATGAAGGTATTTCCTTTAATATTCTAATTATAGTTTCACACATTTAACTCTGTTCTGGTATTTGCTTAAATGCAAACAAGAGACCAAACAGTAATTTAAGATTCTTAGTCAAGCCTGAAGAAATCTTGTAATACAATCTATAGACTAAACTTTAAACAATTTAGGTAATTTTTAATTAGCTTAGCTGCTACTTATTTCATCATTGATATTCCTCAATCACACATCTTATTTTATCTTTGAAGCTTGATAATTAGTTAATTTCAAACTCTGAAAATATGGATAAATGATATGTAGTCTAGTAAAGTGTGTAAAGGGTTTTTAAAATAGGTTAGTAGAATTCTTAGTATTCTTGGAAATTACTAGGCTTACTGAAGAGTTCATTTTAACTTGGAGCTTTCATCAACTTAAATAAATCAATAGTAGATTTTACCGATCCTAAAGTTTAAGACCGTTAAAGAGAAACTTCTTCTATTTTGTCTTTAGCTTTTGTTATCAGTGCAAGAGCAAAATCACTCGTTTATAGAGTTTCACTTCTAGTTCTTGCAACAAGCTAGGATTAAGAAATAGCTCTTTAGTGTATTTATTCAAGTAGCTCCTTTAGTTCAACAGATTTGTATAAAAGCTGATTTGTTCCATATATAAAATTCAATATTATTTTGCTCTCTTTCCTTTCTATTTTTTAGTCCCTTACATAAGTCTTTATTACTTTATATTCTTAATTTAGTAACTCTTTATCAAAAATTTTTAGTAAAGCTTCAGTAAAAATCAAGTTCCATATTTCTTAGTGATTTGAAGGATCAAGATTAATTATGGTTAAAAGTTGAGCCTATGAAGGAGTAAAATCTTTATAGTTCTTACTAATCAAAAACAATTAGAAATTCTAATGCACTTTTATTTACTTATCATTCAGGGTTATTTCTTCATCTAGGACTTCTTTATTTTACCTTTTAATCATATTGTGATATCTCAATGATAATATTGGTTCTATAGCCTTAAATAGCAAACTGTCGAATTAGTAAACTATTAGAATGTTTCCTTAACTTAAGCACTACTCCAGATTTTCCAAGAATTTGTCATCTACTGTTGTATTTTACAAAATTACTTAGGAGTTGCCATACTTATGTTAAAGATAGTCCAATATAAAGTCTGAAGGATCCAAGATATAAGGGAAGCATAGCTAGCAAGATTAAACAATTCTAAGGAATAGAACCAAAGTTATAATATGTCCACAATCCAATATTCCATAATATTGAGTTTTCTTTTTAAAATATGAATATTCATCTATCAGTAAGAACTATTAGATGCACTCTGGAAGATAGTTATTCTTTTTTAATTATGGGAACGCTTTAAAAAGCTTTATGAGTAGCTCACTTTATTTTTAAAGGTCCAGTTAGCAGCCATATCTAATGAAAAAGCATATTAGAATATAAAGCTTGCTTTCATAATCAAATTTACGTATGTTAATAATTTCCTATCACTTAGCTTTATACTATTATACTTAAGGAATAATTTGTTCTGCTTGTCCAAAAAGTTAAAATATATGCTAAAGATCATCCTATCTAGTCTATATTTAAAGTTCGCATTCTTATTTAATCTTTATACTTGCTCCATATTTAATTTGCAATTCTTTGTATTTTTCATCTCTTGCTTTTTAGTACTGCTATCTTATTTCATCTTCACTTGCTTTAATTTTCATTTCATGCGAAATTTATTATTGATACTTTTAAAGTAAGTTCTATAGATTTTCCAAATGCTTTATCAAAATTTGAATAATTTGAGAGGATTTAGAAACTACTGCTTCTGGTTTGTCAGTAAAAAATTTAAGTTCTTTTTCAGTGATATTCCATTTTTTAGCACTTACTCGTTAAATTCTATCTAAAAAGTCATCATAGTCTTTAACTATAATTTCTAGCTACTATTTAACATATAGATCTAATCTTTCAGTAGATTTAGGAGGAGGTTTTCCTAATATTCTTGGGCAGATGAAAGAAATGACTTAAACGGTCAATTCATCAAATTTATTAGATTTATACAGCTAATCAAATAGAGATTATGAATCTTTGATTTAGTATAATGTTTCCTCATAGACTTTCTTTCCTTATTATATACTTTCTTCCAATTCTCTTCTCTATTCAACAAAAGGGGCGTAAAAGCTCTTCAAAAATTTATCAGGTTCGTTTTCAAATTCTTTAAGTTATGCAAAATCTTTTTCGTTTTACTCTTTCAATAACTTAAATTAATCTTATAGTATAGTTTCCTCTTTTTCTATAGAAATTTCTTTTTACTTCTAGTTAAGAATATCAGCCTCAAGGACGTTAATATTGTCTATAACAGCCTAATATTTGCTGAGTTTTTATTAGTTTAATTATTTATATTACTCAGTAAAAGTATTATAGTAGCAGTAGAAGTTAAACGAATTATCCTCTTGCTGCTACTCAACCAATTCATTGAATATTTTAATCATAATGCTGAACATTTCCTTCACTTCTAAATATTTTTTGTTTTCTTCTAATTTTTCTGTGTAGAAGGAAATTCCATTATCATGATTATCAAACTCCCAATTAATAAACCTACTTCTCTAATAGAGATTAGGAAAAGTAGAGCAAAGAGATTTGCATAAGTCTTATGTTTCTAAAATAAGTACTACATGCAATTTTTCTGCTATCCTTCTTAGAACCAAGTACATTATTTGCTCAGGTCTGAAGTGCTCATAGATATTGTTCTTAGATCTTAAAATGGCTATATATCTTTAAATTTGCTTCTGAGTTATTAAGAAGTTAGGCCTTCCTCCATTTGTTAAGTTATTAATCTCTTGTAGTATTTCAAGAATATAATGCTCCTACTCCATATTAAAATGATGAATGTTAGATAAATTTATTAAAAGAACGCTATTACATTCACGAATCAAAATCTGCTCAAAAACTTTATCTAGGTCCTCTCTAATCTATTTGCTTGAAATATCATTGCAAGTATAGTTAAGATTTAGTCCAACATAGCAGTTATCTATTACTGAGCAGCATGCCCTAATCATTTACTTGCAAATGCTTTATCTAGTCTTTGAAATGATGATTAAATTTTGACTAGGAGTTTATAAATCTAGCATGAAGGATAAAAAATACTTTATCAAAACTGAATTCTAGCATCTAAAATCCTTAGGGAATAATTTATTTTATTCAATAAACTTTTTACTAATTTCTTCAAGGTTAAATGTGTTTAATAGTTGAACATCAGGATCATACTGAGGCATTTTAATTTCTTGAATATCTGCTGTGATAATACCATAATCTAATAATATAAAATCATCTTCTTCTTAGGCATTTTCTTCTTCACTTACTTCGGAAGTAGAAGAATTTATATCTCTTACCTCAATTATCTAGTCATGAAATTGCTTCCATACATCGTTTAACTATATGAGCTTATTATTTCATATTTCCTTTTATAGCTGCAAAAGATATTCATCTTCCTCTTGTAAATTTTCAGGTTTTGGGATCCAATCATTTAAAAATTTTTTGCAAACACTTCCGAAAAATTTTCCTACATCAGTAAGTTGAACATCATTTCAGCTAATTAAATTCAATTATCCAAGCATTGAAATATATTTATTAAGATCTAGAGGAAATTTATATAACTCCATTTTTTAGCTTGTATTAGTGATAGATTTAACTATCTGATAATGTTTATTTATTCTAGCAACTTTTTTTATTAAAACTTCGTTTAGTTCGTCTTCTGCATCAAGTTCGTTCAATATATCTAAATATCCTTTAAATATTTGAAATAAGCTTTCCTCATTTTGGATTTCAACGTTGAGGTTATAGAAGTGCTTTCATAAGGATTTATTATATTTTAAATTTCTGGCAGTAGCACATCATTATATGTTTCTTACTATATGAAACTTTGAAAGGGTAAGATCATATCAACCCTAATATTCTTACCACTAGCTCACTAATTCAGTTGGACAGCTATTTAGATGAACATCTTCTAGAAGTATATAAGCAAAGCTCCCTTGATTAGGTCCATAAATATCGAAATTTAATTTGATTAGACTAGATTCTATAATAGACTAAAGCCATTTTAATGAACTATGCTAGTTTAAATAGACTTATATTAAATCTAAGCTTTCATCCTAAATTTTATATCGAAATAGATGCTAAAATGTTAGTGATTTGCAACTTTGTGGACCTATTAGTTAAATACTTTTATTTTAATTAGTAATTTGCTAAGACAAATAGAAAGCTTTTGTTGAAGATAAAGTTGGTATATAAATGAATTTAAGGTCTTTCAGTAAGGGTGGATTATATGAATTTTCTTCATTTGACTTTTTTGTTATTTAGTCGATTTCTTACTATTTATATCCAATGTTAGATCTGTTTTTAGGGTTTCATTTATGTATTTTTGATGGTGACTAATCTTAGTCTTTGTCATATTATTGGCTTAATTTAGACGCTAACATTTCTTGCTGGATATTTTTATTTTGAATATCAATCTATCTCTCAATTAGAGCTTTCCATGGTCTTCAAGTATTTTTATCAATGTCAAAATAGTGAGTTAAAATATTTCCCCCTTTTATTTCTATTATAGTACTTGCATAGACACTTAATTTAGTCCAATGCTGTTCTTTAGTACTGTTTATTATACCTTATGCAATGCTTGATATGCAAATTTATTTAATTAGATCTAATAAATTCTAATTTTCATGATAAGGAGAAGTGAAAGATTTATTTTTCTAGAAATAGGTAAACATAAAAAGTGCTTGATCTATATTCTTAATTTCCTCAGCTACGCTAGCAGGATCATATATTTATTTTAACGTTCCTCTACTATATTTTGGCTGCTCTTTTAAAGTAGCCTAACTCATATTAAAAATTTTAGTTGCTTACCCTATAAAAAAGGTAGTCTTGCATGACTGGCTTCCATTTACTATTTTGATATGTTAAGGAGATATAAAGGAGTTTTAAAATTTTTTGATTTGCTGCTCTTCGAAGTTGTTGTTAAGCTATGGAGTTAGCAAATACTTCTACTAAATGTTTTCTATTTTAGACATTTGCTCTAAATGGATTTAGCATCCTACTTATATTAAAATCAGAATGTTCTTTATAGTTTCTTATAAGTCCATTTCCTTCCTACTGTAAGCATGCTCTTGAATGTAATTTCATAAAGGCTCAAAGTAAGAACTGAAGGTGCTTAAGATAATACTTTTTGCTTGCTATAACTTTTCAGATAATTTTTGAATTTATTTCTATAGGGCTATATTTATGCTTTGCTCTTGCTTTATTGAGCATAAGTTAACTCTTCCCAAAAATGCTGGGCTAAGTTCCTTGATACTTTCAACTTCAAAAATGAATTTAGGATTTCCAAAGATTTACTGCTTAGTAGCATTATTAAGTATTAGCTATTTTTAATCAAATATAGGTATCAAATTATCTAGTCAAGAGTCAAATTTTTGAAACAGAATTCAATCATTATATGATATTTAAGAGTCTGAAGATAATTTAATTATTGAATGAGCATCTTATATATCTATTACATTGAAAGAGCAACTCCACATGCTATTAGTTCACCCTCTGGAAGTAGACTCGTCCTCATCAGAAGAATTATCATTGCTCTTATTTTCTCCTAACTATGCTTCAAGCATATCTTAATAAGAATTATTCATTTGCAATATTAAATTTGATAATCCTGATTGTAAGTCATTTCCTAATATTTAGGCTCCTAGTTTGGAAAAAAATACATGAATGTTAAAATCTTTCGTATAAGATGAGTTGTGCATATATTTAGCGACTGCTTTTATTAATGATGATTTCCCGCTTCCAGTTGGACCTGCTATACAAATAGGTAACTTGCTGAATCTTAAAAATTTAGCAAATTAATTTGCTTTCTCTATCATTTAATCTGTTATCTCTAGTTTTAATGTTGAAAACACCTTGCAAATTTATAATTTTATTTGCTTACGTCAAGATAATTTATCAGTTAAAGGTTTTTGGAAAATGCTAGTAAGAATAGTATCTAAAGATTGAATTTCAAAGTCAGAAAGCTAAGGAATAAGAAGTCTCCTTATTACATTTACTACTATTTATTCATCATCTTCATACTCAAACTTGGTGTTATCAATATTTTTCTGAATTTACTCAATTATCATGCTCATAAACCTACTTATATTGCCTATTTTTAAGCCTATTTTATCCTCTTTTATTATTAAATTTTATTATTGAGCTTGATTGAATATTAGAGCTTGGAAGTTATTCTGCAAAATCTTTAAGCATTAAACTGCTTTAAGAGAGGTTTACACTGAGTTAGACATTCCTAAGTAAACTAATTAATTTCTAAAGATGATTTCCATATCAGGCATAGCAAAGCCTATTTCTCTAAATCTGTAAGTTAAATTAGTTTTATTCAAAGTATTTCTAGTGGAAGTTATGAAAACATTGCATTTGTTTGCTCTAAGCTTATTTTCACCAACATAAATAATAGATTATGTCTTATCTGTTACTAAAGCATTATGGAGTTGCCATATTGATTGACTCAATAAGCTTGTCATTTCTATACTAAGATTCTCTGCATTGTCGAACAAAAACCAATAGTTACCGTTTACTATGAACTAAAGTTATCTTTAAAAGCTTGAATAATCTGGTTAAACTCTGCAGTCTCATATTTACAACTATTTACCACAGAATTAGGCGCAAGTTTATAAAGAAAAGGTTTTTCCTCCACTTCCAAATAAGTAAACACCTAAATGATTCTTAAAAGCTGCAAGTATATTAAAAAGGATTTTTTCTGTTAAGGGAGTCATACATTTCACTTAACTGGCCTGAGGCTAAAACTCTCATCCGTAATTGCTTTTATAGAATAAGCAGGAGCAAATAAGATCAAAGATTTCAAATTACTTTATGGGAATTTAAGAAAATTTAAAGTTCATAAGTAAGGAAGAATCATTTTCATCCTCAGTTTAAACAGTTGTATCTTTTTCAAGACTAAATTTAATTTTTGGTAACAGTTAGTACTTAAAATCTTATAATGTAATACTTTTATTTTCAAGAGATGAGTTAACAATATCTAAATTTCATAAGCAAAGCATAATCCATTATTAATACATATTTCTATTAAAGTTCAGATCATCTTATTTGAAATTCCTGTACTTTAAATCATTATTCTTCCAAAATCTTCTCTAGCAAAGTTGAATCATATCTTAAATTAATTTTTGCAGGTTTGTTTTCAGCATAACTAAAAGCTAATTTTCGTTATTATTCTAAAAGTTACGAACCGAATACTCTAAGTCTTGAAAGAATTTAGCTTGATGAGCAATAAAATGAGGCTAGAAATTATTTGCAGCTAACCTAGTATCTTAAAACAGTTCTGTAGATGCTCAATTAATTAAAATGGCTCTAACATAGTTTTTCAAAGTTTTCTTTTATTCCTTTATTATTTTATCCAAAATTATCTCCTTTTCTAATTGTTCTCCCTCTTCATTCTACAATTTGATAGGAGCACTTAATGCTAACTCGTTTACTATATTTATTTAATTGTGATTAATTATTATGTTTGTGAGGCCAGGAAACACTTCTTAAACAGGTCAGTAGTTAGAGTCAGGCTTATATAGCAAGAATAGAAATATTTGCTCGTCTGAAAATAAGCAAAGCTCAGCACAGCTTTCCCGCTTTAAATTTAAAAATTTGTTTAATTCTTTTTTAAGTTTTTGTGCCAAAAGATTATTTTCCTCTATAATTTACAGAGTAGAAACTTTGAACTCCTTAATAGAAATGTTTTATATTTTTATACTTCTTTTCTAAGCTTAGATATTTTTGTAGGAATTTCTTATAATTTCCTTAAATTATTAGTAGAAATTTCTATTCTGATTATAGAAAGTAATCATAACATTTTTATAGGTGTTATGGAAGTTATCCCAAGTTATATTATGACTATTATCTATTTTCTTTTTTATTTATGGAAGGATGTAGAATGGATAAAGTAATATTCATGTTTCTTGCATTTTTAAAGTTTCTTAGATAATTTTCTTAATTATTTTGATGTTTATGTATAGTAAATTTACTTTGTTTTTAAGTCTTTTAACGTATCTTGTATTTTATAGCATGTTTTTAATGCTCACCTCATATTCCTAGAAAAGATTTGTAAAATAAACTCCGTTGGTTATTAAGAAGCATCCTGACTCTTCTTTATACTCTTTCATATCAATTTGTAAATTTTCTAGGGATTTCTTTATTTTCTAAGCAGCTATATCAATCTTTTGTTCATGCTATGCTACAATAGCTATATAATCTATATAAGCTAAATGCTGTAAAATTGTTTGCTTTTATATTAACTTTTCAAGGGTTATTTAATTAAACTCTGACTTTGTGTTTTCTTCTTCATCGGAATAATCTTCTTCACATGATGACTCTTAAGAAATTATGTTTTATACCTGAACTTAGCTTGCTTGTGCTTCAGTTAATTATTATTCCTAAGAATTAGATTCATTTTAGTTATTTTCCTATTTTTATTGTTCTTAAGTCAATGCAAGAGCTAGAGCATCGCTTTCATCTATCTTTTTATAAATTTTCTTTCAATGGTAAGGTTTTATTGCATCACTCCTTAACTTTAAAATAATAGGAAGAAACTTTTCGAAATTATTAAGCTATTGTCTGTAGAATGTAATCACATGGGATATCTAATTCACTCTCTTAAATTCACCATCCAACTAATTTAGTAAGTTATAGCCAAATCCTAAGCATGCTGACACTTCTTCAGGAATTAACTTCTAAAAGGGTTGAGATTTTCATTTTTCCTGAGATTTTCTCCAGTTATCTGCAAATGACCATAAGTCATAGTATTTTTGGAAGTCAGATTCAAGCTAGTTTAAATTGGAGAAATCAGTTAACTTAAATCCTAGTAACTTTTCCTAGTTATTATATAGAATAGCTCTTTCTTTAAAACTAATGAGATCTTGCAAAATTCCATTTGCCTCAGAAGCATAAAGATTTGGATGCTAGATATCAGTAAAGTTCTCAAATTATTGTATATCAAGTTCTTTTTGCTCAATTTCTTACTTAAGTTTAGCAATTTAGTTTTTAACTTACTTTGTGTAAAATGGTGCCAGCTGCTAGAGCCTTTCATAACCGTGTTATCGCACTTTGTTTAAAATGTTTTCTCATTTATAGGTGCAGTAAATATCATAGACTTTATCAGTTTTGTACTAGAACTCTTAAAATATTCTGAAAATGTTTTTGCAATCCTTGATGTCTTCTTTGATAACAGCATAGTCTTATAAATCTTTTTCTTAGGAAATATATTCTTTAAGTTCTACGAACAGTTCTAAGTTATCCTGAGGCTCTGTTTCTAACTTTCTAATTATATATTTATATTTTTCTTCGCTCTCTTTAAGTACAAAATCGAGTACGTCATTAACTGAATTGAGTGTAGTTTATATAAAAGCATCAGCTTAAAAGCTTAAATCCTTTTTTATTACAGTTAAGTCCACTTAAAGCAATCCAATAGCTATCTAGTTAGGAATATATTTTTAAATAAACTACTAGTCTTATTTTATTATTCGTAATTCTAAGCAAAGACTATTGTAATCAGCCTAGTGGTGCTTAAGAAGTTTTTCAATCAATTTTTCTCCTTGAAATTCTAGAATATAATCATAAGTTCGTAAAATAGTTATCAGTGAATAAAGAGGCTAAAAGTTTTGTATTAAAAGCGTATCTAAATCTACTAAAAATTAATTAAACTGATTTTTAGCATTTGAAGCGCCAAATTTTTAGTATTTTTGCTGAGGTAAATCTAGTTCATCCATCTTTCCAGCTAATATCTCTTAAGAAATCAATTAAATCTTTTTTAAGCTTTATAATTTTTTTAAAGGGTCTTTGATAAGTTCCTTTAATTCAAATTCAATTTCACTTAGTTTAGGACTAAATAATATCTTCTAATCATTTTCATCTTGCAGATATTTGTAAACTACTTAAGTTACGTTTTTGAATTTAATTTCTTCTTTATCAGATCAATTTGATTAAATAATATTTTAGCTATTTTACTGCTATAATGTTTAATCTTTTTTGATATTTTCCTTTTCTACTTATACTTATTAAACTGTTGTCTAGTTTAATTATGACTATTTCCTACTTTGCTAAATGAATTATTTCGAAATTCTTTATTTTTAGGTATTTTCTAAATTAAGTTCTTTTTAATTGCTTTACTCTTGATTCATATTTTTTTGCAATTCAATAATTTATTAGATTTTATTTTCAAAATGCATTTTCCTTTTTATTTATCCTATGATTAGTATCTATTCTTTCTATTTTTGATCTTTGGTCTCATTTATATTTTAGTCCTTATTATTATTATCTTAATTCTTAGAAATACTTAAATCTGAGTTGTTCTTTTAAGACATGATAGATCTAAATGAGAATATTAATTAAATTTTGCCTTTTTCATCATAACTTCTTACTTGGTCTTGTTCTTCAGCCTTTTATCTAACTTTATCTGCATTAGCTTTATACAAATCAAGAAGGTATGGAATCTTTTTGATTTTAGATTGGTAGAAGTTATATTTATTTTTTGTTTTTTTCTATCTTATAATATGTCATCTGCTAAATATATTTATTAATATCAATGGTGTTGTTATGCTACTTTAAGGATCTATCTCACTTCAGATTCCTGTTTCTTCACTTAAAATATGGCTATAAAGCTCCCTAGCATTGGCAAGAAGTTATTAGTAAACATCGTTATCGAAATCTTAGAAAACTAAAGGAGGATCATATTACATAAACAGCTTTGATTATTGTTTAGTTCTCCTCTCTGCTTGTAATTAAGACAAATGATAAGGATAGTACAAAGGTAGTTAAGTATGATATTTAAGAAAGTTTCTTTTCAATTGTTGGAAAGAAGCTTAAATGTTTAATTTAATCAAGTGATCGATGAAGATGTTGCAAATATTCATAATTCGATTATATTTACTATAGACTTGATCAATGGATAGCTTCTTAACTTCTTTTCTCATATATTTATCAATTGTTACTTAAACTCTCTTTATTATAAATGCTATTTACTGAACCTATTTCTTTAATCCTTATTTTACTGAAAGGATAAAACCAGGCAAAAGTTGAACTAGTTTTTCAGTCATAATATCGTCTATAACTTGATAAATGTGAAAATTTAGTATATCTCTTTGTGTAAGAAGTATAGGAAGATAATTTCTGCATTGATAAAATTCTTTTAAAATAAAGAAATTCTGAAAAGAGCTTTGGTTTAGTTTGAACTTTTCATTGCTATATTCACTTCCGTAAGAAATTTCTAAACCTATTAAATGTCTCTTTATTAGTTCTTCATTTTTCCTATCCAATATGTTAGATGTAGAATTATCACCTGCTTTGAAAGAGTCGAAATAAAATTTGTAGGAGTTCAAGGAATAATGATCTTTAACTTCTTAGTTCAATTAATCCAAAGTTTTTATATCTTATGAAAGCTTATCTCCAACTTTGAGCTGTATGTTCAAGAAATGTTTTTAAGGTATAGTCATTTCTCTAGTATCATTTTCAATTGCTAATTGCATTCTACCTGCATATCTGATTTAACCTACTATACTCTCTCGTCTAACATTAGCTTCTAGTCATCTCTCCTCTATTTCTTTTTTGTTTTCTTCTGAAAACATTAAATTCAACCTACTAACTTGCTTTTATATCTTGTTGTTTTCCCATTAAATCAAATATCTTTTAGTTGCAGGATTATAGTTAAGAATTTTACACTTTTACCATTCCATTCTCCCATCATTAAAATATCATCTAGAATAGCCAGGTTAAGGACCTTCAGATAAAAGTTATAAAGTTTAGGGAGAATCCGGCTAAGGATCAAATAGTTCGATGGGGAAGAACTATGACTTTTCTAGTTATTTTTTAGTAACATTTTCACTTATTAATGACCTATCTCTCTATTAAGCCTTTTCAGTTTTGAAGCTAGTATTAGTTACTTGAGAAGGTTTTATATTAAAATTTTATTGATTCTTTACTATTTATTGAACAGTCTTCTTATCTCCTTTCAAAATTCCTGATCTAGAAGCGTTGATTAAAGGCTTAAGCTTAGATTAATTACTTTTGACTTTTGCTTGTAGGCTTTATATTTTTTAATCTCTACTTCTAATTTCACTTACATTAAGTGATAAGTCCCTATCAGTTTAGAGTGGCTTTTCTAAAGTTAAATTTCGTCTTGATAAGTCAAATGAACTTAAATCATTAGTCATTGTTAGATTAATATCTTATTCCAAAGTTCTGTCTGTCATAAACGTTTAAGACAATAACTTTAGCTCTTAATTTGCTTTAGAGACATTATTAATGTTTTGAAGTCCATATCGCTCACTAAGGAACTGCTCACTGATTTTTTACACTTCGTAATCTTTGAGTTTATCAAAACCTTGAATTTACCTTACTTTAAAATCCATAACTTAATATAATTAAAGAGAAAAGCCTAATTATTTTAAAATATGTTTGCTAGTTCAACGTACAGTCTTTAGTTTAAAATAGTAAGCAATATATAATATTACTACTTATTGGATTCTTGCTTACTTTAATACATCTACTAGTTCATTTTAAAGCTATTAATATGTAAGAAAGAAATTACCAACTTCTTTACTATTTATCCTATTCATCCTGCTCAATTTTACTTTTATTTTCTTTTTTTACTAAAGCTGTTTCAGCTTTTTGCTCAACTAGAAGTGAAGCTGTAGAGCAATATAAATAGACTAAAATTTAAATTTTAGTTTAAGAAAAAATGAAGGCAAATAAATGGATTTAGTTAAGTTATTAGTGAATGCTATTGATTTAAATGATTTGAATTAGTTTATAAATAAACTAGCCTCCATATTTAAATTAAACATCTACTATTTAAGCGAACTTTATTTTTGATATTATAATAAAAACTATATACCTTAGTTCACGTTACTTGGAAGCTTGTAAAAGGCTTAGTTTTAAACGTGTAAATTAAAGAAGAAGCTAATCTGAGTGATGTAAATCACTTCGTTCCTGCTTCTCACATTAATATATAATATACAAATTTTCAAAAGAAAGTAAGTTTGAAGTTAGAGTTAGAAGGATTAAATAAAGTTAACTTAATATTTTTCTTTTTAGTTTTAATAATAAGCAACAAGTATTTTATATACTTATTCATATCAATCATCTCCAATTCTAGTCCTAAAGAAATATTTTCTCCTATTTACATACTTTTAGGCTTGCTTATATCTAGTATATTATATAGTCTTTGCTCTAACAATTGGAGTAAACAATGTAATTTTTAAAACGAAGGCTTGATGCCTTTAAGGATTATATCTTCTTTATAAGTTTTATTAAATACTTGAAGAATGTCTTTTGCTTCATCTTATTTAAGTATTGATGTAGATTAGGAGTCTAAATACATTAAAATAAAGTCTTTTCATCTATGGCATCTATTTTATTGCTAATTAGCGAAGGAGATGAAGAATTCCCTTAAATATATTTTTATCCTAGCAATATCTTCTTAATAATAGAAACTTACTTATAAGCAGCAAGGTTTACTTATAATGTACATGCTAGTAGGCATTTTAGGAGATAGTAGATTGAAGTAGTTTTATTAAACTAAGTCCATCTTAATTTTACTAAATCCCTAATTTTTTTCATAACTACATCAACACTAATAAAAGGATCTTAATGACTACTTATAAATATTAAACAAACAAGCTACAATTATAACTTTAGGAGAATGCTTATGAAATAGTCAATATATTTAAACTAAACACTGTTATGTCAGAACTAGAACATCATTAAAGCTTATAAAATGCAAAGCTATTATTTTAACTAAAATGATTATATAAATAAAGTTTCTTAGTTATAGTATAAAATAAAATTGCTATAAAGTAAAATAAGAGGTTTTAAGTTAGTTATTATAGGATTAAATAAGGATAATTTAAAAGGGAAAGCTTAGTATTTAATGTTATAAATAAAAAGTGACATTTTAAATATAAAAATCTATCAGCGTGTAGATGAATTTTCCAAAATTCCAGAATGTGAGCCAGAGCTTGCTACTGTAGCATTTGGATCTTAGATAGTAGCAAGTAAAAGAGTTTATGATGTTTTAAGAATCATTCCGTTTGCGATTTCAACCTCTTCGTTCAAATAGAGCCAAGTTCCATTAGTACTAGGTTTATTTTTGTGTCCATCTATTAAAATCCATTAATTTTCTTTTTGTTCAATGGTGGCTTAATATTTACTTAGCAAACTATCATCAATCTGTACGTCACAGTTAGCCATTCTTCCTAAAACAATTTTCTATTCTTTTCCAGTAAAGTAACTATATATAAATTCCTTACAAAACTTCTCCTGTACTTGGACCACCAAATAATTTAAGTCTCAACTTTGGCAAAACTGAACCTTCAGAATCACTAAAAGCTCGAGGATCTAGGGAATCTCTTACTAAGTTAACGACAACGAAACTTTCTCCTAAATTTATTAGGTGATTATCTTGTAGAGTTAATGGAAAGCTCAGTCTTACAAATACTCCATATCCAATGCCTAAATCCTTTACTTTATAAATACTCTTTTCAGTATCATACCATATAACGAAATGCCTACCTCTATGCTTTTCATTAGTTTCTTTAGCTGGAATAATTAAATCGTTTATAATAGGTTGTTGAGGATCTTCTTTCTTAGGCTTTAAATATTTTTTACATCCTGCATATATATACCCATCTAGGTTTTTTCTTTAAGTTCCTTCTAAATTTAGCGGATTTATTAAAAAAATTACTCCTTTTTTAAGGATCGTTGAACTGATAACTTTTAGTCTTAGATTAGATACTTTTCCTACAAGGCTTTTCAATTTTTCAACTCTTTAAGCTTCGTTAATTTTATCCTTTGAACTAGAAACGGAAACGGCACGGATATGCTAAATCATGGCTTAATTTTCTTCCTTGGCTTAACTTATTTCTAAAATAGGCTTCTGCTCTTAAACTGATTATTCCAATTTTCCAGCTCCAAGTTGAGTGTGGTCGTAAAGTCTTTTAGAAGAAGTAAATCCAGTCTAAATAAAGAACTTACACTGTCATTGCTTTATTACTATGATGATATTTAAACTTCTTCACCTATTACTTCCTTCTGAGCCTCTGAACTACAACATGGTTGATTTTTGCATGTATTTCCCATTTTTATTATCCTGCTTTTAGATGAAATTAATAACTAAGTCAACAAGCAAAATACTTAAAGCACTAGAAAGATATGCTTAATTTAATAATTATCATAACTTATCACATTAACCTTTACCTTGAAAATAATAGCCTTTACTACTCTAATTTGCATTATTGATGCATTTCTAATTCATTCTCAAAGTCCTTCTCTTTTATTTATAGTAGTTTCTTAGAAGCTTTATCAGTAGGAATATTAAATAAAATATATGGAACTTAGAATAACTAGCGCATAGTTAACTAGCAAGTTAAATGTAATGATGGTATTTATAGTTTTTATTCGGTTTTATATTAAATTAAAGCCTTTTTACCTCTTATCCTTATACAGGTTATAATCTATAAATCATTACGCTTTACAGATTTAATTAAGCTTATTAGCGAAAATATTAAGTTAGTAGGAAAACAACTGGAAATAAAAGAATGAAACTATAGAATTATAGTAGTAGCTTAAAAGTTTCCAATTAGGCTGGTAATATTAACTAAGCAACTATAATGAAGAGTAAATAAAGTCTATTTGTAAAGCAATAATACAATCTATTTATCTTTAAATCATTTATTAGGGAATAATAGTCATTAATAAGAAATTTAGTCTTAAAATATCTAGTCAAGCTGCTTAATTGCTTAATCTATAAAATAAAATTGAGATAGGCATTATAAAATTAACTTAGAAGCGTTTAATATAATAAATTATTTAAAAATCAAAGGTATCATATAATAAGTAAAGCTATAAAATTTTAGTCTTACTTATGTCCTGGAAATAGCTAAAACTAAGCATTAAAGAGTTTGTTTAAAATAATATTGAACGAATTAAAGTTTTTAAAAAGGAAAGAGAAATATAAGTATATGAAATAATGGAGATCTATTAATGCTAAGCTAAATACTTAATCTTATATTGAAATATTTAATAAATAGCAATAGCTTATTACATCAATTTTAGTATTTCATAGATTATTTGCAACTTAACTTAAATGGTAACTGCTAAATAAAAGTAATTTAAATAGTTCCTAAGGTATAAAATCTGATAATTTAGCTAATTAGAGGAAATTTAGTTATAAACTAGATTATATTTAATAATCTTCTTTATAGCTATATTTTATTATCTAGCCAGTATTAATTAAGAGTGCTAGTCTGAATATATCACTTCTAAATTTAGAGTTCATTTTGCTTTGCCTTAGTGTTTTGTACTAATAGAACAAATTAAATTACTCTAATATTAATTTAGATTGCTTATTAAGAATATAAAAGTCTAAGTTCAAATGGTAATAAAGATCTGTAGAATTATTTAGTTAGCTTAGCTATTTTTTAAAGAACAAGTATATTAATAGTGAAAAAGCATTTAGTCTTATAGTAAATGATAGTAAAGAAGATAAGTAATAGTAATAAATATTATAAGAAGTTAAATTATTAGAATTCTCTTTGTTCATTAATCCATATTCACCTTTGATTTAATAGGATTTAAAAACAGCACTAACATTACCCCAAAGAAGCTTGAAAACAAAGGAAGACATGTATTAGCAGATATAATGAACATAGCATGTCCTTATTAGAAATATGTGGTTTCCATTAAATATTTTAAAGCTAGTCCATCATAAATTTTCCCTGCAATTTAATAAAAGGCATACACGAAGCTTCCTCCTTTTTAGTCACTCACATAATCCGCTATCATAGTTTGGCATGTAGATATCTAGGTACTGATTCCTAATCCTGTAATAAAAACAAGTGGATATATCGGAAGGGCAGTTTAAAATTAAAAAAATAGCATGCATATCATTGTAATATTGATTAAAACAGCTCCTAGTAAAAAGATATTCTACTTCCTAAATTTTTATACCCATATACGAAGTAAATAAGCTGCACACATTGATCCTAAACAAAACGAAATTGAAACCAAAGCCATTTCTACGGGAGTTTCTGAATTTCCTTTAGAGAGTCCCATACCATGAACGAGGTAGAAAGGAAGCAAGCTGTTAAACATTGTATTGCAAAATCTAGCTGAAACGAATATTAAGCACATAATCCAAAATTTGGAATTTTTGAGCCATATCATAACTGAGATAGAGGATTCTTTTTTAGTTTCCTGCTTCTATTTTTCATTTTGAATTGAATTCTTTTTTAACTGTGCCTATCGTATCAGTTCAGGTTCATCTATAGTAAAAATGAAATTTAAACTTGTGAGAATTCCTAGGCAAATTATAAAATAGCTCAAAATTCTAAATTGAGTTATTTGGTCACTAACTATTGAAAAAACAGAAGTAGCAACACCTTATACTAGCAAGGTAGAAGTGAAGAACAAAGTAGCTACATTCGAAATTAAGTAAGTTCTTCTTTGTATATCAAGCGTTATAAGAGGTAACATAGATTAGAAGACCAAAAAGCAACTAAAACCAAAATTTCCAATAGTCATAGCAAGAATATATTACTACTCTCCAGTAATATAAGGACAAAAAAGACAAGGAGATAAGACCACATAATTAAATAAGGTAAGTATGAAAGTTCCTATTATATATAATGGCTTTTTTTATCCGATTCTCGTATTAATACGATCAGCTAAAAATCCAACAATCAAAGTACCAATTGAATCACTTATTTAACCAATCAACATTATTTAACCTACATTTTCTATTTTTCCTACTTCTTTAAAGAAATAAGGTAAGTAACACCAATAGACAGCATTTGAAAGATCAGGGTAAAAATTACCAAATGAATAAGCAAAGATGTGTTTCTTCTATAAACCGTCTTGATATTTGTATTACATTTTTAATTTAAAGAATAATACTAAGCTCATTAATAGCTACCTTTAAATAAAACTGCCTCCTATTTACTAAATCTTTATAATCTGATAAATTACTCTTCTTTATTAGCCTTCTTTTATATATTTCATTTTGCAAGATAAACTAAACATTTAAATGTGTCTACTAATATTAAAAAAAAATAAGTTTCAGTATAAAAGGAATCAAGCTAATTAACATTAGGAAAGTAAAAACTTATAAAGCTAAACTAAAATAAACTAATTAAAAAATTTTATTAGTCCATTATTATAATTAGCATTAAATAGACAAGAAAATTAGCTTCCTTCTTTATTTAAAGCTAACATAGAGATTGGACTAAAATATTCATAAAAGTCGAAAATTAGCAATAGAATTAGTAATGAAATTAAGAAAAAGAATTAAAAAATAAATTAAATAGCATATTTTAATAGTTTTTAATTAATATTCTTTATAAGAAATGTAATAATAACTAGATAATTAATCTATCAATCAGTATTCTATTACATCTTTATGTTATTAAGATCTTTCTTACGATCTTAAATTTTATATAAGACTTCGTATTGATCACTTCTTATTAAATATGAAGATTGATATTTCTATTAATATAAAATAGTAATTTCTTTAGCTAAATTATTTAAATATTTTAAGAGGCTTCTTTTTACTAAATAATATAAATTTAAAACTTATATGAACCAAAAATAATAGTGAGGAATAATAAGATATAGAAAATCTAAGCTAACTTAAAAAATAGAATTAAGATTTTTATAAACTGAAAAATCTGTATTCATTACTTTAGGATCATTCAATTCATATTAGGCTATTTTCTATCTCTAAGAAACTTACAACATAAAGAATATTATTTTTATAATATAAAAATATTGATGTCGGCCACAGTCAGTATAACTAGTATTTAATCTAGTGCAATATTTAATGTATTGCGAGTAATCTTGCATTAGATGCCTAGCAATATGAAAGTTTGATTGACGGGCCTGTTAATGGCTTAATTACTAACTCTTTTTTTGGATTTTATTCAAGAAGACTCGAACATTTGTTTCAAAATTCAAGAATAATCTTTGATAACCAGATTCCCATTTGAAGAAGCTGATGTAACCCAATATACAGCTAGAATGACAAAAAGAAGTATGAGAACACTTTTTTTATTATTAACAGTAATATTGAATGAGCTATTCCACAACGAGGTGCTACACGCTTTATAATCATATTTATTTATCAACTAAAATTTAAGAAATGCTTGCTTCTATGTATTTTCAACCAGTTCTAATTGCCCATTTTTTATGTGAATTATTATCGTTCTCTCCATCTGACTTAGGCCTCTTCTGTCTCAAATTCTTTTTTGTAGATTCCATTGCTATTTGTATAAACTATTGCTAATTCTCTTATTTCTTAAGTCTTTTATTGCCAGAGCAGTGCTTTGCTAAATGTTGAGAAGAACTGGATCATCAGTCACTCTTTATCTTCTATTTTGGAAGAATAAAATTCTAAATTTTTTCCAATCTGATTGTTATCTCAATTCTTCAAATTTTCATCTAATCATTTCTTGAGTATTCACGATATCTGTGCTAGTGTTTTCAATAATCATTGGAACTTCTTCTGTTAAGTTGGATTAGGAGTATATTATTGTTATTTTGTTATTACTTTATTTTGAATAAATAACTTCCGTAAAAATGTAATTTCTAAGGACAGATGTTCAATATAAGTCGGCAGTTTTCTTATTCTATCTGAAGAGATGTAAATTATCTCATTTTTCTTGCTGAGAATTTCTTAATTTTGCTATACTATTCATATTCAAATTCATTTTCCTGTTCGATTATATATGCAATATCTAAGTTTCCTTGTAGTTGTTAGCTTTGATTTGATGAAAAAGATTCAGATGACTTTTGTTTTTTTCCTTTTATTCTGACTTAACTCCTAGCCTTTCTTTGCATAACTTTTGAATTTTTGTTATTCTTCATTTTTGTGGATGCTTTAATATCTACATCATATATAAAAGAATTGACAAATGGATAATACTTAATCTACAGTTAACGAAAGAAATTTATGGTAATGATGAAGTTATTTATCTTCTTTGCTTAGTTCACTTATTATTTAGAGTTTCACTAAGGTTACTTAAGTTTGGTTTAAAGTAAAGAGTTTAGCAAAAAAATAAAGCAAAAAAAGAATATTTTATTGTTTAGAAAAAGTTTGAAATAAATAGAAACAGTTAACTAAAGTAAATAAATCATAATTCAGACTAAATTGCATTAATTTTCTTTATCTGAAAGGCAGTTGCTAGCAAGGATTTTTATAAGTTGAGTTAATAATAAGCTCAAATATTTAACGAAAAGAAATCTAATGCATTTATCAAGTGAGGAAACTAAAGCTTTTAGATAATAAGAATTAATAATCAAAGAAGCAAGCAAAAGAAACATTTAAAATTTAGAAAGATTAGAGCATAAATAAGAAAATTAGCTCGAAGAGGAAGTTGAAATTAGAATTCTAAGACATAAGAGTAAAATGAATGATTGATGGCGTAAATAATTTAACAGTTGTTCCTATTTTTTACAATAAAGGAATTGCTGGTCAATGATAAACTCTCACTTGCTTACCTAAGTCTCTATTCATCATTTTCTCTATCTCTGTAATACTTAAATCATAGTGCAAGGCCAAAACACAAAATCAAGCAATGAAGGACAATCCATATCATTAAAAGAATTTAATCAATATCTAAAATTGACATCTTTAATTTTATTAATTGCTCTAAGCATGAAATTTTATAATTTTAAGTTTATAAGAAAAGCTATTTAGTCAAATTATTAGCTAAACTAATTGTTACTGTTTTTAGAATTAAAATAGAACTATCTTGTAGAGCTTAATATTAAATGATAAGAGTATATTGTCTAAATAAAGTTCTATATATACTTATTAAGATTGATACTATAAATTTAATTTATAAATATATAATCAACATGCCGTCAGAAGAAACAAGGCTCAAGAAATACTAATATTGGACAAAACTTTGGCGTCTTTGTGAAGAACATGAGTAAGTACTTGTGGTTTCAGCTAACAATGTAGGATCAGCTCTTATGTAAGAAATTCGCCATGCTCTGAGAGGGAAAGCTGAAGTTTTAATGGGTAAAAATACGATGATACGAGCAGCCTTGAAACACAGATTAACAGAGCCATCTCCAAAAGATCTTGATTATGCATAGAGGAAAGAAAATTGGACTCCACTAGAAAGAATATAATCTCTTATAAATCTTACTCAATTGAATGTTGGATTTATATTTTGTAAAGCTTCAATAAATGAAGTAGCAGATATTATCAAGAGTAAGAAAACTCCCGCTGTTGCTAGACCAGGAACATTTGCACCCAGTGATGTGTATATAAAAGCTGGACCAACAGGATTAGATCCTAATTAAACTGGTTTCTTTTAGGCTATTGGTATCTCTACAAAAATTGTAAAACAGCAAATTGAAATTTAGAATGATGTCAAGATCATAGAAGAAGGCAAAAAAATAGGATAAAGTGAAGCTGTATTGCTCTCAAAATTGAATATTAAGCCCTTTAGTTATAGTTTAATTATTGAACATGTATACGACAATGGAAATATTTTCAGTCCAGCAATTTTAAAAATATCAGAAACCACTATTTTGGAAAAATTCCAAAAGAGTGTTCAAAGTATGGCGGCTTTATCTCTAGCAATAGGATATCCTACAGCTGTATCAGTACCACACTCAATTATGAGTGGATTTAAAAATCTAGTTTCTATTAGTCTAGTAACAGGCGTAAACTTCCCATAAGCTTAGGCATTAGTAGACATGGCTAAAGATCCAAGTAAATTTGCAGTAAAAGCTTAGGAGTCTACAAAAGTAGAAGTCAAAAATGAGGAGAAAAAAGAAGAAAAATAGGAGAAATAGGAAGAGCCAGAAGTAGATTATGGAGCTGGTGGCCTATTTGGAGAAGAAGAGTGGTGAAAACAGTAAAATTTTTAAATAAATCTAACTAATAATGATTAAAAGATCACTTATTCAATACTAAGCATTATTAAGCAACTGTTATCACATTACATACAATTTATCTAGCCTGACTACATTCTGTAAGCTTTATATTATTAAAAGCTTTGTAAATACTATAAAATATTATTTAATTTAGCTATTTAATATGCTAATTTGCATTAATAAGTAAAATTATGCATAATAATTATATAAGTGTTAGTTTTATTAATTTAATTAGTCATATTAGGCTTTCATGTGCATGTAAGACTTAATTGTGTATTTTAATAATTTCTATCATAAAATAATTAAGCCTAAATTTTTAATTATTTCTTATTGTATCAACTATAAGAGAAGTTATTGAATAAATTATAGTTCTACTCTTCTAAAATTTTAGCATTAAGAATCAAAATACAACTTAGATTTTTTAGATAGGTAAATTTTATTCTACTTCTATAGAAAGCCTAAAATAGAAGGTGTAACAATAATAAAAAGTTAATATATATGAATTGATATTTGAATGATAATAAAGCAAATAACTTAAGCAAATATAATTAAATTAGGAGTTATTGCTTATATAATCTAAATAGGATTCAAACCTTGCAGTCATTTTATTTAAATAGTGGAATAGTTATTATATAAATACTACTGTGTCATAAAGTTCAAAAGTAGTTTGATTCATATATCTTTAGTCAAGTTTTGCATAAAAGGATAAACATTATTGTAAATTTAAAAAGAAAGTTAGTTCTGCCTTTTAAATAATTAAAGTCTATTTATTATATAATTATGCTATAAATAAATGCTAAAAATTTAAGTAAAAGCTGATTAACTATACAAAGCTGTAAAATAAAGAGATCAATAAAGTGAATAATATTAACTATTATTGTTAATAGGTTTTATAAATCAGAAACATTCAGATGATCTAGATCTTTCTATTTTTTGCTTTTTCTTAATCATTCCATTGTTATCTTCTACTTTGCATTTCAAAAGAAAATCACTTTCTTCAATGGGTTATCCTGTATTTGAGCCTTATTTGCCTTTTTTTACTAGAGCATAGTACCTATTTTTTATTTGATTCTCATTCCTTCCTATATTTAAAAAATACCTGCAAGTCCACGAGCTATTTCACTTCACTTGTTGCCAAGTATGTTATGAGAGCTCATTAAATATTCATCTTCTTCCTGAGTTCATTCACCCTCTAAAAAATGAAAATATTACTATTTAGCTTAGGGTCTAAGTGATTATTTCATCTTTCTCTACAATGTTTGCCTGTTCTAATATTTTGTCCTCCATGAATTTAATTATTAATAAGAGAAGCTACATCCTTTCAAGGTATTGGATTATTCTTTGTCATTATTTTATAAACTAATTCATCTTCTTCCTTAAGTCAGTTTATTCGCTTCCTCATGCGGTAATCGGGATTTTCTTCTTGTTTAATTGCATTGGGAGGTTGAATTAAAGGAACGAATACTTCATTTATTGTATCTATTTAGCAAGGAACCATGTAATATCCAGACAATCTGCAAGGTATATAATAATATTGAGTACTTTAACTACTTAAATTCATTTTATGAAATTAAGCTTAATCAATTTTTATTTTAGAGTTAATTACAATTACTAAACCTTATTCGCTATAACCCTAACTTGTCATAGCAAATGTCTTATTCATACTTATCAAAGCAGCAAACCCTTTATTTCCTTAATATTAAAGGACATTTCTTTACCTGTCTCTTTATTTACACTCCAATCTTATGAAAATAGACAATTTCCTTACGAGTATATCGAAATTGCTTAATTTAAAATTGATAAATAAAAAAGATATAATAATTATTTAAAAGTCATAATAAGAACTTTACAGTTAGGACTTTTAAAAGCCATAGAATAGAAATAAAGAGCTTATTAATTAAATAAGCTAATCTAATGAGAGTATCTAAAGAGCTACAGTTTGTTACTATATAATATTCTTCTAATTTATCAGTTACTATAAAATATAGTAGCTAAGCTCTAATTTAGATAGATAAACGCTTAGAACATCATATTAGAACCATCTCTACATAAATCAGCTTCAAAATTTAATCTTTAAAGAATTAGGATTAAAAGCATAATTGAACAACAAGCTTTCAAGCTCTTGAATTAATAATAATTTAATTGCTTCATAAAATTTACAAAGCTTAATATATTAAACAGATTAGAAGGAATAAAAGCTAAACTTAAGATATCTATAGAATTTAATTTACGCATTGATATAAGAGTAACTTTATAACTTGATGCTATTATCATATTTGTTTAGAATGTATTGTATAACCTTTATTTGCTTTATTAATAGCTAAATTAGGCTTTGGCTAAATATATTCTATTTGTATCTATTTTAAGTGCTCATTTATAATTTTAGTGTCCATAAACTTTAGATTATATGCTTGCTATTATAACATATTTATTAAATTCAACCAAAATTGATTTAAATGGAGAAATCTTTATACAAAACAGAAGAAGAGCATTTGAAGTTTTACCTTATATAAGTAAGAAAGGTATATAGTTTAGTAATTAAAAAGCTTAAAATAAATAAGAAATTGAAATGCTTACTAAATATAGCAATAAGACTAAAAACTATTATATTTTGCAAATCTTAATTATTACATAGAAAAACTAAAGCTTAAATATAAATAAGGCAAATTAATTATTTCTTAACCTCTGATATTAATTATCATTAAGTATTAAATTCTAGCCTTTTTAAAAGTATAATAGTTGGAATCAAATTTAATGCTATAAATAAAAAAGCAAATTAGTTGAAAATTATATAATTTACATATTTTTGCAATTTTTAGAACAGTGTTTGACAAAATAATGCAATAAAGAAATCTGTAACTTTTTTAAATAATCACGATAATAAAATAATAACTAGAAAATAATAATAGTAGCCAATCTTTTTATTTAAGGTAAAAGTTTATTTTTTATTTATGAATAATTAAAAATGCAGAGTTATTAGTATTTAGTATATATAAATAAAAGCTAGATAAAAATATTAATACATCCTTTCAAAAATTTTAGACTTATTTACTTCTTAATAATCTTTATTAAAAGCTATTTTTATCTGTTGAGTTACAATTATTTCAAACTTTTATTTTAATAAATAATTTATCTATTTGGATCATTTGCATTAGCAAAAGAGAAATAAAGTAATTATTTTAACTAAATACAAAATTAATTAAATTTCTTTAATTTTTTCACCAAAATTTCTTATTAAGATGAAGGCAATTTGCTATCATAGAAAGCATTTGATAAAATGCTTTGGATCTATTATTAATTTATGTTTAGCTAAAATCCTACTTATTATATTAGATAGAAGAGGAGATTCAACTATGATAATTATTAGTAGCTTAAATTATTAAATTGTTTATATATTTTATGAAGAAATGGATTTTAAGTTAAATAAAAATATGCTTAAAACATTCTAAATATCTTAAAAATATTGCATTGCCTTAATTTCTACATCAAAATAATATACTAATTAGGACATATTTTTAATGTTTAGGGACTATGGACAATAAGTTGAAAAGAAAAACATAAGCATTTAGACATTTTTAATTATAAAGATATAAAAGTATAATAAACTGATAATACTAAAACTCAACAATTTAGTTTTATTTTAAATTTGGCTATAAAATAAATGCATAATATGTATATTTTGCAATTAATTAATAAGTTTAGCTCTATAAATGTGAGCATCTATTTTTATTATTTTTATTTTTTATTCTATATAACAAATTAAAATGGCCTATTAGCAACCACCACCTGGAGGTTATCCTCCACCAGGGGGCTACCCACCTCCCGGAGGATATCCACCTGCGGGATATCCACCTCCGGCAGGATATCCACCTGCGGGATATCCACCTCCGACAGGATATCCCCCAGCTTCACCTTATCCTCCTACAATGGCACCAATGGCTCAACCACCAATGGGATATCCACCCCCAGGAGGTTTTCCCCCCTAAATGGGTTAGTATCCTCCACCTAAAACTTATGCAGGACCATACCCTGGGTAAGCTCCTGTATATCCTCCTGCAGGATATGCTCCTCCACCAATGGGATATCCTCAAAATGTATACCCTCAAGCAGCTCCTGTATATGTACAAGCAGTACCAACAGCTTATCCTGCTGGTTATCCTGGTTATAGACCAATGGGACGTCCAGGATGTTTCAAATGTGGTGGAACAGGATTTAAATTAAAAAAACCTGGTAAAATTTGCAAACTTTGTGCTGCCTCATAAGGTCGATGTCCTAAATGCAATGGAACAGGTTATAAATTCTCAAAAAAAGGATATAAAAAACCTTGTAAATGTATGAAATATAGAATGCATTACTGATCTGTAACATTTTAAACATTTCCTTTGAAATTAATTAGTTTCAATACAAGCATTTTCATTAATGTTTTCTTTATTTCTGAATAAATTTTCCTTATGTACTTCTTATTATATTGCTTCCTTATTTATTAAGCAAACTTATCAACATTCCATCCACATATTTAATAAACTACTTATAAACGCACTAAAATTTCTCTTTTATTAAGAAATAATTTAAACTATATTTTTCCTAAATCAGCTTAACTTTTAAAAGCTTGTCAGCAATTTCTAAATCTTAAATTACTCCAACTAGATATCTATAGAGCAAATTTAATCAAATAAATTCTAGTAAATGTTTAAAATTAGCCTTGGTTAATTAAAATTCAAATAGCAAAATTTGAAAGTAGAAGCGTAAAAATAATTATAATACATCTTCCAATTTAAATGATCACTAATGAAGTATTTATTAATCTAGTAAAGATTTAATTAATGTAAATGCTATAGCACTTTATATTATGAGAGCTTAATTGTTTAATTATGAACTAGCAATATGTCTTCATACTTTTATTACATATACTAACTAATAATGCTGCTTATAAAGGCTAAATTTATCATTTTAAGTGTAATTTAATTTAAATAAATTAGTTAGCATCTATTTAAAATAAAAGCATGGAGTAAATAAAAAGACAATAGACTTAATAATCTTAATATGTATAAGGAAACTAGTTATAAAGTAAAATAATCATAATACTTTAGTAAAAGACTTAAAGCTTAAAAGATTAATATACAAGTGTAAATTAATAACATAAAAAGCTTAATCACTTAGTAATATATTATCAATCTTTAAATGAAGCAACTATTCATATTAGCATATTTATATACCCCTTTTATTTATTTTGCTTCTCCTTTAGCTAGATTATATATATAATTTCTCTATATTTCATTTAATATTCTTAATTTATATTAACTTATAAACTATCCTACTAATTAACTCTAGCGAGCCATCAGCTAATCAATTAATTTTAATTTCCTATCTATGAGAATGTGAAGATAACTAAATAAGATTAAAAATAATGAATAATTTGTAAAAAGGAAGGTTAAAGATTTGAATTAAGATAAGCATCAATAATAGATTTATAAAAGTGAGATTAACTTAAAAGGTATTTGCAATAGCAGTTTTTCTATCCTTTTTAAAGTTAGTATTTAATAGCTTAAGATTATAAACTACTTTTTAATTATTAAATAAATAATGTCTTACATTTAAAAAAACTCAACTTCCAGCATAATTAACTCCCAAACATCAGGAGATTCTTAGTTTTTGTCTTCATAAATTGAAAATTAAGACTAGAATGAAGATGAGGATAATTAAACTTCTAATTCTCCAGATAGTGATACTTCAGTTTTAGAAGAAAGCAAAGTTTTAAATGTATGGAATGAAGGTGAAAAGGTAGTCCAGTTAAATGAAGAAGTTTAGTAGAAAATATTATGCAAAAAGATAAATTAGCGCCATAGAATGGAGGATTATCTTTGTGACTTTTACCAAAACTTAAAAGAAATCTAAAAACTAAACTTTGAAAAAAAAACTGAACAAGAATTAAAAATCAAATCTCTCCAGGATTAACTGGAAGAAGCTCGCAGAAAATTGTAAATTTTTACTTTAGAGACGAAGTTGAAAATGATTGTTTAAGTTACGAACATATTTTTAAAAGACTTCGAGAGGAAAAAATAGTTAGAAAGGAAAGAGTGAATTAAATGCAAACGGCTATTGATAATATGAAAAAAAGGTTCTGATCTATGAGTTAAGTTAGATTTAATTTACTTTAAAATGAATATGTAGTTAAAAGTAAAAGTAGTCTACTCTCTAAATCTAATAGAAAGATCAAAAAATTTCACAATGGAATCGCTAAACGCAAGCGATATTTAAAGAAAATAATTTCTGAATAAAACTAAAAGCTAATTGTTAAAGTAAACCAAGACAATATACTAGAAGTTAATACTAAATAAAACATTCAACAGTTAATTTAGAGGTTAAAAGAACTTCAGATAAGAAAAAGAGCTTTGTTTGAATTTAAAATAATGTGATAATTATAACTTGAAGGTAAAAAGAAAAGTTGGTCTAGGTTTCTAGACTTTTTTAAGACCAATAATCCTGATATCGTTATTGAAAAGTTCAAATAAATAAAAATTACTTAGTAAAGTTGTGAGTAAGAAGTTACTGAAAAATCTCTACAGTATGCTAAATTACATGAATAGTATTTAAATCTTTAGAAAGAGTTAACTTAGGTTAAGCAATAATTTTTGCATGACTGCTAAAGAAAATATGAGTATCTGAAAGATATGTAAATCGGAAAAGTACCAAAAGCAAGAATTCTTAACAACAAAATAGAGAAAGCCAAGTTTTTTTAAAGATAAATAGCAATAACAACTTTGCAATTATATAATTAGCTATAATACATTGACAAATGAGATTCTAAACAGCTACTTGGTCCTTTAATTAAATTTAATTTTACCCAATGGCTTTCAACGTACTTCGAGGCAATTTAAAAAGATGACATGGAGAAATTTGATTTTATAATTCTGTAAATGGAGGATAAGCAATATTAATTGTATAGCGATCTCAAAATAATGCTCATTCTTATTGAAAAGAAGTTAGTTTTAGCTGTTTCTTTTGTTTCTCAGTATAAAGCATTTTATTCATGATTAAATTCATAAGGAAATAACTGCTTCGCTTCTTCAAATCTTGTTAAAAGGCTAACATAAACAGATGTTTTAAAACCTAATTTCTAGAATAATAAATTTAGATCAAATACCAATTAAGAAGGAAAATATGACATAAAAAAGCAAATCGCATTATCAGAGTACGGAACAGTAGTTCATAAAGCAAAGCACTTTTAAGGAGAGTTAAAAGATGCAATCTAAATAAAAAATAAAATATAGCCAGATTTTACTTATTTAAAAAAACAGCCCAAAAAAGAAGAAAATAATACTGACTTCTATGAATAATTAAATAAAGAACAGCAAATATTTAAAAAGTAAAGAAAATAAACTAAGTTAGCTTAATTAAATTAATATAACTTAAGCTCTAGTTTTATCAAATTTAAGTAGTCTGCATTAACTTCAAGGTCTGAAATAGCTAACGTTACCTTAAATAACGAAAGTTCAACAAAAAGCATAGAATTTATTAATAAAAGTCATTCATAAAGCACTAAGTCTTTATATAATATTGAATCAAAATGAAATACCCAAATGTAAAAGACACTTAATATAATGGATAAGGGAATTTAATCCCTCAATGCTCAATCTTGTAAATTCTCACGATAATAGCAGAATGTTTTCTCCTCATAAAAATAGTAAAAAGTAGCAACGATGGAACAAATGACTACGAAATAATATGCAATGGAATTAAGACTTAATCTTAATTAATAAAACTTGAGATACAGCAAAAGTATGCAAAGAAAAATTGTTAGACCGAAAAATTTAGATTAAGAAATTGAAGCATTTACTACAAGAGAACATAAAAACATCCTTCCAACCTAGATATAGTTTGAAAATTTATTCAGTAAAACTAAATCGGAAAAAAAAATTATTAAAAAGAATTATTTGCGAAGAATAAGAAAAAGCGTTTCTCTTACTGATTCTAATTAATCTTCTGATAATGAAAAAAAGAAGAAAGTTTTTCATAAAAAATTAATTTTATAACTACAAAGAAGCAAGACATTTATAAAAAGTAGTGACAGTGTGAATTATATTCCATATAAGCAGAATGCTAAGAGATAAGAAAGGTTAAAAAGTAAAATTTTGGAAAATGAAAGCTGAGCTAATGAGCAAACAAAAATAATTTAGTTAATCTAAACTTTTAATTTTCCATTTGTTAAACTTACTGAAGAGGTATTTGAGTAAAACATTTAAAATTTAATTAATTCAAATAAAATTGTCATCTCATGCTATACAGTTTGGAAATTGTAAGTAAGGTCCGAACTGAAAATCTTCTCTTGGAGTTATTTTCATTTTTTCTAAAATTTTTTTATAAAATTTCTAGTTAAATGACTTTTTAAAATTAATTACCTTCTAATTTTTGGCGGTAAAATCGTTAGGACTGTCTTACTCAGTTGATTGCAAATTTTTTTGAGATGTGAATTATTTTTAATTAGCTTTTTCTGGAGATTTTGTCTAAAATTATTATTCTTTTTAAATCAGTTCCATGTCTAAATAAGATACTTGCTATATTTAACTTTCCCTTTGCTTCTATTATTAATTTTATTCCTGTTCATTTAATCAGTTCACTTCTTCTAGAAGAGACTCTATTTAAAAATATGATAATTTATTAGGTTTGTCGAAAGACGTTTGGAAGTTAATTGAACTATTTTCATACTGTTTTTAAGAGCCTTTTTCCTAGGGCTTTCTTGTTTAAAAGTTTTATATCTATAAAAGTATTTATTTTATTTCTCTAATCTAGTCCTATATGTTTTGCTAATTAAAAGGAGGAATTTACTAAATGACATCTTCAGGACTATCTAAAGTACTTTCTGGATCAGATACTTAAATTTATTTACCTGCAAATTTTTCTTAATATGAAAGTAAAGAGAGTTCTTCTTAAGAAGAGATATAAGAAATGGAACTGCTTAGTTCTTCAAAAACATTGTCAAACTTTAGACAATTTAAGATTGAGTTTAAAAACTTTTCAGTCATTATGTGTTACAAGTTTATGCTTCCATTAAGAATAGACTTTATAAAAGTGGTACAAGATTCTATTCTAGTTTCTAACTACACAACTTAAAGAAAAAGCTGTTGCTTTTCATCCATTAATTATTTCAATTAATCTTCAAGTTTTTGCTTTTCTTCTATTATCTAGATGAAAAATTACCTTTTGCTATATTTCTTAGTTCTCTTTTGCAGAAGATTCAAAAGAAAACTACAGTTAAATGATTTTATCCATCTTATCTTAGAGGACGCTCATAATATTGCTTTCTTTGTTATTTTAAGCTCATGAATTAGCTCTACCGTGTTTATAACTTTACAGAATTTGCTTAAGTCTAGTATTTTCGTTAACTTCTTCCTAAAGAGCAGACTATAGAGTCTAGTTTTCTTGCTCAAGTCTGAATGAAATAACTTACGCTTAACAAGCTTTTTTATATTAAAGTTTGAAGTTTTTGGTTTCAGAAATCATCACATCCTGTTCTTTTAAAGTTTGTTCTAATTATGCTATTCTCTTTTAGCATGATTCATTGCAAGCTTAATTATCAGTTTTCCACATTTAATTAACAAAATAAAACTTCAGAATATTAAGAAATAATTAATGTTTCTAATTTGAATTCTTCCTCTCATGTTCTATAATGAATCAAATCACAATATTATAAAAGCTATTTTGAGGAAAGTTTTGCTTTATTAAGATATATACATTCAAGTATTTTAGTACCATACAACTAAATTTACTCCTCATCGATTTAAATTCAACTATTTAATAATTTATCGTCTTACTGGTTATGCACTTTATTCGCTTATAAAATAGAAAAGACTTATATTAATGTAAATTAGACAGGATTGACTGAAAGACATAGAATGCAAAATTTATAATTGATTAAGAAGAATGTATATAGGAGAAAGTCATGATGCTGGGTATATATCAAGATAAACTAAGAACCTAAGCAAGTAAAAGGATAAAATTACTGTAGATATAGATATGATTAATCACGATATTAAACTAATTCTAATTAAAATGCTATCTACATATTTTTCTAATTCAATAACTCAGACATTGATTATAGCTTTATCATTTTAATTTAGACCTATTTTACTTTTAGATGATGTTGCACAAGTCTTGCAAACTACTTAAATTTATCTTTTTATGAGTCACTTTCTATGATATTCATTGGAAAAACTTAGCCCAAGCATTTGAATTCCAATTTTAACATGTTCATTTAAAATTATAAGGTGAAACAGCTTTTAGAAAAATCTATTGATTTTTCTTACTTTGAAAAATTCATAGGCTTCATAAATTTAAATTACTTTGCTCAAATGATTACAATTTCTAAATTAATTTAAATGCTATTAATTCTAAGTTTAGCAATCGATTAAAGCAGCTAATAAGCAACTTTATTTAATTCTATTTTTTGGATTTAATAACTAATTATATTATTTATAAATTAGTAAAGTTGAGGCTATTAGAATCAAATATTTAATTTTAAATTAATATAATTACATTTAAGTGATTTATAATCAATTAACTAATTTAGATTATTAGTTATTTAAGAAAGAAGTTAATAACTAAAGCTAAATTATTTTAATTTAAATTATTTTTATGCCTTTTAAATCATTAATAAAACCTTTTTGGTGCTATTCTCTTTGCTTACTTCAAATTTTTAATTTCAATCTCTATAATTTAAAATGAAATACTTTTTAGAAAAGCTAGTAATTATTATGATTTTCTTATGTTTTTGCTATTTAAAATATTTAAAATTAAATTTATAATTAGCAAACTATTAAAGCTTGACTAAGTGCTTTTAGGAATTTAATCTCTTTTAAAACTGTTGAAAGAAGAAAAAAGAGCTAAATATATGTAAAATAAATGATTAATTATAAATTATCTCTTAAAGCTTATTTCGCTTAGAAACTTTTAATGGTTAAGTTATTTATCTAAAAGCTATAACATTAAATTATAGCTAAATTATAATGATATCAAAGAAATATATAACTTACATAAGTATGTATTTTATAATAGATTAGTAGAATTATATAATCTACTTGTAAAGCTATTTTAGGTAATAATAAATTGATTAAACTTATCTATAAAAGCATTAGTCTGTTTAGTAGATTAATAAAAAGGTTTCAATTCATTTAGTATAAATAGGGTATGCTAGACTAATTAGTATATCTTTAGTTTTAATTTATTTTTTCTTTCATTTTTTAGGTTTCACTATTTTTACTTGTACGACTTTGTTACTCAACTTTGATTAGCTTATTAAAAATAAGGATACTTATAGCTAATTTTTTAATTTTATTCACATTATAATAGTGTCTTTAATCCTCAATATGTAAGATTATAAACAGTAAGGATTGTTTGGCTTTAATAAAAATAAATAAGTTATATATTAATCTAAGTTTAAGATAGAATTCCAAGATTTCTTAATTTAACTCATAAATTATCTAATTAATGATTTAGCAAGTCAGAAGATAATAAGATACAGTTTATTAAGTAGTTAAACAACAAACTCAATAAAAGAATCTTAGAGTCAGAAATATAAATTTAAAGGAGATTCAGTTAAATAAAAATAATTATATAATGCTAGTTTAATTATACTATTCTATAACCACCAACAAATACATTATTTATATTCTATATAATACAATAATTTCTTGCTAAGCAAATCTATTTCGCATGTTATTTTAGGAAATCTATAAACTTTAATTAACTTCAAATAGGACTATTTAAGCTTTCTATTGCTAGCATTTGCTTTAAAATATAGGATAAATCCTTTTCTTTACCCTATAATCTTTTACTATTTTTCATTTCTATTTTTTTCTAAAAAGGTTATTTATTTTTGTGAAGAAGGATTGGTTCAGCAAAAACTTTACCCTTAATGATTAATATATATTATCTGGGATAAAATTATGAGACTTTTCTATATTAAATTAGAGGCTTTTTATTAATTATACATTTTAACTATTAATTAAAACTTCTAGTTATAGTTTTTATCCTTTAGCAAAGCTTCATAGCGAATTTCGCGTATAAATCCCTTAGCTTTATAGCATTTCCTTTTTCAATTTTATCTCTATCATACATTTATCTTAATTAAAGTACTATCTTTACAATCTTACTGATCTAGAAGCATTAAATAATTAATTTGCCAACAATTAGTTTAAAAATAAAATTTGAGCTAGATGAAATTAATAGAGAATATAGGCTAATTTAAATTAAGTAGAAAGTGGAGGTAGTTGCTACAGAGATAAGACTTATTATATTAGTTTCAGTATATGTTCTAATATAATTTTAAGTATTATAAGATTATAACTAATTAATTTAAAGCATTTATCATACTAATTATTTTTTAAGAAGAAAGGCAATCCAATCATTCCATATCAAACATCTGTTTATTTATTTAAATAAGAATTTGTTTGCCTATAAGTGATAGATATGAATAACCCTAGTAGTAATAATAAATAGATGAATTTGAAGATTACGAATAAATTATTTATTAAGAGCAATACTTTGAAAGATAGATAAATAAATATTTAAGTTATGCTTTAATTAAAATTAAAATACACATTTTAGTTAGTTAAAATGCTGCAAAACGCTATAGTTTAATTATATAACTTTTCCAAATATTTTAGTCTATTTATAAAATGCTTAATATCTTTTTAAATCAGCTAGTGTAATCTATAGCAAAGAAGACCCATACGGAACTAAATACTTTATTTAAGTAATTGCACATCTGAAATTTAGTGTCAAAGTGATATAAAGTTTTATAAAATTGAAGAATTAAAAATAATAAAAAGATTTGGTAATAAGCATACTTAAAGAATTGATAATAAGTAGCATAATATAATTCTTAAAAATTAACATATTTACTAAAGCTAAAAATTATCCTATAAATAACATTTTTTGGGAATTAATGCAAAAGTAATTAAAAACTGTAAGATAAGGAGTTATTGGATTATTTGCTTAATTTAAGAGTTTCATTCAGTTTAACTAAGCCCTTTTTGACTTTTATCTACTTAAAAGTATTTTTATTAATTATTTATTTTATGCATTAACTAATATACAATTATTGATTAGTAAAGTTAACTATGTCTCATGCTTAATAAAATTTCAATTTAAAAGGTTGAATAAAAGATAATTAATTATAATTAGATTGATTTTTATATAGAGTACAATAAACTTAAATGAAGTAATGATTTATTCTCTAGAAGCTATTGCTTTTATTTAAATAATTATATTTGCCCTAATTAAATTGATTCCTTTTATTTTAGCCAACTTTTCAATAGAATAAGCAATTCCTTATTCATTAGATAAGCTTTAACTATAAAACGATTATGTATGCAAATGCATTTCTTGGATATGTTAGATTCATTAGATTAGCCTACAGGTTTGCTTTAGCATGCGATAGTAACATAAATAAAAGTCTTTGAGTCTCGATTGATTAAAATAATTAATGAGGTGATGTAGCTAAAGTTCTATTGACATTTTGCAAAAACTCCTCATTTTTAATAAATTTTATAATTGAAATTTATAGCAAAAGGATTTTTAGAGCTTTAATATGATTGTTAGTGAAAAAAAAATGAGTAGATAAGTTTTCCCAGATTTCTAAAAGACTTATTAAAACGGAATGAATGGAATAAATGGAATGAACGGAATGAATGGATTGAACGGAATGAATGGAAACCTTGAAAGTGAAATGATGAGATAAGAACCATATTTGAGCCCTGATCTGTTTCAAGCTCAAATACCTATTTACTACACAGATATGACAACACCTGCTCCAGTAAAAACTTAACCTACTAAATTTATACCGTCAATAAACGGAATTTACAAAAATATGGGCTATGAAGAACCATACGGATATATATAAGAGCCTTAAATACTTCCTCATTTATAATAAGTGGATTATAATTATTAGTATGGAATACAGTACCAAAGTAGACCATAGCAGCCTATATACAGGACTACTCCTAATCCTACAGCCAATGCTTACATTCCATAAGAAACAGCCAAGATAACTCCAAAATAAAACGAATTCAATAAAAACCAGGTTAAAATAAAAAATATTCCTGAGTTTGTCCCAAAATCCAATTTAAACAATCCAAAAGAAGGGGAGCTTATACAAGTATAAGTTTATCAATCAGCTTTCAGCAATGAAAAAGACAAATTGAAGTATGGAATTCTAGGACTAGCTAAACAAAAATCTGACGAAAATACTGAAATGCTTAATTCTTTAGACCTTAGGAATATAGGAATATAACTAGATAAAGATGGATTAGCTAATACACTGATCTCTCCCTTCGCTAGATAATAAGGCTCAGTGAATGATCTACCCAATTTTTCCTTACCCTCATGTTATGCTCAACTTAAGCCCAGTCTTAGAAATAGCCATTTCCAGAAATTTAACGAGGAAACTCTGTTTTATATTTTTTATTTCTTCCCCAAGGATTATTTATAAGCATTAGCAGCTGAGGAATTGTAAGATTTAATTTAGATATAATAAAAATTGGAAATTTTGTGAAACGGATAAGCATTGGTACAAAAATAATACTGTTTGGGATTTCTCTTAATGGAAAACTGTTCAATGTGAGTAGCTGCCAAGTAACTTTTTGAGCAATGAAAAAGTTCTTTCGAGGAAAGTATAATCCCAGTGAACATTTCGATTTTAATTGTTATAATTAAATAAGATTTGGTCATTGTTTTATTATTGTATATTCATTACTTGGAAGTTATTTCGTATTTAAAGAAGTAACATATAGTTTCATTCAGACTTAAATTTCATTTAACTATTTACCTTATTTAATTAAGAAATAACTAAAAACATATTTACAGAAACTTTAGCATTTGATTATATTAGCAGCATTTTTCTAAATAAAGATAGTCTGTAATAGAATGCTATGAAATGTGACTTAGTTGAGTAGTTGAACTTAAATTGATAAATAGGTATTTAAAATAAATTATAAGAAATCAAAATTTGATAAAATAATATTAATTTATGTAGAAGGTTATTGCCTTTTGTTATCAAAGATTTGACTAGGCAGATAATGAGCTTCTATTCTATATTTATCTTGACTACCTTTTCTTTTCAGAACCACAGCTTCACAATTAGACAACCCTTTGAGTTGATAATACTCATCTACTGTTAGTTTGAAGTATTTCATCAAAAATAGCTAAATTGTGAGCGAATGAGATACTATAACTACACTTTTCTTTTCATATCTCCAAGGTTCATCAACATCATTCATTTTTCTAATTAAATTGTTTAAAAATAGTGTAACTCGCTCTCCAACATCAGCTCCGCTTTCTCCATTTTTAAAACGGAAATAAAAAGAGCCCACTTATTTCCTCATTTCTAAAACCTTAGTTTTGACATCTTTTTCATTATGGAACTCAACAAAATTTCCCCATTCTTACTCTCTCATTTTAAAGCTTTCTTCTCGCACATATCTTTCAGGTTCAAAATAATTAAGAATATTTTAGCAAGTTTATTTTGACCTTAAAAGAGGGGAATAGTAGAAATAAATTTTGTCTTCTTAAGGAATTACTTGGTCATACAAAATCTTTCCAATCTGTTAAGCTTGCTCTAATCCTTTTTATGTGAGCTTAATCTAATTGTCAGGTACTTAAGCATATATTTATTCATTTACATTTGCTTCTGATTCGCCATGACGAACTAATATGATCTGATGTGGTTGGAATCTTCTAGCATAAATTGAATGTAACCTAAGACAGTATTCTGTGGCAGTTCCAATTAATTCATTTTTTTTATACCATGCAACCGATAAAGAAAGACCAAGTGTTGACAAGCCTACCAGCCTTTTTGAATTTAACATTTAATTTATTATTAAGAAGCATTTTAAGAAAAACTTCTAATTCGTTTATTCTTTAAATTTCTACATTCAAATTTCATTAGTCTTATATATCACTTTACTCTTCTTCTTCTAAAACTTCGCAGTCCTACCTTAGTAGTGTTGCATAACTGCAGCTTATAAATTTCGCAATAATATAAGGTAGAAAATAAATAAGATAGAAGTATAATTTAAATATAATATAACTAGTGGAAATTTATAATGGAAAGCATAATAAAAGCATAGATAGAATAAAGGTATTATGCAGTAGCTTTAGTGCTTCTAATTAAAG
This sequence comes from Loxodes magnus, assembly GCA_946699065.1. NCBI lineage: Eukaryota > Ciliophora > Karyorelictea > Loxodida > Loxodidae > Loxodes > Loxodes magnus. The sequence continues at coordinate 1,046,785 of CAMPDV010000035.1, read as the reverse complement.
TTTAAATAATTATCGTAGAATTAGTTACTAATAAATTGTCTATTGCATATTAAGATGGAACCTGCTGTTAAAGTTAGTTCTTCTGAAAAGAAATTCATAACTTTTCTCATGGAATTTATAGTGAACACTAATGCCACAGAAATGCAAACTAATTTAGAAAAGCTAAGCTAGTATATGACACAAAATTTAGATACTAAATCAGAGGAAAATTTATATAGAAAGTAATATGGAAATTTAAAATAATGCGTTTTAGGAGGAAAAGGTATTATGCAAGTCTTTGAACTTTCTGGAACTGCTTTTAGAGTTCAAGAAAAAAAAAAAATAGATTAGTTGAAAGATAAAGGAATAGTAACTTAATAATGCTATGAAACCTATTTAAACGGATATAAATAGTAGTAAACTTAATTCAGAACTATTTTAAAGCAAACAGGGTTCAATTTTTGCAAAATCTGCAAGCAAAGATTCTATGAAACATCAAATAATGCAGGAGATTGCAATAATGGATAGAAACATAAGTGTTCTTATGATTTCAGTAGAAATGAAGATGTCTTAAAATGTGATATTTGACAGTTACGCTTTTTAATATATCCTTTCCTTTAAACTTGTTTATTATTATTTATAATAATGGATTTCATAATAAAAGCAATAGTTCTATAATTATAGTCAATTATAAAGTATAGAAAACAGTATAAAGCAATTACTAAGCAAAATAGAAGTATTGAAGCCTTTAAAAAAATATTAACTAATATAATGGAAAATAACTTAATTCTAGCAATTATATAATATAATTCAATCTAATTAAAACCAATAAAAAAACATTTGTCTAGCAAAGCTTTAACTCTATTAATATAAACTCCTAAATATTTTAATTTCAGTTTTATCTTTCGAAAATAAAACTTCAACTAGAATATTATTTTTGCATAAATGAAATTAAGAACAAATTGAATAGAGAAAATTTTAGTTATAATTAATAAGTTTCATAGGATAGAAATTAAATTATTATAATTAACTTAGATTAATAAGATTTAAATAATAGCCTTGAGATCCTGTATCTTTGTATCTATTAAATTAATTATAACATCAAATAAATATCAAATCTATTTTAAAAATTAATATGAAATAAGTGTAAAATTACTACTAAGTGATTCACCCGTTTTTTACTTGCATTACCCACATCTTTTAATAAATAAAAGCGATAGTGTGATTTCTGTAAGAGTTAGATGCTATTGATATTTATACAATCATTTAATTAATTTTCTTACTATAGTTTATTTCACCATTATCCCAACTATAGTTATTGACATAACAAAAATAATTAAAAAGTATTAATTTTCTTAATTAATAAAGAATTAACTGTCAAAGAGTCACATATTAAAGCCTTTTAAAATAAAATGTAAGTTTGTAAAGAATTTTAATAATTTTACCTAATGATATTACTTAAACATTATAAGCAATCTTATAATATTATATCCTTATCTTCATTTAGCTAGCTTTACCTTAAATTTTTGGAAGTTAATATGTTTCCTTAATACTTTTGCTTAAAATCTAAAAATAAATATTAATATCAAATTGTTTCAAATTATTAGAACTGAGAGCAATATTATGCAAAAAATTAAAATTTAAGAGAAGAAATAGAGTAGAGTTAAAAATTTTAGAATTTTAATAAGTAAAGTAATTAATTGTTGCTCTAATGGAATGTAATGTCAGATAGTTTGTTATGGTAAAACCTATATACTAAGTATTTGCTAAAATTGCCTTTTTCAAAAGGAATATCTTAAAATCTAAACTCCTATAAATTATAACTTGCCCCTTAGTCTTAGCATTTATTATCTAAATTTTTCTTTATTTTCTTTTTGGTTTATTATGCAATTTATTGATTTTAAGTTATTTGTAAGTCCCGCTCTTAATTTTAAGACTCAATTTTATTATTCTTATCTTTTTCGATAGTTTATGGATGCTTTGAAAATATTTATTATAAACTCTTATTACTTTGATTAGGCTTTTAAATATGTACGACTATTTTTCTTGACTAGTTATCTTTCTATTTAAATTAACCAGATCGCTGAGTTTTTGAATAATGATTGATACTAAGTTCAAAATTTTTATCCATCTACTCATTGTTGTAGATATAGGTTTTCAACTAACTTTTAGTGCTGCTTGATTCTAAAACAGGATATCATTATGCTTTCAAATTACTTATTTTTCTTGCAGGACTTTATTCTTATGATTGTTTCAATATACATTATTATAACTTATATCTCAAGTTTTATTAAGGTTTTTTATTGCTTTGAGGTTGATGAGGCTCTTGCAATTGTATTTTTTTACGATTACCACAGGAATTATTTTAATTTGATTTATCTTTAGTTGGATTTGTTTGTTTAGGGTTGAAATTACAGTCATTTAAGTTTAATCGAATAACTTGATGTGTAATTTTGACATTACTTTTAGTCTAAGAAGTATTTTTTGCTTGATTAAGCTAATTTATCTTAACTTTATCGCTTTATTCAAAAGGAAAGGCCTCTATTTATTTTAATTTCTTAATTTTCTAAGGAATTTTTTCTTTCAATTGTCAGACTTACTATCCATTAGGCTGAGAGTCATTCTAGATTAATGTTTCATTAATGGAGGGATAATTTAGTTATAAGTTGTATTTCTATAGAGCAGATGGTGTTATACTCCTATTTTACTCATTTGCAGCTTTCTTGTTCTTAATCAAAAATAAACTGATATCCTCTGTTGATTCTAGTGTTTTAAGTCTAGCTGAACTTCTTTCTTAAGGAGTTCTTGGTTTATATTAACTTCGACTCTTTGGCAAGTAAGCTACATTTTTAATATTTTGCTTATTATAAAAACCCTTTGATCTTTAAGTTTTTTACGATTAAGGACGAAATAATTTTACAACTGTTTATTGCAATAACTTCAAGTCAAGCTCTCCAAGTAATTTATAAAGCTTTTGATTTTTAGAATTCTAAATTGCTAGTGGATTAGACTTATCTTAGAGCTCACATTGATTAGCTTTGTTTTTCATTTAATTTATTTAAATTCTACTAATTAAAGTTTATCATCTTAAAGTGGAAAACTATGAAGTCTATCTGTAATTACATCAGAAAGTCTTTTAATTATAGTTATATTATAGCAAATAAGAGGTTTAGAATATTTATATATAGAAGTCTAAAAATTACATTATCTAGCATAGCTATATTAATAAAGTACTCTCATGCAAGTTAGTCATACTTACTATTATTATATTTAGCCATTTATAAAGAACAAGCTTCTGTTTCTTTTAATTTTAATAGCTAAGAATTAGTTAAAGCAGACTAATTCATGCTTCATACATATTCTAATAAATTAAAATAGCCATAACTCTCTTTACAATATACTCAGGTAATATATAGTAATTAGCTAAAATTAAGAGTAAATTGTAATTTTAATAAAAGGAAGTTTCATTCATAAATGGATAGTAGTAAAGAGTATTCTAAGTAGACATAGGATATCTCACTTAATATATATTTAAATCAATCTAAATTTTAAGCATTTTATATTTTTATGCTTTTAGATATCAAATCTGATTTATATTATCTAATTAGTAAAATTAAGCCAGTCTATATGGAGTACCTAGCATAATTAACTTTCTTAGTATAAATAATCAGGGACTATCATTTAAACATTCATCATATTTAAGTTTAAAATTAAATTGTTTATAGTTCATAAATTTGAAAACCTATTCTTAGTAAAATTTAAATGCAAAAACTGCGGGGTTATGGAAATAAAGCAGGAAATTACAAAAAAGATCCTTATGGAGACAATTTTGCTAACAATTTCATTAATTCGAAGCTTTCTAATACTAATTCTACTCAAGGTAGCTTTGCATAGTTTGATAGTAATAATCCTTATAATTAAATTTTTATGTCCCAGTAAAAGCAGAGCAACTCAAGATAGAATTAAGACACTTATTCGGAAAGTGATATTGAAAGTTAAGAAAGAGAAAAGAAGCAAGAGAAAAACTATGGATTTGTTTATAATATTTATGAAGATCCTCTATATCCTAAATCTGATTTAAGAAGCAGCTAATCTTAATCAGGAGAAAATTCTGCATTTTCTTAAAAATATTAAGTTAGTGATGAAGAAGATGATTTTTAATTTAAATCACCTATAAGGAAAAATCAAAAAAGAATAGAACCTTCGTTATATGAAATTTTAGGGTTAGAAGCTAACGCTACACTAGAAGAAATAAAGAAATAGTATAAAAAACTTGTTTTGGTTTGTCATCCTGACAAAGGAGGTGATTAATTTAAATTTAATCAAATAAAAAGAGCTTATGATGTATTAATAGATCCTAAGAAAAAATTAGTTTATGATGAAAAAGGAATTGAAGGTTTAGAACTTTACGAAGAACTTGGTTTCGCTGATTTGTCTCACATGTCTTAATTTTAGAGTAACAACCAGACCTAAGTTAGCGAATTTTCTTCTAATCGATAATCAAGCGGATTTTACGATAACTTTATAGGAAAAGGTTTTTTGGAATGATTTATGTGAAAAACTATTAAAAAAGATGTAGATTATTTATTATATCTCTTTATTAAGTCTATTATTTAAATCATTAACATCAAACTTAAATTTCATCGCTCACATTAAGCATTTCCATACTCCTTTAATTTACATAAAACATTTCAAAAATTAGTAATAATGAAGTTAGAGTGACTCACAAGCTTAGTTTTTATCTTAGATATGGTAAGGCATATATTTTATAATCCTTGATATCTTCTTTCTTAAACATCTTTATTTTATAAATAAGCTATTACACTATTTATTATAGTTAATCCTTCTGCTCAATCATTATTCTAGATGATTAATAAATCTCTAATTTCGTTTTTTAATTTAGCGTGCTAAAAAAGAAATTAATTACTACAAATCAGAATTATAAAGAAGGCAAAGGATAGTTAACATAAAGCTAGATATTAGTAAGGGAGAAGAAAAGGAATTTTAAGCCAAAGTGTAAGATTCTGTATGCATTTAATAAATTAAAGTTTGCTATTTTGCTCTGTTCATGGCTATATTTATCTATTCTATTAGCTTATCTAATTTATTAGTTCATTTAGTATAATTCTCCTTTTTTATACTATTAATTTTTAATCTCTCAGCAGATACTGTTATTTTATGACTGAATATTAGAGTTAAAATACTTAAAAATATAAAAATAATAAATAAATGATAGAAAATTTTGATTAATTATGAGGAGAAAATTAGATAGACCAAAGCAATTGCTAAGAAGCACTAAGAAGATTGTGGAAGGATTAAGCCCAATAATTTATTGATTTAAATAAAAATAAATAAGTAAGAAAATAAATATTTAATCATGCCTAATTTAAAATTCACTAGTTTTCTTTTTAACTCTATAATTTAATACTTACGAATTAAATCTTTCAGATAAAGTATTATAATTGCTTTAACCTTACAAAGTGTGTTGGCTCGTTGTAGTACCTACTCTATAAAACTGCTAAGTAGTTAAGAATTTGTCTTTTTACTAGGTGTTACTTGGAATATTTAGAGTGAAATATTTCTCATTATTCTTCATATAAGAAGGAGTTTTAGGCTTTTAAAATTGGGATTAGAGGTGATGAATCTGCATTTATTGTGCTTAAAGATTAATGGATAATTTCTACTAATTATTGTAAATTGATGTAGTTTACTGCAAACATTTTTTTGCTTTAATGTCTTTCCTGCTTGATTGGCTATTTTTTTAATTATACTATTTTTTTGTATTTCTTGGTGATAAAAGCATCCAGTTATTAAGTAACTGCTAATTTTTTGATGTTTAATTACCTGATTTGTTCTATAATTTGCTGCTACCTAATTTTTTTAAAGTTAGAACCTAATTAAAGTTAGGAAAGTTTTATATTTTACATTATTAATTAGATTAGGCTGAAGTTTTAGGCCTTATTTATTCTGCTTGAGTTATGATATTATCTTTCAACTACCTTTATTTAGAATTTGTAGTTAAAAGTTCGTTAAGTTCTAGTAATACACTATCTTCTCCTTCAGACTAGTTAACACATTCAATTGCATTTAAATTATTATCCCCATTTTTTTCTTTTTTTCTTCTGGATTATCCTTGCTAAGCAAAGTTAAAATACATCTCATTTGTTCGATTACTTCCAGATCTAATGTGCTATTGTTTTTCGCAAGACGTTATAGCTCTTTAATTCGATTAATTTTAGCTAATGAAATTATTAGAGGAACCATTACTTTCTTAATATTTTGATAGTGTCTTACAGTTAATAATAGCTCGTTTCTGGGTTAAAATATGTCTATCTTATGTGTTTTGCTAATTTTTCGTAAAAAAACTTTGAGAATCTTAACTTGAGTTTTTAAAATCAGAAAATTATGCTTCCATTATTTAATCTTTAATACTCTATTCAAATAAATATTCCTACATCCTTATCATTTATTTACTTATAATGCTTTTATTACTTTACCCCTTTCATGCTTATACTATTATAATCCCTTAACTCCTTCCTATAAAATGTGCTAGCTATCAACTTCTATTCAATATATAACTTTCATTAGTAAATTTATCCTTTTGCATATAATTATAGAGTTGTCATTAGATCCTAGTTAACTGATAAAAGATGGCTTTACGCTAATAAAAGGCAAGCAATTAAAGCAAATTCCTATAAATTAGATATTTTATACTGTTTTAACCAATTAATTGTTTCTAATAACTAACTTTAATCTAGCTAATGGAAAATACACATTATAATAAGTATTATTAGTAGATCATTAAGACTAAATAAAATTAGTTTTGAATATATAAGAATAAGGAATTATTATATCTTTTAATAAAGGAATACTAAAATACTAATAATAGCATAATTTAGATTAACGATCATTGCAAACAACTACCTAGTTATAAGAAACTAGCATTTAAGATTATTGGCTAATTAAGAAAAGCAAATTATAAATAATTGAATCAGCATATTAATTATAATACTTGTCATTAATCACTAATTATAAGAATCTTATCCTTTAAAATTTATAAAGCTAAAGTAATGATTAGTTGAACATTTAGAAAGGAACCAAAAAAGGAAATGATAATTGGTAAAGCATTAATAAGAATGTAAAGGAATATTTTAAATAAAGGAGATAAAAGTAAGATAAATTAAAATAATCCTAGAATATCTTTTTCATGCCAATTTTTTATTTCAAGCCATTTTGTTAATTAAATGGAAAAAGTGAAGCTAGATGCAATAGTGGTAGGGTAATAATAATCAGGAAAGTCAACACTCATAAAAGCAATATGTAAACAATAGACAAACGAAACAGATTCAGTAGTTGTATATGATCCTCATTTATAGATTGAAGTTACTTTCAGATTGAATGAAATCCAAGAAATAGAAAACTAGTAATTTTTAAATTCAGCGAAATCTAAAATGTTATATGTGCTTTATTAGTATTTGACATCACTAAAACACATGAATTCATGGATATCTAATCCTAACTTACTAAAATTAAGAAAAAATGTCCTGAAGGATTTGTTCTTTTAGTAGGTAGTAAAACTGACTTACGATTTCAATAAGAGAGAAGTGAAGCTCCTGTATAAACTGAAGATGCAGAAAGAATTGCTACTTCCTTAGGCTTACTATATATTGAAGTAAGTGGAAAAACTAGGAAAAATATAGACTTATTGCTTAAAATAATGAGAATTAGAACAAGTCATTTACTAAGAAAAAATCCTAGATTCAAATAAATTATAGGAAAAGTTGTTAATTCATAGCAGCAACTTCCATAACAGCAGCAATAAAAGAAATATTATGATCAATAGTATTCTACCCAGTAAAAATATCAAAATGCTACAAATAATCTTTTAGCAATGCTTTAGAAATCAGGAGAAAATTCACCTCAAAAAGGGTAGAGTCTATAAACTCAGTATTTAAGTCTATAAGAGAAATATTAATTAAAAAACTAAAACCATTAAGAATAATAAGTTCCTGAAAACCTTAAAAGTTAAGGTAGCTCTAAATTTACTTAGGAAGATATCAAAAAGGATACTTTAAATAAAAAACAAAATACAACTTCTTAACCTTAAAGATAAATTTTAGAATCGAAAGACGTTAGTATGTAGAATAAAAAGAATCTTTAAAAAGAAATGTAGGTATCAGAAGAGAATTTGCAGTAGAAAGACATTAAATAATAAAATTACAATTAAAATGATAAAATAAAGTAGCAGATTTAAACATTAGAACAGATTTAGTCTGTTAGTTAAACCAAAAAAAGAGAAGTTAACTAAAACGCCAGCGTTACTATTGATAGTCCAGATTTAAGCATGAGTTATGATGAAATTTAAAATGAATTTATTACTCCTTAGTTTTAAGAAAAGACTAAATAAATTGAAGTACATAATAGCAACGAAGGGACGGAAATTTAACCAGAGTAAAAATAAGATTAGAAAAGAGATGAAAAGCCTGTTATTTTTTATTAAGAATTAGATCAAAAGAATAGTAAAGTTTTACTAAAGCTTTAGATAAACTTAGGAAAACATGTATATTTTTAATTTTAGGGTATTGTTATGCTAGATGTTTTCAAAGATTCTAATTCCTCTGCACTTGCTGCCTAAGCACTTAAATATGTTCCTTAAGCTATACGAAGTGAGCTTTGTAAGGAATTAAATACTTTAATTCAAATGAAGATTGCTTCTTTTTGTCATAAAGTGAGCAAAAACAAGAGTCTTGTTTTGGGCAAATAAGAGAATATAAATGTAGCTCTTGGATAAGTTGAAGTAGACTTGGAAGGGGGTAAAAAAGCAATCTTAGAAGTTCACAAAGGCGACAATATACCATAGTTGGTTAGTAAATTTTGCTAATATTACCGTTTAAAGCCTGGAAGTGAAGAAGAGCTCATAAATGCTGCATATACTCTTTTGTGAAATTAAATTATTTTATTAAAATGGTTGAACAAGTAAAGTAGCAGAGGGAGAAGATCACTTTGGACACTCCTGTGCCTTAAGTTCCGAAGAAGAAAATTCCAGCTCCTAGTAGAAAGGAACACGATGAAAAGGTTTCTCAGTTAGAAAGCTAAATTTAAAACCTTAAAGATTCTCTCGGCTAAGCTTATGCCAACATTTAGAATCGTAAATAAGCTGGAAAATAGGATCCATCTTCCAAAGCTGATTTGTTTAACAATATTACTGAGAAAAGAAGACTTCACGAGTAGAAGGAAAAGCTAAGGGTTGAATTGGAATCATTGAGAGATATTTTCAGAAAAGGAGTAGAAGAAAACAAGAAAATCCGTCCTAAGTTGAAATACACAAATGATAAAGAAATAGATAAAGCTATTTAAGATCTACATAGAAAGATCGAAACTACTTCAATCGGTCTATAGGAAGAAAAAAAATTATTAAACTTATTGAAAGAACTTGAAGCTGCGAAACCTCTTTGCCAGGAATTTAATGCTCGAAATATTCAACTAAACGCAAATAAGTAAAGACAAGAGGAAATTCGTACTTCAATTGATGAAATTTGGAAAAAAATAGAAGCAATTTAGGGATAAATCACAAATACCCAAGAATCTATATAGTCTCAGCACGAAAAATAGCAAAGCGAATTTCCTAATCTTTTAAAATAAAAAGAAGAAGTATAGAATCAGATTAGCGAGCTTTATGAACAAAAGAAAAAAATCCAATAGGAGTATAGAGAAAAGGAAGCTTCTTATAAAGAATACCAAAATCTTATCAAAAGAAGAGATTTTATTATTGAATAGTAAAAAAGAATAAAAGAGAGAGAAGAAAGACGCAAGAAATACGAAGAAGAATAAAAAGAACTTGAAGGTTTAAATCCCTGGTGAAGAGAAATTTAATTTTGTGACCAACTTATCACTTATTGCTAAAAGTGTCTACCATAGTAGTCTGAATAGATGGCTGAGGAAGTAAAGTAAATTGAAAATAAGGAACTAGGTCAAAGAGTTCTTTCAAAGAAAGAAATTGAAAATCAGGAATTAGAAGCCGCAGGTTGGGGTGGAAAATAAAAAAAGAAAGGAAAGCAATAAAAAGTGAAACAATAAAAAGAAGCAATAAATCATACTATTGATATTCTCAACCTCTTCAATTAACTCGAACTTAAAGCTCCTATCTATCAAAGTGAAGTTCCTCAATCAATAGAAAAATTAAAAGAGAAAAAAACTTATTTTGAATAAAATCCTGATAAATTTACTTCACATTAAAGCAAAGAGACTGAAGTACAAGTAAAAGAAATAGAAGAAAAGCAAGAGACTCAAACCATCAATCCAAACGACTTTCCTACTCTCTGAAACACATTTTAACATTTACACTTTTAAATTAAATTTTATCTAATAATTAATCTTTATTTCTCTTATGCTATTTCACTACTTTCTAGCCAATTACCAGATTGTAAAGTACATAATAATGTGATGACCAGTTACTATCTAAAATTACGTTATTATAAATAGTAAAGTATTGAATTACGAAGAAAACGTTAAAATGTAATTCTGTTATATTTGTTTTAAATAGCTACTATATCAGCTTATAAAATAATGGAGAATAAGAAAAGAAAAGCAAGTGACGAGTTGAATTATGATCCTCGAAAGAAAAATTAATCTAACTTCAATGAAGCAAACCTTAAAAATATAAACACAAATAAATAAATTCCTTAAACTTTACAGCTAAAAAAGTAAAAGAAATAGGATCTACTTTAGGAATATGAGTAAGCATTAGCTAAGTACATTGCAAATGGAATTACGTTATAATCTTAACTTTTCTTAGCTAAAATGGCAACAAATTCTAAAATACCAGAGTATGCTAAATAAACTCCTTTGTTTAAACACTTGAGAGCAGTGGCAACTGATTTGATGCTAAATGAGCTTGAAATAATAGTATGGGCAATATATATTGATAAATTTGGATGGGAAAATGAACATTTTAATATATTTGATAACTTGTACTTATCAGCCTTTGCTGTTAAAATGTACATGAACGCAGAGTTTGCCATTTTTTAAGCTCATTTAGATCATGATATAAATGGATTTAGTTGGATGTATAATAAATGGATAGAAGATAAAGTAGAGAAAGAAATCACCTCCTTTGAGATCAATGATAAATTCATTCAGTTAAGCTAGCGAAAAACTTTATAAGCTTGTGATTTCATTGATTATAACTATGCAGTTGATGAAATTCTAGAAGTCGCACCTCCTCCTGTTGGATTAGGCAAGGAAGAATATGAAATGGAAGTACCAATGAGAAAAAGAGAGAATCCAAAGAACTTAGCTAAGACTTACAGAAAACCTTTAGTAAATTCGAGTTAAAACTCATAAGATCCAGTTGCTAGGTTTATTAGTGATCCAGCAGTTAGAAAAATTGCCTATTCTCATTTTAATAACGGTAATACTTATGTTACAAACGAAGGTAATGAAACATAATGAATTCTTCCTGATTAAGAACCTCCACATTAAGTGATTGGAAAGGAATAAAAAGTTATAAACTAAGTAAAGCAACTATTTCCCTAAATAATTACTGAAAAGGATAGAGAATACATAATTTGATAAGAAGAGCAAGAACAATAAAAAGTTATGCCTTATTAAGAAAATGAAGATTTCCAAAACTTGCAAATTCCTACCCTTGGTAAAGGAGTTAGCACTATGTCAACAGGCAGTATTGATATAAGTGTTCCAATTCCAACTGTGAGAAGAATAGAAAGTTTAATTAATGAAATGCTAGAAAATGATTAAGTACAGCAAGGAAAACTAGGACCAATCCCATACGGTTTATAAGTAGGAAGTGCATTAGCTGAAGAAGATCCAGATGTAGATGAAAGGAATATAAATGAGAATGATTTAAAAAATGAATAATATAAGCAACAATACCTTGGCTAACATTTTAAATATAATTAAAATTGTAATCCTTAATATATTATTGCTTACTATTCTCTTTATCCTTTTTAATCAACTACTGCTTTAAACTTGATTTAAATATAAAAACTAGGTATAATGAAAATAAAATAACAATTAGAATCTAATAAGTAAAAGGCTTTAAACTGATTAAATATGAAATAATGGAAATCTAAGAGAAGGAAATGATATAGTTACCAATTATTAAGTAGAAATAATAATCACTTGCAATCCTAATTATCTTATTAATTATATGAGAAGTATTTACTTACTTATTTATTTCTATTGCTTTCAACTGCTCTTTTCAAATAATGAAGAACTTAATATTCAATTAATAAATTATTTAAATAAGCAAATCTTTAATTTTGGTTAAGTGAATCAAAGGATACATTTAGAGAAGTTAAACTTTATTAAAAGACTAATTATTTAATTTACAAGCTTCAATATATTAAATCCGTTTAAGTAAATTAGTTAGTGATGAAAAGATGAAGGCATAGATGCTCTTAATTAGTCAGATAGCTTTAAAAAGCAAATGTTTATAAGATAGTATAAATATAATTGAGGTAAAGCTAAAAATGAAGGTATTTACTTTATCTTCTAAATTTAAAATAGCTAACTAAACATTAATCTACTTATTTAATTTTAAAATATTTCTTATTAATTCAAAATTTTCCTAAATAAAGAAAATTTTCATAAGGCTACAAGCTTTATGTAATCAATTTATAATAGATAAGATATTTTGTAAGATACTAAAACTTATTTAGTTTGATTTCCATAGTTAAATAGAATAATGTCTATAATTAAAGATTGCTCATAATATATACTAGATTAATGAAAAACAGTTTTGGTAAGAACAGGAAGAGAAGAATTTTAAGAAGTTTATTATATATAGAGTATAGATAACTTAAAGTTGAAAGTTAAATTAGGGCTAAATATTTTTAAGATAATCATTCAATAGAATTAAATAATAGCTTGGAGCTATTTCAATAGTGATTATACAAGTAAGAATTTGAAAGGTATGAAGAAATTTAAATTCAGATTATTTAAATTAATTTATAAATGAAAATCCGCCAACCCAACAGACTTAATTCTTGCAGTCCTCTATTTGAATCATCCTAAGAAGACACCGATTAAATAGAAAAATAAGAGTCTTCGTCAATTGTGCATAGCACATAGGAATAGTCGCAATTAAATCCATTTGATACTCGACTCATGCTGCCTACAGCATAAAATTCAGATCCTTAAAAGGCTGAGTATGAAAATTTTGTAATAGGTATAAAGAATCCTAGTTTCTTAGAAATAAACCTACTGAGAAAAAGAATTTACGATGATAATTGCAAAATTAAAAGAATGGAATTTAGAAAGATTCTATAAAGAATTGTAACAAAAGAAGCAACTAAATTAGGAATTGAATTCAAAGTAAAAACTACTGAAAAGAGTGAAAGTATTATCTAGAGAGCTACTGAAAACTGGTTTGTAGATGTTATGAAAGATTCCTAAAAGGTAGCTTTTTCTTCTAAGAAGGAAAGAGTTGCTCTAAGTCATTTAATGGCAGCTGTTGAAATTCGAAAAAATTTGCAGCCTTGGTTTTTCTCTTGAAATTATAAACTATTTTATAAATTTTAGTCAATACTTTGAGTTTTTTTAAGTTACATCGTAAAGCAAAATACTTATCAGTTAAATGATTTCTTTCTTATATTTAACGAGAGTAAACTTCATAGTCACTTTTAGCTTTTGAAAAATGATTTTTTATTTAATTTTTTACTAATAATTTAATTTAAATATGTATTTTTAGAGAATTCAGATATCATTTATATTATATAAGCTAAAAAGTAACTTCAAATTAACTTCAAATTTTCTCTTCGTCAGACTCAGTTGTAAAATACATTTTGGTCAATTATGGCTATGTTTCTAAGCTTGTTAAATTTTCTTGCTTGGCTTAATTGCTTTTCTCACTTGATATTAATTCTATTTCATTTATAAAGTGCAAGGGAGAGTTCATTTTATTGTTAGTTCACATGTTTTACTTCTCTAAATCATAATCCTTTTCATTTATTTCTTCATGTATTAGGCTTAGCTATTTAGCAACGTTTGTTAAAATCTTTTTATCAGATTAAGTTCTTTTCTTAACAAAATTTATTTCTTTTTAAGAAAATTATTAAACTTACTGATTTTAATCTTCGTTTTCTTAATCTATTTAAAATCAGCTATCTTTCTTGCTAAATTTTCTAATCTTAATACATTCTGTTGTATTTCTAGTCATTTTCTTATTAGCCCAAATTATATAGTTTGCTTTTAATTATTCCAAAATGTTCTGTTATATCCCTTATACGCCCAGAAATTCACATCATATTTCTAGCAAAGGTTAACATATGCCCTTTATAAACCCTGTTTACATTCTTTAAACATGAGTTGTATTTCTATCACAATACATTGAAATAGAAAGTCCCATTTATCTCTCTTCATCACCCTGATTAAAGAATTCTTCTACAACTTTCATTGATCATTCATAGTGATAATCCCATTCTTTTGCAGAATGTGATATGTCAGCAGATTTTAGAGCTGTTTTCAAAATCAAATTTTTGCTTTCCTCTTGTTTTCAGTCGAAGGCATCTTTAAGAAGCAAAGCTTTAGATCTAAATTTGCCAATATTTTCAAAATGCTTTTGCATATCTGTTTCCAGGATCATTTCTATGATAAGTTTCCTTATGTACTACTAATCAAATTTAGATAGATATTCAAAAATATTATGGCTTTGTAATGAAGTAAAAATTTAGCAGCAATGCATATTTTCTTGTACTGAGATATCATTATAAGTAATTGCTAGCGGATGCAAAGAATTTACTAAAAATCTATTACTTTTTCCAAGATGGCCAACATCATGACCTAATCCTGAAACAAGAACTGCCAGCAAGTCTTTTTTTTCAATTTGCTCTATAATTTTAGAATTCATTATAAAATAAAATAAAGAGCAAGTAACATCTGCTGCATGATTCGAATTATGGTAAGGAAAATCTAGGTATCGAGATTCAAGATTTTCGAAAAAAGATTTAAATCTTGCAAAAGGAATTTAGAAAGTCTCCTCTGCTTATAGAATATTATCCATTGAATAAATTGCTATTATATTAAAGGCTTTACTATGTGTCAAGCTTTCCAAAAAAAATATATTGAAGTTCCATGTTGTTCCTATCTACTTAAGTAAACTCATTAGTTCAGGAACCGAGTAAACTAACTTAAATTGAGGTCTTATTTATGTCTTAAATTTTTTAATAGATTTTATAGACATTTGGCTCGTAATTTCTTGAAGATCTAGATCATTTTAATTAAGGTTTTTTTTGTGTCATTTTGGATTGAGTTCATTGAAAAAAATTAAATCATCCTAAGATAGTTCTTTAGTGAATTAAGCTTTCTATTCTATTTTATATTAGAATAGATCTTCTTTCTAGCGTATTAGTTACTATATGTTTTGCAATTCTTCAATGCACATAGATATATATTTTTTCACATTGTTGTATAAAACTTGTCCTGCAATCTCTTGAAGCAAAGCCATGATAGTCTATATTGAGAATACGATAGACTCCATATTAGTTAACTGCTAGCCTTTCTCCTTTTTGTCTAAAATGTTGTTTATAGTACTGGAAGTTTCTATTCTTTAGTTTTTAATCATTCCAAAGACGTTAGTTCAAAACTAGCCATTCATATTCTACTAATTTGCAGTTTTCTTCGTTTAATTCATAAAAATAATTTTTAGCTATTTTTCATACTCGTAAGTTTGCTAGCAGAGTATGTAGCAAATTAGAATAAGGAATAAGGTACAGAAGCATATTTCAACTACTTTTTAAGAAGTTGAGAATACTCTCATTAAAAAGTAACTAAAGCAGGTAGCAAAAGACAAAAGGCACATATAAGCATATCTGCTAAGCAATGTTATTTAACCTAAATATAGCATCCCAACCAAAAACAGCTAGTTATCCAAGTAAGTTTCAGTTTAAAAATCAAAGACGTCTTCCAGTATTTTTTTTTCAGTGCATACAAGATAAATTTAGAACAAAATAAAAATAAAAGTAAAAATGTTGGCTGATTAAGAGCGAATCTTTTCAAATTTAATTGTAGCTAAAAAGCACAAAATTCCAAAGAAAATAAGAGAAGAAAGAATTCCGATTTATCAGTAAACCACTACATGCTCTTTATCATAATAAAATAGATTTAGAAATTCATTTATCAAATGAAAGAATAAAGCTGCTTCATATATTATGAAAGCGGTTTTCCATTTCACAATATAATTGCTACTAGGCATTGAATTTTTTTGCAAATCGTTTAAGATTACATTCCAAAAATCCTTTTCGTTCTATTTGTTTTTTAGTTTAAGTGTATTTGAGTTTCCAATTCGAGACCAATTAAACAAGTCTTTATTATCACTATTCTAGTTTTAAGGTTAATATTTGTTTTTTTTCTTTTAGATTTGAGCTTGTAAGAAATGAAAAGTATTTTGATTTTTAATGTTTCTAAACAGATCTCTATCCATATTATTAAAATTAGTTTTAAAATATTATTTAAATCAACTTGCTATTAGCTTTAACAGCATAGCCGCATTTATACTCTTTATATTTTTAACTTAAATGTTTATTTATTTCTATTTATAATTAAATGGTTAGTTTTAACCTTCAGTTCAATGTTTTGCTAATAACTAAAATTGTTATTTTTGTATATTCGATTTAATTTAAACTAATATTTAAAATTTGCAGTGGATATCTAAAATCTATATAAATTTTGAATAATGGAGTTGTATAGTTTGCCTTAGGCATAGTTAAGAAATAGTAATATTAAAAGTTGTAATTATAATAGAGGATTATTTTAAAAGCAATCTATCTATCCTTTAATGTAGTAGTACCATAAATTAAATATTCAAGTTCTCTTGTATTACTAAAACTTTGCTATATTATTGCAGAAACTGCCCAACTATTGCTGAGCTATTCTGATTAAGCTATTTTTAATTTTTTAAATTAGGCTAATTTAACCTTCTAACTTTAAAGCTTTAGTATACTTATAAAGCATATCTTATTCTAAAAATAAACATAACTAGCTTATACTTAATTAAAAAGTTTAAGCCATTGCTCTTATGTAGGAATGTATTTTCTTTTTAGAAGTTAGCTAGTTAGCCTTTTACTAATATCATCTTATTCGAATTGTTTTACCAATTAATTACATTTGATTTTAATAATTCTAGTGATAGATAACTTGGAATAAAATCAAAGAAATAAGAATATCATGCTTACATAACCATTTAGAGAGAACTAAATTAGCTAGCTTATCAAATAATATAAGCAAAATTAGTACATTTACATAGGATTATATACTCCTAATTAGCTAGAACTGTCATTATAGTTATCTATAGATTAGAACTAGTTATAGATTCAATTTATGAGATATTTAAAATACTAAAGGAAATATTAAATTTAATTATTCTATCTTTTATTACCATTAAAATTTAAAAACTACCATATCTAAAGATAATTATAAGAAGATTAATATAAGTTTAGATTATGAGATTGCTATGTTGAATCTGATTAAATTAAAAGATCTTTATTTAAGTATAAATCCTAAATATGTTCCATGCTTATAGCTTATTTAAGAAAGGAAAAATATATGTGTCAACCTTAAATAAAAGTTATGAAATAATACATACTACTAAAAATTAAGTAAAAGAAAGATAATGCTTAATTAAAACTTTGAAAGCAAATTAAATAAGATATTAGCAATTATTTTATTGCTTAAACTTATAATTATTTCTCTATTTAATAAGCCTCTCTAACTATTAATGCTTTTAGATGTAATTTCTTGCTTTTATCAGTTGCAATAAAAATAAATATTTTGGTTTTTCAATTATTATGCTATCAAGCTTTAGCCTAATAGAAATAAAGAAAAATAAGCTTTATTAAATAAATAATCTACTAATGAAACTTTGAACTTGTTAGATAAATTTTGATAAATATATGTAATAAATATTATACACTTTAGTATACAAAGATGAACATAGAATTCTTTTCTTCATATATTTAATCAAATACTTACTCTTTCTTCGTATACTTTGCTATATTAAAAGTGTTAGTTAAAGCAATTTGTTCATAAATTTTGAAAAAAACTCAATTATGAATTTAGCAAAATTGAACTGAAATTTATAAATTCATTTTAATTAAGATAAATAATAATATTTAGACTACTTTAGCAAGACACTAACTTAAAGAATTTACTATTTAATATATTAATAAAGACCTTCAAATCTTTATATATAATAAGCTAGCTATAATAATTTTTATATAGCTTTGGACTTTATTAAGCTCTATTTAAATTTTTATTTTATCGAGTTATTAAACATATAGAAGTTTAATATCTTACCCTTTAAATTCACTGATTCATTTTAGATTTATTTTATCTTTAATAAATTTTGAGTATATAATAATTTATTTCCAAATCGAAGCAAAATTTTTAATTTAAAAAATTTGTTCAAGCCTCACCTATTATTTTTTATGCTACTAGAAAAGTTTGAGTTAACAATTTATCAAAACTATGTAAGATATATCAGTTAATTAGATTTTATTTATTTTAATTAAGTTTAAATAAAAAGATACTAGTATATTGCTAAAAAGATGCATTTCATAATCTTTAACTTTAAATAGTACTAAATGCTTAAAGTTTAGTTAATCTAATTTTTTCCTTTTTTTCAAGTTTCATGTTCATTATTACAAATTAGTTCAAATTCATCATTTAACTTGATAACGAAGCATACACTTTCTTTTTTCTTTCAGTTGAAAATAATTTAAG
The DNA here is from genome assembly GCA_946699065.1 of Loxodes magnus. NCBI lineage: Eukaryota > Ciliophora > Karyorelictea > Loxodida > Loxodidae > Loxodes > Loxodes magnus. Next base: position 1,028,068 of record CAMPDV010000035.1, on the reverse strand, counting down.
AATGGAAAAAGAATAAAATGCATAAAAAACGATTCCTTTTAAATAAAATTAAAGCATAGTATTTTAGCTTAATATTTTCTATTTTTAATTATATATTTTGTAGTTTCTCTTAATAATCAAAAATTTCTATTTATCTAGCTTAAATAACTTTATTAAAGTTAAATAATTCTTATAGATATTTCTTCCAAATAATGTTCCTAACTACTAAATTATTGGCTACTAAATTTTAAAATTTAGTAATTAAGCTTGCAAAATGCTTATACTTATTTAGCTTATCTCAGCATCTATAAAATATATTTATTCTAGTTGCTGAACTTTTTTATATAATAGTTACATTTAGTATGCTAAATGTAACTATTAGATTTAGAGAAGGATATAAGAAGGTGTGGTTGGCATGTGATAAATTAATGAAATAATACTTAATTCTCTGCTTTAATATCCTATAATGTTAATTTATATAGTAAATTCCTTTATAATAAGCCTAATTTCCTATCTTATTTAGATCTTATTTGTTGCTTTTATGTTTGTCTCTAAGTTTTTGAATCTATAATGTTTCATTTCATAGTTACACTATTTGCTTAAATTCACGACAATGAAAAAAGTTGAATTCTAAAATAATAAAATCCTTCATTAGAATAAAGCTATTAATTTAAAGATTTAAGGAATTACTTAACCATTTTATCCTTATTTAGCAATATTTAGCTTAATTTTACATTAAATTGGGAATTTAAGTAATAAGATATTCATACCTATTAATAATTTAGACAACTGTATGATAAATTATACTCCTAAAATAAACGCTTTTATATACCCAATTATTTGCTACAGGCTATTTTTTATTCAAAAATTAAATAAGCTCAGCACTTCGATTTTTTAACTAAAAGGAAACATATCAGTTTTAAAATTAAATGAGCTAATTTATTTTAAAGCTAGAATTATTAATTTTGCTAGTGATAAAAAAGTTATTATTGTGATATTTATTTTGATGCTAAATAAATTGTCAAATTAGTGATTTAGTATATGAAGTGCTAAATACCTAAGCTATTTTTATAGAAACTAATAAAGCAAATTTAGTAAAATTTTTATTAAGTATATGAGATAGTCTAGGAAGTGGCATATCTTAGCTAGCTTATAAATAAATGCTTAATTGATTGTTATAGCTTATTAATTAACTAACTTTATGACCATTTTTCCTATAGAATTAGCTGCCTCCATATTGCCTTTTATGAAAACAGTATATTTATTTGATTTACTTATTAAAAATCATTTGTAAATGGGATCATCTTGCTCTTTAAACAAATCTTAAATTGGTCAAGTTTGCTTCCAAAGTATAGTAGAAGCAAGTTAAGCTCTTGAGTCGAAGGAAAAGGAAATTTTAAGAGCAGATAATAATTAAAAGCAGCAAAGTGCAGAACAAGGAGATAGTAATTAAAATGATTTATAAGAGTCTATTGACTGATAAAAAGTAAAATCTGAATTAAAAAAAGAAATTTAAAATGATTTCAATTAAAATGCACCTCCATTAGTCAATTTTGACAATCTACTTTTAGAAGGTTAATCAAAACTTAAGAAGAGAAGAACAACTGTGGGAGTAGTAACCCTTACTGAAGGTTCATATAACGAGTATAAAGAAGACAGATTAATTTCTTTTACAATAAACAGCTTAGAATTAAATTAGCAAAAGATATATAAACTGAAAGAAGAAGATAAATTAGACCAATAAAATGTTTTTTGCTTTTATTTAGTTTATTGTCTATTTTAATTATTTTTAACTACCTTTAAACGCCACATCATACTGCTAGTTAATAAAATAGAAATAAGAAGGTTAAAGTATGTCTACTTTCAATATTAGCTCAAAATGGTATATTTTAAAAATTACTAAAGTATTATATATTAGTTTCAGCTTTTCTTATAGTTTAAAATAATAGATATTAGTTATCAGCAGGATGTTCTTTTTCTGTTATTCTATAGTTAACACTTTTATTTTTATTTAATATAATATATGAAGAAAAGAAATCCTTAATAATTAAATTTAAGAGGAATCAAGATAGGGTTAATTATATTTAGTAAGGTTATGAATATTAAAGTTTTGTTTTATAGATTATTGTGAGTTGTAATATCTCTTGCTATAGCCTAAAGTAATAGCTTAGTTATTATAAAGATAAAAATAAAACTAGAGATATTTTTATTTATTAAATATGAAATAACAAAGAATAACTCATTTTGAAGTAGCTAATTATATATCGCTTTTGAAGAGTTAATTGCTTAAGAATTATAGTTAAATATATATAACTAAAGTCATTTGCCTAAATGAATACACTCTTGAAACATTTAGCTTAAAAATCAAATTGTACCTTAAATTAAAAATAGTACTAAAGAATTACTATTTGCTTATTTCTTTAGCTTACTATTATATCATTTTCTTTTAAAGTAAATAAAGAAGAATAGATGATAGAATCTATATTAACTTGGGATTAAACCCAATTGTTTTAACTTGATAATTTAAAGCTAATATAAAAAGTAAGAGCATAAAGTACTAAATTTCTTTCTTATTCTATATAAATAATTTTATACATGCTTTAATATAATTATTCCCAAGGTATCAATTACTAGAAACATCATATATAATTAATTAACTCTAATGAACATTCATTTTGCTATTTTTTACTCTTCTAGCAAATCAGGTCTATTTTTAAGAAGCAGTTACCTAATAAACTTTTGCTAAGTTAGTCTTTTAAATGGATCAAATTGATAATAGTAAAATATGTATTTTAGAATGCCTAGCAAAGAGTTAAAAGCTAACTATAAGCTTAAAATAAGAATAGTTAAGTGACTTAATTTCCATAAAATAATTATATTTCATTTCTTATATTAAAGCTAATAAGCACTTCTCTATTTTATAGTAGAATGAGAGCCTTCATCGATAGATTTAGTTAAAAGCATATATAAGTATTTGATAATCATTGATAAAGAAAGCATAGTAGTTAAATTATATGGACTGCTTGCTTATTAATATACTTAAATGCTATTTTTATCTTCATATTTCTGTTATATTTTATTTGGAGAGAATATTTCTATTTACTATTGCATACAAATATAGATTGATATTTATAAGTAATAGATATTATAGATAAAATAGCAGTTAGAAAGAGCTTAAATAAATATATGGTTAAGTATCAAAAAGAACCCTTGAAGTGTAAAAATAGTAAGTTTTAATAAGATATAGAGGTGAGGCAAATGACTAATAAAACAGTTATAATTTGAGATTTAGTAGATTTAGTAGATTTAAATTAGGATTTAATGATTAATTGGGGTAATAGCAATTAGTAGGTTATGAAAATTAACAATTTATTCTTATTTTCTTATTTTTAAATAAGCCAATGTCCAGATACTCTAAATACTCAAGTTTGCCAAAACAAAATAAACTTCCTTCTCAGCATAAAAAAGCAAACTCAGTAGGATCTTAAGTAAATTTAATAATTGTAGAAGTTATATTAAACTAAGAAGTTTAGTGAAGGTATCAATATCTCATAAGAATTTGTAGAAACTGAAAAAGACTCTTATTTGACAGACGAAAAATAAAATTTTGGAGATATAGACAGCAACAACAATGTCAGTTATTAAGAATTCAAAACTTTATAGTAGGAAGTAATCAATTTAAGGCAAGCATTAGATTCCAATTTATTCAGACAATAATCTTCTGAAGGTTTAATCAAAAATTAAACCGTTAAATATCATTAAAGAACTAAAAGTAGATCTCGTTCTCCTAATATAACACCTGATATTTCATTTACTTTCACTCCTATTATAAACAAAAGGGGTTTTGATACTTCAGACAGTAATAAAATTATTTTTTAAGCACAAAGTATAAAACATAAAGTTTAAGATATAAGTGAATCTTTAGAAAAAAGTAACGATTGCAAGAAAGAATGAGTATAGGCTTAACCTATACAAAAATAAAAGGACTTATTAGCTAATAATGAGCTTTTACAATAGCAATATAAAGAAATTTTAGATCTCAAAAAGTATTTAAGAGAAATGCAGACTAAGATATAGGAATTGCTATGTAAGTAAGAAGATTTAATAAATTAGAATAAATAGTTAAATTCAATCATCCAATATTAAAAAGCTATGATTTAGAAAAAATAAGAATAATCAGAGTAAAACTAAAAAATTACCGACTAACTTAAATTTAAAGAACTAACAACATAAATATTAGATTTAACGAAATAAATTGGGGATTTGAAAAAAGAAAACGAAGATCTGAATAAATAATTTTTAGAGAAGGATTTAAAGCTAAAATATAGTCAATTAAATAAAGATGAAGAGATAAACCAAATAATGTAATAGCTGAAATATATTTAGTTTAATCAAAATAAATAAATTCAAGATTTGGAGCTAAAATATAAAGAAAAATTTGATTAAAATAAAGATTAATGAGCTAAAATTTATAATGGACTCAGAAGTCAACTAGAAGCAAAGGATAAGCAAATAAATCATTTTAGGGAAGAAAATAGTAAATTGTGGAAAATAGTGAATACTAAGGTTTCAGATATTTAACTTATTTGATTTTTGTATCTTGAGGTACCTCAAATTAACACAATTTTATATTTTATTTTCTACTTAAAATTTTTATTTTCGATTCTTTAAAGCAATTTGTAAAACAGCAAACTAACTAAATAAAGTAAGAAGCTTAATCTCTATAAAATTAAATCGAAATAAAAATATTATTTAAATGAAAATTTAATATATTGCCATCCATCTATTTCTACATTTAAAATTAATGCTTATAAATAAGAGATCATATACAAAGGCTACAATTTAACAATTTATATCCATAAATTAATATGCTCAAAGATATTTTTTTACTTTTAATGAATTCAGGTTAATTAGATTGCCTTAAAAGCTCTTGCTTTTAATTGACTAAGCTATAATTCTTTGCAATTGTAATAATAAGTATTTAGATGAAATAGAATAATGATATTACTTTTAGCAACACTGTATATTTAATATCTTAAATAGATTTTAAAATTTATCTAATTCTACTTTTCTATTCTAAGATTATTTCTCAATATGGATCTTAATTCTATCCTCAGTTAAATATAAGTTTCAAATATCATCTACAGTTATATAATTTAATCTCTTTCATAATTTTATATTTAACTGGTCTTTGCTTTATTTGCGTAAATATAGAAATATCGTTCTTAAGTAAAAATTGAAAAGAGAAGCTATATAATAGAGTAAAGATACCTTAATGTAGTATAATGATATAATTTGATTATTTTACTTAAAATAAGTGATTTATGCTTAATTTTGATTTTAGTTATAAACATGGGAATTTCTGAAGTATCTATAGGCTAATTTTTAACTCCTATTGGCTTCATCCTTCTGCTATTGATGATTCCGATTGAGATAGGTTTTCTTGGAAAAATAAGGAATATTATTGCTAAGTTTTTATCATACCGAATAATTATATTGGGTAAAAGAATTCAATTATCAGTAGTGTTAGTACTTCTTATGCTTCCTGTTGAATTATGAAACTTTAGAGATTATCTTAATCTTGGCTATGAGACTCCAATTACCACTTTTGATAAAATGCTAAAGCACAGAATTGAAAGAAATTTTTGGCTGGCAAGCTGTGGATTTAGTTGCTGAATGTAAGATTAATAATAATATTTAGATATTTGACAGCCATAGGGTATCAATAGCTAAAAAGTGAAGATGTTTAGTAATAAATCAAATAGAGAAAGAAGAATTTAGATGAAAACTCAAAGGAAATTAGTACAGAGAATTAGAGTAATACGAAGAAAAATGAATGAAGCTAATTTCATTAAATTTTACATTTTCAATCTTCTTAATCTGTCTATTAATTAAACTTGATAAAGGGCCACTAATATTTATACTAACTTATAAAGCTTATATAGCTTATATAGCTTATTTGTATTATTTACTTTGTAAAGAGCATAGCAATGCTAAGCTCTATTGTATTGGCAATAGAATGAAATTAGCTATAATTAATTAGAGTAATTTTATCCTTAGAATCCTTTCTAATCCATTTTGGAATACTTTTATAGTTTTCTTAATCCTTTTAATCAATCATTAAGTCAATTAGTATGGTTATATCCTGCTTTTATTCTATTTCTACAAATAATAAGATATGGAGCTTTACTTATTTTAAAAGGAAATTAAGATTTCTATGATTTATGTATTAATACATTTTAGCCTTTCATATCTAAGAATTACTTAATTTATTGCTGTAGCAAATATAATTTTAAGTGAATAAAATGATTATGGTAAGAATGTCTAGATTAAGTTGAAGATAAGATAAATAGAATATTTTCCATGTAATGTAATTATTTAAATCATCTATTAATGTTTTTTATTGATCAAAAAGTTTTAACCTATTATGTGATTATTGAGAGTAAGTCGTGTTAGATTCTCTAGTTGACTCTGTATCACAAGAAAAGGAAGCTCTAGTGCCTTCTTTAAGCTTGAAAGCATTCATATCAGATAAAGTTCTTAATATTTCTTTGTGCTGCATAAGATCCTATTAAAATTTCTATTGCATTTGCGACTATTCATTCAAGTTATCGAATTCTAGTAATTGTCTCTTTCTTTGCTAAATGGAATTTTTCACTTCATTTATACTTTCCTATAGATTTTTAATACTTTTATCTTAATCCTCAATACATTCATTTATCTTTTTGCTTAATTTAGCATATTTTGTTTATTTAATATTAAACTTTTCATCTTCAGCATTAACATTAATATGGACTATATTTTTTTGCTTATCTAACTACATGTCAAGAAGCTTTTTCTGACAAAAATTGAGCTTTTACGATTGCGAATCTAATTAATCAAGAGCTTCATTATCTTATGCCATTTTGCTTTCCAAAAGCTCAATAGCGTTCGTTATATTCTACAAGATTGTTTATAATTCCTATTGACCAGAAAACTGCTATTGCAACTTTAAGCTTTCAATTTCTTTTTAAACAATTTACTATTTTTCTAAAAATTCTTAATCATTTTTTATTATTTTGTCTTTCTTGGTTTGCTATATATTTTGTAAGTTTTCTATCTCTTGCTAGTAATTATCTTCTTCTAATTTTATATCTAAAATTTGTTTTTATATCTATTGCTTTTCGCATACTTTAATGTTAAAATCTGTTTGCAATAAATGAAAATCCTTTAAAAAATTTTCAAGTTCCTTAATTTAAAGTTCCTGATTTTGCTTTTTAGTTTTAATTTTTTTTTTCTCTTCTTAAGACTCAGACAGTTTTTACTAAAGCTATTATATGACTTCTTTTTTCTTTTGCAACTTAATTTCCAAATCTTTTATTTCTTCTTTTAGTTCTTATCTTTCTCTTTCTTTTAGTTCCTACTACTAACTTTTCTTTTGGAATTTGCTTTGCTATTCAAAGTTTGTGTTTCTTTGAGAATTTACTTTCTTTTCTAGCTTTACTGATTTTTGCCTGATCATGGAAAGATCTTCCAAAGGTTTTTCTATTTTTAAGGAGTTATTAAATAATGCCTTTGGCTCATAGTTTTAAGTATCTAAAATAGGTCTTAATGGTTCTTGCTTTTTTATCCATTAATGTGCAAACATCTATTTGAGGGAAATTCTTAAATGTGGCTTTGGATTTAATAATTTGCATATTAACTCCTTAGCAGGAGGAGGTAAGTCTTTTGGAAATTTAAAGTTCATGCTAAGAACATTTTGATATATTTGCTCTTAAGACTGTGCTTAGAAAGGAGAGTAGCCTGATAATAGTTCAAAAAGCATTATTCCAAGACTTCATAGATCTAATGAAGTATCATGTCCTTGCCTTAGAATCATTTCAGGAGCTAGATAATCTGGAGTTCCAGCGTAAGTATATCTAATAGCGTTTTCTTTAAACATATTGGATCATCCAAAATCACATAACTTCGCTCTTCATTCTGAATCAAGCAAAACATTTTCTGGTTTGATATCTCTATGAATGATTGGAGGATTTTGAGAATGCAAATAATCCAAAGCACTTCCTAACTCGCGCATATATTGAGCACATGTTTTTTAGTCTAGTTTTCCTCTTTTTTATAAAAGTTGGAAAAGCTAACCATTAGGACAAAATTCTAAGACCAAATAGCAGTTGATATTATCTTCAAAATGGCAATAGAGTTTGACTATATAAGGATGATTCAATTAATACATAATGTCTATTTCTCGGTTTAATATTTAAACAAAATCATTGTCTGATTTCTAAGACAAGGAAATTAAAAACTCTTTTTAAATTGTTTTGAGCGCATAAATTTACCCTGTATCCTTATGTACTACCTTATACACTTATCCAAAAGCTCCTGCACCTAGCTTAATTGTAAGACTAGATGAGTAATCTTCAAAGGTAGGTTCTTTTATTAATCCTCTTTCTACATATGGACAAGGTTTCAGCATCTTCTTCTTCATTTTTTATTAAATAAAAAAGAGTTTCCTATACACAGACCTACTAAAACCAAACTATATTTAAATATGAAGTTTATTATCTAAGTTATTACTATTAAAGCCTTATATTTAACTATCCATCTCACTCTATTTTTATTTTTTATTAATATCTGCTAGCTACTCTCTCCTTATTTAAATAACAATTAGATTCTTAAAGAAGTAGTCTAAAGCAACATATAAATGATTCATAAGATGCTTAATTGATTTAGCAATAAATATAATATATTCTTTGGCTACCTATAATTATGTAAGATTAGGTGTATCCTATAAATAGATAAATAATGAGATAAAACTAAAAAGCTAATTAAAAAGAAACTAAATTTAACCTGCTTCTTCTCCTTTAGTTACTAAACTATATAAACTTATATCATTTTCTAAATGCAAGAATTTTAATCCCATAAATGCTAATAAAAGTATTTTTTCCAGATTGGAGGAAATAAATTAATATAGAGTATAAGTACTAAAGGAATATCTTTTATGTTTAAAGTTACTTATTTACTCTTTTGAAATTTCTAATTAATTAGTTTGAAATCTATTTATAAATATAGGATCAAATCTTAATGTATTAAGATTGGAGTTTTTCAACTTACCTCATCGAACATATTCAATTATTTAAACTTGGCTTAAAGAATGGTTTTTAAACTTTTCTACTTTTGATTGTTTTTATTAATTTAGCGAGATTAATATACTTCTAAAACTTAATCCTTAATTAAAAGAAAGGATAAATAGCATATAATATGCAATTATTTATAAAAGGTAGAAAATATGTGACTATTATGTAAACTTAATTTAATACAATTAATATACTTTATATTTAGAAAATAATATAAGCTTTCATGCTTCTAAGTAATATTTTATTATAAACTACTAATCTGAGGTATATCAAATTTAAAATAGTTTATGCTGATTCATTTTATCCCATAGTGGATTGAATAAAAATTATAAATTAGAAAAGCAAAAATTAAAAAAATATTTTCTTCACTCGAAGCGCTTAAGAACTTAAAAATCCAATTTTTTTCTTAAATTAAAAATATGAATGAATAACTTAAATTCTTTAGAAAGTAAGGTGAGTGATTTTTAACTTAATTACTGATATTTTTTAAAGGGTTGGAACGTAAATAAATATGATTTGCTTATTTTAAATAAAAGATAATTAAGATGAAAAATACTAATTTCATTATCCATTGCTAGATTTTATTTATTTTCTTAGTTTTATGTATAAAGGAATTAGTAATTTTTGGATTATCAGGATTAGTCAACTATAGTTACTTCTACCTTCAGTTTTTCCTTATTTTTAAGAGAGTTTTGATTAATAAAGCATTTTTTTGACTTGAATTAGCTCTTGCCGAGAATATAAGATTAAAATAGACTTATAATGAATTATTTGATAGAATGAGTAGTTAGAATTTTGCATAACATAGTTTATTATAATAGAGTTTTCTTTAGTGTATGGATCATTGTATATCAGAGTCTTGATGTTTCTCATAGTCATTAGAATCTATTTTTACTTTTTTTAAATAAAATTTAGATCCTATTGCAAAGCCACCTAAGAGTATGCCAATAATTATTAATGTTAAAGCGAAATAGAAACTTCCAGCTGATCCGATAGGAACGTGCATATGACCGCTCGTTTCTTTCATTAAAATTACTAAAGGATCAGAACTGAGTCTCACTTCTATTGGAACATAATCAAAATAATATACTTATCCAGGAACGCCGTCAGAGTAATGTCCAACTTCACCATCAAAACATCCTCCAGCATAAGTTCAGTTTACTTAACCATATTCATCAAAAACTGGACTAACTGTAACACATATCATATCTAGAATTCGATATCTATAGCAAGTTTGATCATATTGGCTATATCATCCTCCTTTTTTAGTACAATCACTACAGGAAGCTGAAGCTCCACAACTAACATGAGAGATAATGTACTAATACCAAGGTCTAACGTCGACACCTGTAAGAGGATCATGTCTAAATCATGCATTTCTATGTTTTGCTAAACTACACTCTTGAAATCCTGAAATATTTTGATAAGCTTTTTTATTACCAGCTTACTCAATTGGAGCCCATGATATGTGAATGCACTTATATCCAGCATCTCCTGTAGGTACCATTCTATCATCTATTGCGAGAGTAGCAAATTTATCATTGGTTTCGTTTGCATAAATATGAAAACTATTTCCATAACTAGAGCAGTCTATTTTATCATATTTGCAGGCTTCGATTCACGCTTTAGATTATTTGGTTGTATACTCAAACTCAAGGTTTACACCTTTTCCTAATGAAGGCATTACTTTTCCTTTAACTCGAATATTTCCAATCAGATTTCTAGTTTTAGAATTTCAATGCTATCACGAACTTTCATATTAGCTATATTTGCTAGCACTTTTAGTGCTATGAGATACTATTAGTATAAAAGTTGCTAATACTATTAATATAAGAGAACAATAGAAAGCAATTGTTGGCATTTTCCAATATTTTTCTCCATATTAGCGTATGGTTAGTGGATCTTTCAATCTTTCCATACATAACTTTTGGCCTGCCTCCATTTTAAATAATAATTATATGGAGAAAAAGTGTCGTTATTGTTTTTAGCTTTGGTAGCGTTATCAATTATAAAGTTTATAATCAAGGATATGCCTTTAAGGCATCTATATATAATGGATTGCATAAGTTTGGGTAATCAGAAGAGAATCATATAGTTAGTAAGAAACAAAAGAATTAAATGAAGGAAATTTTGAATGAAGTGAATAAGTTCATATAATTGTTTTTTTTCGTTGAAATTATTTTATAAATGCAATTCTCAGATAGGCAAAATTAACATCTATTCAGCATAGAGTCCACTGGTTAGAGTTCTAGAAGCTTTGTTTCACCTAAATAAAAAGAAAATTCCTACGTTCAGAATGTCTAAACGACAAATCAAATTCTAAAGAATCTCTTTGAAAAAGACCTTTCAGTTCATAGTCCTAGTAAAAGGAAATAGATAGAAGAGATGAGATAGTCAGTTGAAAGTAGAGATTCATAAAGTCCTAAAACAAATATGAAGTAAAGTCAAGAATAAATTGATAAGATGTAAAGAAGCATAGAAGCACTAACTGCTGAAATGTAAGATCTTGATTCATTGCCAATTGATCAAAAAATAAATCGTTTATGTCAATAGTTAAGTTAGGGAATTTACAAGAGAGATGTTAAGTTAGGTTCTATTTTAGCTATATTTGAAATTTTACAGTAAGACTCTAACATAACAAGCTCTACTCTTGGAGAGCTTATTGCAATAGAAGTTTTAAAAAGCCTTGATGCATGAGAAGAATAAGATGAGCAATTTATAGAATGCGCATTAGAAGTTATCGCTTAAATTGGATAACATCCTGCTATTATTTAAAATTTGGCAATTTTAAGCAAACTATTGTTTACAAATAACTCTTAAGCTGCTTATGCTTGCCTTTATAGACTTGGCCGTCCTGGACTAAAATGTCTTGTAGAAAATAGTGAAAAGCACGCTCTTAACTGGATATTAGAACAGTTAGCTCAGGAGTTACTTATTTAAACTGATATAATAGTTCCATCACTTGCCAGAGATTTATAGTAAAGCAATGTTCTTTTAACAAGAACAAAAGCTTGTGCAGCTTTAAATAGACTTTATCATCTTTGCAGTCCTGTTATATAAGTTATAGAATAAGCCTTACTTGAAGGTACCATAGACAGATAACTTGCCGCTTGTACTTTAAAAGGATGTGGAAAATAAGGAGAAGCAATTATTTTATCACATTTAAGAAATTCAGATGATGTTAAAGTTAAAATGGCTATTACATCAGTTTTGTGCTGAAGAGTTCCATAGCAGCCTAATTTTGTTTAAATAAGAGTTCAGCAATATCCAGTAACTTAAATGCCAGGACATATGTGCCATTATGAAGGACCTCTTGTACCAGTACCATTTTAAAATGAAGAAGAAACTTGCATTTTAGTTCTTAACTCAAGAGATTTATTAGCAGCTCTTTTAAGATACATGAGGTTGCCTGAAGATTCAAGTATTCCACCAGAACCTTCTATAGATATCAGTAGAGACTCAGTTTTTTCGTTGATTTAAGCTTTGAAAGACAAATTTGAAGGAGTAAGAGAGACAGCAGCTAGTGCTCTAGGAGTAATTGGAGTTCCTGAAGCAATTGATGCTGCAGATCATTTAATAAGATGTCTGCGTGATCCATCTCCATAAGTAAGAGCAATGTCTGCTTGGGCATTAGGTAGAATAGGTCCAAATGCTTGAAAATCAGCTCAAGGCTTGTAGGAACTTTTAAAAGATGGTTACTGAAAAGTTAGAACTGCTGCATGCGAAGCTTTAGGATAATTAGGATAAGCTGCTTAAGGATGTTTACCTGCTTTAGCAAGATGTTTAAAAGATGGAAGCATTAATAGAGATGTGGTAGCTCAAACAATGGCAGCATTAGGTCCATAAGGAGAAAAAATGTTAATAGAAATGATTTCTTCTTAGTAATTTGGAAGAAATTACAGAACTAGCATAGTTAAAGCTTTAGCTACTATTGACATCAATTCTCCTTTGATAGATTTTGTGGTCTAGACACTATTTAAAGTATCAAGCGACAAATCTCCAGCTGTAAGATAAGAAAGCGTAATTTCCATTTATGCACTTTATGAAAAAGGAAGATATAGTGTTCCATATTTAAAAGCAGAAGCTGTTCTGCCATTTCTCTTTAGATTTTTAAAAGATTCAGATAAAGGAGTTAGAAAAAATGCTATACATACAATTGTACAATTTGGCGCATAAGGTGAACTAATGCTTATTGAAGGATTGACAAAGCATAAAGATCCTAAAGTTAGAGCTTACAGTTCTAAAGGACTTGGATTACTAGGTCCTCATACTTTAAGAGTTCTTTTAATGGGATTTCATGATCCTCATCCTGCAGTACGAAAATCAGTAGATAGAGTTGTTCAAAGGTTTAATATTGAAGATTTTAATTAGGCCTTCTGGGACAAAATTCCAACAAGACAAGCACTTCTTTGTGCTATTAAAGAAGTTTTAAGTTTACCTTATCCTTTGAGTTCGGAATGCACTCTCGTATTAGGTGATTTTTTGAGGATTTTATCTGCAGAGTTTGAAGAAGGAGGTAGGGGAAACGAATTTATGGCTTCCTAAGAAAAAAGTATGTAGCAACAATACTCTCAATATAAGGAATATGAATATGAATAGCAAGAACTGGAGAATGCATGATATATTTAAATACTTAATATATTTATTTTCTCTTTAACTTCTTTTAAAGAACTTTACTATACTTTCAATCATTAAAAGTCTAATAGAACTAATTAAGATTCTAATTTTCCTTAGTTTATAATTTTACTATTTTATTCTCTTTATAAATAAGTTGCATCCTTTCTATTATAAATACTCCCATATACTATAACAATCTGGATATATCAATTTATTAGATCTATTTAAATTAACTTCTTTTAACAGCTATGTTTTAGTAATATTGCTGATGTAATCTTGCTTTAGCTTAAATAAACTATATAAAATAAAGAGTTTTATATTAGTAGATAAATGCTTTCTTTATTATAGCTTTACTACTTATTATTATTATGCTTCCCTTACTATTCGTTTATTATATCTAACTTATCACTATTTCTGTTATCAAAATTCATTTTATTTTAAATATATAGCTTCTTAGTTTGTTAGATACGCACTAAAGTTGAAATATTAAGGATTTGGCAGTTAATATATACTCATTGTAGTATTGAAGTATCTTAGATATAAGTAAAAGCTGCAGAGTTAAATGATATTTTTGGAAATAGAAATTATTAATTTTAGATAAAGCTAAGAAGCTTAATAAAGGATGCAATTTTTTAATAAAGAGATTATTATCTTAATATGAATAAAGAAATAGATTGCATATGTCTCTTTTTAAAGTAATTTATACTAACTTAATAGATAATTTCAATTACACATCTAACTATTAAGTTTACATTACTACTCTTAATATAATAGTATCTTTTGCTAACTTAATTTAAGTATAATTTATCATTTTTTAAATCAAAATCTTCCAAATAAATTTATTAGTTAGAAATATTAATTTGAGACTAGATATTTAGCAATAATTTAATAATAAGTCACTAATAGGGTAGTAATTCGACATCAAAAGAAAATCTTAAATAATCATTTTAAAGGAATTGCCTTCAAGTATATAGCTGCATACATAAAAAATGTTCTTAATATTTGAAATATTAGAAAGAATTCTTGATATTTAAATTATATATAGGTTTTTTAAACTTTCATACAACAAAGAATGGAGGAAATTTAGCTTGCTGAGTTATTTAAAAAGAAAATTTAATTTTTAGTTAGAATTAAAGCAAGCATCATTAAAATTTCAAAAAAGACCATTAAACAGCTAAAAAGGTTTATACTAATAATGAAATATTGATTTAAAATAATTTGGCTTTAAAACATTATAATTCTAGTTGCTTAATTATTCTAAAAATTATTAAAGTAAATATTAATTTTCTTTAATCCATAAATACTTTTTTCATAAGTAGCTGCGAAAAGGATTTAAATCTATGATTAATCTTAGTAATTTTCTGCCCTTTAAAATGTCAGTTTAAAGATACGTAAGAATAGAAAACAATATTATTTCTATAAGCTGCCACTCAAAAACTTAAAAGATTTAAGATAGATATATATTAGCAAAGCTGAACGAATAATATAATTTTTTCAGTTTGCTTAAAGTCTAAGATTCAATTATAAAGAGCGAAATTTTTTGAAAATCATAATTATCATATTTATAATTTTCTAAGTGTATGTGAGGTTATGAAACATATGAAGGCTTATTAAAATATATTATTAATTCTAATCTAATTAAATTATGACATAAGACATCATATACTATATTACTAAAATTTATATACTAATTTCAGATACTTAACTGCTATTTTTAGATTTATAATTATAAGTTTTGCATAAGATATTAATTTCAAGATAAATTGAATAACTGAAGATTTAAAAAACTAAAAAAAATGAAAAGTAAGAGGAAAATAAAAGTAATAGAGTGTTGTGAAAAAAAGAAGACATTAATAAAATAATTATTAGCATACTAATTAAATTAAAAAACAACTACATTTAAAAAGCCAAAAAAATTAAGTAATATTATCAAAAAGCATAATTAAACTTATAGATTCTCATTTAATAGTTTCAGTCCTAATCATAAAACCTTTATAAAGTTAGATATTTTAAATCTGAGTAATTAACAAAGAATTTTGCTCTTTAAAGATGATAAAAGCTAATATATTTAAAAATAATAATTGATATTGATAATATACTTTAGCTTCATATTCATATCTATTTTAACTATTTAAATAAAAATTTATTTCAAAGTTGAATGCTTCCACTACTTTTATTTTGAATTAGGCTTTGACTAACTTTCACTCCAGCTCTTGAAAGCAAAGGACTTTGTTAAGATCGGATAGAACCTGCTCGAGAAGGTAACATTTAACTGCTATTAATTTAGTTTTTTATTTAACTTCGAGCTGATCCTATTTTTAAATTTTCTCTTTGATATTGCTATTGAGGTAACTGATACTAATTAAAAATACTTGGCTATTAAGAATGCGTTGGTTTATCTTTTGTAGGGTGTATATCGGGACTCTGTTATTAACTTTTACTTGAAATAAGTTTTCTGGCGGTGAATTACAAAACAGTATTAGAATAATCAGAATGTATTCCCGGAATTGACTTAATTTAATTACTTTCTCCTTGCTAATAGTAAGCTTTTAAAGCTGATTCGTTCATTTTTTTTTCTACTTCTGACATTTTATTTTAATTTAGTTTTGTTTACTTTTAAATTTGGGATTATTCTTCAAGGAGTTTTGAATATTAATTTTAAAATTACTTTCTCTATAAGAGAATTTAGTTATTTAACTCATTTATTTAAGCTATTTTTTGCTTCATGTCCTAATCTTCTTGTTGTTTCATTTGTTATTGTAATTTCTTTTGTAGATCATGATATTCCTTTTGACTATTAAGTATTTATATATTATTCTGTCAATTTTGATTTCTACATTGATTTTCATAGTTTTCTTTTTGCCGTAACCTTTCTAAATACTCCTATTAATTTTTATCTACTCATTACAATTAATTCATCAATTTCTTTTATTCTTGTGGCATAACCTACTAGTTAAAAAGTTGTTATTTTTGATCAATATTTTTCATTTTGTCTTAATAATATTATTTATACTCAATATCTTTTTGAAGCATTCTTATTTATGAATCTTGCACTAGTTTTAAGTCTTGCTAGTGCTGTTATGACTTTTATAATTTTTACTCGTAGTCTGATTTTTGCTTATTTAAATACTGCATCTCATTCTCTTATGCTAGCTAAATCTTTTATTGAAATCTCTTTTGTCTATCGAATTCAATCTGCTATCTAGCTTGTTCCAAAAATCTTTCGTCTTCCTATATATTTTATTCCTTTCAGTTCCTTTAATTCCTATCTTTTTAAATTTTATAGTTTAAATTTTCATGTTGTATTCCTTACATATTTTAATAGTTTTGCTTCTTTAGAACCTGATTTTGCAACTAGTATAATTCAGACTTAGTCTTCATTTAATATTGTTCCAGTTACCTTACACTACTTTCATTTTGTTTTTACTACTCACGTCATTACCTTTATTTGTTAAGTTCTTCCAAATAAGCTTATTTCATTTACTGTTTTTAAAGATTCTCTTAGAGTTGTAATTTTTATAATGTATCATATTAAGCTTTTAGAAGAACACCTCATTCATCTTCTCCTCCATTTCTGTTTCTTGGTAGACTTCTTTCTTGCATTTTATGAATTTAAATTTAAAGTAAAGCAAATTAATTTCATCATCTATTCATAAAATTAATTTTCTATTACTCTATAATACCATACTACTGTTTTTCAATTGTCTATGAAAGTTTAATTATACTTACTCCTTATTTTATCATTTTCAGTTACTCAATTAAAATTTAATCTCTATTAAAATAACTTAAAAAGTAGAAGTTATTGCATTAATAGCTTTTAGATAAGATTTCTTTCTACTATAATATCAGTTCTTTAGCTATTTATTTAAAAGCTATTTAAAAATAGCAAATAAAAAGTAGCTTTCTATCCTAATTAAATAAACCCTTTTATACAATAGATATTTAAGTTACTTTTCTGTGTGCCATTTGTATTCTACCTTAAATATAATAAAGCTTATGATTTAACTTTATTATATACATCAATATAAAGCTATTTTAATAGCCTTAATTAATGTAGATTAATGAATATAATTTAGCGATAGAAATTATCACCATTATAAATTTTAAATCGCTATTTTAGAGTTCCATTTAATTAAAATATCAAAGGAACTCATAATGCAGGTAAGTTAGAAGGTTCACAATAATATAATAGGATGATTAACTTAAAGTGTCTAATTATTCATTTAAATATCATTAAACTTGAGAAAGTTCATTTTAAATATCAGTATTATACCTATTTGGCTTACTTAATAGTAGATTAATATACTGTGTTATAATGTCAGAAAATTAACTTAAAAATAAAGAAGAAAAAGAACTTGATAATAAAAAAACCAACTCTTAAAATGAGTAAGAGTCCTAAAAGAATCAAAATGAAGAAGATGAAGAAGATGAAGAAAGTAGTGAGTATGAAGAAATTGAAGTTACAGATTCTTAAGAAGAAGACGAAGAAGAAGATGAAGAGGATGAGTAAAAGGATGAATAAGAATAAAATTAAAGTTAAAATTAAAAATCATAATAGAATGAAAAAAAAAATGACCATAGTGACTAAAAACATTAGGATGTTTCGTAAATTAAAGCTGAACAAAAGAATACAGAAGAAAAAGAACATAATTAAATTATAAATAATCAATTAACCCAAAATAATTAAGAAGAGCAAAAACAGGAAAATGAAATTAAAACATAACAGCAGCAGGATAATTAGCAAAAAAATGATCACAATAATGAAAAAGTGGCTGACAATTAAGAAAATTTAAATATAATAGTTCCTTCTGCTTAATAAAAGAATTAAGATAAAGAAAAGAATTAAAAGGCTGAGTTGAATGAAGAAATAAAAAACGAAGCTTAAAAATCTAATGAATCAAGATAAAGTCCTAGAAAAATCTAATCAAGGTAAGGATCTAGCTAGTCTAAAAAATCATAACAAGAGAGATAAAATTCAAAGTAGGGAAAGAAAGATTTTGCTGAAAAAAATAATAACTAAGATAAAACTAATACAGAATAAAAAGAAGAAAAAAAGAAAATTAATTTAAAAAAATTTACTTAAAATCTAGCAAAAAAAGTGATTCAAATAAAAAAAGAAAGCGAAAGTGAAGAATTATCAAGTGATGAGGATGATTCTGATAAATAGCCATAAAAAAAATGGTTAAGTAAAAAACCAATAAAATCAGTCAATTAAAAATTGCCAGAAAAGAAAAAAGCTTAAGAAAAATAAATCAAAATAGAAAATATAGCACAAAAAGGAAAAAAAACAATAAAAGAAAATAAAAATAATAAGGAAAGCAAGGGCCCAAAGGAAAATGAATTAAAAGCTGTAAATGATAAGCAAAATAGAAGATCTCAGAGAAAAATTCAAAATAAAGCAAATGAAAAATCTGAAAAATAAATAGAATCTGAAGAATCTTTTAATAAGGAAAAAAAATCTGAATAAAATTCAAATGATTAGTAACAATAACAGCAACAGCAACAATTATAATAATAATAGCAACCATAAAGTTAAAGTTAGTAACCATAAAATGAAAGCTCGTAAAAGCCACTTTTAAAAGGTTTGCTTGCAAACTTGAAAAAAAACCCTGTTGGTTTAACTGAGAATATTTAAAAAGAAAAGTAAGAAGCTTAGCCAATTAAGGAAGAGAAAATTTTGATCTTACCATTAAAAATTTAAGAAACAAAACAGATTGAATAGTAGCAACAAGAAATAAAGAAAACTGAAGAGGTAATTAACAAAGAATCTGAAGAAAAAAAAGAAAAAGAGAAAAATACCCAAAAGCAAAAAAAGGATAAAAAACCTGCTACCAAAAAAAAAGCAAAAAAAGAATCGTCAGAGAGTGAAGAAAGTTCAGAAGAATTGAAAGAAGAAAAAGTTTAAATTCCTAAAAAGCAAATAAAGAAATAAAAGGAAGTAAAGTAACAGCAAAAGTCATCATAATAATTATAAAGATAAAATAAAAAAATAGATAACCTATCAAAAATTTGTTAAACATTTATTGAGGTAAAGTAAGTAGGCATTTAGCATAAATGTAATGAGAAAGATTAATATACTTAATGGATTCCACTTACTGGAAATGATAAAGAAACATAATTTCCACTTAAGCAAGATTATGTTTCTGATTCTGATGAAGAAGAGATTTAGAAAGTATTACTCATGGCATCAGAAGAGAGATCAAACTCAGGAAAGCACCAAAGAAACTCTTCTGATATGTCAACAAATAATTTACAAATATAGAATAAAAAGGAAAATCTTAAAAATTAGGTTCGAATATAGGAAAAGAAGTTAAAAATGATTAGAGAGCAAGTAAAAAATTAAAGAATGCTATTAAAGTCTCTTTCTTTAAATAAAAAGGGAGATATCTATATTGAAGATTTAGAATAAGAATTGAGGAATAAAGATAGAATAATAGCTGACTAGAAATAATAAATTATTAATAAATAAGCTGAATTAAAAATTGCCAAGTAGAATATTGACAATCCAGAAGAAGATAGAGCAATCCTAATAGACTTAGAATCTTAAATTCTTGAAATTACTGAACAAAATTAAAATTTGCAATTGGAAAGTTTATAACTAAAGCAGTAGTTAACGGAATAATTTCATCAATAGCAGGCAAATGAAATAGAACTTTAAAGCTAAATTCAGATTTTAAAAAACTAGTTGTATTATAAGAAATAAATAATGAAATAAAGCGAGGGAAATAATAACGAAGCAGAGTCTTCGGACTAATCTTAATTAGCAGCAATTCTCAAATCTAAGCAAGACGAATTAGAAAAACTAAGAAAGTCTTTAGAGATTCTGATAAAGTTAAAAGAAAGTAAAGGTGAAATAGTTCAAAAGCTTAAGAGTAATTTGGAAAAGGCATAATAATTACTGTAATTAAAGAATTTGGAAATAGAAAAGTTGTAAGAGAAGCTTAAAAGTACTGGAAGTAATCTCCAAAATATTTTCGATAAAATAGACTAAGAAATGGAAACTCTTAGCAAATCAGTTAAAATTAATGAGACTTTGGAGGAGACTCTTGACAATTTATCTGAAGCTATAGAAAAAATGAATAAAAATCCTGAGAATGAAGAATTGAATGCCCAATAGCAGTAACTTAATGCTTAAATATAAGAAATAAAATAATAATTGGCTTTGCAAAGTAAATTAGAATAAAGTGCAGTGGGAATTAAAAAAGAAAACTGTAAAGAAGTTTAAACTGAACTTAACTGAAATAAACTAGTGAAAGAAGGAAAAATTCAAATAGAAGATTCTTAAAGTAATCGTTAAATATAGAGTCGCTAATAAACTCCAGATTTAGTATCAAAATAGACGTAATTTTAAATAGGATTAAAGGATAATGAAATCTAAACTTTAACAAAAAAACTTAAACTAAATTAAGAAAAACTCTAATATAGTTAATTTGTTTAGTAGCAAACTACTAAAAAAATGAATGAATTTGATAGTTAAGTAAAAGAATAAAGATTAACTATTAAACGCTTAACTGAGGAAAAAGGAAAAATACTTCAAGTAGCTAGAAAATAATAGCAGTAATTAACTAGATGCAAATAAGTAAATTAGATTCTCAAAGATGAGTTAATGGAAAAAGAAAATTTTATTTTAAGAAAGGAAACTTAGCTTTAAAAAGTTTAATCTTAAGCTGATTTACTTTAAAATCAGAACACTATAAAAAGAGTAAATTAAGCTCAATCAAATTAAAAAATTGAAGATTTATTAGAAGAAAAAGAAAATGAAATTAAGATGCTTAGAGATTTAATTGCTAATTTGCAAAGAGCAGTTAAGAATGGAGGAATTACTACTGGAGGAAGAGGCCCAAATGATATGTAAAATAAATCATTTTCTTCTGCAGATTTCATATAAAAAGTAAAGATAGATACGGTATACCGTAGCATTAATAGTAATGCGCTTTTAAATTCTAAGACAAGTAGAAATCAACTTAATAATTAAACATGAGTTATAATATTTTATTAAATCCTAAGCTTATCTTATTTCATCAATTATGCAAATTCCAATAATACTGAATAAGAAATAAAACAAAACTTAATTCTCTTGCATTGCTTTTGCTGAAGTAGTAAGAATAAAGAATTAAATAGATTAGTAATATTTTATCCTCTAAATTATTAAATGCTTATAAGAAAACTTATTCACTATAATTATATGATTAATTAAAGTCTAGCATTCTAAATTAATTTATGCCTTCATACTACTTTATAATTCTCTTATTCTTAACAGATTATATTAAGAATTAAAATTATAATATTAAATGAATAATTTATAATGCAAAGTATGTATCATATATGAGAGGAGCTATTAAAGATCTAAACTGAAATAATTTTAAATCTTTTGGGTAGATTATTTTATGCATTCTTTAATAAAAAGTAACTAGATGATTAATAATTATTTGAGATATTAAAAGCTTTTTAATAATTATTTAATGAGAATATATTACTTATTTGTTATTAAGCTCTGAAATATTTGTTTAACTACAAAATAGTTCAAATGAGATGAAAATATAAAATGAAAAGTATAGAATGGCATAAATAAGATATAAAAAATATAAATTATTGTATGCATTTTTTCTTTTTTCTCAATAAATAATGCAACATTGGCAGTCTCTCTATTTCCAGCTTTTTATCTAGCAATCATCCCAAAATTCTCCACTAACTTCTCCTTCATAGTGAACTAAAAAAGCAGGAACGACTGCCCCTTCTTCTTAACTTTTGCAAGCACAACAACCACCCATATCTGTTCTAATTCATCCTGGATTCAGTGAATTTACACGAATTTTTCTTCCTTACTATCTGAGTTCTCTGTGGAGAACTCCCGTGAAAGCATTTAACAATAATTTAGAAGTTGAATAGGATTTCTTTTTCCATCCTTTTTAAGTAAGTGTATCATTCTTGATTGAGTCTAAAAATTCTTATGCTAACTAGAACAATTAATCTCTTGTAAGTTCTTCAGAGCTAATTTTAGTTTTTAATGGTTCACCTAGACTAGTTGCCTTGCCCATAAAAGACGAAACATTAATAATATGTCCATTTTCTTTCATAATAGGGATGATAGCATCACTCATTTTAACTGTTGCATAAAAGTTTGTCTAAAATGTATTAAAAGCTATTTCATAGTTAAATTCACTTCCAGGATGTCGAATTCCTGCGTTATTAACCAAAACGTCTATCAATTGAAATTTTTCCTAAAGGAATAATATTAAATTTTAAATATTTTAATCATTTGTAATATCCAAAACATGAAAGATCAGCCTTGTTTCAGGTATCATCAATTCTTATATCAAATTTTTAACTGTTTATTTTCCAAGTTATTCATTTCTAGCAGTTAACACAATAATATAGTCAGTTTCTCTAAGAAGCTTTTTAACTGTTTCATAGCCAATACCTTTATTACCTCCTGTTACTAAGACAACTTTTTTGGAAAGTTCCATTTAAGTTAATAATAAATATCAACTTTAAATTTATTAAAAACTATTTATTACCTTATCTTTAACTCTTATACTTCATGTCTTTAAATTTTCTTCTTCCACTTTTCTTTACCAAATAACAACTAAATAAGCCTGTAAATTGCCCTTAAAGCATTTTTAGTATTAAATAGAAGCAGAATAAATAAATTTTAAAAGATAATAGCAGAAGACAGCAAAATATATGAATAAATAAAAGTAAAGAATAAGAAAATTCTATATATTAATTATTAAACTTAGGCATATTTATTTTCTTTATTTTCTACTTGCATAATAAATATTTCTTCATTTTGTCATCTTTTATTTCCTTATCTTTGGCTATTTTTAAAGTCAGTATTTTTATTTTTGAATAAGTTTGGAAATAAGTTTTAGATATTTCATTATTACACTCAAGTACCAAGCTAATCTCTTAAATAAATAACCTACAAATGGAAAAATATTAAATAAAGAAGAATTTTGTAATTCATTTTTGTAAGAACCTAAATTTATGAATAATAAATATATTATTTTAATTTCGCTATTATAGTAAGGTTAAATACAGTAACATAGCATATTTCTATTTTTTTAATTAGACATGAAAATGTGCTATGAATATAGTAGAAATATGAAATAGACTCTCAATATTAAAAAGTCTAGTTATGTTTAAACAACAAATTAAGAACTATTAAGACTCTATTTCAATATAACAAAGCAAATGTTTAAAATTCTATTTTAGGAGTAAATTAATATTCATTTAATATTATATCAGCAGTATAATATTTTTCTTTTTTTAATTACTTAGTTATAAGATCCATTAAAATTAATAAAAATAAAGAAATCATTATACTGTATTTATAGAATCAAATGACTGAAGGATTAAGAATTAAATGTTTATTGCGAAGGAAAATTCGATTTAATTTGCTAATTGTAATAAAAAATCCTTTGCTTATTAATGTAAGGTTTATTTAGAATCGATATTTGGCCTTACTATGATAATTAAATAGTAATCTAAAGTGAATAGGTTCAGTTATACATTTAATAATAATTATAATTAATTTGCTTAAATAACTAAATACAATTAGTTATTAAATGGTTTATTAAGTTCACACTTCATTTTTCTATATATTGATAGCAATATCTTCACTTTATTTTTTTTCTTGTTTTTCTTTGTTTTTTATAAGTTATTCATTATCAGAAACTTGCTCAGTCATTTGAACTTCTTTTTTCTTATTTTCTTCTTCTTTAAGCTTCTTTTTTTCTTATGCTTATAATATACATCCATAGTTATTAATGCATAAGCTTTTAGGACCATAAACCACAAAAAATATTATAACATAAGCTTCAACTAATTTATATGTTTCAGGAGCTTCATCCGCGCAATCAGAATCTTTTCCTCAAACCATGACACTTCCTCATATAGCATGAGCCACTAAATATCTGAATTATTGCTTACAGTTCTCCTAGATAAGTCATAGTATCTAAACATTTGTCAAGAGGTAGTAAAGTTGGCTTAATCAATGTCTTTTAATCTATTTAATATCCAATAATTTAGATTCTGGTAGCAAGCTTTAATAAGCTTATCATGAAAAGACCAATTAAAAAGCCAAATGTAACATATCCTCATACATCCAGATCCTAAGAACACTTAGTGTGAGTATATGTTAAAACCATTAAAGAAGCAATTATCAAAGAAATGTAGAAAAACTAAATCCCTATCATTAGTCCTACAATAATAAGTCACTTAGGGATAGCCATTTTTATAGAAATCCTTGCAATCCTATTCCTTTCTATTGACCTTAATATTAATAAATAAAGAGGTTAATTATATTATTTAAATGCTTATTTCTAAGTGCAAGCCAAATACTATTTAAAAGCAGACTTAATGTTTGGGATAATACATTACAGAATAAATGTTTAGATTATATTATCTTAAAGCACTAAAATTAAGAAAGAATTAAATTTAGATAAAGTTAAATGCAAAGAACGGACATTCCCCATATAGGTCCAGTGTGAATATCACATGCATCACCAATATCTCCTCCTACTATTTTTGTATTCATAAATTAAACGTTTACTACTTAATCAAAATAAAAAGGAGCAGATTCACCATTCTCAGTAAATATATTATTTTACTTCTAAACTTGAAAATTTATTTCATATTTCCCGTTAATTCCAAAGAAGATATAATCAGAACTCATTAGAACTTTAATTGTGTATAATTTGCCTGATTGCAAAACTATAGGTGTCTTAAGAGCAATACTTTGATAAAAAGAGTTTTCTACATAATGAATGTACTATGGCTAATGCTAATACAAAAAGGTTCCTTAACTTTTATTTCCTTTTATTATTTTTAGCTAATAAAGTGAAACACAGGATGATTCTGTACTTGGTCTTGAAATAAAAATGGATTCTAAAATGCAAGGTACATTAACCTTAAAAGTTATGCAATCATATCCTCAGCCTTAAGCGGTGCAATCTCATTCATACTCAGTAAATCTATTAATTTTGATTCTTTAGCTCTTATTTTAAGAATCTAGATTCTTTAAATTAGTTTATTCGATTATTAGATCTCTAAACTTGGATTCAAAGCTATAAATGTCATTTATATTTTTAACTTTCGAATTACGCTAAGATGCGCTTTGGTTGATACTTAAAGTAATTTCAGTATTACTTTAAGAAAATTCTTTAGTTTTAGGAAGTTGTATAAATCCTTATTGTTGTTAGCTTTGAGATAACTCTTATGACACTGTCTTTAGTTATTATATGATTTGCTAAATTGTGAATCTCTTAAAAGGGTTCAGATTTATACAGTTTTCAATCAATATCCTTAGATTTCCGTTTAATTAAGAAGATAGCTCTAAGATTTCTCCATTTTATAGAGATTGAAAGATATCTGTCATTAGTTTTTCTTTCCATGGATTTTCCGAAGTGATAAGCTTCAATACTAAACATCCTAAACTTCAAATATCAGCACTTCCATATTTAGAAAGCATATCTTTATTACTTTATATCTTTTGCTAAATAACTTCAGGAGATTAAAATGAAATATCTCTCTAAAAGAACTGAACATTCAGATCATGCACATTAAAAAAGCATTTACAGCTAAATAGCAGCTAATATATTAGCAAATCACTGATTTTAGTTTTTCCATTCTTATCAATTAAAATATTATTAGGATGTAAATTCAAATGAAATATGGGATTTGTGTTCTAAGTTTATAATCAGAGAAGAGTTTCAGATATTTCTAAAGCAATATCAAATTTCTCTTCTATTATTAACTCATTAATCTAAGTATTTAAATTAAATTCCACAAATTCGTAAATTAGGCAAGGATATTTGTCTATTGAAACTCCCAGCAGCCTTTAAATGTTCTTATGCTGAATCTTGCTTATTATTTCTACTTAACTAATAAATCTGTTCAAAAACGTTTCTTAGCTTACATCATATTAAGATGATACGAGAATTTTAAGAGAAACAACTTCATCCATTTGTAAAGCCTAAAATACTTATGAAAATGCTCCTCTTCCTAAAAGTTTGATAATCTTTAAGTCATTAAATTAAAAATGAGGAACATTTATCTGAGTTAGTTTTAAGTAGTAAGAGTTCATAGTTTCTTCATCCAAATTTTGAAATTCTTTTGATAAAATTTCTTGATTTTTTTGAGTATCAGATTATTAAGAATTTTAAACTTCTCATGGCTTATATTAAAATTTTTCCTTTGAACCTACTACAGGATTTGCAATGCATAAGCTTGTTTCTTATACATTTTCTAAATCAAATTTAGAGAAATAAGGTTTTTCATTTACTAAAACAGTAAAGGAGTTTTCTTCATTCATAAGATCATTTGCATCCATAAAAAAAGAGTCTTAGAGTTTCTTTTACTATTCTTATTTAAAATAATTACTAATTTTCTATACATATTCCTATACTTCGCTTAAATCTACCCTATCTTATTTATTTTAATCAAGACATTTATGGTAAAAGCTAATAAAATCCACCTAATTCTTTTCCGCCGGTTTATTCTAGAACTCGAATTAGTTCACAATGGAAGATTGCTAGAATGTTCTATCGTTAAATAAGAACAACTAATATGAGTAAATAATCATTTATCGGAACTGACTTAAGAATTTAATCACACTGTCTTTATTCTATTAAATATCTAGTATTTCCATTTCTTTATTTTAATCTTCCTATTCTCGATCAAACTCATTTGATCCATTGCTAGCAAAGGAAAATTTATAGGTAGAAGCTTTGATTTCTTGCATTTATTACTCATCTAGTTATATTTACTAAAATGTATTTTCTTAAAAAAATTGATTAAGCTGGCACTAAGCTTGCAATATATCAAGTGCAATGTCTAACTAGTTACTGAAATTCTCTAATCACTAGTTTTAAATAGCACTCTATAGTTAATCATCTGTTATTTCAAAAACTAAAATGAAATGCTTCTCAACAATAACATAATTAGGTAGAAGCTGATACTTCTTCTGTCATAAAATCTGAATGTTAGTTAATATTTCTGTAACGTATTCTTAGTGTGTTGTAGCCTAGCCTAAATAGTCAGAAGGTTATGGTTTTATTTGCTTAAAAATTGAATTTTTTTATCCTAGTTTTCCTTCAAATAAACAAACATTTTTGTTTTTAAAAACTTTTTTATTTAGTGTTACTTCATTAAGAGGCTTGACTTTTATACTTGTATTTTGCAAGATACTTTTTGCTAATATAGTAAGATTCAATCATTAAATTTAAAGATTCTAAATATCATATATTTAATTATATGATAGGGTATCTTCTACACTTATATCCATATTTAGGTTACTAAACTCAGTATTTGAAGCTTGAGTCAAATTTTATATTGGTTCAGTATTAGTAATAAACCAAGGATTAAACCTAGGCTACAAAGAAGAAAGATTATTCTTGTTCATTCTTCTGGGATAATTATAATTGAATTTAGGACCAAATCGTTCTTAATTTTAGCTTTGCTAAAATAACTTCTGGTTAAAACTAACAGAATTGCTATGATGATTTTATGATAAATGATTAGGCTCATAATTTTAAAATCCATGGAAAGTATTTTTTCTTTCTGTGGATTCAAATGAAAATTCAAAATTTGAATTTTCATTTTGAATCTGCGAATTTTAATAGTTTTACTATCCTTAAATTTAATTTTTATTTATATCTTTACCTTAATAATCTAACTACCTTTCAATATTTTCATTTTCATTTTCTTTTTTTTCTTTTTAACGTTATTAATAAACTTTTATTTCATTAGAACCAGATTCGTAGCTTTTATTTATTTCAGGTAATTTAAATGTTGGAGTTTTCTAATTAAAAGCTTTCTATTGGCTAAATTAATCAATATTTTAAAATAGATTTTGCAGATTATCTTAATAACTGTCTTCATTTTCTTTTTGCTAATGAATCTATATGAACTATTCTTTATTGTTACTGTTTTAAACTCTATTTTCTATGATAATAGAGTTTTCTTCACTTTTATTTTATAAGTTTCTCTTATTTTCTTCACTCAAAATGTTTATGAAATAACTTTTAGCATCAAGCCATTGTTTTTTAATCCTTTATTTATAAATTTAATCGTTAGAACTGTCAGAAAATGATTGCTTACCTGTTTCTGATTATATTTATTGATTATTTTCGCTTTCATCATCTGCAATATTTAAAGAAAGGATTTTTTTATGATTTGTTTTCAGAAATTTAGAATTATCGTTACTTTAATTTTAGACATAATGATTACCGTTTGAATTATAAGATTAGACTTCTTCTATTAATTGATGTTAAGGCAAACTTTAAGTATTTTTTAGATTGCTTATTTGATTATTCTTAGCATTAATAATTTCAAGTTTGTTATCTGCTATCAACTAGCAATCTAAAATCTGATGCTAATTTAAGTTTTTTTCGCCGTTTAAGGTTTATATAAGTGAGTCACATGTAAAAGTGATTTATTTTTTGATTAGATCTTCTTTATAGTCTTTACTTTATTAATATATATGTCCACTTCTTTAAATTTTTTTTGAACTCTATTCTTTATTACTAAGCTAAGCTTTTCTGTTTTGGCAATAAATGCTGAGTATGAGAATATTAAATAAAATAAAGATTAAAGAAATAAATGCGACATAGAGTCACTTTACATCTTATCCTATATAGACTTGATTTGAAATATCTTCTAACTAGATACTAAATTAGTTCTTATATTATTCATATTGAGCAAAAACTTCGTAAAAGCATGAAGGCATTGACTGAAATAAGTAACTTACAATAAATATATTATAATATTTTGCTATTGCCATATAAAAATACTTGTCAATATTTTCGCTATCTTTAATATTTTACTCTCTATTGAGATATTCTTTGCATAATAAATTATAGTACTAGCATTTATAAGGATCACCAGTACTTAATTCGCAATATTGTCTCCTATCCATTCCACATATACATTCTGTCTCTTCTGAAAACTATTTGTCAGAAGAGTAATTAATACAATAACTTTGTGTATTACTATCGCATTACTAAGGCAGACTACTTACATTTTCTTTATGTGTTCAAGGAATTCAATTATTGGTCTAAACATCACAAAAGTCAGTAGAAGTGTTGCATTAATCTTTAAATTTGGAATTTATAAATTTCTCAAGATCTTAGTTTCATATTATTAAGTTATTGAAAGAAGAGTCTGTACACTTTATATTTTGAAATTGATTGGCATTCCTAAAGTATTTCTAAAATTTATCTAGATCACAGTATTAATCTTCCTAACACTCATAAATATTAATCGTACTACTCAAATTATAATTCTAGTCAAGCTCAGCGCAATTTTAAGATTCTTAAGGAGATTGAGATCACTGACACTCAAAAGCAGGGCATTCTATTGATAAAGATAAAGGTAGCTGAATTAAAGAAATTAGAATTAACACTTATTTTATCATATTTTTCTTTTTAAAATAAACCTTCAAGCAGCTTTTATTCATATTTCATACAAAAATTACTTAATTTTTACCTTGTTTGTTTATCCTAATTTACTAAAATACAACTAACTGGATAAATAACCCTTTAAATATTTAAGTTTATCATGCAACTAATGACTAATGAAAAGTTCCAAATATTGAAGTGATTTATGAAGGAACTATATTATAAAGAGACATAATGGATTTATTGAGAAGGTTTAAGATTTATAAAGTAAATAAGTATATAAGATTGCTTATGAAAACAAGAATTAATTTAATTACAAATCGTTAATTTAAATCATTGGCTATTTACTTTAATAATTACGACATTTATAATTTTAATGAAATTAGCTCTATTATTAATCAATCTTGTCTTTTTGGTTAACTGCGACCAACTATTGGGAGTTGTTGAATACTTCAGACATGGCGCCAGAGGTCCACTTTCTCAGGATCCTTTTAATCCACATAAGTGGTAAGATTGGCAAATTGGATAGTTAACTCCTGGTGGTCATAGAATGCAATATCTTCTAGGATACGAAATGAGGAAACGTTATGTTAAAGTTGATGAAAATGACTAAGATCCAAATCATATTCTTCCTACTAGTTTTAAAAATATCAATATTGAAGTGCATAGTGATAACGTACCTAGATGCATTTTGAGTGCTTAAGCTCAACTAACAGGATTATATCCTCCTGGCACTGGACCTGTACTTGAAAACGAAGTATAGAAACAAGCAAGTCCACCTTTTGAGATTTCTGATAAAAAGGACGTTCAAGATAAACTTGGAGAAAATGCTCTTCCATTTTAAATTGGCCTTGTACCCATTCATATATATGAAAATGATGATCTTACAGTCGATGCTTTAGCTATTTGCGAAAAAGCTAGAAGGATTAGAGAAGAATTCAACTAAAGCGAAGAGTATACTAAATGGGTATAAGAAAATTATATAGATTCAGGATTTTAAGCTTAGTTAAGCAAGATATTTTTAGAAAAAGACTTATTAACTATTACTGAAGCTTACGAAATTTATGATTGGTCTTAAGTAAGTAGAGCTGAAGGATATGAATTTCCAGATGGATTTACAGATGAAGTTTATTGGAAGTTGTATAACCTGTCTACCTATAATTTTTTCAAAAGGAATATGCCTACTGATGAGTCAGTAAGCTTATAATCAAGCAGATTTTTATATGATACTTTATAATACTTTGAGAGTTTAATTAACGGTTCATCTTAAATTAAAATGAAACTTTGGAGTGGACATGATACTGGAGTCACTCCCATTGTTAAATCTTTAAGACTATTACCAACTAGTTAAACATACTTGAGTCCACCTTATGTTTCTAACATATTTTTGGAACTTTATTAAACTGAACAAAAATAGCATTACATCTTGTTCAAATACTAAGATGTTGAGAGAAAATCCGATCTTTGTGACGGATAGACTTGCACTTTTGAAAGATTTAGAGATGAAATTTTAAAATTCATCTATATTGACGACGTTGCAGCTTGTCAAGTGGAAGAGACATTTAGTCCAATGGTTAGTTATCTTACTTTAAACGGAATGGGCTTAGCATGCATATTTGGCTTAATTGCCATCGTCAAAAAGTACATTTGACAATTTCAATTAATATAACTTTACATTTAACTAATAAAAGCTGCTTTATATAATAGTGATTAAATTTATTAAAGCTTCTTCTATCTTTAGTTCATTATTCACTGAATATAGAAGAATATAAGTTCTAAAGAAAAACAAATTATTAAATTTGATAGAATGTCATTGTTGAGGAAAATCAGAGCTTCTCACATCAAAAGATACATCCTTATTTTTAAGTATTGAATCGTTATCATAATCTACAATTTCAAATTTCTAAATTAAAAAATTACCTTGCAAGATTTAATGATTTATTGATTGGTTTACTTTTTTTGTTTTATAAATCTTTCCTAAAAATCTTTGTACCACTTTTTAATTTGTCTTTCGTTCTAAAATTATGAATTACCTTGTTTAACGTAGCAGTTCTCAATCTCTGTAAAGCATTAAAATTTAAGTTAAGGCCTCTTTATAATATTTACTCATTGCTGTTTTTAGAATCCATTTCTTCTCTTATTGCTTGCTTGATCTAATGTTCTGTAATTTCTTAATCAGAAAGATTATTTTAAAGAATATGAATATCATTTTAGCTAAGACAGTCATAAAACTACTTTTTACTTAAATAAAGGACTTCCACACTTGTCATGCAGTAAACTTATTTGTTGCGAGGTGAATTATCTATTATTTCTTTGATTCCAAACATCGATTTCTCTGAGAGAATCTTCATAGTATACAGATAATCGCATTGAACGATTTTCTTCACTCGTTTTCTTTCTTGAACTGGTCATATATTATGTTTCTCAATAGAGACTATTTTTTATAGAGCAACTTAACCTGATTTCAAAAAATAGAAGAACTAAGGTGGATCATTTTCCTTGAAAATTATTGAACCTTTTTCATATTTTTTAAGAGTAACCAAATTTCCAATCAAAACCTTTTTTATTTTCGATATATTTTAGAGTAAAGGAATTTAGTTCAAAAAATTGGTGAATGAGTCTTTCTCCTTTTTTTTGGCTATAAAATGAACTTCTAAATATGCATCACGTTCCATATATAAAGCATCAACCTAAGTTATAGCTATGCAAGAAGCATTTCTCTTGTCTCTATTTTTAAGAGCAGCTTCTCCTAAAACATCCTTAGGTCCCAATTCTACCAACTTTTTATTAACCTTTTCAGATTCAATCCACTTAAAAACTCCAACTTTTCCTTTCGATATTATGAACATTTCGTTTCCTATTGTTCCTTCTTAAATGATAACTTCTCCTGGCTTAAAACTTTTATACTTGAAACTTTCACATGCTAATTTGTTTTAAATTTGGCTTAAATTATTGAAAGGATATATTTCCTAAATATAATCTTCGAATACCTTTATTTCCAATTTGTTTCTTTTATTAGGCTCTTTTTTCATAACCTTAGAAGGATTTTGCTTTATTTTACTTACTTATTTTTAGGAAAATTTTATTATATTTTTAGATTATTAAATGCCAAATAAATCTGATCCGGATGAATCACTAGAATTTTTTCGGTCTTTAAGTTTTTTGCTTAATTTCTTATCTTTACAAGCTGGAATTAACTTTTAAATAGTTCATAGAGATAGTCTTCTTATTTAGCGCTCCTTGTCTTCTTATCTCTATTATTTTCTCCTTCATTTATTAATTATGCTTTCAAATTCGTCTTAATCATACTCTTCACTTTCTTCTTAAGAGCTTTCTTACTTTTTTATAATGAAATTATGTTGTGATTCTGAGTTATTATTCTTAAATATCTTTTAAAAAATATTTTCTATCTTTTGTTCTGGTACATAATAATTCCTTGAGGTTTTTGACTTAGATGAGTTACTGGTTTAGAACATTTAAGTCTTAATTTAAGTTCTATTAGTTTATATATGCTCATGCGGCAAATTTTGAAAAAGAGAGTTTGTTTGATAATGAGTTTCTCTCTACTTGTCTATATTTTTTAGAGCTAGTTTTGGAAGAGAGTTTCTTTTCTAAAGTCCACTGTTTTTTTGCATTTTTAAATATTTCCTCTATTTTATATCTTAATTATGACTTTTAATAGCTGGCTATATATAGTTCTCCTAGATAGAATCGGCTTTTATGTTTTGAATGTTTTTAGATTAACTAGTAATCCAGTTGTTCTTTACTATATCAAATTTCATTGAATAACTCTTTTTCTCTTGGATATTACCAGATAGTATTTTGTTTTTCACAGACCAAAATTTAGGAGATTTGCTTTTTTTAGATTACGAGAAATTTTCTTGGGTAGAAAGGTCATCTTGCTAATTCAGCAAAATAGTTTCCGGGATTTTTCTTTGTAAAGTTGATGAATCAAAGTTTTATATATTGTCAGAGTAATTAATAATAGGCTATGGATTAAGGTAACGCTTGCTAACTTTCTAAGTGTTGTAAAAAATGTCTCCTCTTTAATCATTACCAAGCTTTTGACTTAGAATGGATTAAGTCTTAAGTTGTAATCATTCTGAAAAGTTAGATTTTTTTTTTGGCGAAGGAACATCTTTATCAACCATTATAATGAATAGTAAATAAGGGAAATACTTAATAATTTAAATCTAATACTTTATTAATAACTACATGTCTTTTTCATTCTAATTATTTAGCCTTTTCCTTTAGAAATCCTATCACTTCATCCTTTTTCCTTATGTACTTTGTATCCCCAAACTGCATTCATTAGTAACTTCATTATCACCAAAGCCTTAAGTTACAAGAAATATTTATATTATGAATAAAAAATTAAATCTATATGGAGTAATTTAAAATCAAACCTTAGAACTTAGAGTTTTTTTTGTTTTCGAGCCAAAAAATAAAATAAAAGAGTATCTTTTGATTACCTAAATAATACTTATAATTAATCAATGGCTCAAAATGTAGGATACAAGAAATAAGTAAAATTTAAAATTTATATTTCCTTAGCTTAAGTAAGAAAATTTTTGAAAAGCATCGAGTCATCTGGGAATTAATCCTTCATAATTTGGATTATAAAGATTTATTAAATACTAGTTCTCCAATCTCTATCATTTTGAGAAGGAACTTTAAATCAAACTTCTCATTTAAAACACTAGAAAAAATAATTTAATGTTCACAGCTTTGAGAAGCTTATAATGGCTCAATTAAATTTAGACTTTAGAAAATGTATATTTGAGAACTTTTTTATAGATATGATTAATTAGTTGATTTTTCTTAATATAAACAAAAGGTTTCTTTTATATCATTTACCTAATTTGTTTATTTAATAATCAAATTAAAATATAAAAACCTTTAAGATAAGAAAAAAAAAGTTATATTAATTCATGATAGAAAATATCAAGTTAATGTCTTCAAATATTTGCTGTTTCTAGTATTCAAAATTTTGAATAACTTTAATAATTTTTGTTTTCTTTGGCATTTTATCTAAATACTAATTTATAAATATCATATAATTATATTATTTACAAGCTATATTAATTCCATTTCTCTAAAGAATTTCTATACTCTAACGTATCAAAGCCTTTATTTTAACACTATTATTTATTTCTTATTTTTGTCTAATTTGTAGTTTAAAAAGACTAGTAAATTTAAATTATATGTGAACAAAGATATTATGCTTTATTGTAAATTAAATATAACCTTAATAATCTTCATATAATAAGCTTTATAATTATCATTTTCCTTCAATTATGCATCAATAACGATTTATTATTCTTTGCAGAGACATCAACATAATTGAAGTAGCTTATTACTATTTATCTCTTGTCGATAATTAATTTCCAGTGAAGTCTTAAATTTAAATGTTTGCATTTAATAAATTTAATCATTTATAAATTAAATTTTCCCATTAATCAGTTTATTATTTTACCTTTAGATTAATTTTCTGCTTTTAGTTTAATTAGGATGACTTTCACTTGATGGGAATTATTTAAATGTTTTGGTTGCAATTTTATTTAGATAAAAATAAATTTAAAGATAAACTAAGTAATTTAAATTAAAATTATAAATCTAATTTAATAAAGGACTTTTAACCATTCACCTTTATATTTACTTTATTAATAATTTAGTAAAATCAAATTTATTATTTTCCATTGCTATTACTAGTTTAACTTTAATAACTAAATTAAAAATTTTAAACAGGTTAATTAAAATTTCTTTCTATTAATAATAAAATCAAAGTCAATGCATATATATACAACTATTTTTGGATAACCTTTACATAATTTCTAATCAAGTGTATCTTGCATTTAATATGAAGGTTTTCATTATTACATAATTTAACTATATCCAATCTATTAATTTGTAGCTATGAATTCTAGGTTGATAGTAATTTAATGATTATTAATTAAAGAGTTTATTATTATGCAAGCACTATACTCTTAAGACAATACACATTATAAAAATTAAATTTACCATTATTTATTTATTCTTAATTAAATTTCCCTATTATTCTATCAAATATCTTAAAATAAAACTTCTAAATGTTTTAACATTTTATTTATTTTCTCTATTTTAACTAGTCTTTAGCTTGTCTATTTAAAATTAAATGTTACATGCTTAATTTTTAAACTTTATCTGATTTATAGCAGAATAGCCAAGTAGCATTAATTCAGTATAGATCATCTCTTTCTGAGTAAATAAGTTTCTATTTATCAATTTGACTTTTCCTAAACTTCCTTTTTAAGAAAATTTGAAAATATTGTTTGATTTAGATTACTCTGCATATATAAAACTACTTACAATAGTTTCTTTTATGTTCTTTTTTAAAATTCAGCTAATAATGAGTAATTTTAAGAAGGGAATTTTAATTGCTTGCTGGATATATAGGAAGATCTAAGATATTGATGATATAATATAAAAATAAGGGATAATAAATAAATATTTAGCATTATAATTAAATTGATTACATCCAAAATTCCCTTATAGCCTATTTCACTCTTGCCTTAATATTTTGCATTTTATATTATTTAAATATATTTTTTAAGTTCCTAAAATCTTAAAAGGATTTTAGGTAAAAGAATAATTAATCCAAACCTATTTATTAAAAGAACCTTACTTTTTTTATTAAAGTAAGAGAAAAATAAAATACTTAATTATTATAAAGGTATTATATTATTTTTTGAATCTAAGTCATTATAAAATTACTTTCTAGCTTTTATGAAAGATAATGTACTTTATTAGAACATAATGCTTTAATATCTTTGAATTTATAAACTTAAAAATATTGTAAGCTCCTATTTCTTTAAGCTATTTTACTTATACATATCAAATATTACATATTTATTTTAATTTCTTTATATAAAGAATAATTATGCACATCAGATATTTAAAATAATGAGATGTGATAATATCTATTTATTTTAAATTAAGCAAGTTTATTATTTACTTCCAAAGAATAATCTCTAAGAATTAAGAATTTTAAGTATGCTACAATTTTATCTACTAACTATTATTATTTAAATTATTAATAAACATTTCTTTTCTGCTACATTATCTAGTAGTTTAAATCACAGCTCCGTCGAAAATAGTAATGGAGGCATATTATAGCAAAAGCTTATTTTGGATTTTAGCCTTTACTTTTTAATTTGATTTAGAAATCTTTAATATTTTTAAGTATCTCTAGTTTATCTTTTACTTGCTTTCATTCTTTTATTAATTCCATATATTTAACTTTTTCTAAACTTTTACTATCAAAAATTTACAATATATAGATTCTCGCAGATTAACATATTTTTTACTATGAATAGCCTATTTAATGAATTTCTTTATCGATACTAATACCTAAGAATTTATTGTTGGTAGAGGGTATAAATATTATAAAGAAGATAAGTAATACATAATAGGATGCTAGAATTTTCTATTGTATTAGCAAATACTTATTTAATTAATTACCTTTTAGATTTAAGTTTTAGTATCAAATTAAATAGTTAGCTACTTTAACTATAAAACTTGTAAGTAACTTAAAGCTGCAAGTATTATATAAAATGCTATATGTGTTGATCTATTTTATTTTTAATAAGGGATTCATATCTGAAAGCTACAATAATCTTAAAATTAATCTTATTTTCTTTAATTTTTAATTATTGGAAAGTTTTTATCTTTGTAATTATATTTACTAAGAGATGTAGATTATAAGATTTTATAGTAAGCTGTATTAAACTTAAGAAACCTCTTCATTCTTATTGACTTTAAGTTTATAGTTAATGTAGTAAAGACATTAAAGGAATATTTAGTTAAAGTATCAAACTAATTTGTTTGATATAAATTAAAGTTTATCTTTATAACTTAAATATAGCAAGAATATACTCTCTAGCTTCATTTGCTAGTAGTTTCTCTTTGATATAGTTAACTTCAAATTAAAAATAGAAAGCTATTAGAGTTATATACTTAGTATAAGCATTTCTAGTTAAGAAATATTAAGACAGTTAACTTTTAATGTAAAGCCTTTTAAAAAAATGGTATTAGTGATATTAAGATGATTGAATGGTAATTTATTAAGCTAATAGAATACTTAAATTTAGATATTTAGTATGGCAGATATTTAATAGCGTAAGTAGATTCTAGTAATTAATTGTAATATATTTAGTTAATCTAAAATAATTCCACTATCAAATCTAATAAAAACACAATGAAGTTACTAATGTAAATTTAATTAAATAAGGTATATTAAAGGAGATTATTATAGTGTAGCTTAGATAGCATATTAACTTTTAATTACTTTTTTAAAGCTGATACTAGATATTTAATTAATTAGCAAAATATTATTAGTAAAGATAAGTTAATCTCTATAAATATCTTTAATAAGAAATCTCATATAAAGAAAACTTAATATTAATCCCAGAGTTTACTAGAGAATCTATTACTTGGAAAAAAATGAAAAAAAAATTAAAATTAAGCTTATTGCTATAATTAAATCTCTCACAACAAATCCTTCGTTTTATAAATTTTTTAACTATAGCAAGGTTAATTTTGCTACTTTAAATTATGATTATTAATAATTATTGCAGTAAGTTAACCATTTAATTATAGTTTTAATAAGCTAAAAATACTTAAAATGTTTATTATGCTAACTCTAATTATTTTATTTAATAAAATTATTCATATTAGATCGTATTCTTTGTCCTTGTGCTATACGAATGTATCTTCTTTGCAAGGCAAATTTCTCAATATATTAGCCATTTTTTTTTCGTTGTGTATTACCATTGCGAATTTTCCACCTATTTTTTCTCTTACTATTTGTGCTTTCTAAGTTGGAGAAAATCTCTCTATTAAATCGAAATCTACAAAGTCAAAGCCTATTTTTTTAGCAGCTTAAAATTCACTTTAAAATAAGCTAATACCTGATGAGCAAATTTTATCGCAGTCTTCAGTATTAATGGACAACTTTTTATTTGCTTTTTGAAATTAAGTCATTTTCATCTTTAAATATGGATTTTGTTTAAAAGATCGTGAAGTTGCGCATAGCTCAGCTGTTGAAGGTTTTCTTATTACTTAAACAATAGAAGCAGGTCTAGAGCCTCCTCTGCTTATCAATTATGCTGATCTAGCTCTCATTAGAGTTCACATTTCTCGTTTAACTTTAAAATTTTTGGCACGATAATCTTCTCCCGATCTCAAATCAAATTATCAAAACTTTGTACCAAAGTAATCTTATATTGGAGTATTTCGCTCTAAATTTTCTATGCATTCAACTTTATTTCTGTAATCTTAAAATCTATTGAGAACTAAATCACATTTGTTTTTTCCTGTTCTTGAAGTTAAAGATTACTCTATATAATTCCACTTTCTGTTTATTTTATCATATTATTTTAAAACTCTTTCTTACTTTGATTCCTTCATTTTTACATTAAGCGGCAAACTGTTTTGCTACTTCTTCATTTTTTCTTTCTCTTATTCTCTTGATTGCTTAAGTTGCTAAATTCTACTTTTGATTTTTTCATTAAGAGTATCATTAGGTTGTTGATTAACAGAAATAATAGAACCAATTACTGGATTTAATCATATGGAGTTTCTTTAAATGGCTCTATTTTAAAAGGTGGATATTTTTATTCCTACTTTATCAACTTGCTAAATATTTTTTTCTTCTTACATGTGTTAAAGCTCTCTTGATTTCTTAACAAATGACTTTGCTGTTCCTACAATTGTTCTTGGAATTGGCTTTTTTTCATCATCAAACTTAATTGATGAAAGAGCAATTGATTGCTCTAGCTTAGATTATGTTAAAGATAAGTTGTTAGGAAGCTAGGAAGAGAGAATTACCTATGGCTATAAGTTTAAAAATTGTGATTAAGTATTTTTACTTTTCTCAAGTAAAAAATCAGATTATAACGTACCAGGAAGGGGATCCAAAAAAATTGGATTTTGAGGTGTCTTTTTTGCTAATACTACTTTTTTTCTAGCTCTTTCAGTTAGCGGTTACAAATGCTGGTTGATATTCACTAATTTTTTCCTTACTTTAATTTTCTTTCTTGTTGGAGACTACTTTTCAAAGCTAATTTCATTCTATTAGCTTATAAAAATCGCATGACAAGTTTACTCTCCTTCCTAATTTTACTCCTACAAAAGGATTTTAAATCATGTAGTGGATTCTTTAGTTGACATTAAATGATTATAATATAGCTTATTAAATTCAAAGTGAAGCTATAAAATGAATTTTTGCAGATTTGTTTAATTAATCAAATGGAAAAGCTTAAATTCTGATTTACTCTTATTTGCATAGTATGCAATTAAAATAACCTGCTTTAGATAATTATTTAAATCATATAATTAGCTGACTACTAGTTAACTTAGTATAAGTCTTTTATCGTTTTTAAATAAGAAGTGGGAGTAATAATGAATTAGCTAGCTAGAGGATTAAAGAATTAAATTAAATAAAATGAGTTTAATTTATCAGTTTAGTCAGTTTTTGATTTTGAGTAGGTATCCATCATTGTTCACTATAAATTTGTCAAAGTTAATAATTTCCCTAGGTATATATATATAGTAGAGGAATTTCAGGCTTTTAGGTAAATTAAATGCATAATTTTTGGATTTCTTGCTAGTAATTAAATCTTAAACTTCAACATATCCATAATTAGTTTTGGCTATAGAATTAAATGTTTGGATTAAATTTGGAGAAAGCTTCAAATACTTTTAATCATGAGTTGCTAAATATAACGATAGTAAACTTTAGGGAATATAAGGTTGAAATGTGAAATTTGCATCTATTACAGCTACTCTATCATCCATTGAGAACACCAATTTTTTAGGTAAAAGTCCCGATTTCGTAGCTTACAATAGATGCAAGCAAGTTTCTAATATTTTGGTAGCTGTCTAAATAAAGTTCGCTGAGTAGTTTTGATAAACAGAATATAAAGCAAGAACTTCAGGATAGCTGCATATTTAATCCTAAAAGACAGAAACTACTTAATTATTTAAAAGCTACCCTATAATAAGACTTTAGCTTTCAGTATAAATCATTAGATTTGAGCTGGCTTTGAGTCCCATCTTATATATATCTTCAAAAAGTTTTTTGTTCCTAGTTAACTAAGAAAATTTCAAAAGAGTAGATAAGTAGTTAGGAGAAATTCATCTAGCAGTACTTTAAATTTGTTGAGTAGAATAGTTAAATACTCCTACAAGTTGCTTTTCTTTTAAAGTTTAAATATATTCTATTGTAGAATTTAAATATTTTGAGTAGTTCTACTTTTAGTATTCAGTATCTAGATTTTTTTACTACCTCTTGTCATTTAGACCTTCTTCTCACATAGCAAGTTTATACAGAGGAAATAAGATATCTATTACTTCTTCAATTTTAAATAGACCTAATGGTTCAACTTACTTAGTATTAAAATTATACGATTTTTGAGGTAGTTTTTCTCTTCCGTTTTAAAAAAGCCTTGGAATTATTTGCTTAGCAAATTCCATTGCTTTGGTTTTTAAAATTTCCTATTTGCTCATATCGAAGGCACTTATAAAGCTACTCAAAATTATGTATGCATCATTAAGCGTGATAACTACTTATTTGTTCTGATAATCAAATTATTGTTAAGTCAACCAAAATAGACATTAATCAAACCACTCTTAATTACCAAGCAAATAAACTGTATCAAGGTTAGATAAAATGAAATATCCAAAACCTTTATTTTCCATATTTTTGGGTTCTCCCGTTTCAGGATCAACGAAATCAAAGCCAAAGGCACGAGTCCTGTAGTTATTTCACATAAACTAGAAAAGAGATGAAATTTGATTTTAGTATATTAAGTTTTATTTGTAACTCTCTATATTCGCTAGATTATGGGGGTCAGAACTTAAGCATCTAGATCGTAATATATCATTAAGTAGTATCCGATCTATTACATTAGGCATCGAGCAAGATGTTTTATGATATAAATCTAGTTCCTTTGCTTTAAAGTATTTTGCAGAGAGTTATGAATCTATTTCTGTAATAGTAAGGCCTTCATTAAATTGACTGGAAATGTCTAGAGCCTTTGAAAAAAGGAAAAGACTTAAAGCAAATAGCAAAATAAGTGCCATTTAACACTATAAAGTCATATTTAAATGATTTAATACCTTTTAACTAAATATAACATTTATACTATTTCTTTTCCTTTCTACCCAAATCCTTGCTAGCAATTGCCTCTTCTTCATTCTTTTTCATTTAGCTTTTGATTTTATTTACCTTATCCATTAATCTAACAGTTTACTCTCATCCTATTTAAAGTATTATTATGCATGTAATATGATTTTAGCTTTAACATTTTGAGATAATAGGATGCTCTAAAATATAGCAAGAGTATTTTATTTAATCTTCTGAAGTAATGCAAATATATGAAGATGCAACTACGTCTTCATAAGTAAGCAGGCAAACTATCAGTAAATGAAAAATATTTTATCTAGCAAGTGCTAAATGTGCAGAGCATTTTTCAGTAATTATTAGTTCTTATTCCTCTTATTATATTAATATCAAGTCTAAAATTTTATTACTATCTTGCTTTTCATCATTTACTCACTCCTTACTTCAAAATAAGGAATACTTAGAAAATTCTTATATTTTGTAGTTCGATAATATTAGTTTTCATATCTAAGCAAATAATAAGGAAGAGGATTAATTGAAATAGAATTAATAAGAAATTAGAATTAATAATAGGCTAGTTGTAATGAAGTAAACCTTCTAGCTAGTTTGTAATCATTTATCTTTAATAAGCTATATTTAAGTTATAATTCTGTTTCAGCTATAAGTCAACTAAGCTAGTTTAAAGCAGTATTATAAGTAAGAGATGCTCTTAATGTTGAGTTTATCTAGAATGCTTTATTTTAATATTTCAAATTAGATAATATGGATTAAGTCTATTATTATCTCTTTACAGTAATTATAAATCATTTAGATTTACTTCTTATCATTTTTATTAGTATTATATTTATAACTAAGGCTTTTTAAAAAAATGTCAGGATTCAAGCCAGGATTTTTTGCTGCTCCAAAAAGCAAGAGTTAACGACATCCTAGAAAGGCTAGGATCAGGAAAAGAATGCCAAAAATTTCATCCTTCAAGTTGAATTTCTAGCTCTGAAGAAAAGACTATGAAATAAGCTTAAAATATAATGCGCTTGAAAGCCTCAAATCTCACCCCATAGTAATAAATAAGCTATGATTAGCTGATTAAAGTGGTGCTGGACCTTCAGGAAGAGGTCAAAAGTTGAAAAAAGACAATATGAACTTAATGGAGCAACTTGAACTTGCAGAGGAAATAGAATAGAGACTCATGATCTAAGAAAGAGATCTTAACACGTTTTGAAATATTTCAAAAATCTAGAGTAGTTAATCTCAAAACTAGCAATAGAAGCAGATAGAATTAATCAACAAGTTAGAAAAAATAGAAGAAAATTTTTAAAAATTACAACGTTAAATGGAGTGAAAGAATAAAGGAATGAACCAATGATAATTAAAGGGGAAAATAACTCTATATTTCAACCTAAACGACAAGCAAAAAGATGCTATTATTTTAACTCTCAAAAGTAACTATGGAAAAAATGCTAGAAATTTCTCAATTTCAAGTAAGAATATTGAAGCTAGTAGAAGTAGTTGGAAAATAAAAAGAAGAGAAAATAACAACTAAAATTATCAAGAGAAAGAGAAAAATTATATTGTAGCAAATTTTTGGAAATTTACAAGAAAAAAGATGTCTAACATCTAAGTAAAAGAAAAATTACAGGGGCAGCATGGATGGCAATGGGAAGAATTTTAAAGATTTTCAGACTTATATATT
Organism: Loxodes magnus; assembly: GCA_946699065.1. NCBI lineage: Eukaryota > Ciliophora > Karyorelictea > Loxodida > Loxodidae > Loxodes > Loxodes magnus. The sequence goes on along the minus strand of CAMPDV010000035.1, from coordinate 984,106 downwards.
TAGCCTTTAGAGGCAATCTAGAGGTTGAAAGGAAAGAAGGTGAAATACCTCCAACAACGTCAAACTTTTATTTTTATATTTTTATATATATTTGCATATGACTAAGACTTTAATAGCCTTATTCTAATGGGAATTTATTTAGATAGCATTAAATGAAAAATGAGCAGATAAACAAATATTATCCTTATTTGATTAAGGGAGGGCATAATAAAAGCTAAGCAGGAATATTAAGGACAAAGGTAAATAAAGATTTAGTTAAGGAGCAATATTTTGATTTATCTTAATATTTAACTTCATCTTATTTAATTATCATATGTAATATGTTCCTATTTTTCTTAGACACATATTCTAAAAGAATCTAATAAAGATTCATATAGTTGCTTGCTAATCAGGAAAGCATAAGGAATAAATTTGATATATAAACATAATATTTCTTAAAGTAATAAAAGGAATTAAAACTAATCGCTTTATACTTTTTGTTTTAGCAAGTAGTTAAAATTGGGAATAAATATAAGTAGCTTCTATATAAGTTTATAATTTCAATAAACTAAAAATAATTAACGATCAATCTGACTCTTTTTTGCTAAATTAAAATTAGTAAAAAGATTAAATAGTTCTAGTTTTAGGAAAGAATAGCCAAAAATAAAAATGAAGATTAGTGCAAGCACTCGTATGAAATTGCTGTAATATAATCTGCTTAATTAAATTAAAATGGAGAAAAAAATGGAAGGCTTCAAAAAAGGTTTCTACACCTCCTCCAAGAAGGAGAGGAAACCAGAAGCCACTCTCAGCCAGTCTTCTTTTACTTAACCCTAACCTTTTTCTTAATAATCCGGAACATAGGTCCAAGAAGAACAGAAGTAATCTAAGAAAATTACCCATGCAATCACCCCAATGTCTCAGGAGAAATCCAGAAAGCAGACGAAGTCTGCTTTGCACCAGGAGGTATCAGAATTTAATCCTTCTGACCAGATGAGCATGGAATAGCTCATCAAAGTGGTACTAAATCTCCAGGAAGAAATCAAGAAGCTAAAGAAGGACAATGAAAAGCTAATGCAACAGTTTAACCTAGCAGAAGGAATAGAATCAAGACTCATGTCCTAGGAAAGAGAACTAAGCGCTTTTTGGAATATATCACAAGATCAAAGTAGCTAATCCCAAAATTAGCTTCAGAAACAGACAGAACTGGACAATAGACTTGAAAAAATAGAAGAGAAACTGCAACGACAAATAGAGTAAAATGAGCAAAGAAGTGATCCAATGGTGATTGAGAAGGAAGAAGCAAGAAAACCTAAAAGAATTCAGAAAAGATGTTATTATTGTAATTCGGGAGTACATTTATGAAGAAGATGCAAGAAATTCCTAAGTTTCAAGAATTAATACTGAACAACGCAAAGAAAACTAAAAGCGCAATAAAGGAAAAAACATCAACTGTAATAGAGAAGAGATAGAGAAAAACTTTATATGAATGAGCTTGGCAAGATCTACAGAAAGAAATCAGAACAGAATGGAAGATGAAATCAAAGACAATATGACCAAGTGAGAGAGGAGATTAAATTTTTAAACATTTTTATACAATCCCGGAGCAATCCGGCGATCGGCAGGAAGAGGTGAAATTCCTCCAAGATTGTCAAAGCTAATTTTATTATTATTATTATTAAAAATTAAAATGCATATCCAAATTTTTATAAATCTCTTTAAAAAGATTAAAAGTATTATAATTAATTATTTAAGTAATTAACTAAATTATAAAACTTAATAGAGATAGATAGTCAAAGTATAAGATTGTTAAAAGCTGTGATTAATTTTAAAAGAAAATCAATATAATTGCTGAAAATGTAATTCGCATTATCAAAATTTAGATAATATCAAGTTTTGCTTGATCTAAATAAAATAAAATTAATAAAACTATGAATCAATTAATTGAGATTTTAAGCCTAAAATAGCATGAACTTAATTAAATAAAGGATTATATAAATATTCTTAAAAAGATTCATTTGTATTGAAACATGTTCTAGATAACACTATTCGCCAGACAAGTATAATAATAAATAAATTTGATTATAGAGCGCGTAGCACTCTCATTGGTGCGCAGCTCTTTAAAAAAAATGTTTCATACTGACAAGAATGTTTGTTACTGATAAAATTATCAGATACTGGTAGACCTTGTTCAATACTGGTATAATTATTCAGTACTGATATAATAAAATTTGGAAATGTTATTATAATAAATGATTTGCTTAAAGTAATTTTGGCTTAGAAGTAAATTTTAAAGGTAATTATGCATTAGATAATTAACTATTAATGATAGTATAATCATAGAATAATAGAATTATAACTTTTTAATTTAATGACTCAGAGATTGGAGTGCATAAAAGAACTAATTCAATTTAATTTACATATTTAATTCAAACTTTTACAAGTTGATCTATGAATACCACTCTAAATTTTTAATGCTGCAAGAAGTTAATTTTCAATAGATTACTTCAAGATTAAATCTTATTTTATCAGAATTACTTGGCTTAGTAATTTTTTTTAATTCGAATAGTCACAAATTTAAGCATGGTTGTGGTAAATAAAACTATAATTGAACTATAAACTTAAAATTTAGGTAGAAATTAATAGTTTATTGAAAAACTTTAAATTATAACTGAATTGTATTATAAATAGTACATGGTAAGATAATTTAACAAGTAGAAAGATATTAAAAATACAATGAATATAAATAAATTTAAGTATATTTTAAGATTATTTAATGCTTCTATTATTCATATTTATTTATTTATTTATTTATTTATTTATTATATCTCAAAATATCATAAATATCATAAGCTTAATAGCTTTGCTTCTAAAGTAAATTAAATCCTAAATATTAAAAGATTTAAAAATTCTGATTTAAACTAAAATTAAAGCAAAATCAATTATTTTTTCTTATCTATAAACGTTTTTGAGCCTTTAATGATTTTTAATATTTTCAACAAGGTTTTACTTGTAATTGCAGCAATTAAGGCAATTAAATATCACTTAAATCTCCGTTTATTGCTCAACTAAGCTTTAGTTATGGTGGAAGATAGTAATTTTAACAATGAATTTGGAAGTTAAATTAATTGAAATAAATTCACTTTACTCATTCATTGTGATAAAGTAATTATTATAATAAGTATATTTTTTAATGTTCTATAGTTTGCTAACTAATTAGAAATAAAATAAAAAGTCTATATTGTCTAAAAGAGAATCATTTTATCACAGTGGATATATAAAATTTAAATTAATAGCTTTATCCGCTTTTATTTTTGAAATTATATGATGTGATTATCAAATTAGGTTGGTAGATTTATTTTCTCTTTTCCTAGCATTTTGACAATTTTTAGATTAGTTAATTTTATTAAAAGAAATTTTCAAATAATAAGATTAAGCAAAGTTTGAGATTACTACTACGCTTTCTTTATGCCAATTTAAATTAAGCATCAATCATTAAGTTATAGAAGAGATTTTACTTTTAACTACCAAAGAGTTACTTCTAATAGTCTAAAATGTTATATTATTTAATATTTGAAGAGCTTTATAATGCTAAATAAAAGATCTGAATCAATGATAAACTTTTAAGAAAAAAGGATTGCTGAAATATAAAATAAATAAAGTGATAACTTAAAGAGAATTAAGGGTATAAAGTATTATTATAAAATAGAAAGAAAAAAGTTTAATACTTCTTATATCTGACATTTTTATGAGTTAACTTATCTAATTATTTTCGAAATGGCGAGTTTTGTTCTATAGCAAGATATTTCTTCAACTAATATGAATTAAATTTCTGAAATAGTATCTAATAGCGGGATTATGAGACCATTAGGAACAGAAAACTCTGAAGATATAAGTATCACATTTGAAAATTAGAATTAATTGAGAGCAACAATTACTTAGTAACAAAAGCTATAAATCATTAAAACACAGATTGATAGATGAATTATAACTGCTATTGCTTATTTATTTTTTTTCATCCTTATTGCTTTGCATGACTTCATAGAAGATAGTGTACTTGTTTGAGAGATTTTATTTCTTCCTCTTTGACTTTTAGATCTATATATAGGGTGAAGTGCTCTCAAACATTTTAGAAAGGCAAATAGTTTAGTGATAACAATTAAAACGAAGACTCTAAAGAGAATATTTTTCAAAGATATTATTGACACCATTTTCATTGTTTCTTTCAAAGTATTTATTTGCATTTCTTTGAGAACGGATGAGATTCCTCCAATAATAATAGGAATTCCACTTTATTTAGGATGAATTTCAAGAGCAGCTCTTTGTGCATGGCCAAAAGCTGATTGCTGGTCTTTTTCTGCTCTTATTAGATCTACAGGAAGAGTATTTAGGCTTTTAACTTGCGCTACAATCACTATGAAAATTTAAGGAATCATTAAATGGGACTGGACAGCTACTTTTTGGCCCTTCTGAGTAATTTTTGCCCTTTTATTACTAATTAATCTTGGAGTATGACTTTTGTTTTTTGGATCGCTTTGTAGTTACATAATGGGTGACTCTTTGCTATAGGAAACGGCTATAAGTTTTTGGTTGTTTTATGTAACAAGTGGAGCTTGCGTAGTTTCTAGTTTAATAGCCTTTGACTTAGGCTAGCTTCTCTAGTAAACCAGTCATAAAGAAATCTGGAAAATTCTAATGCCTGTTATTCTTTATCTCATCATACTCCTTATTTTCACTAAACTTCTATACTCCCATCTCCCTAATTGGTGAAGCGCCTTTTTTTAGCACGATTAAGTAGGATTTGGAGATACATTACCTACAGAAGCACTTCAGTAAAACACATAAAGGAATTAGGCTCACTAATAAAATGAATTAAACAATCCTCAGAACTAGCAAGGAGATAGTTAGTAAGATCAGAGTTCAGGAAGAAATGCTCTAAGAAGAGTTATCAATTAGATTAAAAAACCTCCCAAATACTTAGTACGATTGAGCTCTACATATTTTGGAAGACCTGCAAATTTAGCTTTCGCTAAAATCTCTTAAAACAAAACAAAAACAGGAAAACCACAATAGAACAAATATGATGTTAAAGAGACAAAATAAACAGATGTTTCTAATGACACTATAACTAAAGATGATGGCTTTTAAAATACAAGTATTTCATATTTATTATATAGTTACTAAAGAGGGCGTAAAACCTAGAAAAAAGAGAAATATTTCAATGCCTATAGACTTAAAGCAATTTGCTGATACTGTAAAGATTCCTTCTTTAGTCGTATCACCAAGAAGATTTAGAAATTGCTGTGTATGTTTTGAAGCAGTGGCTGATGCAGTTATTATGGAATGTGGCCATGGAGGAATATGCTATAATTGTTCCTTAGAAATGTGAAAAAGTACAGGAGAATGTCATTTATGTCGTGACGTAATAAGTTAAGTAGTTTAATGCGATTTTACGAAACCTGGAAGATTTGTTAAGGTTTTTAGTGCAACTCGAGCAGTTTTCGGAGATGAAGAAGATGAAAGTGAAGGAGAAGATATTGAAGTTGTCTAATAAAGAGCTAACCAAAATGCAATATAATAAAGAAATTAGGAAAATAACAACGAACAAATTAACGATCATTAAGAAATCGTTATTAGTGGTGCTCTTGAAAATTAATAAGAAAGCTGTGCAAATATTTCAATTCTTTCAATGGAAGATTTTATCATTGGAGCCAATCATCTCTAGAGTGGAAATTCAAGCGTAGCTATATCTCCATCAGCAAGAAACTAGAATATAATAAATTTAAATTAGTGATGATAATAAATTTGTAGGAATCTTAAGTCATTAGCTTCCAATGTATATTTATGGTTTCTTTCTTATGCACTTGCCTAGATTAAAATATAATGGATATTTGATTATTTATAGTTATAGGATAATTCCTAAAACTATCAAATATCTATTCTATATAATTTAATTCTTGTTAAAATATAAAGAAAAGCCTTTCTATAATTTATGATATTATCACTAAGATATAAGCCCTTTAATTGCATCTAATAAACTATTTATTAAATTACTAGTTAATTTAATATATTTATATTTATTGCTAGCTTACATTATTATATTGACAGCTTAGTAATTATTACAAGCAATTAGAAAATTATAAGTAGCTTAATAACTAAATAGCTAATAATAAATGCTATAGAAATAATCTTATTTATCTAAATTATCTCTATTAATATAAGCACTTACCCACCATTCCCATCTTTTTCATTCACATCTAATTTAGCTTTAGATAATCCTTTATATCTAAATTCCTTTTTATGCTTAATTGCTTTTAATTCTTAAATAAACAATTAAACAAATTAATAGAAAGAAAAGAGACAGAAGGTGGTAGTTTTAAATAAGAAGTTATTTAGTTTGTTTAAATATTTTACTAAATACATCTACTTTTAGTTAAATGCTGCTTATTCGTATTTACCGGATTTTAATATCAATTTTTTAACTCTTCTCTGCAATAAAATTTTAAATAAACTCATTTTTCTAAAAGGCTGGCTTATCTCTTTCTTTTTAAAGAATTGGATTATGTAAATGGGGTTTCTGAATCACAAAATAAATAATTATTATTTGGATTTTCACTTTACCTAGTTAAATTAGTTAAGGGTATTTTCTTTTACACTTTATTGTAATGTATAAGCAATTGTATAAAAGGAAAGCTATTTTGCTCAATTAACTCTAACGTATCAAAAGCTTTATGTTAATCTAAGTAATTATTAAATATTACAGAAATAATAAGTTAATACTTTGAATAGTCTCAGCATAAACTAAGTATTTTATTTATTTAGATTTAAACTAAATTAAGACTTCCTTTTATTAATTGACTTTTATCTTAATGCAAAGCTACTAAATAAATGCAAACGTTAATTTGAGTTTTGTAAGGTATTTTAAATTAACTCTAGTTGCCTTTGCATTAAGTTTATAATTTTATATTATTGTAATTCAATCAAAATTGTTAAAATCTAAATGCAATACGATCTTTCTCTAGATCAAGACGATCTTTTTCAAGTTCATGTGTGAGAAATCTTGCTTTACTTAGTTTTTCTTAGTTTTTCTTTACAACAACAGATTCCTCTTTTTCTTAATTTTCTTATTTATTTTCCTTGGATTCTTCTTCAGGATATAAAGCATTTAATTCAGCAATTATTTTCTCTTCCTCAGTTTTTCTAGTCAGTAATTTGAAAGCTTCTTCTTTTTCAACTAATTTTATTTATAGAGGCTTAACATTTAATTCACCGGGTTCCTTAATTTCTTTTTCTCGTACGTAAAATTTATTTGCCTGAGGATCTAAATCTCAAACTTTATCTGCTTAGCTTTTTTAACCTGAAACTTTGCTAATATGAACTAATCCAGGTAAGTTTTTAGAATAGCCAACTTTTCCTTATTCTTTTTTAGGTTTTCCTTTCTCGTTGTTTTTATCAACTAATTATTGTCTTTGCATTTTGCCTAGCTTTTCTTTTTCAAGTAAATTGCTTTCTTCTTCAGACGTAGATTGCTTTTGGTTTTATCTTAAATACGGTTTTTAAAGAATAGCGTGCAGCTCATAGCGAAACATAAGAAAATCATCTAAATTGACATCAGAAACTTCATATTATTTTTCTTTTTTAACATTCAGCAAAACTTCTTTCAAATGTAGCGTTCCAGGAATTAAGTTCTTTTTAGTTATAGGAATTTATTCTAATGCTTATTCAAATTCATCAAAGTCAACTAGACCATCTATTTTTGATTCTAGGAATCTTTGTAAGCTATAATCATATTTTCGTTTTGCTTTATTCTTGGCTAGTTGATTTATTAATACAGAAGAATTCATTTAAAAATGAGATTGCTCACGCTCAAAAACTCTCTCTATTACATCTATCATATCTGATATTTCTTTTGGTGATAAGCATCCATCTTCATCATTATCAGTAAGATGAAAAATTCATTTAATTTTTTGTTCTGGATCAACTCTTGCTAATAGTGCCAGAGCTATGACGATGTCATGTAAATCTATTTTAGAAGTATCAACTATTTCTTTTCGACCTTCATTAAAAAGATGTGGTTTGAATCTTTCATAAAGAGCTTCAGCTAGATTATCACTACAATTCTAGAAATGCTTTCTCATTATTTTCTTAAAAACATCTTTATTTATTTTTCCATTCTTAGAATTTTAACCTTATCTAAATTCTTTTCACATACTAAAAAGTTTGGATTCTTCAGAAAGTTCTCTATGAAAAGCTTCAATTTCTGCATTACTAGGAAATTTTTATCGCTCTTCAGTGCTGGCTATTAAATTTTATTTCTAAACTTTTTCCATTTTATAATGAATAAATCATTGTATTTTAAGCTTTAAGAAAATAGCTTAATTATGAAACTTCATCACTATAATTAAATTTAAAATAGGACTGCTTTATACTCTAGCATTTACTATAACTTACATTAAGCATTAAAGTTAATAATTTGACTAATCTTTCATTATTCCTTATAATTAAGTGCTTTACCATGCTCTTCTTATTTTATTATGTTTTAGTAAATTATAGTTATAATAGATAAACTATCTTAGACATTATTTTGCTAGCATTCAAATGTATATTTAGTGATATATAGCTTTATATTTATTTAATTATACTATTCATAATATAATTGATGGATATGCTTTTAGCTAGTTTGCTTGTAATCTATTCATTTTAAGCATTTGCTTTACCTTTTACTATAACCATATTATAATATATCATACTTTTATTTTGCTACTACTAAAATACTAACTATCTCATCTATCCCTGCCTAATAATAAGGCTAAATTAGCTAATAATACAATTAGACATGATTAGTGCTGTAGACATTAAAAGGTAGAGCAAGTACTAATTTAAACTAGTAAGTTAATAATATCAGTAATTCTATGTTCTTAATGCTTTTAGTACTATTCTATTAAGAAACTAGGATTCATTAGTTTTTAGTTTAGCTTCTTTTTAGTAGCTTCTTTAGTTTTTACTAGTCTATAAGATCTTAGATTAGTTTAATTTACTTAAGCTATAAAAGAGTTATGATATGAATCTGTATAATATACTCTAGCTGCTTAAATGCCTAGTTTAAATTTGATAGATATATCTTTTATATTAGTAACTAAAGCTTAGCTTTTTTGTATTATCAAATAACAGAAATACAGTTTAAATGAATAGAACATTAAAATAAAGCTTTGCATACTAGTAGCTAATACTCTTAATAATTTATTATGCTTATACTCTTTAATTAATAGTATAGTTAACTAAGCTAGCAGGTAAATAACTCATTTTCCATTCAAGCTTTATATCTAACATTGGGAATATCGAGCATAATGTAAACTATATATTAATTGAAGATGCTTTACTTCCTATAATCCTAATTAGACAAATCTATAATACTAAACCATCTATCTAAGTTAAATATATGCACTTAAGAAGCATAGCAATACAACTAAGCAAATTTGATATCTATAATAAAAATTGAAATAACCAGATTAGCTTAATCTTATTATGCTATTTTAAGTAATTGTAGCAAGCTGCTAATAGATCATGCTATAAAACTAACTTAAAAATAAGGTTGCTGCTAATTACTTATTACATAGACGTTAATTTTAAAGGAAAGCTATCAAATGATTAGATTAGATTATATTTATTAACTCATTTAGCTCATATCTATAGTAGCTTTATCAATTAATTACGGAGAAGTTTAAACTTTGACTATATATAAATGTAAACATTTGCTTAATAACTATAATCTTTGTTACCTGAAAATATGATAAAGGAAATTAAGTTCTTAATAAGTTTACTTAAGAATTAAACTTAGGATATAATTGAAAGGTTTAAATAGAAATTATCTAATCAAATTAAAATCTAAAATGAGTAAAAGCAAAAGAAGTAAATCTTTAGAGAAGAGTTATGCTTCTATTTGATTGTAAAATGCTAATAAATCTGTTTAAAAGAGTGAAATTGCTTAAACATCAAGACACTAAAGTACTTAATAATTCTAAGATTTTATAGCAGAAAATTAGAATATGATTATGCATTATCCCTTCTATCCTTCATTAATCTAAGAAAAAGGGTCTTATTCATAAATCATGAAAAATAGGTTAGAAAGTTCTGGTCATAAGCAATCTAAATTTGAATCTATGAATCAAAAAAATCCCCTAGATGAAAGTTGTATTTTCAGTTTAAAGTAGCAACTAAAGGTAATATAAGAACAAATAAACGAAGAGATACAAAAGGTAATCACTTTTATTTTAGAAAAGTATAGTTCAAAAATAAATTTAAGAAGTAAGCAATTCTTAAATGATTCTTCTCTAAAGCAAAAAAGTTAAACTGAACGAAGAAATTTAGAAGCAAAAAGATCAATTTAAGAGTGATTAGCAGAAGTGATAGGAGTAAAAGAATTATTTAGTAACTTAATTTGAAGTTTAAAAAAAATTATAGGGTATGCAATAAAGTGAGCAGAGCATTTTGCAAGAAAAGAACAGCTAACAGATTAAAACTATTAGTGAAATAAATCATACGAATAAATAAAATGAATAGAAGTGATAACTAAAATTATAAGACTAGCAAGAAAAAATACAAACATTGAAAAATCTACTTATCTGTTAAAGATGTCAAGACTTCTAGGATATTTTATAGAAGCTTCAAAATTCAAAAAAGCAAGGAAATGAAGAAATTAATAAATTAGTAAGATTTTCTAAAATTAGAATGAGCAAATTACAATCAAAGATGCTTTGATACAAGCAGTAAAAACTCAACTAGAAGAAAAAAATTTGCAAGTATAGCAGATAAAAAACAAGATAAGCCAATTAATTTATTAAAATCTAATTTATTTTTATTAGTTTTTCACTTTTTTTCTTCAATTTTAATTATGCTTCATTTAAAAAAGCAGCTATGTTTTAAGAAGAGCCATAATCTTATTTGATTATAGAAAAGTAAATTAAAGAGTAAAGTTTATCTAAGACTGAATGATTTATAATATTATATTTACTAATTAAACAAAAAGATCTATAAGATCATTATTGGTTTTTCGTCTTTCTTGTCGTGAAATCTGAAGCTTCTTTGAGAAGATGTCTAAATTCAAGGCTTTTGCATAATGTTTTAGGTTTTTATAGAAATTCTCCTTATAATAGCTAAAAGCTTTCAATTTTGCTATTTATGTGATTTTAAGTAATTAATATATCCTTTACAATTAATCATAAAGAATTATCTAAAATATCTACTCCTATTATGAAGGCTTCATTTCTACATATTTCAATGTAGCTTTTTTTAATTTTTATTTTGTTAATAAAGTAGGTATTAGATGGTATTTGATGTTACTATTTACTCATTGGCTGAATGGACAAATTCTAGATTTATTAATCAACCTGCTTGCTCTTATTTTTTATTTTTTTACTCTTTACTTTTCTAGGAAAAAAATATCTCTGACTTTGATTAATTTTATTCAAGGTTTTTCAAAAGAACTGATTGTTTTTATATATTATTATTTTTTGTAAATGCTTAATAAGAATCTGCTTGTTATTATAAGTGAATCAATTGGTGCAATCTAAGTCTAATAGATGCTTATACAAAGTAAATTTATTAAGGTTTAAATTATCTCCATTGTGATTTGGCATTAAATTAAGATATTTAAAGTCTAAAGATTTTTCGAAATTTGTAACTTCAAAAAAGGCACTGTTTTCTAATCCTTCTACATTTACTTATATGAAAAACTTTAAAGATTTGTTTGAATCTTCATTTTGATTTATTACTATTTGAAATTCTCCCTCTTTAAATATTAAATCTAAATTTGGTAAAAATTTATTGATAATATTATGCTTAAAAAATTTGTAGCCAGAAGTACTTTCATAAGGTAGCTTGTTTCATTTAATTTTCTGTTTTATCTTTTATCTGCTATTCATATGATACAATTTAATTCAAAAATCAAATAAGTTTTCTTTTACTTTTAGCTTTAAGAGTCACATTTCTGTCATAAGACAGATAACTCTTTTAATTTATCACTTTCATTTTTAGGTTTCTTGACTAAACTTCTTAATTGGAGCTTAGCTTCAATCTGATTTATCTATCTTTTTATTTTATAGCTTTTGCAAATCTTTAATTAGACTTTTAGTATTTTTAAAAAGTAGCTTTTCTAAATCAATTCATTACAATATTTAATCCTAAATTTCTAAGTTTACTCCACTAAAGTCCAGAATCTTTTGAAACTTTGATTGAATGCTTAAATTGATGCTAAATAGATTGAAAAACTGACCAATTTCTCTAATTTAGTAAATCTTTTGATCATTAGCTTTCATAACTTAAATTTTCATCTTTTCAGCATAATCTTTGCTTTTCAGTATTAGCTTATTCTTTTGCTTCTCTATCTTTTCTTAGTTTTTAATGAAAATTGATTTTCTACCTTCAGAGTTCTTTTTAGAATATAAATATGCTTGTTCCTTCTATGAAAAGCTAATATCTTGGATTTGCAGTAGTTTTTTGGCTTATTTAATTTTATTTCCCTCTATTATTTCAGATTAACCCTTTATTTTCTTTCTTTTCAAGGAAGAAGTAGTTTATAAGAAACTCATTTCATTAGATCTCTTTGAAACGTCCAAATTAGTATCTTAGTTCACTAAAAAGGAATATTGTTAATTAGTTGTTATCTGAGAGTCATCTAAATTCTAATAATCTGATTACTAGCTGCTGAAGGCAAAGCTAGAGCTTTAATTATTAATGAAATGCTTATGGAACAAAGGAGTGTACTTATTAATCTGAATAGTCTTATTAACAGGAGATAAAGGAATCTGTAATAAATAACTCATATTTTCTTTTCTCATTTTATTCAAATTTTTTATTTAAATCTAACTATCTATTTACTCTCCCATTTAGTACCTTATCTTCCTCTGTTACTCTGCTTGTGAATACCTAGCTAGAATATAAGTGCTCTACTAGTATATTTAGAACTGTGATATCTAAGAAGACAGTTTGGTATAAACATATTAGTTTAGTATTTAAATTCCTTATATATCATTACTAATTTATAGAAATCTCTCTATTATGCTACTATTATTCCTTTTCTACTTTAATTGCTCTATTCATATTTTCTTAAGGGAATCTTGCAATACTTCTATGACATCCATAACAACTAAAAGCTATTGTAGAGATTAATTCTTATTAATAACAAATGTGAATGACGGTAATAGTCGGAAGAATTTATAAGTAATTTGGTGCAATATATACTGCATTGCGAGTAATATCGTACTATATGTAAACACGTATAAGGGTGGACAAGTTCGGAAGAGAATATCAACTTGCCAGATATTTTTGAAAACAATATGAAGGTTTGATTAACAGTGTGCTCTTAATTAAAGGTTCATTAAAGACTGCATAATCTCCTGTCTTCATTGCAGCATGGAAGAAACATTTAATTTGTAATTATTATTTGAATTTTATTTTAGAAAGTTAATACATTTAAAATAAGATTAGAGAAATAGCATTATAATAAGAAGATTCCTCATTTGGAGAAACTTAAATGTCTCATATGATGGCTATACTAGGACAATTTGATTAATGTGAATACTTAAATTTGCATTGATAGTTAATAATGACAAAACTATAAGCGGTGATATCACGCATTTAATTAATTAAGTTATTTATTTATCAAAAGAAGATTAGATCCAAATACTATGGAGCTTATTATAAGCTTAAACTTAATCTAGAGATCTTAATATAGAATGATATTAGTAAACGTGCAGTAATATAATTAAATATGTAATTAGTATACTAATATAAATATACAGCTTTAATTAAAGCTTAGATTTATTAATACTAATTAAATTTAGTAAAAGAGTTTCAAAATAAGAAAGATTTTGTTAAGGAATCTAATTATCTTGGCAACTCTGAAACAATTGAATTTAAACGATTTATTAATAATTTAAAATGTGAAACTAGAAATCATCTAATAAACTTTGTTCTGAGACCAAAATTATTAAAGATTATTTTCATCACGTTGATAGATTGAAGAAAGCAAAATCAATAACAGACTCAGGTCTTCCTAAAACATTTAATATTCTTAAGAGAGGAAATTTAAAAAAAGAAATAGCAGAAAAGCGTAAGTTTTGACCATTTAGGCAAAAATGTTGTAATTTAGTAAAACAATAAAATTCTTTTGCAAAAGATGCTCCACATTGATCTAAAACCTTCCAAATTACATCCATTAATTATTGAATCTTAACTCCCTTACTCTCATGGAACTCTTAATAGAAAGGTTCGATTTGATCAGCTTAATAAAATAACAGCTGAAAATAGAGTATTTTTTTAATTTAGGCTCTACTAAAAAGAATATAATCAGTGAGACCTACTTATGAAAATAAAAAATGGGAACTACATAAGCAATAAAATGAATATCTTAAGCAAAATCTTTCATAGAATGGATGACGTGCTCCAAGACCTTAATCGGCCAATTCTTAACTTATTGGAGGCTTTTATTTTTCTGAGAGAAATACTCCTCAAAATTTGAGAATCGCTACAAAAAGTGGCTTTGGAAAGCGTCCTTTCACTGCAGACACTCAATAACAATAAATAGCTGATAACTTTGATCAAAGGCCTATTTCATCAGCCGGATAGAGGAGACTTTTATGAAGTGATATTATAAAGATTGCTTTTTACTTATTATTCAACATTAAATACAAATGATTTTCAGACTATTTACTAAGCTAATTTAAGCATAAAGTAATAAAATAAAACTCTCAAACTATTTGGAATTTACCTATGTACAGCTTTTACTAATATTATATAATTCTTTAACCATCAAATTTAGTTACTACTACTTTAATCTAAATAAAGCTTAAGCATGCCACTATATTCTATTTACTTAGTAGACTTTTAAAATGATACTTTAAATGCTCAAAAGCAGCTGCGATTTGGATTAGAGAGTTTATATTTAGAAAATATTAAAGTACAGAAGAAAAGTATGTGATATACAATAAGTTATAGGATAAAATTAAAGCTTTAGATTTAATCTTAAATTAAAGGCATTAAAGCGCTTATACAATGCTTAGTGATATTATTAAGCAGTTATATAATATAAGTAAAACTAGGATTCTAAATGATAATAGCAAATTATTCTTATGCTAATATTTAGCTTAAAATTGATATCTATAAATACTTCAAACAATAGGATGCTTATTATGCTTTTCTTTTTACTTTATAATTACCACTCTAGTTTACAGTTGTCTATTTAGTCTTTAATTTTTCATTCTATTACAGATAAAATAGTAAAAGCGCAAGATAATGGAGTATTTGCATAAGTATATTAAAAATAAATAGGATGATAAGCAATAATATAAGAAACCTAACTGAAAGTAATTTAAATTTAAAGGTTAATCTTAGTATAAAAGCATTATTTCTTTAGTCATTACACTTATAAAATTAAAGCAAATATATATCTTTTAAGAATGTTCTTCAATTTCCTAACTAAATAGCTTATTATCTAGGTCTTATATGTTAAATCTTTAAAGCATTAGCTTATTTATAAAATAGACTAAGTTGACAAGCTTTGTTATTTAGAAATAAAGAGTGCAAAAGAGAAATTAACAGATTAGTAAACAAAAGACTTCAGAAAAAGATAATTTTGCTTATAAGATAATAATAAAAGTTGAAATTAAATATAGTTTAAATATAAGCCTCATTGCTATTTTAGTTTATTTTATGTATAATTAAAGTATTTTACTTAAATAGATTAAAACTCTTTAGATAAATAAATAAAACTAAACTAATAAATAAATACCTTATTTTATTGCAAAAATTCCTTAGTAAATGAAATCTTATAAATTATAACTTTATTAAGCTTTAAACAACTCATTTATAATTAGTTTTTATCTATCTAAATTTATCTTTAAATTTTAAGGGTTAAAGAAAGTTTTTTCTTAAATTTAGCTAATTTTTATTTTTAAATAACTAAACAAATCTTAAAATAATGAAAATCAGTAAACTAAAATCTAATTTATAAATCTGCTTAATAGCAAATGCTTGACTAAATCTTTTATTATAAAACTAGAAATAGTTTTGTAAGCGATAAAGAAACTGTATAAGTACTTAAAATATTTTGAAATATAGCTTTAATCTCTCTTTTCTTATTTCTACTATAGATTTAAATTAGTTTTAATTTTTGAGGATAGTAATCCTTTCATTTATATTCATTTATTCCTTATTTTTATTATTTTCCTTCCCTTAAAAATTTAAAGATAGATAGTTATGTAAGAAATACTAATTATTTAAAATACTAAATAAAGCTTTTAAGATGGACAAATAAAAGCTAAATATTGGTAATTTTTGAGAATATCTATCTTAAGCTAGCATTGTTGATAAATAGAAATGCTAAAGCTTAAAAGAAAGCTAGAACTAAATTGCTAAGTGGGAATAAGGAATAGTATTGAATGTAATAAAATTGATTTAGAAAAGATTATCTTTGGTTATAGATGATATGGCTAATTATTAATAATTTAGATATTATATTTATTTCATTTTTAATACATTAGTCCTTAAAGCGAGGAGTTTATAAGCTTTTAGAAGCTTCTTGGATTTATTGCTATAATAGTATTTTAACTTTAGCATGATTTGGCTTTTGAATGATAGTCTAAATAGTAAATAAGCTGGCTTTATGTGTAAATAGAGAGTTTCATAATAATGGATATAACAATAATAATTTGCTGCTTGTGTTCAAAAGCGTGTTTTAACTTAATAAAATACTTAAATTCAACTTTATCCAAACCATTACAAAAATAAGAAAAATGGGAACTTGTATAAACTCCGCTAACCAAGTTATACTACCTGACATATAAGATCTTTTTTATAATTATACTGTTATCTTGAAAATCTAATTATATGAAAACAACTAGAAGGCTGACTAAGATATTGTTAAAGTTAAATGTAAGCCTCCTATTGAAGTCCAAGCTTTAAGTTACTAGATACATAATTCATCCTATTTCATTTCTACTTGTGTTCTTCCAGGATTAGATCCAAGGGGATAATTTAATAAGGAGTGTTAGGATAGCAGTTATTTTATGAAGAAAACCTTCTAAGATAAAGAGTTCTTGATATGCTGCTTGTTTGATGGTCATGGAAGAGAAGGAGAGAGAGTTGTTGATTTTTGCAAGAATTTCTAAAATTAATTTATCGAGCAAAACCCTGAAATGTTTGCGAAATAAACAGCAAAAGCAATAGGTTAAGCTCTTTAAAAATCAGATTAAGAAATAAAAAAGGCAGGAAATGATATAGATGTAAGTAACTCAGGAACAACAGCAA
This sequence comes from Loxodes magnus, assembly GCA_946699065.1. Lineage (NCBI taxonomy): Eukaryota > Ciliophora > Karyorelictea > Loxodida > Loxodidae > Loxodes > Loxodes magnus. Next base: position 966,823 of record CAMPDV010000035.1, on the reverse strand, counting down.
TTATGGTTGTTATTACCTAAGACATTATTGCAGTTGGATCACTTGGTGATTCCAGGTGTATAGTATCATAGATTTCCGAAAAATCTGCTGAAATAAAATAGTCTCTTCCATGCACTAATGATAGATATAACAGAGCAATTATTCCAATAACACCTCTAGATGCTATTCAGCTCACATACGATTAAAAGCCTGAAATTCCTGAGGAATTCAATAGAATAATTTAAAATGGAGGTAGAGTATAATAATTAGTAGATGAATTTGGTAATAAAGTTGGACCTTTTAGAGTATGAAAGAGTAATTAAAATACTCCTGGGCTAGCAATGTCAAGGTAATTTTATTATCTTTAGAAGTATTGGGGATTCTGTTGGAAGCGAAATCGGAGTCATAGGAACTCCATTTGTTACATATCACAAGATTATTAAGAATGATTAATTTATAGTGATGTGCTCAGATGGTGTATGGTAAGTGCATTTTTACAAAACATAATAAACTTATAGAGATGTAATGAGCAATGAAGAAGTCAGTAACTTCGTAGAGAAATACAGGAAATTTACTTAAAGGAAAAGTTTATTAAAGAAAAATTATAAGTCAAACAAGCAATAAGCTTATAATATGACAATAGCATAACTTCTTTGCGAAGAAGCTAGATATAGATGATTTAAAATAGTTGAGGAAGAAGATGTAATGATTGACGATATTTCAGCATTAATAGTTGAATTTGAAAGTAACTAAGATTAAAAGAAGGGATTTAATAATGAATTAATTTAATAGACTATTATTGATCTTACTTAGGTTGATTAGGAAATAGACATTCATGAAATGCTACTTAAAAGATTAAATGATCCCAAATATTAAGCTTTAAAGCTAAATGAATCTGCTGAAATAGCTTATTAAATAAATGGAAGTGAATATAAATAAAACAATAAAGAGGTTTAATTGTAAAAAAATATCAAATAAGATGAATAATAGAATTCTAAGCTAGATCACAAGAGAGGATCAATTATGGTAAATTAATCTAACAGTAATCATCTTGCCAATATTTTGCAAAAAGAGGCTTTAGGACAAAACAATGAGAAAAACATTATATGAGCAATAATAATTAAGCTATAGATTGTAGTTTATTCAAATAGTTTCCGTTCTATAAAATTATTAATATACATTCTAGAAATTATCTTTCTACATTTTATATAGTAGATCATTTAGATTTTTAATCCTTCTACTATCTTTATCATATAAAGTAAATATTCTTTCAATTTCTTCATTTAATTTTTTAAATCTGCGTAAGTTATATAAAAATAGATAAAATTAAATTTTAGATTTTACTAATGATATTCATAATTTGTAGTTTAGTTTGTAGCTATTTAATATAATTATAGTGTATGGAAAATTTAAAATGTAGCATTCATAGAAATTTATTTTAGATTTGATATAATTGCCTTTATTAATAATTCTTAATATCTTCTGTCTTATTTATCATTAAAGCAACATATTTCTTTTTTCTTATCTTAAATAACTGTACATTTTTATAGAGCATTATTAAATTAATACAATTACAAGTACCTTGAAATATCAATTTAACCTTTATTAATAATTAAATATAACTTCCTGTTATCTATATTTCAAGCTAGTGTATTCATACCTTAATTATAACTTATTAAGTTTACTATTATTTTATATCAGTTTTCCATTTTAAATTCTCACCCTTTTCTATTATACAATTTAAAAATCTAACTTCCTTTAAATTCTTAATGAAAGCATTGCTCTATTAATAGATTGCTTAATAATATCTCTTAATAAAACAGAAGAAATAAATACAAATAATTGGAAACTAGAGAACCCCATAGATTTATTAAGTAATTTAAAAAATAGCTAATATCTAGATAATAAATAGAGTATTTATAAATTATTTAAGCTTAACAGAAGTAAGCATAAATTGCTTAAATGCTTTAGTTTTATATCAAATCAATTAATGCTTTAGTGGGACTATTTGGAAAATATTCATTCTACTAACTTTAAATTATATCTTATAGCTTCTTGATGCTAATTAGACTTGCATATTTTAAATTAAGGTAAAAGGGTTTTGCTCTATATATAATTTTAATAGTTTTTGTAATTATAAGAAAAGGAAAATATTAAATTTAATAACCTAATTTTAAGTTCATTTAAATAATTAATGTCGTGATATCAATCTCTTATAGAGTCTGATGCCCCGGTACCAATTTTGTAGACTTTTGTAGAAGAAAGCTCTTTCTAACAGCTAAATTGAAGATTTTAAAACTCCAACTAGAGAAATATTTTAAACTTTTTAGATAATGAATAATAATTTAAGTTTAACACTCTTAAATATTAAGCCATTAAACTAAATTGCTCTAGAACTCAATGCTTGGTAGATGGTATTCATTATCCATTTATTGATCTGATACAAGAAGGGTAGTAGGAACAATAAAGCTTATTGAGCTATATGAAATCTAATAAGATGCAACTTCTTGTATTTATAAATGTAATGGAATCTAACAGTCATATCATTTAGCATTCCTCACCTAATGAAGTAAAATCTATTGGGGATAATCTAAAAAAAACTATTTAATCTGTATTATCTAACATAAGGGAAATTAAAAATAAGGAAATCAATGCTGAAAAAGTTGGAATAATAATACTTATTGATGGAAGAAATTTAATGACAGGACCAATTCTCTAACTTATGACTATACTTGGTTTAGTGAACTAATAGCTATATGAGGAAAAATTGAAGAGCTGAATAGAAAATGATACCTATACTCTAGAAGATTTGAATCTCATTCATACTTTTTAAATAAGAAAATGCTTATAATATAATAAAAGTGAGCTATAATTTAACTTCATTTTAGCTGTAAAATAAGTTCCTTAAGGATTTTTAAATCAGCAACTATGAATTTTTGGTGGCTTTGGAATGTTTCTATAACCTGAGATTCTAGTCTAAGTGAAGAATGGTATAATTTTATCAAAGACCTCAACGTTTCTTGATATCTATAGAGGCTTTACTTCAAGGAAAGCATATCAATAAGTTGCAATTTGTGGAAATATAATTCCATAAATAACTATAGCCAGAGATATAAAAAATATGGCCTAACTGCATAAAATATGTCATAACACTCTGCATGATTAGATTTTATAAAGTTCAGTAGGTTTAATATATGATTTTAATTTTGATTTTTGTGCTTTTAATTGAAAATAAATTAATTGGGATTACTATTTCTTTGATAAGGATAGATTTCTTTGAGATTATTTCCTGGTTAGCGTTCACAAAGACTTAACAGAATAAGATATAATTTCAAATATAGAGGCTTTAAGCAGTTCCTTTAAACTTTAATTAGGAATTTTTAGTACTAGTTTACAATGCTACTCTTCAAAAATGGATTTAGACTGTACTTGCTAAATTAACCCTTTTACAGAATATACTGAAATGCTATGCAATGAAATGATAGTTTATGCAAATTAAATATTAATGACTTCATGTTTCTTTAAGCTAAATGAAATTAGTTTAGAAGGAACTGCTCATTCAACTAAAAGTAAATTTCTAGCATTCTTATTTTTATTGTACAATTGACTAAAAGCCTTACTATCAACACTAAAACCTGCCTTTTTTTACTTATTCATTCAGTTTATGAGCTCAAAAAATAGCAAGCTTCAAATATTTGGCTTACAAGTTTTATTTCCTTATTTTTACTATATCCTTACACTAGCAATAATATTATGTGCATTTAAAAAAAACAACAATTAGGAAAGATATTTAAGAACATTTTCCTGAATAAACATGTTCGTGATAACTTTAATAGCAACCTTTCTCATGCTAGAAGTCTTTAGTAGTTAAAATTTAAGTGGATTTTTAGTATTTACAATGCTTATTTTAACTGTCCAGATATCATTGAACTATTATAATAATACCTTGCTAGCATTTTTAAGATCAATCCTGTAGTACTACTTATTTCTAGGGTTTTATTATAACATCGTTCCTCTTTATACCATTTCTAACTTTAACTTGATAGCCTTAAGATAAATATAGTGCATTCCTTCAATCACAGTTGAAGATTAGAAATATAGAGAAAAATTACTGCAGATTACTAAAAAGATAGATCACTTACACATCAGAATATTCATTTTTTGGATAGTTATTAATAATGCCTTTATACTTCTATGAATAGAAGGTATTCAAGCATAAAATGTGGAAAGCTTATTAATGGTAATTTTAGTGTTCTGGTTAATAGACTTGGTCTTAAAAGGAATTTCAAGCATATTCTATTGGAAAAAAATAAAATGAATAATAGTGTATATTTTTATTAAGCTTATTTAAATTAAACTAAGAGCTATTATTAAAACTTTTAAATTAAAAATGGTCAATTGAGAATGTTCAATCATTTTTATTTTCGTTTTTCTGAACGTATAAAGGAATTTTATCTATTTTTGAAATTTCCTTTTCATTTTTAACTCCAGATTATGGTGATTGAGATCTCTACCTTTATGACTATCTCAATCCTGACGCTTATACTTGAAGTTTGCTTTGATTATTTTCATGTATCACTCCTAGTTGTTTTTTCTCACTTTGAAGAAGATTTGCAGATATTTTTTTACCTAAAGAAGATTTTTGCTATGGCATACTAGCTTATTGTGACAAAATTCCTGCTACTTTTTCTCTATTGATAGGCCTCACTAAAAATTTAGAAATAAGCTTACTTTATAATTTTTCACTCTTGCTTGGATCGACCTTTTATTCAAAAGTCTTTTTTTCAACAGGTGGAGCCGGACTGTTCATTACTTCGTTTCATTTTACTCTTCCATCTTCTCCCATTTTTCCAATGTTTCTTGCTAATTTTTCACGAGGAATTAGTTTACTATCTGGAGTAATTCCAGGTGATAGCATTTAAATTTTATGTAAATTTGGAGTTTCAAGTAAATTTGCAGGAAGTAAATCTTAAGTAGCTGGACATAAGTTTTTGAACCATTTATGTTCTAAAGCCTCACGTGCAGTTGGTCTAGTTTCAGGATTAGGATCAGTAAGTGAAATTACGAAATGCATGGCTTCTTTTGAAATTTCTTGCCAATACTTAGCTTAAAAATTAATTTTGCAATCCCTATTTTAAATTAGCACTTCTTGAGGATTTTTTCCATAAAAAGGTTATCTTCCTACCAAAAGAATATAAACTATAATTCCTAGAGAAAATACATCTACTTTTGGACCATATGGTTAATCCTTGAGAATTTCAGGAGCTACGTAACCAGGTGATCCACACCTAAGTCTTAAATCTGGATTTTAAGGATCAAATTTACTAGCAAGACCGAAATCCGTAATTTTGAAATCGTAGTCATTTTCATATGTTGACATCATTATATTTTCTGGTTTTATATCTCTATGGCAAACATAGGCTACTTCATGAAGATAAACAAAAGAACTCAAACAATTCTATGCAAATCTTGCAGCATTGTACTCAGAGAATTTCCCTCGCTTTAAAATTCTCTTAAATAATTCGCCTCCTGCGCAAAATTCTACTATCATATGAACATTTTCTTCGTCTTCGTATACAGCAAAAAGACCCATTAAATTATTGTGATGAAGACCTCTCATTGCTTCAATTTCTTGAATAATTGCTTAGATACTTCTATGAGATTACCTGACAGTTGTTTTAAAAACAGACTTTATTGCAATGATTTCATCGGTATCAATTTCTTTACCCAAATAAACAATTGCATAATTTCCTTTACCCACTTATTTCTCTTTCTTGTAAACTTCTTCCAGATTTAGTTAAACGCAAAATTCGGAGAAAAATTAATGCCAAATTTTGAAATGTTTTTCTGAACTGAAAAACACTTAAACGAATTATTTGTTTCCAATTATTTTAAAACCAGGTTTCTAATCATGTTATACCTTTTCTATTCTTCTAAATTTCAAATTAATTCAATAAATAATATTAGCCTAATCTTGCTGATTCTTAACGATATAAAATAGTTCATTATAGATTATCCCATAATATTTTTGCAAGTCTCCATTTTGATCTAATAGGTATACTTTTCCCTCGTTTTTGGGTTCTTCCAACAGCGTTGGAGCATTTAGTAATTACTAAAGTTCTTCATAGTCTTCATTTGGTGTTTTCCAAGTTCCTCCCTTTATAGGGTTTTGCTCTTCGTTTTCTTCAAAAATGGATTCCATTTTATAAAACGTAAAATTTTGATAACCTCTTAATAGCTAAGATTATTGTTAAAAATCTTTAAAGACATCTTTAATTTAAATTAAACAACTTCTCTATACCATTACATTCCTTTCTTCCTTGTCTCTTTACCTTAACACTTTATATATTATCTCTCCCTGTTTAAACCTGAATTAAAGTAAGAAAGATAAGAATAATTAAGTAATTAAAATATTCTAAATCCCTTGCTAATCTATCTAGCTTAAATACCTATTCTTGATGCCGTTTAAGTCTCACAAGTTGTAAATTTTAAGATTTGATTGATGAGGTTTCAATAGATAATTTTAGCTTATTGATATATAGATGATGAAGATATGATTAGATGAATAAAGATCATTAGATATTATTTTATATCATTCAAATAATATTGAAATTTAATTAGCTCTATATGTTACCAGCTTATTATCTATATTCCTACATAAAAAGCCTATATTATGCTAGACAACATTCACAAAAAATACTAGAACTAGTTAGTTAAAAGTAGAAACTAACACTAATAAAAATTTAGGAAGAGGGAAAAACTCTTAAGATGTATAAGATTAAATGCATCATAGTTAATCTAAATGAATACTTAAAGAATAAGTCAAAATATTATTACATTTCATTTATATTTCTAGCCTTAAAGATTAAACCTTTTTAAACTCTTACTATTTGCTAAATTAATAAGAGCAAATTAAGAGAAAGATAGCTTTTAATCAACCTCTTTTATTCAATTATCAAACATCCATTGCATAGTATTCTACTTCTTATCGAGTCATCTCCAAGTTTATCTCTAAAGTTAATTCAATTAAGAAAATCTAAGTTTTATAAAAATCAAAGATTTTTAATAATAAAAAAGACAAAAGAAGAATTAAAAAGAATGACTTATAGTTTAGTCAAAGCTAGTATAGTAAAAAGAAACTGAGCATTAAGGAATCTAATTAAGCTATTTATAGAAATTAAAGTTAAATTGATTATTAAGCCTTAATTAAACTTTATTATGCAGAGTTTATTTTAGAAGAAATGGTAAGCTAATATTCAATATAGTAATATATTTCAACTTAGGAAGCAGACTTGTAAATAACCTTTAAGTTTTAATTTACATTCTTATGTTTAGAAAATTTTCATTATTAGCTTGATTTAAAATTCAACTATACACTTACTTTAAATATCAAATAAATAAAATTATTTAAGCATTGTAAGAAGAAAATTTTAATTATCTGATTAGTTTTTTCTTTTTACTAGATATATAGCAAATAATTTCAGATTATCAACACTTTAAGCTTTTCACACTAAGTTGGCTATTATAAGTGACTACAATTTATTAAGATTATGTCTTTTTAAATGTCTATCCATAAGAAAATGAAGTAGAAAAGCAATTAAAGGATATATCAAAGCATTTAAATAATGAGGATGAATAACTATTAAATCAGCTTAAATTTTACTTAATAGTTTAAGATTATAAACAGCTATTTAAATTATCTTAGCTTTAATTATTATTTATGTTCTATCTTATCTTCTATCTTACTAATAGCTTTTCCTTTATTTTTAGCTTGTAGCATTTTTTAAAATCATCAACTGTCTCTTTAAAAGACTATTTAATGAAGAGATATAAAAATTAGTGAGAATAAATTTAGACATAAGATTCGATAATGAAACTAAGTAGCTTATAAACTTAAGATATAATAGAATAAGACAAAATTAAATAAAAAAATCATAAAAAGAAGCTATTAGTCACTAAGCACTCAATCAATAATTAGAAATTTATTATTACAGCAAGCAAATAATATTTATTATTCTGTATAATTTAAGGATATTCTCCCTAGCAAATGCTATTTATTATTAGATAGATTTCTTTAAAAATAATATCAATGTAATATTTTTATTAAATTAAATAAGATCAATTTTAAATGATAATGGCTTAGACAAATCTTCTATATATATATAAATGATTTCATTATTAGACTATCTCTAGTTGTTGGTAAAGCATAATCAATTTCTTAATAATAAAATCCAATGTAACTAATACCATAGAACATATAACTTTAATTACCAAAAAAGTTTTAGTTTGATTGATTAATATTAATTTAAATAGCTTATAAAGATATTTGTTGTATATCATAATCAATCTTTTATCAGTTCTTATATTATTAAGAGTAATGAAACTTAGGCTTATAAATATTCTTCACTTAAAATAGTTTCAAAAAATACTTCGTTAATAAATTTTTTACTAAAATACATTTATTTTGAAGAAATAAGCAAAAAATATAAAATTAGAGTTCTTCAAATATAAAAGCTAAAAGGTTTAATTTTACTAAAGTCTTAATGAATAAAAAGTATGGAATAACTGCTAAGCATTGATTAAATGTACATTTAGAGATTCTCTATAAAGGAATTTAAATCATTTAAATGATTTTGATGATTATTTACTTAAGAACTTTATATAATTTGAGTGACTTTAAAATTTAATATTCTATAATAAAGTTAATGCTTTTCTTACCTTCCTTTTAAGAAAGTAGAAATATACTCTTATATGGAAGAAATAAATAAAATTAGAAAAGAGATTGCATTACTAAGTAACTACTATGTAAATTAATTTTATCTTAAGCCTAGAAGCATTTTATATAAAATTAAAGTATAGGATTGCTTTAATATCTTATTAATGAAATAATTAAATATAACTAATGTAATTTAATTTTTTTATTGGTAGTGTTTGAATAGTATTAAGATATTAATTAAATACTGAGATGATATTTCAATAATTTACTATGTAATATGCTTATATAATAGTCTACCAAATTTAATCTTATGTACTCTTTATTATATTCCTTTAGAAGTTTCTATGTCTTAGATAATTTTAATATAGCTTTACATTAGTTAAATCTATAAGAAAAGCTATGAAGCTTATCAAATCACATGCCTATATTTACTATTACGATACATTAAAAAGAGTTTATAAATAAGAAAGTTAGAGTAAATTTTTATTAGCAAATTGAGAAAAAGCATTGAATAGCTAAGGAAGGATAATACATATTTGAATTATATAGTTTATATGACTTAAGCCTGCTAATTTGTAATTTTAGACTTATACTCCTATTATACTTGCCTTGAAAATAAATGTTTTATTGTCAATTTAATTTAAATTTTCTTGAATTAGAGCTATTAAAGCTGAATGGTTAAGTATTTATATGAATAGCTTGCATATAAAGGACTATATAATAGGTTAAATATTAGTAATAATTTTATCATTTTAATGTTCATTTCATTTAGTCACGTATCGTTTTGTTTGCCTCTACTTCATAAAAATTGAGTGAGCAATAAGGAAGAATAGTTTCTTTCATGAGTATCTTGCATCATTATTAAACATTTTTACTTAAATTTATAATATTAAATTTAATGGGGTCGTCTTGCTAATGCTGTGCGGAAGCTAGGCAAAATAAAGATGAGAATTAAAAACGTAAAGCAGAAACAATTGAGCGAGAAAACACAATTGAAATTTAAAAGTCACAAAGTTATTCAGAAGTATTTTACAATTGCGCTTTAAATATAAGAACTATCAAATTTAGAAATCAAGACTCTTCTTTTTCTATATATGAAGAAGTGGGAGAAAAGTATAACTTAATCAGCCATAACTATTAAAACTAAGCCATTTAAATATATTACAATACTGTTTTTAACTAAACACTCCAGTAGAATTTCACAAAATTGACTATTTAATAGAAAGGATCTTATAAAACTTTGGCATAAACTCAATTACATTACTTAGAGAAATTAAATCATCCCTTCTTAGCGTCTTTTGTGGAATATTTCGAAAATTAAAATTAAATGCAAATAATTTTGAATGAAATGCCTACATAAACTTTACAAAATCTAATTAAAAAACAAATTAAATTTCAAGAAGAATAAGTAAAATAACTAGCTTACCAGTTAATATTAGTGGCTTAATACTTCTAGAAGAAAAAACTAGTATTCTTGGGGTTTACTACAGATAATATTTTCATTTAAGATGAAATTAACTTTAAGTCAATAAAACTAGGAAGATTTACTGAAATTATTCCTATAAAAAAGATCTAAGAAGGCAATTTAGATGACTTACTTATCAATAAGAAATACTATTTTTCATATGAAGTTTAAGATAAATCTCGCTTTATAAATAATAAGACTGATTTGTTTGCTATTGGAGTTATTCTTCTTGAAATGATATTAGGATATCATCCTTTGCAAATCGAGACTTAATGAGATTCAAGGATAACATAAAACGACAGGAAAAATAATAACTAGCTTTTAAGCATTCTAAATAATAGTAAGCATTAGATGTCTTAATCTTTATGGGATGTCCTTGGCTAATGTTTCTCTATTCCAATAAATTTGAGAAAAAATGCTAGCTAGTTACTAAAATTAGATTTTTTTTAATTATAATAACCATTAAAAAGAAATCTTAGAGAGTTCTTTTATAAACTAAAGCTTTTTGATTAGCTCAATAGTTGATAGAGGATTGTTTTTTAGTTTATAATACTTAAGCTCTTTTCATCCAAATTGAAATTAAAATATGAAAGAACTTTTTTAAAGTTGGATAAAAATGGAAATGGAATGATTACACTAGCAAATTTTGAAAAAATATTTGAAAAAATTGAAAGAGACAACTAAGACTTCTATGAAATTTAGTCAGCTGGCTAGCAACTAAAACAATAAGCACAACAATTTTTTTAAGAAATGAGTTAATTTGGAATACAGCAACTTAGTTATAGCGGTAATTTCACTATCTTTTAGATTTTTTGGTAATGCAGCTATTCTGGAGAGTAAGTTAGGAATAAATAGAAATCACTTTGGATTACTTGTTTAATTGATTAAGCGAGGTAATTTATAATAAAGAAACAAACTAAAAAAATAATATTTTAAAGTGTTCCTTAATTATTAAACAATAGTGACAAAGTAGTAAACGGTTTCGAAGAATAGCTTAAAGAGCTAGATAAGTAGAAATAAGGATTTCTAAATAAAGAGGATTTTGTAAACGGAATTAAAGAATAACTCCAATAAAAACTCAACTATTTCTAAGATTCAGTTAATACTGCTGGATTCAATTATGAAGAAGTTGGCTAAAATCCTTAATTTTGAACTTTAAAATATATTTATTTTTAATTATGAGTTTTATATAAAAAGCGCTTATTCTTCTTGCTTTTTTCTAATGTCAAAATTTATAGATAAAAAATTGCAAATATTAGGAAGTGACTATATTAATTTATAAGACTCTATAAACTATTTTAGTTTTATTTCTTACTAATAGAGTGATTTAAATCATAGTATCTTTATATTATCTTCCTATTAATAAAATATTAAATTAAGAAATCAATTAAAAATGACGCTGTTAATGCTTATCTATAGCAATATTATATTAGCATGTTTATATTATTACAAAATATTTAATGCTTTTATTGAGGCTAAGCATTAAATTATTCCTTCAAATCTTTTTTTTCCAATAATTTTAAGAAATTAAATTGGTAAGTATTTAATAAAATAACTGTTAATTTATTAGATTTAAGCCAATTACTCTTATATTTTTCTTTAAAGTTTATACTTGCTTTAGAATAATTATTCTAAGATTTATAGCTAATTTTCTTGGTAAATAATTAGCTTTAAAAGAAATAAATTAGCATAATAATATATCAGATAAACCTAAAAATGTATACTAATAAATTCTAACTTTATTATCTGGCGATGATACTTAATTCCTTTAAAATTTTAAATTACTGTTAATAATAAATAGCTGATATTCTAATGCTTAATAAAGAAATACATTAAAATCCTAAACTTTAAAACTAAGTCAATAAAGTTTCAGGTTATTCAATTTTAATCCTAAATCCAATTAAATTTCGGCATCTTAATTAGAGTTAGGATTTATGTATTATCTCATTAATAAAGTAATGAAAAGTATCAGCTTATACTTAAATAGATTTAAGTTATTGATCCTGTATAAAATTTAGAAATATATTTTAATTTGCTAAATTTATCTTTCTATTTCAAGGAATTAGATATAACACTAAATAATTCAAATAGTAAAGAGAAAAGCAAACCAATAGTTGAAATATTTACTTTTTATTATATTTTAGACTAAGATTTCTACTTTTATCTCATTAAATCCAACTTCCTTACTTTAATTTTATCTATTTTCGTTACATTAAATTATCTGCTGAAGGTTTCTTTTTTTAATTAATCTAGATTACTTCTCTTTTTATTCAGAAATAAAGAATCATAAGAGATAAAATATGATTACAATATTCTATCCAAAAAGTCAGAAGAATGAAATAATGAGCTAAATGTAATGATTTGGTATACTAGATTTATAAATAAGAGTTTCCATTATATAGAGAACATGCTGCATGCTAAATATTATTAGATTAAAACATAATTAAATAAATTAGCTCTCTATTTATATGTGCTTTACCTTCTCAAACTATACAATATAAATGTCTTTAAAAGTTTATATTGACTATATGTCACAACCTTCAAGATCAGTTCTGTGTGTGCTGAACTTTTTGAAAGTGCCACATTAAATAAAAGAAGTTAGGTTCCTAAAATTATAAGTAAAAGAATAATAATATCTCAAAATAAATCCACAAGGATAAGTTCCAACATTATACGATGAATAAGAAAATTTAGTTCTGACGGAAAGCTGCGCTATTATGTAATACTTATGTAATAAATACCAAAATTCTTCAAGTAGTCCCATTTAATAACATATTCTATACCCTCTAATGCCACTAATTCATAGAGCTAAAATAGATAACTTCTTACATTGGTATCACACTAATTTGAGAATAGCATGTGCAGGATTAATAATAAACATTTAGTTTAAAGACAACTATTTGAATAAAATATTTCCTTATGACAGACAATACTTGTATAGCAAAGCTAAATTTTGCTTTGGAAGAATAGATAGTTTGCTTAATGAAAATAATAATTAGTTTTTATTTGGAAAGGATATTACTATTGCAGATATTTTAGCTACATGTGAAATACTACAATTCAACTTTTTATAAAAAGGAATATTTGAAAAGCAGTATGGGTTAAAAGCATTTGCTAATTAAAATATTCTAGCCTGACTTGATAGAGTTTAAAGTTTTCCAGAGGTCTAAAAAGCACACGAAGTATTTTGGAAGCTAGTTAAATTAAGAAGTGAATTTAACGAAAGAGAATAGAATCCAAAGCTCTGATTATTTATAAATTTATAATATTTATTTATATCATTACTTTCTTTAACTGGACAAAGTACTTTGCTTCAAGTAATACTTGAAGCAATTAAAAATAAAATTATAATCTTAGTTAACTTACCTTGATATTTAATAGCTTAGGAGTTCACTTTTTATTGTGAAATCATATCAAATAATAATATTCGCCAGCTTATATAATAAATTCCTAAATAATACGAAAGGCACTTAAATTTGTGTTTTCTAAAAATGTCTACTTTTAACTAACTTATTATGTGCAATTTTATTTACAGTCTCAGAGATTACTATTATCAGGAATCTCTACTAAATTAAATCAAAAGGGAAGTATTGTATAATACTAAAAACTTAACAAAGTTAAGTGGGTTATAATTGCAAATGCTTACATTTTTAAATTATTTCAAGTTTATGTTTCAATAATATTAAATAATTGCCAGTTATAATCTCATTAAAGATTTTAACAAAAAATTAAAGCTTAAATATGTAAGCTTTCCTATAATATAAATGATTATAAATTTAAATAATATTTATACTTATTCATCATAATGTATTAAATATAAAGAGTTTATTACTAAGGCTAACGCTCGAAAGTATGTAATATTATTACTAGTATAATAAAAAAGTGCTATTTAACTAGATTAAAATTTAAATAGCTATATTGAATATTCTGTTTTACCTAATATCTGCTTAATTTATAGACATAGACTTCCTTCATTAACTATTTAATAGAAATATGTATGCTTATAGTTTTAAAGATAGCTAAATTAAATAAGTTGATCTATTATTATAATTTATCACTAATTTAGTTTATTTAGCTATTTTAGTCATTTTCTTTATCTATTAAATAACCTTTCAATCTTTTGACTTAAATTTGGGAATTGTGGTAGTTTATACGAATATTTTTAATTATTTAGAGTAAAGCTTAAAATTTAATTCTACCAATTTGCATATCTACTAATATTGACTCAATTGAATTAGATTAATACTATATGTATTTATTAATTAGTTGAGTTATTAACTTAGTAAGAAATGAGGGGCTTCCATTAGTAATAGCTGTTTATAAGAGTAATAATTAATTGAATAGAGTACAAATAGCAGGTTAATAATTTACAAAGGTAAATTAATAGATTTATTCAATATCTACTTTAATAATTTTGCTTACTAAAGTAAAGTTTTAAATTAATAATTAGATAAGATGGGCAAAGTAAGGATAGATTCATAGAGTATTAATTAAATGTAAAGTCTTTAGATAAAATTAAAGAAAAATATTTTATCTTCTAGTTATCTTTAATGATAACGGACAGTAGTAAAACTTAATTAAAGCTATTGAATTGATTTTTAAATTTTAATAAAGAATTACTATTATTAATAAATTTGCTGGTCCTCTCTTCATTTCCACTACTTATCTTATTATAAAGTTTCTGGCATTCCATTTACTTCAAATCTAAAGATATCAGGTCGGCTGTAGTGACCAGCAACATCAAAATCTAGACGACTTTTGATTACGTCATCTACATTAAGTTCAGCCACTAGAAGACCTTCTTTATCCCATAATGGACCTTCTACAATTTTTCCATATGGATCAACTATAACAGTTCCTCCATTAGAAACAACTTCAGGAATAGCATCTAGTTCTTCTTAAGGAACATACTTATTTAAAAACTCAGGGTAATTTTATTTAGTTACATACTAATTGCATCCTATAACGAAGCATCGCCCTTCACTAGCAATATGCTACATTGTTGGAATCCAACTCTAGCGATAATCTGCTGTTGGTGCTAAATAAATAGAAACTCCTTTTTAATACATTGCCATTCGAGCAAGAGGCATATAATTTTCCCAACAAATCAAACCTCCTAGAACTCCAAAATCAGTTTTAACTGTTAACAATGTGGATCCATCACCCTCTCCCCAAATAATTCTTTCAGCTGCAGTTGGTTTTATTTTTCTATGCTTTCCTATGAATTTTCCGCTGGGATCAAAATATAGCAATGTGCAATACACAGATCCTGACCCTTACTCAATAACTCCTAATCCTACAAAAGCTTTTAACTATGCTACTATTTCACAAATTTATTAGAACTCTTCTGATTCTAAATTCAAAGCGTTTTCCCAATAAATTCTCCATAAATCTCTACCTTCAGGTTTTCTTGCACCAACTACAGTGCCGAATGAAAGACCTCGGGGATATCCATTTATAAATGCTTCTGGAAATAGTACAATATCTGGATTTTTACCAAGAGCAATTATTTTCTAGACTTAGACCTATAAATTTTCAATAGAAGCTTTTAAAGAGAACATAGCAGCTGGAGCTTAGACTGCAACAACTGTTACTTTTTTACTCATTTTTATTTTATTTTGAACAGTAAAAATTAAATTTCTACTTCATCATTATCATTTAAAGAAACTTCTCTCAACTTTAACCTTTTTATAATCTAATCACTATCTTCTAAGGATATTATAAAATCAAATATGCTTGCGTTGGTAAGTTATTCGATATTTCTAAAAAGCTAAATATCTCTGAAATAAGAAGAAGGAGCAAAATAGCATAATAATGCAAGTAATCATAAAGAGAAAGCTATTAAATTGAAATCTTACAATATAAAATAAAGCTTAAACTAGTTTTAAATATAATTAAATATTTTTAAATCAGAATGTAGAAGAATGATTGAAGGCCTCATTTTTAGCTTTAATTTATTCTTCTTCTGTATTTATTATTAATTTGCTTGTAGATTTCTTTGAGCTTTCTTCAATCATACTAGATGAGATCTTTTCTTCATTTATGGTTGGATCACTAAATTAATAATAAACTTACTAATCTTACTAGACTGAAAAATCTACAGTTTTATCTGATAAATACTTTTCAATTGAACTTATAGAAATTTCATCGCTTTGAAATATTTTTGATTTACACTCTGATTTTTTATTTAGATAGGAAGATTGCTTGCTGAAGGAAGATTTGAGATCAGAGAGTTTTTTATCATAAGTGTTGTCTTTTCTCCTTTTTCCTTTGATAGAAACATGTTAGGAATTTAATTAATTAATTAAATCGTTTAATAAACTTGCTTTTGCGAATGGTTTAAATCCAAACCTATATCACATTGAATTCTCCTGTTGTTTTCTATATATATACTTAGGGTATTTGATGACAATATAAAAAAAGGAACTGAAAATAAAAGATCATCCAATAAATAGGGCAAAAAGTCAAAATCATTCTCTTTGCAATTGAGAAAATGTACTAAAATTAGCCAAAAAACTAATTCAGAAAATTGCGATGAGTCAAGCTATCTGAATTAAATTCATCCTTTCATAGTTAAAAGGCTTTATCTTAAATGTCATCATGGTGAACATGATAAATAAGATGGTATAAATTATCCCATATAAATCATTGTTCATGTTTCCAAGGGAATTTTTGATCATTAGCAAAAAGGATTGCAAAAAGGTTTTCAAAACAATAAATTTAGAAGATTACTTAATATGAGAATTTTCTCATATTAATTATAAAAAGGGCCTAAGTAAGCATATTGATGGAATAAAAATAGCTAAAGAAATCGATCCAATAATTATTTGAGATATATGCTCGCCTTGCCAACATATGGTTTAGCAATCTCTAATTAAAAAGCTCTCTTTAAACTATAAGCTTCCATCTTTATCAAAGTCAACTGCTTTTATGCATTAATAAATATCAGTTAATATGTAAGTAACGGGAGTAAATCCTACTTAGCTAATTATTGGCAATATTCAAAAAGAGAACTCAGTAATTTATTTGGCTATTGACCAATTAGATTTTTCTTCTAATCTCAGAAACAACATTACTATAAGAAAAAGCCACAAAAAGCAAATCCCATTAGCCACATAAAAGAAATAGTTATACAAATTCATATTCCATTCAATAAATTAAAAAAAGTCCAATCTGAATATATTGAAAATTTATGAAAATACTTTATCTATAGCATCAAAATTAGGACCTAATGATAAATACTAAATTTATTCTATTATAAACAGAATTACAAAAATTACATCTTCCGCACTCATTTCAACGTATTATTTTAATTCTTATATTTATAAAGTTTTCCAACATTTATATCCTATAAGAGCGAAAAAGCCCGCAAGAATTATAAAGCTTGAATTGATTGCTAGAACTATCTATTATCCTTTAATAAAATCTTTTATTTATCTTTCTCTAAAAGGACAATTTATATCGTCAATTTAATCCTTAGGAGTTTTGAAAGATCCATCACCTCACATAATTTATTTTTTCAAATCAATAATAATAGAGCATGTTAAACATATAACTCCTATGTTTTCATCTTATCACATATTTTGATTATTATCATTTCTTATGTTAATTAAATCAAATTTCTTTTGGGCTGGATCATTTGTTTTCTTGTCAATTTGAAAACTTCCTTGGCTTGTCATCACTTTCGCATTTCTCAGAGCTCACATCATATTATCTGGATCTTAATAGTCTAAACCTTAAGATATTGCCAAATTTAAGGCGCTTGAAAGAAATATAACTGAATCATAAGCAAAACTTGTATAGGTATTAGGAGTTGTTCCAAATTCTTTTTCAAACCTATTTTTTATTTTTTGACCATAATCTCCATAAAAAGAAGAGGGATTATATTAAATTGCTCCTTTGGTTACTTATAGGGATTTGTAATAAGAAGAATTATGATATTAATCATGATTTGCTAGTTATATTCACTCAGAAGTCATTCAAGCATTAGCTATTCAGATGAAATCTCCTGCTCTTGCTCCTTAGTCATAAAAATAAGGAAATACTTCATTTTAAGGAAAATAGCATACACAGATACTTATTCTGGCTTTACTTTCAAATAAGCCCTCTATACCATCTATTCATTGTTATTTAAGCTCTTCATATTTAACAGGAGAAGGAATTCCTCGCTTTTCGGAAGGGTTTAATATTTCAATTCCATATTTTTCAGCTTCAGCTTCTATTTACTTTGCTAAGTTTGTTGATCATGGTTAATCATCGTTGTATAAAAGTCCTATTTTATTCCATTTAAATAATCTTACAGCAAGAATTTATAAAATAGGCATATAAAGATCGGATTATACTGTTCGTACAAAGTAAGGAAATTTTATTTTATCAGATAGAATTGAAAAGCTTGAAATGATGCTAATCATTGGTATTGTAAAACCCTTTAGCTTAAACAAGTTTTAATATCCTAGTACTACTTCTGTGTTACCAACAAAAATAAAAGCAGCTGACTTTGAGTTAACTAGCTCTAAGTATCTTTGATTTGCATAATCAAAGTCTCATTGCCCTTATGAAACTATTCCTATAAGATTTAATTCGTAATACTACAATAAATTTTAACTTTTTTCAACATCATCAAATCCCATTTCAAATGCTTATCAGAGCTATTAGAAAAATGTTCAGTTCCAAAAACTCTGAGTTTATAAATCAAAAAATTTATAAGAGTAAGCTAAATTAATA
Organism: Loxodes magnus; assembly: GCA_946699065.1. Lineage (NCBI taxonomy): Eukaryota > Ciliophora > Karyorelictea > Loxodida > Loxodidae > Loxodes > Loxodes magnus. Next base: position 947,939 of record CAMPDV010000035.1, on the reverse strand, counting down.
ATTATATGGTCAATAGGTGGATCTTTTGTTTTATCCAAAAAATAAAGATCGTCTGTTAAAATAACGGAGCTATAAATTAAGTCAATGTATCCTACTCTCTTTACTGTGTTGTTCCAAGAGTTATAAATCTGCAATTAATTTACAATTCTATTTTAGTATTTAATTAGCATATCAAGTGTCATTTTATAATCTATTTTTAGTTCTTAGTTTCTTTAAATAATTTCAATAAATTATCTAAGAAAGTTTCACTGAAAGTCTTAAAGAGATTCGAAAAATCCATAGCAAATGAAAATTATTCCATCCAAATAAATGGATTAATCTTACATAAGGTCTTATCATCAATTAATAAAAGAAGTCTAACTTAAAATAAGCTATCCTTTAACTCAATTTAAGTGCAAAATCTACTGAATTTTAATAATCTTTGAAATTATGTCTTTTTACGCTTGTAGAAAGAAAATATTAACTCCAAGTGATTTAAATAATCCTTTGCTGCTTAGAATACTATTTTCAACCACTGAATCAGAAGTAAAAAGCATACGAAATTTGATATTTAGCTAATTATAATTAGAGATATAGTTCATAATCGGATAAATATTATTATCTTATAAAAGCCCTAAATTTTTCCATCCATAATATTATAATAAAAGATATAAGCCTTATGCTTCATTTCTTTGATCAGGATCTGTAAAAATTGAATTTTTTAGTCTAAAGTTTCTATATTAGTCAGTAATCAAATGAGATATTTAGTATTGTTCGCATGCTTAAGATATATGGAACGACAAAATTATTTATTTAGTAATATCTATTATTAGCTTTATGCTTTCTATCTCACTTCAATCTTTTACTTTTTTATAAATTTCAAAATTATCAGATATTTAAAATCTAATTATTCTCAATTCTCCAAACACATTTTCCAAATTTTCTTCTATTGTTTTCAAAAGTTTTAGTGAAGATTAATTAGAATAAAGAACTCCTACATTAAAACCTACTGATATTCTTAATACAAATAGAATTAAAAGTAGATGTTGCTAGTATTTCTTCATTTTTAAAAACTAAATATTCATCTGTTAATAAACTCATCAAATTAAGAAAAAATTTAGTTCACTATTATCACTATATATTTTTATCAACCTGATCTTCTTTGAAACTTACTTCAAATACAATTCAAAATAAATTATCATAACGAGTAAGCCATTTGATTGTATATATTTATAATTAACTTAAAATATTTGAAAATTTTATAAGCTTTAATGCTTCTAAGTTACTTTTGATTTTAGATAATTTATGTTTAGCACTATTTTAAAGTGTTTAATTTAATGCATGATTAAATTTATCTTATTTTATTAGATGAATTAATTAAATTTAAGTACATTTTTATAAGCTTTACATTTAATTTAAATAGAACATTTATTACCATTTATAATAATTTGCTTAGCAATAAAATTAATATCAAATAATTAAAGCTTTTTACTTTAAATTTTAAAACTTTTAGATAAATATATTCTAAAGTAAGATTTTTAATTATTAAGCCTAAAAAGCATAAAATTACATTTATTTTTAATTTATTTTTGCTTTTTCTTTAATTATAATAATTTTTCTTTTCACATTAATTCTCTTTAGCCATTTCGCAATTGTTTGCTGCTTATTAAAAGTTTTAGTTAAATCTACTTACTAAGAGTTATTATTAAAATCTAATTAAGAATTATTTAATTTTTATATTAAAGTAATAATTATTATTTTAAATCAATTTTTTATTAAATTAACCTTTTTCAACTCCGTATGAGTCTAAACAATTTATAATGCATAAAAGTGAACTTACCCTAATTTTTATTAAATTGTTCTGCATTTTTCTGCAGATTTTCTTTTATCACAGCATAACTGTCATGTATTTCATATTCTCCTTTAAATATTTTTATTGATAGATAAAATTTAAATTACTAAAATATTCTGCATTTATTAAACTTTTATTGCTTCAATACGAATATTTCCTTAATCTTTTTGTAAATGCTTTATATTATGAGAATGGATTTTTTGATTCTTTATAGACATAACTAATTTTATTCTTATATTCCCTATTAAGTTGAGATTTTGTAATGCTTTATTATAATGAGTCTGGGCTAAATCTAAATTTTTTAGTAATTTATAAAAACTCATCCTACTTATGTTCATTATTAATATTATGCTTTACGTTCAATAAATTAAAGATTTTTATCTAATTGTTTCATGATAATTTAGATCTATTGATTAACTAAACTATTTCATTAGGTCCTATTTATAAATATTCCAATTTCCATAAATAAGGAGTTATTTATAAACTTTCTTGCTTAGAATTTTGTATTTTTTGTTTTTGCCTTATTCATTTCATAAGTATCTTAATTTTAAGCTATTTAAAATCTTATAAATCTTCTTAGGAAAAGGAAGAATAAAAATAATTTTATATGCAATTTCTCTTTAAACCTTAAACGTATTTTAAGAGAATCATTTTTTATAAAACTTTTCACGATCTTGTCTGTATAAAGATTTAGCGTAATATTAAAGAACAAAATAACCAAAAAAGGCATAAATTTATACTATAAACAAAATAAAAATAAAATATTTTTATAATTATTTTAAAATTATTTGGCCTCTAAAAAGGAAAGAAATTTGATGATTGCTAAATTCCTAGGTCAACTTTTATTTTAATATATAGCAACTAAATTCACCAATAAGTTTAAAATAAACAGATTAGAAAACATCAACTGTTATTTAATGATTGCTAAAATAATTAAATAAAATAACTAAAGTTTATCGTTTATCACAAATCTTGATATTGCCATCTTGTTAAATCTCTTAGCCTCTTGATGCATCCATTGCTTTCTTTTTAGTTACTTGCGCAGCAACTCCATTAATTTCTTTTGAATAATTCTGAGTAAATTCATTTTCCATCATGTTAGCTTTCGTTTACAAATTTGGAAAATCTTGAACTTTTAGTAGCACAAATATCTGGAAAGCCAGTAAATGCTTCAATATCAGGATCTTTTGATTTTCTTTTGTCTAGTTTTATTTCTAAATTTTTTTTGAAAGCAATGGCTTTTACCTTTTATTAACTTGCTGTAGGCATTTCATAAGAAATTTATTTTTTAAGATCTTAAGAAAATTCAAAGTTGGTTTTTCTTTCTGATCTTAAAGTAGAAAGTAATTATATTTATTACATTTTTGGTGTAATATATCCGGACAAATGCTATATTCTTTACTTTTTCTTAGATTAAATATCTATTTTCTTTTCATTTTCTTTAAATTCTTTAATACTTGTTAGATTTGAAATATTCCAACTTCCATTTTAGTTTCTCGTTTCTGTTCCTTCCCAAATTTTGTTTTTCTTTATCTTTTAAACTTCTTTAAGAAGTCCCAGTTAACTTTGCCGAGCAAAATTTTCAGTTTCTAAGAATTATCTGAAATTCTATGAGCAGATTTTGGTTGAAGTTCATTCTTTCTTATTTACACCTAAAGGATCTTTTTCAATAAATTTTTTAACCCAATTAACTGATTATTGTACTTTAATTGATTTATCTTTTTCATCAAAAACATTAGCATGCTTTGAATAATTAATTTGCTGAAGCTTCACTGAGCCAATCGGAATTTTTTTATGTTCTTTACTTTCTTCTTAGAAACTAGGAATGAAAATATTTTTTTATGCATTCAAAAGATCTATATTAAGTTTAGAATCATCTAACTCGCTTTCAAAAGTCTTCATTTATAAAAATTATTTTAAGATAAAGCATTTTAAATAAAACACAAGGTAAATAAAAATTAATAGCAATATACTATTATTTCAACTCTCTATGTAAGAAATATTGAACTAATATTTAAAGTAACTGTAATGCCCTCTGATTACTTAGTTATATTGTAGATATAAAATTTAATTATTTAGATTTATTTATTTCTACTTATCTAACTAAGAGCAATTATTTCTAACTTGCCATAATAAATTTTTAAACTCTTATAGATGATTTCATATGTATATAAATATAAAAATTAATATTTAGTTAAATTATTTAAGTAAGTATCTTCTGTTCTTAAATATCAAATAGAACCTAGTGCTTCAATTATTTTATTAATAGCTGAGAAAAGGTTAAGTATTATTTACTTCAGTTTTCAGCAAAGCACTAGACTTTTATATTTAAATAATAAAAAGGCTAATATTTTATTCTTTTTTATGTCTCTTTCTGATAATCTCAATTCTAAGATATTTTAAAGTCATCTTTTAATTTTCACTGAAATTATGAACTGATTTAAATATATATTTAAGAACATTTAATAGATATATTTTTGCTTTAAGGTAATAAGATTAATTGTGAAATTATTTACTTAAAATAAGCTCCTTCTTATAAAATAAATAATAATGCTTAACTTTTCGAAGATAAGCAGGCAAATTAATTTTTGCTTTTATTACTTAAAGTTTAGTATAGATTTGCATTTTTATTTTATTCCTATATTTCCTAACCTTTCTAAATTAAAAGTTTATCACTTATTAATAAAATGTGTAGCAGAGCTAATTTTCTTTTTAATTTATAAAGTAAGTTTGAAAATAGTATAAAATAACGAATAAAATTAAAGACATAATCAAGAATAGTTCTTTTAAGATGCTACAGACAGGATGAAATCAATGTAAACTGTATAAAATTCTTTGAAGATGATAATAATGAAAAAGATGTTTTCCTTTTATAAATATACTAAATTAAATAATTTATGGCTAGAAAAATAGTTTAGTATACAAATTTAGAACCTTTTTACTATAATTTATAGTGCTATTTATAATCAAGACACTTCAAAATTTATCGCTTTGAGATTTATATTTGTGCTAACTTAAATAGCTTTGGCATTTTTAATCACATGAGTTCTGCAAGATCTTATTTAGGGATTTCAAGACTTAAAAAACAATAAATTACTAAAGATATTAACTTAAAATCAAAATTATCTTAATTTTAAGTCTTCTTTCTTAAAGCAGTTTCACGAATTCTATTTTAGAATTAAATTTTCACTAAAAGATACTTAAAAGAAGAATTGAAATTCTCCAATGAAATGAGGAACTACTACAATGATAGAATGATCTGGAAAAATTGAAACAGTAAAAAATAGAAGATAAATATGAGCAGAAAGCAAAATAGAACTGATGAATAAAATGCAAATAAACAGTTTCATTACTTATATGAAATTATATTATAATATATTGATTGATATTATTATTTATAAAGTAAAAGAATAAAAGTAATTAAAAGAGTAAATATACAAGAAATATTAAATATTCCTATAATTTAATAAAATTCTAATAGATCAGTAGCTATAAAATAATTATAGAGTCTATTTACTATTTCATTATATATAGTTCAATTGCTAAGCCATTCATTAGTTCTATTATTTCATTATAAGCTTAGTTTATTAAGGAGAGTTAAAGAATGTGATTATATAATAAAATAATAAAGATATTATTAGAGCAGCTAAATAAATTAAATAAGGCTATTTAATTAACTTTTATAAATCTCTTATTATTTTACTTTTTATACCATCTATCTCTTTTACCATATAATCATTTACAAATTTTAAAATCTGTTTATAATTAGTCATACTTTGCTTTTCCTATGATTTGAGGCAAAAATAAATAAAAATATACATTTATGCTTTTATAAAATTAACTTAGAAGATATTATTTTTAGAATAAAAATGATTATATGCATAACATTAATTATCCTTGCCTTTCTTTGATGTTTTACTGTTATTAATTCAAAAATAAGAAAATCAAGCAAAATAAAGTATTTTAAATAAATATCTTACTTATTATCATGCTTAGATGTTTCAAGATAAAATGGTAAAATTTCTGATAGAAATAGTAGAAATACTTATAGCAATGAGTTTAGATAGGTAAATAATTTTATCTAATAAAGAGAAGTTATTTTTAAGACTTAGATTAAATAATAAAAATAAAAATCTTGTTAGTTAAAAATAAGAGTAAAAAAGACCTTGTGCTTACTCCAATTATCAATTTTTAAACTTCTCTTATGTCAATTTACTATAAAAGAGTAAATATAATTATGGTTTTATTTTAGACGATATCTATCGTGCTAATTCAAGCATTATGCAAAGTTATCATTATAGTAATAGCCTTTGTGACTCAAACTTAAAAATAAGATCTAAATAGATTGTAGATTCGCGAGACTCTTTGTAAATTTATAAATTTAATCAAGAGAAATAATTTCTAGAAGGGATTTTAGCTCTCAAGGTCTTTGCGACAGAAACTAAAAATATGAAAGAATGAAGATGTTTAATAAATGAACCTTATTTCCAAACCTTTAATAATAGTCTTTATTTAGAAATTCTGAATAAAAATAGCAAGCCAAGTATAAAATTAATAAAGGCAAGAAATTTATGGAGCTAACTCAATAGGAAACCCATCTGTTATTATTTGCCAAGAATAAATCTGCCAAGTAGCCAATAGGTTTAGAAGAAAATATAAAATAAAGAAAAGATAGAAAATAATATGCTTTATAATTTATATGTTTTTGCTAAATAGATAATAAAATCTATAAAGACAAGTTATGATTAAACTTAATGTCAGTATACGTATTATAATATGTAAATCTGTCTTGGATTATTTCATTACTATACTTAATTTTTAGCTTATTAGATTATATTAGTTTAATAATTATCCTTTCGCTTTCATTTAAAAGTTTACAAATTCAGAATCTTGCTTTTATTAAAACAACAAAAAATTAATTTAAAGATAATCTAAAATTAAGTTATGTTTAGAAGTAATCACAGGAAAATCTATAATATCAATAGATTTTAGGAATAAGTAAAAATTTTAGAACTATTACTGTTCGATAAGATTTTTTTGTATTTTGCTAATTAATTTTATTACTCTTTTCTATTTCTGTCTCCTTCTTCTACTAAAGAGTAATTTTAAATATATCATTTTATATGTATTTATTTGAAACTATCTTTTCTAATATAAATGAAATAATATTTTTCATAAACTAAAAATAATTAAAACAATTTTATATTTATATGTTTTGAAGTTAATTAAATAGCAGTAATTAAGACTTGTTATTTGCCTTTATATTTGCAATATATATAAATATAATTCTTTTTCAGATATTTTCTAAATTTATCAATAATACTCTATAAAATAATGAAGCCTCTAACCTTAATTTAATTTCCTTAATTTATTTTGAAATTATGAAAAAAGTTTTATTAATAACTACCATTATAACCCGAGTCTTGTTCATAATTAAATATCATTTATTAACGTTTATGTATCTGTATTTAATTTAAGTTATTCTATTACAAAAAATCGGCAGTCTTAGTATGAAAATGATACTTTATAAACTTTAACTACTATTTATAATAGTGAAACCATTATAGAAAGTGATATGGTAGATAAGTAGTTTATATTTGCTTTATAATACTTAGACTAAAGAATTATTAAGAATGCTAAGAGTTAAACATATCAAAGGAATATTTTTAGTTTAAATCAGTTATTAATTAAATTTATTCTTTCCTGTAAATATTTATTTGATATTGAAACTCTAAAGCACTAAGCAATAACCTAGTAGATAGTTTTATGAGCATAACTTACTAATATATATTTAATTTTAGGATTTAATTATTTATTCAAATCAAAAAAAATCCCTTTTTATGTCTGGAAATGATTTTGATCTTTCTTCCCAATATTTGTTATTGAAAATGTATTCTTCTCCTTATAAATCAAACCAAAGTGGCTGGTATTTTTTACTACCTATTTATTTTTTTGCTTCCTTTTCTTTCCAGACAATTTTCTCACGCTCAGTTAGTGCTTTAGATTCATCTTAGTTTTCTAAAGCTCGAATATCTAATCTTCTTCTTGAATCAGTAGAAGGAATATTTTTCTCTTATTCTTAGTTTATAGCATTTAGCTGAAAGGTAAAATTGGTAAAATAGTAATAACTTTCACAGTTAGGAGGCATAACTCTTCGATTCCAAATAAGAATAGGAGATGAATCTTGAGGAGTATAGTAAATATATTAATCCCATTTTCCTGAATATGTTCCTCTTATTTATCCTTAGGAATCAGTCAGCTAACCTGAGATTTCATAATTTCTTACTCTTTACTGCATTTCTTTCTTATAGAAAGTAATAGTTGACTACCAGCCATTTGTTTTATTAATAACATTTATTTAGCCATGAAAATCACAAAATGGAATACCTGTTATTAAGTTAAAAACACTTATTGTAAGACGGTTCCATTCAAATTCTTCTCCAAAGCTTTTGAGTAATAAATGAGCTTTTCCTTGTGGATAAATTTCTAAATATTAACCTCTAAAGGAATTTTTGAATGAAATTTAGCTTCAATAATTAAAGAAATCGGTTTAAGCATTTATTGCTGATATTGAAGGAGAAGTGGACACCTATTCGCATACTACTTTTAACTAATTTTCACAAATTTCAAAAGTTTCTCCTAAAACTGGATTCATTGGCTTGAAATTTCTGTATTAAGCAGAGTTATATGGAGTTGCAGCGAAAACAGCAATATAAGCATTTCGTAACTCTTCTTTCTGTTAAATTGAAGCGTTTTCTAATAATCTCATATATTCAAGATCTTCTGTCATTCTTTATAAGAATGTTAAAGGTTCAATGAAAGAAATTGGAACATTAAAAGATGTATAATCCTAAGTGATTGTGTTTCTTATGTCTTCTCATATTTATTTTTATTGATTTTAATCTTTTTATTTAGGTAATGAAAATCTTTGAAAGGTCATTGTATTATTCTTCTTTAATACTAAAGTTTCCATTACATCTTAAATAATTGCAACAGATTATCTTTAGGGGCTATTATCTTAAAAAGAAGTTTCTAATGATGATTCTTCATCAGAAAGATAATTTTCAGATAAATGCTCTTACTCTTATAGATCTTATATGTTGTTTACTTACTAGGAGTATTTATCCTATATAAAAGCTAAGGATTCAGCTAAGCATAATTTTAACGTATGACATAAATCTAGCAAATTAAGCAGATAAGACGAGCTTTATTCACTAACCTCTTTTAATTCTTAAGGAGCTTTTTCTAAGCATTATTAAAATTCGTCGTACAAGGATCAAACTTAAACTAATTATTACTGTATATTTTAATTTTCCTTGATTTAAATAGTTTATCTAATAGAAGGCTTATAATTTTCTATTAATTAGTTAATTTCTAATTACTTCAATTTTACTTTCTCTTACTATTACTCTTATTCTTTTTCTAGATTAAAATCCTTTTGGTTCTACTTTTATGTAAAGTTAATAATCTCTTATTTGGCTATTGTTAGCCTCTCTTTCTACTGTTTTTCTTACACGAATTTTTATAGTTATTCTTATTCTTATTATTATTAGATTTATAGTTTTATATTTTCTTATTCTTACTCTTTTTAAACTTAAGAGTTTAAAAATAATTATTAAGGTGGTTGACTATAATTTTTCATAGTATTCGCTTTTATAAGTGAGTTATATCATAGCTCTAGTTGAGCTGCTTCCTTAAATCTAAATTTAATCTTTTTTTTGCTTGCAAGTAAGATTTTTATTTTCATATTATCTTTCTTTATTTAGCAATCAGAAACATTTATTATAGCATTTATATCTTTATCCTACTTATTGATCTTATAAAATAAAAAAGCATTATCCAAAACTACTCAACGCTACTAATATCCTCTAATATAATTAGTAAACTTCAATATTTCGCCTTCTAAATGTACTTCAGACATTTTTATGCTTACTTTAAATGAAAGAAAATCAATTAATAGTAAAGTCAATTACATTTCTTTAAATTCATTCGTTTTTAAATTATTAACTAAATGCTTTCTTCAGATGAGTTCATTATACAAAATATTTCTGCAATCTCTTTATCAATAATATTTAAAATTGTGTAATTAAGCTAACTTAGTTTCATTAAATATATAAAATTAGGAAAAAAATTTTAGTTTCTTTAACATTTAAACATGTTTCAAATGTAAAGGATTACTATATTTTAATTGAAATTTTGTATATTAGTAATTATCAACATATTTCTATCTTGTTACAATCTACTTATTCATTTAAGAATTTATGTGAAATATTTACTGGCAATTATTAAGTTTGACTTCTATGATTTAAATAATAAATTAAAATAGCAGAATTATTTTTAATGCTTTCTTTGAGTATAAGGTTAGATTTCTTTAGAAAATTTAAGATTGGATTAATAATAGAGAAACTATTATAATATCAGATGTTAATTAAAGTGGTTTTGTTTGCTTGGTCTTTTTTTAGGGCTATGAGCTGCATAGGAGCCTTTTGAAGATTTATTATTACTGGATTCTTTTATAGGACTACTTTTAACTGATTTAGCATATGAAGCCTCTACAAGCTTGCCAGGGTTTCATTTTTGTAGTTGAGGAACTTAAATTTCGTTTTTTTCGTTTTGTATGTTAAAATCTTCTTCTTTAATTATGCTTTTGTATTCTAAAGCGAAGTTATTTAGTCAGTTTACTTATTTATTAGAAATTTCATAATAAATTTAGCATTGAATAAAACTCTAGGTTTTTGTTCAGTCATACTTTCCTACTTTTGACGAAGTAGCTACTATTTCTGCACTAAGTCCTAGTACGCAGGCGTGGAAGTTTAAAAGTATTTATTTCATTTTTTCATAGTTTTCAATATAATCAGAAGCTCTCAGAATTTGCTTAAGTTGATTTTTATTGAAAGATTTGCTGGGAAATATTACTTCAATGTTTATTTTACCATCATTCTTAAATTTTATGTTCATTTATATTGTTTCGAATTACTATCCTTCAAACGCTATATACCCCATTAAAAACATTACATTTTACAAGCATTAAGGATTTGATTTCACTACTTCGGGAAATTATTCAGAATTAAAAATTATATTGTTACAATTCATTTAAGCTAATTAGGTTAGAATTGCAAAGTTCTCTTAAAACGCCTTTTGCACATCGAAATCTTCTTAACATCTTATAAAAGTCTTCTTCTGTAGAAGTTTGATATACATTTCTAATGAATGAATGCTTTACTACAGAACGAAATACTATATGCCATGCTTTTTATGGAATGATAACTTTTACTAAAAGAAGCTTAATTCATTTTGAATTAGTGTATGAATTTTCACTAAATCAGAGTCAAGATTCAGAATTTCTTTTCTAAATTCATCAATATTAAATTTTTGCGAATTTCTCGTACTAACTGTATGAGATGTCATGTCTTCGTCTTCATTTTTAACTTAATGCGATTTATCTATTTTTTTAAGCAGAATGTAAATAGACTAGGCAGCATTTTATAGTTACTGTTCTTTTTCCAAATCTTCTGTATCTTAAGCCTGCTGGAAGTAATTTATTCCTTGAAACAAAAGCAATTTTTCTAAGCTTTTATCTTATTGATCCTATAGATTTTGCTTGGTTAAAAGTTCGTTTCTTTTATTTTGGGGTTTTTCAGTATTAGATCTTATAATATTCTTCATTTACTTTATTTTATATAAATAATAAATACCATGTAGACTACTAAGCGCCTTAGATTTAAAAACAACAAACTAATACTTTTATCCAAATATTCAACTTTCTTAGAGCAAGCCTTATCAATCTTTGCTACAATGATAAGCATAGTATTAATTCTTATTATATACTATTACTTAGGAAACATAAAAAGCTACCAAATATATACACTTAAATATCTTTGATATAATACTTAGATTATTATCAAGCTCTCCTTGATAGCACTTAATAAAGTATTTATTCTTATTAATTTTTATTTTAAAGATAAAAATAATTGTCTTACTAATAGACATAAGCATAAGCAAGTATTAAGTTTAAGTTTCTTCTCTTTCATCTGCTGATTTCAAGAAAGACTCTTCAGGAGACTTATTCGAACTTATCAAAAACATATCCTATCTATTTTCATCTATAATTTAAAGCTTTTAATTAGGATTTATTTATTATCCTGAGTTTATTTCAGCATTCATTATCTCCTCATCTATTTGAGAGTATTAATCCATTTTGAAAATAGGATTTTGCTTTAAGGGATTTTATTTATCTAGTAATTAGAATAAATTAAGGGATATTTTTGGTTTAGATTAAAGATGAGTCAGCTTTCTTAGACTTTTGATATACTTCATAGGTTTATTTAAAGTAGACTTTGAAATTCAAAACAGATTATTGTTTAATTAGGAGCTCTAATTATACTTTCTAGATTTTGGTTCTTGACTTTAATATTTTATTTGATTTTTCTGTTTCTAAGATATTTCCCTAATAAAGCGATCCACTTCTTTGTTTTTAAAATTAGTTAGTCTATTTCCCTTTGGTTATTCAAGTTTCTAATTGGTTTCTTTAAAATTAATCTATGTGAAATAAGAATTAGATTTACTAACTTTTTCCATAAGTAAATATGAGGTCTTTAAAAGATTATTATTAGAATTGCTTTTAGATTTTAGATTAATAGTTGATTTCCCCTTTATAGGTTTTAAGCTTCTACTGTTTTTAGTATCATTTTTTTACCTTTTCTATGAAGTATCTAAAGAGAATAAATTCCTTTGAAAATCAAAGTTTTGCTTGTGGACTTCTTTATTTTTTGTGTCACTAAGCCCTATTTAAAGTTAATTAGTGCTTCTTTCAGTCTAGGATATTCTTTTTGAACGCAAATCTTTAAGTTGCTTTCATTCATTAGAGTCAAATAGAAGAGGACATACTATAGGAGGAAGACTTTTCTTCTGTAAATTAATATTCTAATTAATTAACATTTTAAGCAATTTTAAGAGAAATTATATCTATAATTTAATTATTTTCTATGCATCATTTCTAATTTCTTTCTATTTAAGTTGTAATTACTAAGTCTACATATAGTAAGTATCGTAATTACTAGAATGAAATAAACTTTAATAGAATCGAACTAATTTTATTAAATCATCCCTTCGTTTACTTTCATTATAGTGAATTACCTATTTTCTTAGAAAGTTTAATCATATCTGTATATAAGTAGTAATTAACTTGTACCATATCTTCTTTATTTATTCTTTATTTAAGAATTTCAAAGAGTAGCGTAGTTATCAGTATAGATATGGAATATTACCATAGTAAAGAAAAGGAAAGAGTTTAATAATCCTTACTATAAAATTTAGGTATCATTTAATTAATTTCTTATTTTTTATTCCTGCTTATAATTATTATCAATATCCCATCGTTAAACTATTACTTAAATCTTCAATTAAAAATTAATAATAAAGTTTAATTGCATAAATAGGACTATATTTAAAAGTAAGCTTATTTAAAGTAAAAGGACTAAATATTAAGTAACAGTAGTAATTCAAATAATTCTATATTTATCTCTTATGCTACTTATACTATTAACCCCTATTTCCCCGTATTCTCAGTTAATAGTTAATATATTAAATATGAAATTTTAATTAATCATTAAATACTTTTAGATACTTATTTGCTACTTAGATTTGACTATAAAACTATTTAATTACTATAGTATCAAATTAAAATGAAAAGTAATGAGGTTACGTAGAAGAGATAAATGATAGCAATAATGCTAGAATTACTCTTTATTATACATACTTAATATGAATTAAAATATCTCCTCTTCATATTCTTCCATTCTTTCCTTGGACTGTAATGAAAAAGCACTATATAAGCTGCTATACAGGTTAAAAAGAAATAGATGAGAAATACAAAGGGATAGTTTAGGCTACTTAAAAGATATTTATTAACCACGATAGAAAAAGCGGCTGCAAGAGAAATACCCTAAACTATAAAGTAGGAGTACATTTTGCTTCCAACTCTTATTCCAAATACTCTAGTACATTCTATTAAGAGCAAAACTTTCAAACTTCCATAGCATGCCCAAGAAATACAAACTACAGCAAAATATAGATGAGGTATATTCACTGAAAAGAAAATATTGGCTGATACTATCAATTGAAAACTAAGAATTATTGATTGAACTATTTGAAAGCTTGCTTAATCTAAAATAATTGCTACCAACAAGCCACTCGCTGCTTAGCATAAAGCAGCTGCAGATCCCACAGCTGTTAAATAATGATCGTTTTTTATAATAGTGATTCCAAAGTTTTTAAATGAGTTAACTATATAAACTCCATAAGCAGCTGAACAGAAAGTTATTATAATTAAGTGCCTAAATTCATTGCTCTTCAAACCTGTTTTAATTGATGGACATTATATCTCTTCATCTTCTAAAATTTTCTTTTCTGTTTTAGGCAAATAAAGTATTAAACAGGCAAAGCCTAATACCATATAAATCCCTGCTAAAACCTGAAACATCCAGGGAACTTTAGCAGAAACTTAAACTCCAAAGAACATTTCTTCAGTTTTTCCTCTCTATTATTCAATTTAGGGAGGCTAGTTGTAAGGATTTACCAAAGTAGTTGCTAATATAGGAAAAAGCACAGAAGATAAGCTATATCCAAGTAAACCTGGTATCATCGCTTTACCTCTACTTTAAGGAAATCAATTAATACTCAGAAATAAGGAAGGAAGGCCACCACATCCTGCTCCGATACCATAAATTATCCAAGTGACAAAAAACATATATCAATTTTATACTAAGCTTGAAAATCCAGTTCCAACTGCTGTTAAAATTAATCCTATTCCACTTGTAATTTTTGGACCAACTCTAAAATATAATTTTCCTGCCAAAAATACCCCTATACCTTCAATAATTACAGCAACTGGAAACATAATAAACAAATCATCAAGAGTTATATCAGAATTTTATTCACGAAGGTAAGAAGCTACATAAATGCCAATAGATCCTCAAATATTAAAAGTTCCTGTTACCAAATTTAAAATAAAGGCAGCTATTAGACTTACAACAGCTTTTAGATACATTTTATTAAAAATGAAATTGATTATTTTATGCCCTTTTATTTAGCTTAGCTTCATGAGAATTTTCTATTTAATATTCTTATAACAATTATAGCTTATCTTTAGATACTAATCTGAATACATCTTTAATACTTAATTAACTTTTCTTTTTCGATCCTCTATTCAAATGTAATCTTCGTTACCTTTCAATGGTAATTGCCTGCTTACTATTTACTTAATTTTGTAAAGAAGATTGAAATATTTTCTGATTAAGAGAGTAATTAAATCCTAAGTAAATGAATAGGCTATTAGTCTATAGTACTGCCAATTTAATGAATTTTAGACTAATAAGAATCTTTTATTTAGAAACTTGATGGTTTAAACTGAAGTGAGATAGCTTAGCTATTATATGAGCACATCTTATTGAATGGCTATTATTTACTTTATCAAAAACATTATTGAAGTTCTTAAAAATGAAAAATTTTAATTTAGTTTTAGCTAAATCTCCTCAAAATTTAAAAGAACCAAGCAAAACACAACGACAAGCTAATTTTCCTGAAAAACTTAAAATTCTACCATTTTAAGCGGAGACTGTTTCTAGTTAGTTATCACCTAAACAACTAACTTGAGAAGATTTTTAATATTAATTTGAAAAAATTCAAGAAACCTAGAAATTAGCCAGAGCGAAACCTCTTGAAAATTTAAAAACTAAGGGATCGATAAAGTTGCCTTAGATTTACACTGTTAAGTAAAAATAGACATTTACTATTTTTAGGAAAAGCTGCACAAATATAGGCAAAAAAATATACCATTTGGGGAATAAAAAAAGTAAGCCTTATGGATTGAGAAATAATCCAGAACCAACTGAGCATGACGAATACTCTGCCTCTAATTCTTTTGTGAGTAATTCCGAAGAAGAACTTGATTAACTCTATAGATTATCAGGTCGATTGCAACAAAATGAAAACTTAAAAAAACTTCAAAAACTCTAAGAAGTAAGATACTAAATTAAAGATATAACAGAAAAAATAATCAAATGCTAGGGAAATAATATGCTTTCCGAAAAAAAGCTAACTTGAATTCATTTATTTCACATTATCTCTTCCATTTATATTTAAAATAAATTTATGTTTAAAGATTCTTATCATCAATAATTTATTTGTATAGTTTTCCTTTTGTTCTTCTTACATACTTCTAGATAGAGTAAAATTCTTCTAAATCAATTTATATCATAAGTTTTATAATTTTTTATAGAATAATGATAATAAATAAAGATAGGATGTAACAAAATATTTAAGACTAAATATACTGCTTAATGAAACTTAATTAAATTAAGTAAGTTTAGTTTCCCTTTTTATTATTTTCCTTTTAAATTTATATTTTATTATAAAGAAATAAATAGATTTAGTATATTAAATACATTATTTATGATTGACTGTCTATTGTAATTATTTTATACATTTTTATTTTATGAAATGCTTTTAAAATTATTTTATCTTATGTTTAGTTAATTAATTAAAAAATTTTTATCTCATTTTGTCACTGGAAATAATTGTTTATTCTTTTTAAAACTATAAAAAGTGCATATGCAAATGTCTTGAAGAAGTTATCCTTATATATGAATTTTCTAAATATAATTTTGCAAACCAATATTTAGTTAAACTAATGAAATAAAAGAGTTTAAGTTATATACAATTATAATGATTCTATACTAGATGCATATTCTATTTTTAATTAAAGTAGTAGAGTTTGAAGATATTCCTATAATTATTATATTTGCTAATTTTCTATCGTTTAGTGCTGCATCTATGTTTAGGCTTACTAAGACACTTTTATTATCTTTAAGTTAAATTTAATCACAAGTTTTAACTTTATCCTATGCTTATCCAACTCAATAATTCTTTGGATTTTTTATATTGCATTTATCAGGCTTAAATATAAATCTGTCTAATAATTTTATAGTTGTTACAGATGATTATTTTTAAATGAGCACTAAATTAAACCATTTAGAGTAATTAGAAAGAAATGTAATAAATTAGTTATGAAAAGGAAGATTAGTTGACTGTATGTAACTAGTCTTCACTTAATTAGAGTTTAATATATTTTCTCAAAGAATGATTAATTAAATTTTAACTCTATAATTTGAAGATATTAAATAGCAATTATATTGTAAACATTTCAAACTTATATCGGTTAAAAATCATGAAGTGAGAACTTTAATTTAAAGCTAATTACTAAGTTAGCCTTTTGATTAGCTTTATTAAAATTTAAATAAGCTAAGTGAATTAAGATATGAAACATATCATTTTTATAGAAGAATTTAATTTAATTAGTTTAATTTTTAATATAAGCAGGGGTTAAAGCATTTCAGCCACATTCATAGGCATTTCATCAATCTGAGTGGAATAATATTGCTCAATATCTCTAAGAAGCATTACATCATCTTATTTTACAAAGTTAATTGCAACTCCTTTTCTTCCAAATCTTCCACTTCTTCCTATTCTATGAATATATAGTTCTCTATCCCAAGGAAGATCGTAATTTATTACCAGACTCACCTATTAAACATCAAGTCCTCTACCCCAGATGTCTGTTGCGATTAGAACTCTGCTTGCTCCTGCTCTGAAATCCTCCATGATTGCATCTCTTTCTTATTAAGGCATTCCTCCATGCATCATAGAAACAGTGAAGTTAGCCTCACGCATTTTTTTATATAACCATTCAACTTTACTCTTTAAATTACAAAAAAGGACTGCTTAAGTAATAGTCAAAGTATCGTATAGGTCACATAGAGTATCAAATTTTCATTCTTCTTTTTCAACGGAAACAAAATATTATTTAATTCCCTCCAAAGAAAGTTCATCTCTCTTAACTAGAATTTTCAACGGCTAATTCATAAACTTTTCCGTCATTTCTAGTATTTCCTATGGTAGAGTTGCTGAGACAATAACGCATTGTAAGTTATAAGGTAAATATCTATAAATGTCATAAACTTAATCTTTAAAACCTCTTGTAAGCATTTAATCAGCTTCATCAAGAATGAGCAGCTTAATTTATTTTGTTCGAAAATGTTTTCTTTAAATCATGTCAAAGACTCTTCCAGGAGTACCTGAAACAATATGAACTCCATGATCCAATCTTTTCATATCTTCACTTAATGATTTTCCTCCTACTAAACAATAAACTTGTGCATTTAAAAAATCACCAACGGCACTCATAACTTTAGCATTTTGTTCTGCTAGTTCTCGAGTTGGAGCAAGAATTAAAACTTAAGGCTCTTTAAGACTAATATCAATTATCTACAAGCTACCAACAGAAAAGACACAAGTCTTACCTGTTCCTGATTATGATTATACTATTATATCTTTTCTCTAAATAATTGGAACAATTGCTCTTTGCTACACTGCACTAGGCTTTTCAAATCCATAAGAATAAATACCCTTCAATAAGTCATCTTTAAGTCCCATTGACTCAAAAGTAGGGTATGCTTCTAAATTATCTGAGATATCTTATTCTACCATTCTTATGATAATTTTTATTTAATTTATTTAGTTAAATAGCCAAACCTTTAATTTTATCCCCTTTAAATATGTCTTAAGTCTTTATTTCTAGATTTCTTTTCTCTTGCTTTTTATATCTTCAACAAAGATATTATATTTTTTCTTAAAGAACTTAATAAAATATAAGAAATAGCCTTTTAAATCTGTGTTCAGATTTAAATTTATTTAGAAAGAATTTTATTCTAAACTAGGTAATTAGCTTACATACTAGGACTTCTCAGGATATTTATCCATTGATATGAGTTAAACAGTTGGAAATTATTATTGAATACTATTTAATTCTTATAGATTATTTAATTAGTAGTTACCTTTAAAAATGCTTATTCTTACTTTTTGAAGTCCATTCCATTCATTTATTTAAATGTATAAACAAAATAAGTAGAAATTTAAGTGTAATAGAAGTTAGTTTGCTAACTTAGCTAAGAGTAAATTAAAACCTTTCTAACATAAGATTTCATATAATAAAGCATTAAGATTTGTTTTTAAAGATACCTTATAAATTAAAACTATACCTAAAATAAAATTCCCTTATAGAGTGAATCTTTAGTTAGTTAATAACAAAAAATATTTATTAAGTTAATAAAGCATTACACTAGGTAGAAATAAGATGGTTTATACTATTCACAGTAATTAAATTTATTTTAGTTTACCAATATAATTTAATTTTACTATAAATAAAATGTTATATCATTTATACTTAAATATGCTAGAATAGTTTAATTTAATTTAACTGTACTTATAAATATAATTAAGATTATTATATAATAAGAAAGATCATTTAGAATAATACAAAAGAGATTCAGTTTTGAAATAGGATATTAAAGGAAAGTTACTTGCTCTAGATACATTATAATAATTGTTTGCTCATTTTATTTTGAAGTATTTTATAATCTTATATCAAAACATTTCTACTAATCCTCTGAAGAGAAATACCTCATTCATTTTGCTTTTTTAATACTATTTAAAACATTAAATAAATAAACTTTACTTACCTTCTCATAAAATTTAACTTGAATTTTTCTAATATGCTATCTGCCTTAAGCATTAAGCAATAATTTTAAGGCAGGAGTTGTTTTCTTAGTCTGAATTCATTATTATATTAATTTTTTATTATTTAAGACTTAGAAAGCAAGCAGACTCTTTGGAAGTATCAATTTTCTCATAAAAGTAGAAGTGAATTAAATTATCTGAAGCATTTTGTATTTATTCAACTATTTAATAAATGCTCTAGAAATACCATACTGCTTCTTTTTCTATCTATGGTCATTTTATTATAATATCTCCTTAAGTGTTTAGACGTTATTCTTAATTATCTGATTGCTTAAATTAAGATGCTTCATCTCTCTATTTATCTTATAGATGGTGAATAAGGATTAAATAATGAAAGTTAGCGAACTGTTTTTTAATTTTATTGATGAAATCTACAAAGCATTATACTTATTCAAGCTTTTCTAATGTAAGAATACTTTAAAAGTAGAATAAGCATGTAACAGGGCTTTAAGGATCTACTACTTATAGGCACTTTTCATTTAGCAGAAGAGAACTCAACTTATTCACAATATGTCTAGATGAAATATTATCTCTGTAGGTATTATCCGATAAAAGAAACTCTAAGATAAATACTTACATTCTAAAATAGATACTCCAATTTAGGGTAATTGAAATTAGTCATTCACTATCTTTTACTAAGAGTCAATCTCTAAATGACTATTTCGAACCAGAAAACTGATAGAAGGAAACATTGAACAACTAGGAAAATGCGTATCTATAAAAATGGTTCGAGTGATGTTTGATCCTTGTATTTCTTTTAAGTTTTTAGTAATTAGTTTCTTAGTTTATAGCAAATATCTTTTATTCATATCATTTAAAAACTTTATCTAGAATATCAAATCTTTAATACTTTTCCTTTTTGCTTAAATTCCAGTTCTTATCAAAAATTCTTTATACTGTTCATCGATTTCATTTAATATTCGAAATGTAGCTTCCTTATCAAATTCACTCCAAATTATTAGTTTAAAGTTACGAAATATAGAAATTAACTAAACAGCTCAAGGGTAAATTAAAATTGTTTCATCGTTGTCTTAAAGTATAATATCTCCTAAGACTCCACTAACGCCTAAAACTATAGTAAAATCGAATTAATTTACCTTAAACTATTTTTCTGGAATAGTAAAATAAAGTGTTGGTATTTTCAAAGGTACCTATTAGCTTACTCCTTTAAAAAGTGTGTTACAATCTGTATTTTCTCTGATTAAAAAAGTATAATGAAGATTTTTACTTTTATTCTATTAAGATAGTTTCGGAAAAGGGTTTATTTCTATGCAGCTTTCCATTCTTCTTTCTTAAGTTTGTTCTTTTCTTCTCTTAATTGATTCCAATTTTGAATGTTCATCCTTTTCCTTATTAAAGTATTAGTCATCATAGTATAAAAACCCTGAACAATTTTCTTAGATTTAATTAAAATTTTTATATTTCTAATATTGATTTATGACTCATTACTCAAAATGAATTCCTCAACCTGTAATTTTAGCTGAATGGTACTATTTCATCTTCCTTATTTCATCTTTTTTAAACTCAGACTAGGAACAAAATTCTTTATCTTAAATTGGAGAAAAAGGAGTATAAAGATAGCTCTAAGAGAAGCTTTAGCTTTAATAATTAGAATCTGGGGAGTTTAGATTCATTTTTAAAGATTTAGGTAGAAAGGATTAAATAAAGATACTTTAGATAAATTACCTTAATTTATTAAAACTATCTATTTAACTCTTTTAATAATATGCCTACTACAAATCTTTATATTAGCATTTTATTTTCTATGTAAGTTAGTATTTTAATAGTAATATTCTTGCTAAATCATTAAATCTTATTTTATCATTATCTACTTTAAGAAATCAACTACTCTAATTTCTGAATGATCCTTAACGTATTAAAGCTAAAATAAACGCTTTTAATTATTAGTTATATTTATTTGCATCTACATAAGTATTAAGGTATATGAAATACTAAATTAGCCAATAAAAATAATAAAGTAACTAGCCTAGAAAGATATATAGTAAAGATCTAAATATACTAGATAATTGCAGCTATACATAAATTACTATGTAAAACTTTTAGCTATATGATAAATATAGTAACTGCTTATATAATTTAATAGCTTTCTATCTATATTTTAATTATTTAGATATAAATCCAAAGAAAACATAACTTTATATTAATTAATTAAGCATTTGCTTATTTATTCTAGATATCATCAAATTAATTATAGCTAATTAAGGTAAATCTAATTATATTAATAACTAAAGTTAAGAGAAAATATAAAATACAAGATTTAGATCTTTACATTTTAGATGATACTTCATAGTCACCACACTATTATTGATTATTGGCTTATTAACATGAAAATAATTAAAATTCCAAGCATTCTAAATCTTAATAAGTTACTATGATATAGAATGCTTATATAACCCTTAGCTTTATTGATATAAAGGTGCGATGTTTATATAAATTCTTTATTTTTAGATAAAAATAAAATGGAAGAATTGTCCTAAGATTTTAGAATGACAGTGGAAAATCTAAAAATAACAGAAATGAAGCTAATATCTCTTGAAACTGAACGAAAGAAAGCATAAATTACAATGGCACATTTAGAAGGAACTGTGAAGAATTCAAAAATATTTAGACAAGCTGGAAGAGCGTAAGGTTAATTTACTATGTACTATAGATTTTTATAAACACCTATAGAAGAATTAAAGTCTTCTTTGTTTAGCAACATGAAATAGTATGAAGCTGAGTTGCTTGAGTTTAACAAGTAGCGTGAGCAACTCCTAAAAAAAAGATCAGAATTGGAGAAAGCAATTTTAGATCTTCATGAAAAAATGCAGAAGGCAGCAAATCGTTGACATTTTCATTTAACTATAAAAACATTTAGCAAAGTGTATAATGATTATAAGAAGCAAATTAAATTTAAAAATATTACTAAATAAACCATAACTAATACATCATATTACTTTCTGCAAGAAATTAAGTTTAAAAACTAATATAATACTGATATGGAACTATTTACTATTTCTAGTCAATTTTACTCTGAGAAATAAACTTTGGAAATCTTTTATTATAACATTGAATATAAAATTTATGTTCTTATAGTTTTACTTCTAATATAAAGACAAAATAAAATAGGAATTTAGAATTTTACTTCTTTTATCTTTTTACTTAAAAAATAAAATAATTGCTAGCAAGGCAAGTTTTTATACTTTTTATGGGAAAACTCTGCAAGTGTACATCTTTTAGAATAATTTTTGATAATTTCAAAATTAATTATCTAAATATACTTTAGAAAATTATAACAAAAGCAGCTTAATTGTAATTACAAAAGTAGTTTAAGACTAGCAAAATTTATCATAAGTTATGTTAAATCTTCACCTAATTAATTCTCTTGATTTAGTCTATTGAGAGAAGTCTAACTTTTAACTAGATTAAATAGAATAGTATTCAATGTAGCGAAGAAGCTTTAGAGTAAATTAAGTAAAAAATGAATTACAATTAAAGTAGAGTAAATTTATTTAGACTTTTATAAAGCTCAAAATTGTTTATTGTTAAATCATTTTATTTGCAAAGATGAGCCAAGAAAATGAAATTAAACCAAACTAGCAGCAGGAAAAAAAGAATATTAGTTTCAAAGTTAGCGATCATCCTAAAGATCGTGATGTTTCTTTCTTAGTCTAAAGTGCTGAGTCTAATGTTTTATCGAATTCTTTGTAAGAAATTAATTAGATGAATAGCATTGCTTAAACAAATATTTAAGATTAAACTCTAATATCTTCTGCTGATATAAGCAGGTAATACTTAAGTGATAGAGACAACTTCGAAACAAACGAAAATTTCACAAAAAGAAAATAATAAAATTCTTAACTTAAAACTTGTAAAGATTAAGAAAAAGGTAAAAATTAAAAGCAAGAAAGCAAAAAATAAGAAAGCAACGAAAATTAAGATAGTAATGGAAAAAAGCGTTGAAGAAAATTATCAAATATACTAAAAGGAATAAAATTTTTCCAATAGCCTTAATCAACAAGAGTTTTAGAAATAGATACTTTTATCGACAATTTAAAGTTGGCAAACAATTCATCCTCTTTAAAATAAGAATAAAAAACGAGCTTATTTGAAAATTATGATACTATAGAAGCTTTTAGAAGACAAGAGCTTATGTTCGATTTAATTTCAAGAGGTAGTGAAAAAGATATAGAATATATAGAGCAAATTTTAATAACAGATCCAAATCGATTTAAATGAACACATCGTGATCCTGAAAATTTGATAAATAAGAGAAGTATCATGGGATTTACTCCTCTCTATTTTGCCTCAAGACATGGACATTTGTCAATAGTAAAATTCTTTTTGTAAAAAGGTGCAAATCCACACACGACCTCGATATTGACCAATTAATTAGAAGAAGGAGTTCTTGCTGTTGCTTCAAGATGAGGCTATGTAAAACTCGTGGAATTTTTGCTGGAAAATATTGAATGAAACGAAAAAGAGATTTAAGAATCTTTTAATAGTAGTAATAGTTAGACTATTAGGTAGTTGCTTCAAAAGAAAATAAAGAAAAAATGCTTCTGCAAGAATCTGATTTGCTTTAAATTTTGGTGTTGAAAGACAATTATTATTTTTTATAATTATTGATATTTGGATATAAACTTTATTATAAACTTCTATTAATATATTTTTTCAAATTCATCAAATCACTTCAAAATCTTCCTCAGGTTGCTTTTCTTTATTTTCTTTCTTTTTTGGCTATACTTTTGGAGCTTCTAAAAATTTTTGTTCTTATTATTCAGTTTATACTTCAATGCTTGCTTTCTCAGCAATTTTTGGTTTTTCTTGTTTTGATTATTAATCTTTGAAATTGATTTCTGCTTAAGTTAATACAAAATGAATGAAATTTTACATTCCTTCAGCACTTGGTCTTATTTCCTCCCAAATGGATTCGCCTAGATTTTTCTTAGTTATCATTAGCATCAATTAGTAGGCTTGTTTCATTTTATTGGCTTAAAATAAACTTTCAAGTAAATACTATATAGTTTAACTTGAAAGTCACTAAGTTTGGTATTAATCAAGAAGTTTTAGAATAATTTCTTCTTTATCATTCTCAACCATTCGTTTAAATAGAGTTCCTACACCACTAATATGATAATCTCTTGGTAAAACATACTCTAATAATTAAGTTATTTTATCTACAGTGCTTCCTGTACCACTTCCTACTATTTTAACAAAGGATTCCCAAGGTTTTACAAGTTTCATGTTTGAATTTTTTTCTGCTTCAAGTAGAGTATTTATTACAAGATTATGCTAATTAGTAGATGCAGCTTAATAGATAAATTCATCCCAAGATATATCTATACCTTTGGCAGGTACCTATATCATCAACTTCGCTACTAAATCGATAGCTTTTAATTAATTGAAACCTTTCAAAGTCATTTTCCAAAACCAAAAATTAGGTTCTCTTGTATCTATAACCTTTTAAACCATTTCTAAAATAGCTACTTAATCTTCCCTTTCTGTTGCATGTTCCAACAAAATAGCAACACAACTTTCATCCACTTAATTTTAGTTTCCCATCAAATATCGGTAAGAGATCTCTATTGCTTTTTTTAGCATTGCAGATCTAAGTAGCATTGCAATGCCATCTCTGAAATTAAATGCAGGGCACTCTTAATTGCAATTAATCATTTCAATAAGAATTCTAATTACGTTGTCACATTCTTTTAGGGTAATTGCTGCTTCTAAAACTTTTACTAGATTTTTAGGATCGACAGCATTGCCTAATTTTAAGTTTTCATCTAAAAACTAGATGGCTTCATTAGTTTTATTTTGTTGTGCTAGTTTAATAAGTTTCTGCTACCAACTAGACATTTTAAAATGATTATTTAAACATTAATTTAAAACTAAATTTCATAATTTATCAATAAACTATCATATCCTATCTCTTTCTTACTAACCTCTTTATCATACTTTTATTTCTTTTTTCTCCTTTCGTCATTTCTTACTAGTTAAGCATTAATAACCTATTTAAAAAATAAGAAGTTAAATATTAAGGTAAATAGAATATTTGAATACATTATTGGTATTTAATACAAATACTGGGCATAAATTCTATAATTTCTTAATTAAGAATTACTCAAATTATAATAAACCCTTTATTATGACTACGTTTCGCTTAAATACTAATAGTCTCTTATATTAGAGGATTAATTAATTCATACTCTAATAAAGTAATTTGTACAATATTTACAGAATTTCGAATTACAAGCTGAGATGCAATTTTTCTATATTTAGATATCTTTACTTGAAGCAGCATTTAGTAATTAGTTGCTAAATGGAGTAGTTGTGAAATGTACTAATTAAGCAGCAGTTAGAACTTGATATGGTAGCTTTAGGAATTTTGAATTAAAGTAGTAATATTTTTCTATTATATATTTATTTTCTAGGCTTACTTATACAATGTAATATCTTATCTTTTATTTTAAGTTAAGCTAACTAATTTATTCTTTTTATGAGTATGTAATATAAACATTTTATTCATATATATATACTTCAGAGATTATAACTTTGTATTTGTTTAGTTATTTGTACTAGTTCTATACAATCTAGCCAATTAAGTTAAACAAGGAGTTTACATTATCTTTCAAAATTAGTTACATAAACAAGAAATATGCATTTAAACTATTCTATTAAGATAAGCAGTCTTTAATATCTAAAATAGTAAGGGACTAAATGCTTAAGCTTTACTATTTTCTAAATAGTTATCATTAATAATTAAGCATTATATACACTCTTTTCTCTATTATCGTATATTTAACCGTAAAATATATCTCAAAATTTGTTGAGGAAAAAAACTGAATTATCTTGAGAAGGAATTGAATGCATTGGTGACTATGCTAAGCTGTATTGAATTGCAAGGAATGTAATAAACATAAGAAAAGAGGAAATTTAATTAATAAGTAAAGATTATTAATTGATTAAAAGGAAAGGAAATAGAATTTAATCATTAGACTTAATTAATTTAAGGCTTAGCCAACTATTTTATTTATTAATAAATATGGGCTTCAAAAAGTTTGTTCAAGCAGGTCGAGTTGTACTTATAACTGTAGGACAGCATTAAGATAAGTTAGCAGTAATTGTAGACATAATAAACGGAACATAAGTAATTGTAGATAACTAGCTGGAGTAAGTTCCAAGAATGCCTATTCCCCTCAAGAGACTTGTTCTTACAGACATCGTTTTAGATATTGAAAGAGGAGCTTCAAGCTAAGAAGTTGTTGAAAAAGTAAAAGAAGCAGATATAAGAGGATAATGGAATAAAACAGCGGAAGGGTAAAGAAGAATTAAATACTAGAAAAAATTATAGATGAACGATTTTGAAAGATTTAAGGTGGGATTACTTCTGAAAAATGTAATTTTTAAATATAGAAAAACTCTCTAATAAGAAAGAAAGCTAAAGAACTAAGAGCAAAATGAGTCCAATGAAGTCACTTAAAAATAATAATTAAACTTTTAATTATAGTAATTATTGTTAATTATTGTAACACATATCTGCAACATTTAAGTCAAGCTTTTAGTGTAATTTCGTCAATCTAATATTCTTATTAATTTTTAGTAATTAATGCTTCTATCATAATATATGTTGATTTTATTAAATTTCGTCTAATTAAATTAGTAAATACTTCTTTTTGTTCTTAGTTGGTTATATTTGTTCTTATTCAGCTAATCAATCAATTCCCCTTCGTTTCTAGAATTTTTTATTATTGTTAAGTTAGAATTCAGTTTTCATTTCAAAAACTTTCCATTAGTTAAGCTAAGAATTGCATAAAATTATTATTTTCGCTACTTTCTACTTCTAATAGATTAAGTCAAAGCACTTGGTATAGTTAAATTACAGCCTAAAGACTGAATTAAGTTACATATTGCTTTAATGATTTATTTGCTTGCTATTCCTTAAAAATTTATTTTGAATCATCTATTTTTCTATTATTCATTTGGAAATTTGCTTTTTTAAGTTTGCTTTAAAATTTTTGAAGCTAAATTAAAGGATTTTAAAGGAGGATAACGTAAAGGAATAAAATAATAAAATAAAGTGTAAATGATATATAAATCTTAAAATTACAGTTGACAATTTAAATAGCCAACTACAAGTAAAAGGTTTGAATAAGACAAATGATACCCTACTTATAAGAATTTACTTTAAATATATTTGCTTATTTAATTTGTCTCCTTTTTCCTTTGCCTTGCTAGTAGTTTTCTTATATTAATACTTAAAATTATCAGAGTTTGGCTATATATCATTAATGACACTAATAATCTTAATTTATCACTTTTGGCTTAAAATGCAAGAGTTGCATTATGGAGCATAAGTATAGCTCTTAAATATGAAAGAGAGTTGTAAAAGATGAGAAGTGTTGATAGTATTGGTGGATTAGGTTGAAATGATAATTAAATAATAATTTTGAAATTGAATTCATATATATTATTTTTATAAAATGCAGGTTATTATGAAAGCAGTCACTTGGTCTAGAGATTCCCATGGATTGTTTGATTACGAATCTCGACATGTTGAAAAAACAACCCTAAAAGCAACAGAAACTTGTAAATTAATAAGATAAACTAACGAAATTAAAATTATCAACCAATTCTAAGAAAAAGATTTACCTGAAGATTCTAAATTTCTTACCTCTTTAAACTATCAAAATGGAACTTTCAGTATTAATATCGTACAGAGTCCTAATGGAAATTCTAAAAATTCAGAGAAATTATGGCTTGTAGTAAGATCCTTAAAATCAAATAATGGAATCAAAGGATACAGATTAGCTGAAGGCGATGTCATTAAACTAGGAAGAGTAAAGTTTAGAATAAGAGAAATTTAGGCAAAAGAGACTGAAAAACTCGGAATTCCTCCAAAGCCGCTTAGTGCAATTATGCAATTCGCTCTTGGAACGGAAACTGAAGTTTCTGCATCTGAAGAAGGCAGAAAAAATCAAAAGCTGGATCAAAAAGCTAAAGAATTCGTTCACGCTTTACCTTGCAGAATTTGCTTGGAAAATGCATATGAACGAAATAATCCACTAATATCTCCTTGTAAATGTGCAGGAACAATGAAGTATATTCATTTAAAATGCCTGCAATTATGATTGAAAAACAGACTCACTACTAGATAATCAGGAAATTCAATTTCTTTTTATTGGAAGACTTTGGATTGCGAACTTTGTAAAAGAGCATTTCCAAATTCAGTTGGTTTGGATGGAAAGTTAATTGAATTGCTGGAAATTCCTAAACCTGATTCATAATATATTATATTAGAAGCTCTCTGCAGGGATAAAAATAGTTCAAGAGGTATTCATGTAATTAGTCTGAATTTGAAAAACAGCATAAAATTAGGGAGAGGTCATGATGCTGACGTAAGAATTAGTGACATTAGTGTTTCAAGGTCTCATGCTTTAATTAGAATTTAATAGAAGTAATTATTAACTTTAGTTCTTTTTACTTGGAGGACAGTAATAGCAAGTTCGGCACTTTGATTTAAATTAAAAGGCCCATTGCCCTAGATCCTAAAAATTAAATAGCCGTTCAAGTTGGTAGAACTGTTATTACTTTTGCTTTGAAAAAGCCTTGGAACTTTTTACCTGCTTGCTTTCGGTCAAGTGCAGATGGAATTGAGTGTTTACCTTAAGAAGTCATACCAGTAAATTCTGGAATTCCTTTAAGCGCAATAGAAATTCATAAATAGGATAGTTCTAATAATTTGCTACATAATCATCATGAATTAGGCAAAAATTCAAGTTGTGAAGAAGAAGAAGAAGTATAGATTGAAGATCTTTAGATTGAAGAAATACTCGATGTTGAGAGTTAGCAAGCCTAAATAAATTTGAATAATGCTATTAATAGAGAAAACATAACCAATGCTATTGCTGAAAATAATGCTGTTATAGGAGATATTTAAAACAATGTCACCGAGATTAATTTTGATAGTTTTGTTAATAACGCCGAACAGCAGGTGAGTAATACTGAAAAAATAAGTAACACGGCGAAATCTTTGCAGCTTTGATTAAATTTTTGTTAAAATATTTTAAATTAAAGAATTCTATACTCCTATTGATACCTTCTATCAAACTTTTACTCTAAATCAGAAATTATACTGATTTAGATGCTTAATCAATAATTAGTTCCTTTCTAACTTTTTAATTTTACTTTTATTCTTTTAATGATAAATAAGATTAAATTAACACTTTTACCAAGTGCTTTTGGATGATGAGCTTTTACTAACTATTCTAAAATATTTAACTGTTTTTAATACTTTGCAATTTTTTTTTGCTATTAAGAAGAGTAGCAAGATTAAGATACAAACTTCAATATAAATATTTTAAGTTACAAAAAGAATTAAGTATCAAGTATTCTAAAATATCTTTCCATCAGTATTAAGACATTTTGAAATAAAGTATATATGGAGTTATCTTTATATGGCTTCTAGTAGTGATAAATAAGTCTAAATAAGTATAAAATATTATTTAATAAGAAAAGACATTAAGAAACAGGTAGAAGCTAGACTCTTTCTTATTCTGTTTAACTTATTTAGTAAATACTTATAATTATTAAATTAATTAAATCATAAAACTAAATTTTGCTGCTGCAATAATTATATTAGCTTCTAAATTGCTTAATCGTTATTTGCTTTTATAGCAAAGTACTATATCTGCTTTACCTATAAAATAGTAAAGAATATTAATAATAGCGAATCATCTTTTTAACAAAAACATATAAATTACAAAGCTTATTATTTTCTATCATTTCTTTATTTTATATTTTCTTCTAAACCCACTGGATACTTGGCTTATTTATTCTTGGTAAATAAGAACAGGTGGGTTTCTTATTGAGTTAACTCCATAAATTTCATGCCTTTAATTAATTTTTTATTTAGTTTTATATTTCGCTTACTGGCTTTATTAAGAATTTCTAAATTAAAAATTACTAGTATTAAAGGTTAGGAAATCAAGTTCCGTTTATTTTAAAAGGACTTTTCATTTTATCTTATTTTTAATTTCTATTGTAGGGACCTTGAGATCTAAAAACTCCTCTAGAAATGTTTGTTTTTGACTAAAATTATAAAATTTACAAATGAATCTTGAGAGTTTACAAACTCTGTAGGATTTATGTTTGAGTTTAAGTTACAAACACCATTACTTTTATAACTGCTTTGCATGTTATTCGAATTAGTTTGATTAATAGCATCTGAAAGCATAACATAATTATAAGTTCTCTTGTGTTGCTAATTGACTTGAGTGGAGTTTAAAAATTGGTTATCATTAGAGTAATCACAAGGATTCTTTTTTGTTCTTATTTTTTTAATAATAAGATTTTTATTTTTATTACTTTAATCCAAGTCTTAATAAAAGCTGCTCTTCTATTAAATAGATTTATTCATCTAATTAAACTCATCGTTATAATTATTTCTATCAGAAGTTTTAATATTTTATCTAGGAACATCCTAAGCAGGATATTAATCAAGATCTTGATTCACTATGTTTTACTATGCTTGGCTTTCTTACTTTTGATTTATTAGATTATTATTTATGATTTAACTTCTTTTATGTATATCAGGAGATTAGCTGTTGGCACTTTTTCCGAATTTTTGAGAGCCTTAAGCTATTAATCCATTAGAAGGTGAAATTCTATTTCATATATAATCATAATCATTTCTGTTTCCATTAGATGTAAGAGGTTTTTGATTTTAGTTCCTTTAAAGTTCCTATTATTCTCTTATATCATCAAATCATGGATGCTAATAGGCATCTGTAGCTGTTATTCGTTCAGAAGGTTCTATCTTTAAGCAACTTTTAAGAAAGTTAAATGCACTCTTAGTAAGTTTTCCAAGGTATTTTTTTTCAATAGAATCCTGTTACATAATAGTAGGAAACTTGTATCCTATAAATTTGTGGCTATTAACAAAAAGCTCATTTTATTCTTAAGTTAAATTACCCAAACATTTTTAAATGATATACAGTTAATCTATATCACTCTCACCTGGAAAAAGTGGTTAACCATCAATTAATTCGGCCATTATACATCCTATAGCTCAAATATCTACTGATTTATCATAATTGTTGGAAGAAAGAAGTAGTTCAGGAGCTCTGTATCATCTTGTTGCAACATAGTCTGTCATTGCATTTTATCTTATAGGTATTGTTCTCGCAAATCCAAAATCACATAATTTTAAATTATTATCAAAGGAAATTAAAAGATTTTCAGGTTTGATATCTCTGTGAATGCATTGTTTTTTATGAACATGATCAATTGCTTTAACTAGCTAAAATATATATTATTTAACAAGTTCAGGTGGAACTCCATTCGATTTATCTTCCAAAACTTCCAACATATTTCTATCTACAAACTCGAAAACTAAATAAAGCTTAAGTTTCTATCTGAATACCTCTTTTAATTGTACTATATTAGGATGATTCATCATTTTCAAGATTTTTACTTCTCTTAATGTAGTTTTTCTTACAGTTTCATCATTGTCTGATTCTTTAAATTTTTTAATAGCAACTATATCTCCTGATTTTTTGTTACGACATTTAAGAACTACTCCATAAACTCCTTCACCAACAACTCCTTAAATTTCATATTTTTGCATAATCATCTTTTACTCTATTTAAGAATAAGATTTTAAATAATTTTAATGAGTTATAATATTCAGTTTTAACTCAGGACTTCAAAGATTAAAATAAAAACCTTAAATTTAAACCATATAAGGATTATTTAAATTTCAAATTAATAATTCTAATTTTAACTCTTGTACTGTCCCTTTATGATAACTTTTTATTCAATATTATTACATCGATCTTCCTATCTTTTAATCTTTATAATTATTATTTCCTTTTAATCTCTACTTATTATCTAGGAACTTCTTTAAAAAATTTTGCTCTTGACTAAATTAAACAAATTATAAATGAATCTGGGAATCTACATCTCTGTAGGATTTATGCTTGAGTTTATGTTAAAAATACTACTACTATTATGGCCATTTATTACTTCATACTCGAATATGTATGATTAATACATCTACAATCGTGATATAATAATATGTTTTCTTGTGCTGCAAGATTTGGTTTTAATTATTTTAATCTTAGTCTTAATTCTTTTCTCTTTTATTAAATAGACTTATTTATCTAATTAAGTTCTTTACAGTATTTTTATTACTTCTATCAGAAGTTTGTGCATTTAGTCTAGAATCATCGTAAGGAGGATAATAAGTTAGATCTTGATTTATTACGGCTAATAAAATATTATGCTTACAATCACTTATATAAATACAATATTAAATGTTTGGTCTTCTTGGAAGTATTTCGACCTCTTTCCCGCCAACTTAGATTGCTATAGAGGCTAAATATAAAAGTTTAAATGCTTCTAAAACTCTTCTCCTTTTTATGCATTCTGTCACTGAGGTATCTATTCGCCTAGATAATGATTGGTATCTTTGATCTTGTATAAATTTTCAAATTATTTACAATAAAATCTTTCTCTTTTTAGTTTTATTTGTTGTTGTATCTTCTTTCTATTTTCCAAATTCTTCTATTAGTTTCAGTATTCTTATTTAAAGTTTTGAAATTTCTAGCATCTTTTCCATAGATGCGTTCGAAAGTTGCAATAATGACATCTTTTTGATTCCCTTTTAGGTTTAAATCTTGATTTCTTTTCTCCTTCGATTATCATTGGGTCATTTCCTTATTCTTGCAGGTCCATTTAACGCTGGAATTTTTGTTAGTTTTCTTCTATTTTTTCTTTTTGTTAGCCAGTTCTTTCTGCTTTTATTGTAATGTTATGATTAATTTTTCTGGTCTTGTGAAATGTTTCAAAATGTGTTAAGGTCACTTTCTTAGGTAATGAGTCTTGATTCTATTTTCTCGACAAGTTCAAGTTTTTCCATTAACTTCTTATTGTCTTTCTTCAACTTTTTTGCCTCTTTCTGGAGGTCCAGCACAACTTTAATCAACTAATCAACGTTTATTTACTATTGTGGTGAGATTCGAGACTTCCGAGAGCATTATATTTTTAGCCTATTTTCTAGACTTTTCTACAGAGGCTTGAGACTCATCATGATGAATGACCTTCTTGGTACCCCTTTTCATGGTCCTAGCTTTCTAGGATGTCGTTAACTCCTATCTTTTTGGAGCCACGAAGAATCTGTTTTGAATCCATACATTTTATTTATTTTCCTTGGAATCATTTATTAAATAACAAAATTTTATATCTTCTAAGTTTGCTTATAAAAGCTTATTCTATTTATTTTGGCTCAAACTAAAAGATTAGCAAATATGACAAAGTGCAAGTGTATTTAAAAGTTGTAATTGATTATAAGGTATGAGATAGCTGAAGGAATAAAAAGAAATAGTAAGAGATTTATAAAAGTTATACTAGGAATTCTATTTAATTTATAAGCTATTCTAATAAAGCCTCAAATATACTATTATCACACTATTGTAAACTAGCTTTAGTATACTAAGTTTAATATGTGAAATAGTAAACTAAATAGAAGATAAGTAAAAGATCCTTAGATGAATAAATAGATTCTTAATAGATAGTTAGGAGAAGAAATCACTTTAATAAAAATGTAAATGAAGTGAAGATAGATAATAATTATTGCCTATTAGTGTATCAGAAGTTTTATTAAAATGATAGGAAATTTATAAGTTCTAATTACTTTATTATTTTAGTTTCTAAATTATATTTCTAAGTTTACAATTTTATTAAGCAAATTTGCTTGGTTGCGCTGCTTTAAGTATTAGCTTTAAGGACATTTCAGAAATAATTTTGATAGTGATATTTTTGAGGAAAGTATTATGTTTAAATAATTTAAAATGAATTAATAATAAATTTAGTTAGCTATTTAACTATATAAGATTACCTTTAATTTAAGTTAATATAAATATGTCTGAATTGCGTTTGGAAGGCGAGCTATTGAAATTCGTTAATTATCTTAAAGGGTTTTAACCTTGCTGAATAGTTTTGGAAAACGTTTTTTTGCTTTATAAGAAGAAAAAATCCGATAAAGATATAACTTCTATAATAAATGTCTCCAACTGCTAAATCAAAAGAGATAAGAAGGACATTAAAATCATTTTTCCAAGCAAAGATAAATTCAAATTTAGATTTAAGGATCCAGCTAAATTGGAGCTATGATATGATGCACTCATGAAAGCGAATTCAATGAAATATTATGGTCCACCTCCTCAATGCAGATTTGTTAGCTCTTAAATTTAAAATGAACAAGAGTAATAAAAG
Source organism: Loxodes magnus (assembly GCA_946699065.1). Lineage (NCBI taxonomy): Eukaryota > Ciliophora > Karyorelictea > Loxodida > Loxodidae > Loxodes > Loxodes magnus. The sequence goes on along the minus strand of CAMPDV010000035.1, from coordinate 913,198 downwards.
ACAAATCCAAAAATCTAATAATAAGAATAACAGTAAAAATTAGTGTGAGAAAAGCAGTAGGAAAATAATTTATTATCCGCCTAATAAGAAATTACTAGAACAGAGGAATAATAAAAAATGAATTTGCAGTTAGAAAAAGAATGAGATTAAGTAAATTTGAAGTAGTCAGAAATTGACTAACTTATGGAAAATTACAGGCCTTCTATAAGGAAAACTATTCAAATCAAGCAAGATTAAAATATATAATAATAATTGGCTTAGGTGTGATCTCTTTACGACGAGTTTTAATAAAGCTTAGAAAAAGCTCCTTAAGAGTTAAAAGGGATTAGTGAAAAAAGTTCATCTTATCTGCTTGATTTGCTAGATTTATGTCATACGTTAAAATTATGCTTAGCTGAATGCTTAGCTTTTATATAGGATAAATACTCCTAATAAGTAAATAACATATAAGATCTATAAGAGTAAGAACATTTATCTGAAAATTATCTTTCTGATGAAGAATCATCATTAGAAACCTCATCCTAAGAGGAAGATATTTAAGATGTAATAAAACAGTAATTAGCAAAGAGAAGAAGTACCATAACCTAGTAAAGAATTTCGTTACCATAATAAAAAGATTAAAAATAATAATAAACAATATGAGAAGACATAAGAAACACAATCACTTAGGATTTTGCATCAGTTAATGTTCCAATTTCATTCGTTGAACCTTTAACATTCTTATAAAGAATGACAGAAGATCTTGAATATGCTAATTTAATATAAAATGCTTCTAACCAATAGTAAGAAGAGTTACGAAATGCTTATATTGCTGTTTTCGCTGCAACTCCATATAACTCTGCTTAATACAGAAATTTCAAGCCAATGAATCCAGTTTTAGGAGAAACTTTTGAAATTTGTGAAAATTAGTTAAAAGTAGTATGCGAATAGGTGTCCGCTTCTCCTTCAATATCAGCAATAAATGCTTAAACCGATTTCTTTAATTATTGAAGCTAAATTTCATTCAAAAATTCCTTTAGAGGTTAATATTTAGAAATTTATCCACAAGGAAAAGCTAATTTATTACTCAAAAGCTTTGGAGAAGAATTTGAATGGAACCGTCTTACAATAAGTGTTTTTAACTTAATAACAGGTATTCCATTTTGTGATTTTCATGGCTAAATAAATGTTATTAATAAAACAAATGGCTGGTAGTCAACTATTACTTTCTATAAGAAAGAAATGCAGTAAAGAGTAAGAAATTATGAAATCTCAGGTTAGCTGACTGATTCCTAAGGATAAATAAGAGGAAAATATTCAGGAAAATGGGATTAATATATTTACTATACTCCTCAAGATTCATCTCCTATTCTTATTTGGAATCGAAGAGTTATGCCTCCTAACTGTGAAAGTTATTACTATTTTACCAATTTTACCTTTCAGCTAAATGCTATAAACTAAGAATAAGAGAAAAATATTCCTTCTACTGATTCAAGAAGAAGATTAGATATTCGAGCTTTAGAAAACTAAGATGAATCTAAAGCACTAACTGAGCGTGAGAAAATTGTCTGGAAAGAAAAGGAAGCAAAAAAATAAATAGGTAGTAAAAAATACCAGCCACTTTGGTTTGATTTATAAGGAGAAGAATACATTTTCAATAACAAATATTGGGAAGAAAGATCAAAATCATTTCCAGACATAAAAAGGGATTTTTTTTGATTTGAATAAATAATTAAATCCTAAAATTAAATATATATTAGTAAGTTATGCTCATAAAACTATCTACTAGGTTATTGCTTAGTGCTTTAGAGTTTCAATATCAAATAAATATTTACAGGAAAGAATAAATTTAATTAATAACTGATTTAAACTAAAAATATTCCTTTGATATGTTTAACTCTTAGCATTCTTAATAATTCTTTAGTCTAAGTATTATAAAGCAAATATAAACTACTTATCTACCATATCGCTTTCTATAATGGTTTCACTATTATAAATAGTAGTTAAAGTTTATAAAGTATCATTTTCATCTAAAATATAGCTTTATTTAAAGATTTTCTAGTTGAAGAATAATTATTAGTTTAGACACAGATACTTAAAGTTATCCTTAAATGATGTTTAGAAATAGTAGCATTTTAATTATCCCGTTAGTTATAAATAAAACTGTTATCCTCTATTTATTAAAAGGATTTAAGTAAATTTAATTCAGAGATAAATAATTTTAGCATTTTCATAATGTAATATTACTAAAATTTAGATATAAAAAAGCTATTTTTGAAAATATAAAATCTTAATTACTACTACTTATTAACTTAAAAACATTTAAATATAAAATTATTTCAATTAAATGTGCTTACTTACCATTTATTTAATTAGCTTTTTTAAAAGACATTTAATATATATGGCTTCTAGTAGTGATAAATAAGTCTAAATAAGTATAAAATATTATTTAATAAGAAAAGACATTAAGAAACAGGTAGAAGCTAGACTCTTTCTTATTCTGTTTAACTTATTTAGTAAATACTTATAATTATTAAATTAATTAAATCATAAAACTAAATTTTGCTACTGCAATAATTATATTAGCTTCTAAATTGCTTAATCGTTATTTGCTTTTATAGCAAAGTACTATATCTGCTTTACCTATAAAATAGTAAAGAATATTAATAATAGCGAATCATCTTTTTAACAAAAACATATAAATTACAAAGCTTATTATTTTCTATCATTTCTTTATTTTATATTTTCTTCTAAACCCACTGGATACTTGGCTTATTTATTCTTGGTAAATAAGAACAGGTGGGTTTCTTATTGAGTTAACTCCATAAATTTCATGCCTTTAATTAATTTTTTATTTAGTTTTATATTTCGCTTACTGGCTTTATTAAGAATTTCTAAATTAAAAATTACTAGTATTAAAGGTTAGGAAATCAAGTTCCGTTTATTTTAAAAGGACTTTTCATTTTATCTTATTTTTAATTTCTATTGTAAGTTCTCTTAAAGAAATGCATATTTTAAAATTACTTGTAATTGAATTTATTTTTGCTAATAATTTGGATATAATTAGAAATGCTATTTCATAAGAGCAGTAGCTAACTATTATATAATTTTAATCTTAAAATAATTGAATTCAATTTATTTTCTTTATTTAATATTAAATTTCAATAACTTCTTTACTAAAAATACCATTAAATAGTTTTTACCTCTCATTCTCTCTGTCTTTATTTTATATTCAGTATAAATTTATTTTTCTATAACTATAGTATGCTAAAGATTTCTTCAATCTTTTAGCCATAGGAATTTAGCTTTATTTTAATATATTGTAATTATAAAGATTATTTCTTATGATTTGCCTGCAAATAATAAGAGTGGTAGTATTTTGGAAATATTCTTACAGTATATTATAAAGGTCAGGTAGATTTGAATTTATTTAAAGGAATTAAATCTTAAAGCATCTTATTGTTTTTATCCTTAGTTATTGCTTTAGCTATCATAACATATAGCCAATCAAATAGAATTGCCTATTATACGAATACACTTTGCTTAAATACAGATTATATTACTTTAGATATAAAAGCTATTCCTTGTAAAGAAAGAATCATAGCAGTAATGGTGCTAATTTTGCTTTTAGTTGGATAGAAATATTTAAAGACTATTTTATAATTTAAAAGAAACTATGCAAAAGACAAAACTAATTAGAAAATAGACATATTTCAAGCAATAAAACTTGGTTCTTTTATCATTCTCTTTATCAAAGCAATTAAGGTATGGAAATTTTAGCATTCCTTATTAAATTGAATATATAAATTAAATGAAATAAGTTTAGCTCTTATTCCTTCATATCTCTTCAGAATTTAACACATATTAGTGATATTTAGAAGCTTCTAAAACTATAACAAACTAGATGAAAATTGATATTCTTAATTTCTAATTAAGCTGTTAATTTAATTTAAAAGAGATATAGCTAGAACTAATGTTAGATATAGAGAATCGTGAGACAGATTTAATGATTTGCTATAAGATTTTAGAACCTTTAAATAAAAAGTTGCTCAGAGTTTGATTTTTTAATAAATCATCTTCTGCTGGTGAAGTTAATATTTTTTAGATAGTGGTAATCCTCAACACCTAATTTTTATTCTAAATTTGAACGCTCCCAACTGATAATATCTCCATTGTTGGAAATATTTGATTTTTTTCCCGCTTTTTTGCTACTGGTGATTGAACTTTAGTATGCAGGTTTTGGAGAAATTATATTTTCTGTATGTAAAAACATTTCCTTCCTTTTAATACCTGGACCTTTTCTTAAAACATTTACCTCATCTACCTGACCTATTTTTTTTCCACTAAGCAGATCTGGTGTTCCTTTGTAAAATTTTGTAAGAACATCAGCTCTTTTACCAACCGTAGCTCCTGTAGCTCCGTGAATTAAAATATGAGTTTCACAATATTACTATGTGCTTTATTCCATATCCTTAATTTTGTATTTGTACTGATTAAGAGACATTATAGAATCAGTTGTAACTTACTAAGGCTAAGATCTTAATTATGAAAGAATGCATTTATCAAGTTACTTATGGCTAGCACCTACCAGTGCTTATTTATCAATAGCTTTTTAAATATTTTGATCGATAGCTATTTGCTCCTCTTGTAGTTTACTAGTGAAATCTTTTGCATCAATTTTACCTGCTTAAAAGTCCTGTATGTTTTTTTATATTCTTGCTCGTCTCTAAGAGCCTTTTGAAGGTTCAGTCTCGCAATAAGTTAATTTCCTATCACTAAAGGAATTCGTTTTTTTTGAAGGATTATATACTAACTAAGTATTCCTGGGAGAGACACATCTTATAAGTTTTGAAAATCCTTAATCTCCACTTTTTATGAAAGTAGGCCATTCTTCATTTGGCCTATAATTCAATTCTATAATCTTCTCTTTTAGCTAGTTTGAATTGATTTTTCCATTTTGGAACTATTCATATACTTAGCGGAGTTATCCAGATGCTTGTTGAGTTTGAGGCCTAGATTCTTAAAAATTGTAAACTATATAGAAACTTACTTCTTGCCTTATTAAGAATTGAAGAAAAGCTTGTTTGATTGTTGTTTCTCTAGTTGTTTGGCTGCATTATGAAATACCTTGTAAGTATTTGGCTCAATCTCCATTTTTGAAATATAATAATGTAGTATTTATTAAAATAAAGAGCAAACACATTATGTTATCGCCTTATTTAATCCTTCGTTTCTATAACTTCTTTAAATTAAGCCTCACTTCTTATTTCTTATTGTGCTAGAAAGAAATTTATTTTTAACTAATAATAGAAGTTGCAAAAGCATCTATAGCACTAGGCAGTGTAGTGAGTAAAGTTAGAGATAGAGTAATGATAATAATATTTTAATATATAAAAAATTTACAATGACTGTCAGCCAAAAAACTCATCGTATCTATAAATAATCATTTTCATTAGAGTTTCGTTCTCAAGAAATTAAATGTGAGCAGCTCTTCCTATAAAACTATCTATATTCCTATATAAAACACTCACTTCTATTTTATTTTGAAATTAACGTCAAGTCTGTGCAAACTCTTAACTGTAAGTTTACTCATTATATTTCTTGCCATGTTTACGTAATAAGCTCCTTTGCTGCATTATAACTTACATAGGATCATTTATTGAATTAAGGTTAATTTCAATTCTAGCACTCTCAAAAGGAGCATATTGATCTTAATGAGAACTTAATAGTATGATATTCTAGAACCAATTGAGACCTTCATATTCACTAAGTTTGTACATAAATGTATTTTCTATTATTTTGTTATCAGTCATGCTCAATTGTTGCAAGCATTAGCTCTTCCTCCATTTCTTTAAAATTCAAATTCCAGCATCAATCAATTTACTTGAATTGTTCATATAGCCTAAGTGAGGTGATGAAAAGGTCATAAAAGTATGCATTTTATTTTAAAATTAATCTAGTAAAGGTAAAGCAGCTCGAATTACTACTCCCCCCATACTATGCCCTATAAAACTTATTTTACCTAAGCTAGATCCAGGACATCATTCACCTATAAAATTAAAGATTTCAGTGGCTAAGTTATTTCCCATTTATTAAATGTCTCCTTCTGTATTTTCTTCATTACACGAAGAGCAAAGAAAAAGTGCTTCAGGATATAGTAAAGATAAGTTATTTTTCAAAAGTCTCATATCATAACTATTACCTTAAAATCCATGTACAAGCACAAACATATGAACTCCTCTATAAATAGTATTCAACTTCTATTGCTAAATTTATTCGTTTATATACTCTAACTCTTATTTGCTTATTTCACTATTTATTTCATTCTTTATGAAAATATCTTCAAATACAATAGGGTGATTCTTGTATTAAGGAAAAAGACTCATATCTTAAATCGGTAAGGGAAGAAGGTTCTAGTAATTTGAGATTTTTCTTTTATTTTTAGCGATTACTTAATGCTTTTGTCCTATATTATCTTCTTCAGTTAATACATAATCCTTACGATCAAATATCTCTCTGATGAAGCTTTTATCTCATCTTTCCCTAATTTTATTATAATATTATACTTCAAGATTTGCACAAATTACTTGGGAAAAAGTAAACAAAAGCTCACAAGCTTTGTGTCAGAGCTAAAATAATTGAGCTGCTACCAAATTAATCTCTTAGCTAATTGCATCTGCTACATCTTAAGTTTTATTTGATTTGATTCTTTCAGAAAACTTTTAGAACTACTCAATAATTAATTGACTATTCTAGCTACTGCTTACTTATTTTTCACTGCTTAAAGAAGCTGAAGTTTCTTAGAATTCTTCAATCTTCTACTCCTCCTAATTAGGATTTACTTACTGTTAGCCAGGTAGAAGAAGAGTTGGAATTTAAAAATTAAAGGAAAAGTTTTCCTGTTTTTTACTCCTTGAACATATTTCTTAAAAGAAAGCAATATTAGACTAAAGATGATCATATGCTTTCTTTAAAGCTGACATAAACTGTCAATGAGTTTAGTTCATTTTCACTTCATCTATTTCTTGAGGAAGTTTGCCATTTGAATCTTAGAACAGGAATTCGGCTAATGTTTAAGGCATACTATTAAGATTTATATTTTCACCCTTTTATTGCTTTTCATTCTAAAATTAAGAGAATTATTCTTTCTGCTTCCTCACGAATTAGGCCATTCTAAATCTATAATCAATTAGTGAAGTATGAATCTAACCACTACAAGCGCTAAAATGGCTTTCATCAAAAACGATTTGGAAAAATTCGCTAATTCCAGAGAGTGGATTATTTATGGTAAACTTTTAAGTTGAAAGTAGCTTAAACTCTATTTAGTTTTATTAATCTGCTATGAAGCTTTACCATTTGTCAGCTCCACCTAAATCCAGCAAATCTGCAAAAAGCATATCAACTTCAAGATGTAGCGGTGTCTAAAGATAATTATTCGACGTCTCAATTTCAGTCCTGAATTGGCAAATATCATTTATTTCTGCTATTTCCTCGCAATATCTTATTAAAAATGAGCGTGTCACAAGAGTATTGTCCTGGTCTTCAATATAGGAAGGAATAATGTTATGATAGTCATTGCTTTGATTATTTCTTCTTCTTTATTAGTTTTGAGATTGAGTAATAGAGTAAGGCTAAGCAGGAATTTTTTGCTATAAATAAATAGAAAATTACTTGATTTCTGTCATAGTGAAATATTGATATTTTTAAGCAGTAAATTCCTTAATGAAACAGATCTATATTCCTAAAGGATTCCAGATGAACCATAATTTCTAAAATTGCTCTAAGCGACATTTTATTATTATAAATGCAATTAAACTATATTTACTACATACAACTATTTTTATACTACTACTTCTTATCTATCATTCACTCTAAACTTCTAACGTATCTTTCTACCTTATCCAAGCATTAAGGAATTAGATATACATATAAAAAGCTGAAATATATCATGGAATCAAAAGTGTAAAGGCATTAAATCCACTAAATATCTGTTTCTTTAATAACTTAAACTTATAGAATATCTATTAGCATCAAAAATTTAGTAAAGCTAAGCTCTATATTATACTAATTTTAAATAGAATCTTATTTAAGTATATAACCAGCAAGGCATTATTAATATATCTAATAAGAGAAATTAAATAGACTTGCAAAGGAAATTATATGAATAAGAATAATAGCAAATATTCCTACCTTTATATATTAATATTATTAGCTTATGTCTGCTATTACTATCCTATTCTATAATCTACTGCTTACTTTTCTTAAAATAGCTATATTTATTATACAATTATAGCGTATTTATTCAAAAATATAACTAATTATAGAGCTACTATTAGTCTGATCAAAGATAGAGCAAAATGGTATATGCAATTGATTAAGTAAGGATAGTTTATAGAAATAGAGTAAGTAAACTACTTTAAATAACGTAAAAGTATTTTATTCTAGTACTTACAGTTAGTTAGATGTAATAGGTTTCAACTATTATTAATAACTTTCCTACTATTTTATTTAAAAATCTACTTATTTACCTTCTCCACTAGATAAGTAAAGTATTTGAATAGCTCTATTAACTAATTAGTATATTATAAGCTTAGAAGACAATTATTATAACAGTTAACTGTCTTATTTGAATGAGTTATAGTTATTTAAAATGGAAGAAATGATATAAAGATTGAAGCTAGATTTATAGTTTGATTTCGACGAAATAATAAAAGAATTAACTTCTAAGGAGATAGAAATCTATTCTCTTTCATAAAGTCTTAAAAAAATAAGTTCCACTCTACAAAGTCATGAAGATATTATAAGTAAGGAGTTTCTAACTAAGAAGCATGCTTAGCATTTTCACTATTATATGAATATTCTCTTAACTGTATTGATAGAGCATTTAGAAAACTCTTAGCAAGCTATAACCATTCAATGCTGTGCAATTATAGAAATAATTTGCATTAAGCAGTATGTGAGTAATATTTAAACTGCAAATGCAGTTTCTAAAATTTTGAAGTAACTTATGATTATATATTAAATCAAAGGTGTGTAGGACTAGAGTTAGATAGGTTAGGCTATTCATAATACAATATTGTCAATAATAATAGAAATAAACTCTTCTGAAATATTGAAAAGCATTGTTCATTTTACTAACAGAACCTTTCTAAATGCCTAAACCTAAATAAAATGCGCTTAATTAGTACTATATGCTCTTGAAAATTGAGAAAACAGTGCATTTGCTAAAGAATATGGATTTTGATAGGAGCTGTTGGAAGAGTATATTCTAAATTTTTAGAAAGGAATCTAAAAATACAAAAATTAGCAGTAACTAATACAGAATCTTATCAGAACCTTTAGCGAAAAGTTTCCTAATAAAAAGGTATCTATTTTAAACAAAGCTGGATATTGCTATCATAGTAAAAATGTAAGTAGTGGTAAAGAGTCTGAAGTAAGACCTAAATCGGCTTATTTATAAAAGTAAAGCGAATCCTTTAGTGGTTCTCCTAAGAAAATTTACCTTTAAACAAGAGGAATATAAGCAGATATATCTCAAGAATTGAACTGCTTTCTTAAATCAACTCATTCTTAAAAATTGTCTTAAAGTCCTACAAGAAATACTAGCTAATAAGTAAACTATAAACAAATTTAGAACTAACCTACACGGAAACTCAAAAACAGTTTTATACTCTAGATTGATAGTAATACCTTTAACAAAGCTTTAGACGAAGCTAAATAATCTTTGAAGCAAGATAAAACAAAACAGTCTTAATAGCAAAAAAGCTAAAAAATTGAAGATTCTTAGTTTGAGTAGTAGTCTTTGCATCTTTCAGATATTTAAAATTCATAAGCAAATAAAATGGCTACAAAGCAGTTCAGAGGTAAAAAGATAAATCAGGCTTAAACTTAATTAAATAAAACTCTAAAAGCACTAACACCTGGATTGAGTATGTTTTCTAGCTAACTAAACTATGATTAGATATCTAAAGATTAAAATTGAAGCAATGATTTGCTAATATAGTATGAAGAAAAGCTTAAAATATGATTAAGAGATATGGAATCTGAAATCTGGAATCAAAGAAAGTTAGCATTTGAGTAATTCCTGAAGTCTTTATTGAAAATGCAACTTATGACAACCATCATTATATAAAACAAGCAAAGACAGAAAGAAATTGCTTAAATTCATATAAAGCACTTGGATGAAAGTCATCCTTAAGTTTGCTACGCATGCGTATAATCTTTTTACAAAATAATAGAAATTCAAACTTTTACATAAATGTTCTAAGAATAAATCGATTTGTTAATATAGAAGTCAATAGAAAATTTAGGAGGTTCTAAGGAAATGCAGAGGAAAGTAGGTAATATATTGTATGAAAAATTATTATCAATATATTAAGTGGATCAAGTATTATGTAGCGTTTTAAAAATGCTCGGAAGAATCAATATCCAGAAACCTGCAATTAACATGCTTACTTTAATAATTTTCAGTAATTTACTAGCATAGCAAAATTAGTTTTTGTCTATGCCTGACAAACTTAAAAGCACTTTAACTTATATTTGATCCATAATAATGAAGAACTAATAAAACGCTGAATATATTTAAAAATGCCTCAAAATTATGGATTGTTTGGCTTCCTCTAAATCAGATTACGTTCTGAGTTTTATTTAGAAATAGCCATATGAGTAATAAAATACCCTCAGAAACTTAACAGGAAATTATAACTTTAAAGATTTGCATCTTCTTATGGTTAGAATGCAATCAAATGTAAAAGAGTATACTTGCAAATCTCTTAATTTTTCCGATATTTCTTTAATGAACTCGATGGATTAATCAAATCAAAATGAAGCCTAAATTAGTGATCTGGCTTGGAAATGCACAGTTACAGGAGGTTTAGAAAAGCAAAAGCTTTTAAATAAGTTATTTAATGCTTGCCATTAATTTAAAACTGATAATCCCCAGAGCAATGATAATTAATAGTTACTATCTCTAAATTTGTAAAATAAATGAGATAAATACCTTGATGATGTCTTTACAGCAATTTGTGATGGTTTATAAGATGAAGTTACAAAGTAATAAAGTTTAAAGATGCTGAATTAATTTATCTAGCATAATTATGCCTTTGTTGCTGATAATATAAATCATATACCTACATTTCAGCTATTGTAAGATCCACAGATTTAAGTAAGTTTACAAATATAGACTTAACTAACTCACTTCTTTAGCTCTCTGTTTTCTTTAGAGTTTAATATTGATTTTAATATTTTCAAGCAATTATTATAGTAGACAGGCATGGAATAAAAGCTATTATTATTACGTAAATTAAAAGAAGTTTTATAAACTCTTGATACCAATTTTGTAACAAAAATAGCTGAACATACAATTGCTAATTTATCTTAGGTATTAATTCAATTCAGTATATAGTATCCTAAGATTTGGATCTTAGGAGAGTTGTCATGGAATTATTCATTGAGATGCAGATTTATGGAAGTGATAATGTTTAGTTTTTGCTTGAAAGCATGGATCCATAAGAAATTAAAATGTTCAACATCTTTGTAAAGAAATAGAAAGATAAGGCAAAGACCAACGGTAATTCCCTTAAAAATGTGAGTAATAAAAAGTGAAAAATTCAGTAAATTTCTTTAACTTAATCCAATTTGATTAAAAAGGAAAATTATTAAATGCTAATAGCAAAGATTTATATCTACCTCGATGATTTTAGTATTTTTATTGCTGAAAATTTAATTATTTTAATGAAATATATAATTTTATAGGTATTATCATCTATAAATTATCTCAATTTGTAAGACTTATTTCATAAAAAATCATATATATTATTTAATAATAAACATCTTTACAAATAAAAAATAAAAAACTTATTTTATCTAAACATTAACAAAATATTCACTAAGTGTACAAAAATTTATTTCCTAATTATTCATAATCTAATTTTCGTTATTTTGAAATTTCGCAATCTCTCATATTTTCAGTAGAAATTCTTTCTGTATGACCTTTATTTTCATAGTACTAACGATAACTGCTTGCAAAATCAGTTTTGTTGAAGTCCTTTATGGGATTTACTTTTCTTTATTAAAAAGACCCCATTAACTTACATAAATTTTTCTTTAAACTTACTACATCTTCCATCATTTACTATTAATCATTTCTAGAAACTTGCAAATCATAAAATTTAACTTTATTAATATCTTGGACATAATCTATGTATTGCTTTTACTAATATGTTTTCTTCTAAAAGATTCCATTGCTTGGTTTTGCTATCTGTTTAATAGTCTCAAAAGATTTTGACTGGATATTTTTATCTTTTATTTTATTCTTTTGTCTCTAAAATGTTTCTAATTTCTCTATAGATTAAAACTACTAATTTATTATTTCCTCTTATTCATTCATTCTTTATACTAAATTTTTATTTTATGATAAAAGCCTCTAAATTTAATTCTCTTATTATTAGATTTTTTTATCTTTCTATTTTATTATCTCACTAGTTATATAATCTTATTCATTTGCATCTTACTGTAATGATTCTTACAAAGAATCGACTTAATTTTATTTTGGAGCTTTTTAAGATTAGCCAATTTTCATTGAAAGATTTTTTATTTGGTTCTCATATAAATTTAATTTCTTTTTATTTTAATCCAAAATTTTGAAATACATAGTCTAATTTTCTTTATATTATTTAATCTTAGCTGCTCATTCTTATTCTTTTTCTTAAAAGTTTTAAGAAATTTGTTAAATAATTTTCAACTGTTCTTACATTCTTAGATCAAATTTTTTGATTATTTCTATTTTTTCAAATTTATGGTTTTCTTTAAGATTTATAAATTCAGCTTCTCTTTATTTAAGCTTATTCTTTAAAAATTCGACTTCGCTTTTTAGTTATTGAATTTATTTAAAAGTTTCCTAATCATTTACTAGATTTATATCTTATTTATGCTCATTTTCTTCTGATGTAAAATAAGCTTCTGAAGATATTTACTAGAGCGTTTATTCAGAGGCTTTGCTCGATAAAGTTTTTTGGTTCTAGTTTATACTATTTTTAATGTCTAGTAGCTAGTTATTAATATTTTATAGATACTCATTTTCTTGAGCGAGATTCTCAAAATTATTTTTGATTTAAACATTTTCTATTTGCTATTTGATAATCTAAGCTTATGATTGCTTATTGTTTGCATTACTTTGTTACCCTATTAATTTATCTTTTATCTCCTCGCTAAAATAGTTAGTTAGTTTTTCCTACTTTTGTTTGATTCAATCATAAGAATTATCTTAAAAGCTTTAATTTTACTTTGAGTTAGTGTGCTACGCTATTATTTTTTCATTCTACTTCTCTAAATTTTAAGTTAATTCCATTTATATCCTAAGATATTTCAAAAGTAAATATCTGAGGAAAATAAGAAGAGAAGTTCATTTAAATCTAGTTTACTATAATAATTTACATGAAGCTGTAAAATTGTAATTAGCAGATACTTAATAATAAATAGTTTATATCAATACTTCATTCCTGCTCTCTTAGCTTATTTATCTACAATTTTAATTAGCATAAATAAAGGGATGTACAAATACTCTTATTAAAACTCTTTCTTATTTTAAAATTATTCTAGACTAAATAGGAAGCTAAACTCCTTACAAGATAGATTCTTTTATTAAACTACTGTAAAGTATCTAAGAATCATAATTTGTAAAAACCTACAGATTGCTTGATAGAATCAATCAAATGCTTTAATTCTGTTATATGCTTTAAGTATTTAGCCTTTATTGCTAAATACAGTTGCATAATTAAGTCTAACTTATTAAATCTTACTTATAGAACTATTAATATTTGAATTAGTTAGATAAGCATCACTAAATTATACCTATTTATTTATAGCATTTCAATAAATTAATTAATAAAAGACATTAAAGTTATAGTTGCCAACAGTAACTCTTGCACAGATGCATTCAACTTTATAAATGAAGTGGATAATTATCTAGCTAGATATTAAAAAGCATAGTTTCAATGAGAATCTTAAGCATATTTATAATATAAATGAATATCTTGTAAATAAAGTAGCTTGCTCATTTATAGTTGAAATTAAGCTATTGGAAGTTATAAATTTAATAAATCAAAATAATTTCCTTTTGAAGGCCTTTGACTTCAATAAGATAAAAAGTTTGAGTTTAAATAAAAATAACTATTAGTGTATTTTATCCTATTATAGATCTTAAATATCTAATAAACTTAATATTTCACTATTATATACTAAATTACATCATTTAAATATTAATCTTTAAAGAGAGATTAATTATATTATAAACCTTTAAAGAGCTTAGAAGTAAAGCTGGTAGAATGAAAGAATGATTTTCATCCAATAATAAAGAATGAAAAAGAAGATTTAGAAACAGTTAGTGAAATGAAGTGACTATTAGGCAGACAGTAAATAGAGAAATTAGATTTAATAGATTTCTTATTCTTATATTTAGTATTATAGTAGTCTTAAATTAAAATGGAAATAGAGACAATAACACTATTAAAAATTCTAGCTATTTTAATTACGCTTGCTTTAGGCTTAATAGGGGGATTTATTCCTTATTGCATGTAAGTTTTTTTTAATTAAAAGTCCTTTCTTAAAATAAAATTCCAAGTATTTAGGTATTGCTAATGCATTTGGAGGTGGAGTATTGTTTACTGTTGGGTTAACTCATATGCTAGGGGAAGGAGAAGAAAAATTATAAGAAGCATTTCCAAATTCAAATTATCCACTTGGATATATTATGCCTGTATGTGGATTTGCTACTATACTAATGATTGAAAAAATATTTACTGATAGTCATCAAATGATGCATGGAACTGAGCATAATCATGTTTAATGTCATACTAACCATGACAATGAGAAGAAAATCAACAAAATAAGTTCTGAAAAGTTTGAACTTATACTAAGATGCACTCTTAATACCAAAAAATAATTCATTTGTGAAACTGCCAGAGCTATCTAAATTTATAGCCCAGAACGTAAACGTTCATCACATCCTCCACCTCCAGATAAAGATATTATTAAGCCCCTTAGTGACTAATTAAAACTAAAACTACATTAAGCTGATTTAAACAACGATCATAAAGAAGAACATCATACTTCGTCATTTGAGCATTTTACTGTTGAAGAAAAAAAATGTGATCATGAAAGTTAGACAAGTCATATAGGAATTTTGTAAATAATTCTAATGGCAGCTCTATCCTTACATAGCATTTTAGAAGGAATTTCTTTAGGACTTTAATCAACAATTGAAGGAACTTTAAGTTTATTAATAGCAATTTCGGCACATAAATGAGCTGATGTTCTTACAATGGTAAGTTTTAAAATTAGGGAATAAATCTTAAAAAGCATCATATTGGAACTAAATAAGCAGCATTGCTTATAGTACCACTTTCTTTATTTCCACCATTAGGAATTTTAGCGGGTACATTATTATCTAAATCATCACCTCTGATTGAAGGAATTTTATTAACGCTCTCTTCAGGAACTTTTCTTTATATTGCAACAACAGAAATAACGGTAGAAGAATTTTCCATTTCTAAAAACAGAATAGCTAAATTAATATCGTTTCTAGTAGGAATTGGTACGGTTGCGTTAGTTCTTCTTACTGAATGATAAACACAAAAAGAAAATAAAAATTATTAAATTTTATATTAAAACTTGGCTATGATCAACTTCATTCTCCATTAATCCTTATTTACCAACCAATACTTTAATCTTATTTTTATTTAAAATCCATAGATCTACTTAACAATTTTATCTAAATTTGATCTTCGTATATATAAGTTTTACTTTACTTTCCAATTTATATTACTTAGAAATAATTAAGCATAAACTTATGGAATAACTGTTGTTATAATAGATATTTCTAATGTTTAATTTAAATAGGTTTAGATCATAAAATATGTACTTTATTTCCATAGCCAATGCATTCTTTATGCTTTCCCTTTTTTATCTTTCATTAATTTACCTATTTTAATTGATATTTTTTGATGATGATTCCACTTATTATTGCTTGAATCCGTGATTTTGGATTTTAATAGAATATTAGATATATTTTCGTTTAATCTAAAATGACGGTTTAAAAACGAATTAAAGTTATTTAAATGTAATCAATGTTTATTTATTATAAACCAAGATGGATGAAGTTGAGAGCATGGTCTGCGCTATTAAACTTTAAAGAAGTTCATAAAGCTGCAAGCTTGCTGGTAAGCGGAAGAAAATTTTATAATATTTGGAACTTGCATGAACATCCGGAGAACAGTGAGTCTTATAAAAAGTAGTTAAAGAAATTCACATTATCGACTAGATATTATACAAACGCCTTAAATTATATTTTATAGTAGAAATTATGGCAAATAATTTTAAGGATATGACCATTAAACAAAAAATAGATATAAGCTTTAGCTATATCTGTTTTATCTAGAACTAAAAAGAGAGTTTAATTTCTAAAACTGAGAATAAGATGATATTTAAGAGCTGTTTATATAATAGTTGGCTGCTTAGAATAAGTTGTAGTTTATAGTGTAACTTAACTTAATTTATTTTTCCTATCTAATTTTTTCTTTTACAAAATACTTCTTAAGTAGTTAGCCGCTTCACTTTATTAGTTAAATTTCTTTTCTAAATAATTATTTCAATAGTGTTAAAGTACTTACGTCTTAGCTATATTAATTAGCTAGCTTTTATTATTCCTCTTATACTTTAACCCTAATAGAATAATAAAAGAATATCATCATTAGTAACTATAATCTATAATATTTTGATTCTAAATATAAAACAATATTGCCTATTTAAAATTATGCCTATTAATCTATCTCATTTAATAAGCTTTATTCTAAATTTATTAAATCTATAACAGTAAGTCTTTTACTTTATAGTACATATTTCGCTTCGTTATCATCATCAATTAAATTGTTGATAGACTTTCCATTATTTAGCAATGAGGAGCTTGTATTTAATTTAAAATTATCTAACTATAAATAGCTTTAAATTAATTAAAAAAAACTTAATATTTATATAATGGGCTAATATAAGTGAAAGTAGGAAAAAATATTGGGGAATTTAGCAAAGCATTTAACAGCATCACTTTTTTAAGTCTATATTCAAAAAATCCTGATTAACATATATTTTCTTTTGTCCTTAAACTCTTTACAACTTTTATCTAATAAATTTATTTTAAATTTAATTTAATTGCAAATATGCTAAAGAATTCATCTTATGAAAAGCAAAATTTCTTATATAAAAGGTTAAAGCTTTTTCGTAATGTAGACTTCAAAATAAAGTATATAGAAGGGCTACTATGTAAAATATCTACTGCTTATCTTTTATATTTTAGTCTTTCAATACTTTACTATTTTCTTAGTTTTAACAGAAATCGAAAATATTAGTCTACAACTTTATTAATTTTGTTCTAGCTTTCTTACAATTAAGCAGTCTATGCTGCTGCTTATCTATTTGTTTATTTCCTCATTTTACTGATGTTAAAGATGCTTAATTGCTCCAGTTTACTTAGATGAATCTGTATGATCAGTTATTAATTATAGAAATTTAAAATAAAAATAATTAATAATCTAAAAAGCTTTTAGGAGTATATTAAGAAAGTAACAAGCAGGTAATAATATATTTACACACTGGTAAAAGATAAAATATATACAATATACTGCTTTTATAAATTTAAAGCATTATATTTATTTATTTAGCAATAAGGGAGATAAGCAATATAATATTATAGTTTGCATAATTCAAATAAATATCTATTCATTGATACCATCAAATTTATAAAGCATTGCTAAATATTACATTTTGATGTGGCCTATTTTTGTAATTACTCGGTTTCTATAATACACTAGTGCTTGTTATTTATTGTATTATCTTAGGTTAGTTTAAGTTATTCTTTATGAACTTAGAATTGCTAAAGGTATCTCTATAATAATATTAAATATTTAGGCTCTTAGAAAAGTTTACAAGTATAGCTTTTAAGTTTGATTAACAAGGTTTTTATTAATATTTACATAAATAATTCAAGGAATATATATACTTTAGTAGTCTTTGAAATGGATTTTAGTTAATTAAAATCTAAGATAAGGATAAGATAATTTAATGAGCATTTTAAAGTTTTCTTAGTACCTATCTGCTTATTTTATTAAGTGATTAAACTTTATTCTTTTACTATATTTTAAGATAAAAAATACTTAAATAACAATATTTTAGAGATTATAATCAGTAAATCACAGGGTTATCGAAGAGCCTATTTGTCTATAGAAAATGATAGATGACTGAGTCATTATAAATTCTCCAGCTTTTTGTTCTTCCAGATTAAAAATGAACTCCCAAGGCGTTTTTTTCTGCTCAGTAGTCGCCTTTCCAATACTTTTTAAAGAGTTTTCTTTAATTTCCTTTTTTAATATAATAATGAATAAGTCTAGGCTCAAGAAGGCGAGGCCTCTCATCAGGAAAATAATTATAAACCCTATTAAGTAAGTCAGGCCCATTTGCACATCACTTTCCATTAACCTTGAATGTTTAAGTCAAAACTTCCATTGTCAGAAATAAAAAATAATTTTATTTTTCAAATCCCATAAAGCAGGCATTTGGACGATACATAACTCTAGTTCTTGTTGTAAAGCAGGAAGAATAATCAGCACTGTAGTTTCCTCAAAACACGCTACTATCATCCTGAGAAATATTCTTGACAACTTCAAACTCTTCTCAGCTTAATTCACATGATATAAAATTTAAAGGTACATCATATATTTTGTTAAGCAGTATAATGTCAATATCCATGAAGATTCCTCCATACTTATATAATAAAGCCATCCTAAATAAGTCTGAAAGCATATTTGGCTAAACTGTTCCTAGTAACTAGTCATTCCAAAGTCTTTTCAAAGGAGTTTCTTCAAAAATAGCATTTTCTTCAATCTAAACATTATATATCAGAAAACCTTTATCGATGATAGGCTAAAATTATCTTGGATCAAGATTATAGGAAAAGATAAATAAGGAGACATTGCGTAAATTATGCTTAAATACAGATTCTATGCAAGCTAAATATCGAGTTGGAACATATTAGCCTTTATCGGTTACAGTCATTATAATATTTCTGGAACTTTGCTAGTTAAGCAAGAATTCTACATCTTGTAATCTTAGTCTTTTCTATTCAGGCAAATCTTTCAGATAATTATAGTAAAGTTGCAGATATTCTTCAGGTTTAGCTTTAATTATCTTTGTAGAAGGATTTTAAGCGCATTAGTAAATGCTAATCATAAAGCTACTTCAAAGAAGAATGAAAGCAACTAAAAGTAAATTCACAGTAATGCTTTTGAAATCCATTGGCTATTTAAGCAATAGTAAATAAATAATTCAAATGCTCACTTTAAATCTATTTGCTCAACAAGACTTTAATATATAGCACTATATGCAAAAGAAATCTAAATATTAGGATAAATAAGGCCCATATAGGTATTAATTTAGGGATGAAATAAAGAAGTTAAAATTAAAATTAAGGTAAGATAGAAGGGTTATCTTAATGTATGATATTATGCAAATAATTGTTTATATAAAGGTAAAATGCACCTAAAAAATAAAACTATCGATTTGCAAACTTAACTACAACTCAATATCCTACAAAGAGAGATGAGAAATTTCGACTTGTAGAAGTTTAGTAAATAGCCCCCTCAAGCTATTATTCCTTATAACTTAGGTTCTTAATATAAGTGCTAAAAGATAAACGTAATAATAAATTAACTTCCTACTTTCGAGTAGTTAGAAAGTATCTAGAATAATTAGAAAAGTAGAAGTTCAGCTAAAAAAACTACCAATAAGTCTTTTGTCATAATTTCACATAAGAAAAAAGAGATTCCATGAAGTGAAAGACTTAACATTTCTGTTGATTAGATTGAAAGAATGACACTTCCAGAGTTATCTTAAAATATGACTGAAAGAAATGGATTTTAAGGTTTTAAAAAATAGTTTCCAATTCATCATTCTAGCAAAATGGAGAAAGTAAGACAGGGATTTGGTGTGATGAAATATCCTACTGGAGAAGTTTACGAAGGATTATGGGAAAATAATAAGCCTCATGGACTAGGAACTATGATTTATAAGAATGCAGAGTATGAAGGTAATTTTGATAAAGGCAAAAAAAATAAAATCGGAAAGCTTAAACTAACAGAAATTGAAGTTTATGTAGAATGCACTTGAAATTAAGATATAATCGATAAATCTTAGTAAATTTATATTTAATACTAAAACGGAGATCATTATGAAGGCTAGACATACAATGGATTTAAATAAAATTATGGAAGATTTCAATATAATTCTTAATAGGTTAGCTATTTAGGAAATTGAAAATTAGATAAAAGGGAAGACTTAAATGCTGAACTAACAGGAAAGTCATTTCATTTCAGAGGTTTGTTTAATGATGATGAAGCATAAAAAGGAATTCTTACGTTTAAGAATTTTTTTGACTTTTAGTTAATGAGATACCTATTTTTAAATCAAATTAAGATAGAAATAGAATGAAAACAATGATTTATGAAGAATTTAACAAGTGACATAAATAGTGGCATCGATATATTTTATATACTTAAAATTATCCCTAATATTTTTCCTACTTAAAAGTGAATTAAAAAATATCACTTAGAATTGAATACTAGGAACATTTTGATTCTACCAATTAAAGAAAAAAAAATGTTTAAACTTCTTTCTTTTAAAATTAATTCTGGATATTGAGAAAATAGTAAGTTACAAGGGTAAGTTTACTAATTTAGAGGAGCAATAGTTGTGTTTGGAGCTTTAGGATCATATATAGGAAGATTTTCTGATGGATAAAAAAATGGAGATGGCTAATAAATTTATTCTCCTCTTATGCATGTATTGTATTCTTCTTAGAGTATCTATCTTCCAGGGTGAGCTACATATATTGGAAAGTGAAGTAGGGATTAAAGGTATATAATATAATATAGATATGGATATGGAAAATTTTGAAATTAAAATGTTAAGTATGAAGGAAATTTTATAAAAGATCACTTTGTTTCTGGAACTTGCACTACTGCAACTCATGTTTATTAAGGAAATTTTAGAAACTTTCAACTTCATGGATAAGGCTAATGCTTTTTAACTTCGCAAAATTTGAAAATTATTAGCGAATGAAATGATGGTCTTCCAAACTTTTAAAATACAACGGTTTTATATAGTGATGGGACTAAATACGTTGGTGAGGTTAACTAAGATTTTATTCCAAATGGAAAAGGATAGCTATTTAACAATATAGAAAAATCAATAACTTTTGGCCAATTTTAAAACGGAAAATTGGAAGGCGAAACCACCATATATGAATAAAATTAACTGCAGAAGGGTACCTATTAAAATGGATTGAGACATGGTCGATGAATAATAAAAGAAAAGAATCGATAAAAAAAGAAGGAGTAAGAATGGAGTTAAAACTAGATTCAAACAGAACATGTGCAAGATGATAAGACCAAATATTGCAAAGTATTTATAGGAGAAAATAATTTTTTCAAGTAGTATGACAATTAAACTATTTGCTAAATTAGTGTTACTTTTTTTTATTCTTCATAACTGTTTCTAACTAAATCTTAGTCTAACCTTTTTTCGGAGACTAAATCTACTTCTTCTTTCTAGTTTCAAAGACATCTTCTTCTCCTCTATCTTAAGCGGCTAGGATTTTAATAGATTCTAAACATTAAAAATTACCAAAGCTTTTAATTCCAAAATTACCTAAAGTATATTTTTAAGCGAGGTAAATAAAGGCATTTAAATTTATATTACTAGATCTGCTTTTAAATGCACCTTCTTAGAATAAATGTTCTAAGTTTTCCTAACTTTAGTTAGAATCAAGCTATTAAACTAGTTATATGAAATTTTCCTAGTCTAACTTTGAATTACCATTTATATCAAATTTTGCAAATAATTTGTTAATCTCTTAGATGTCTTATTGCATCTTTTTTTCATATTAATCAGCAATTAAAGTTAGAAAAGCAGCCTTACTAATTAATCATTAGTCCTTATCTATTTTTTCCTTATTTAGTTTTGCAAGACAGTTAATAAAATCTTGAAGTTTAATATCATTTGTTTGAGTCATTTCTAAAATTTTCATTAAGATTGATGTTTCCTCTTAACTTAAAACTATTCCCAAATCTTATCCTAATCCATTCAAAATCCCCTAAAAAGTTATAGTTCCTGATCCGGTTTTATCAATTGTCTCGAAAATTTAAGTTGCTGTTTTGCTCTAACTGGTTATTTTGTACTCTAGCAATTATATTATAAAAGATTCTCTGTTATAGCTTGGAAGCATCTCGCTTTATAAAGAGATAGTGAATTCTTTATCCTTAGTAAATAAATTGTAAAGCAAAGCTAATGCTTCAATTAATGGAATTTCACCTCCTACTGCATCTTAATCATATTTCATCTTACCAGAACTAGATTCCTTCAGGGTTTTCTTAGTCAAGTTTTATGCGCTTCTTTTATTAAATATTTCAAGTTATCTATTAAAATCCATTCTAATCTTAATTAAAAAGGTGACTAATATGAGATCCATAGGATCTTTGTGATAAATCTATAAGAAGCGACAAAGCAATGTTCCATATTAATGCTGATCATCATAAAGCTATTTTAAGGCAAGCAGAAGTTAAGCTAATGTTTTTTGAGCTTGTTGTTTAATTAATTACTATTGCATTAACTATTCAAATAAATAAAAAGGCATTTTACTTGGTCTTATTCCAGCTTATAAGTCTTATTAATCTTACTTGTATTTAGAATCCATTAAAGAATCAAAATATTTGAAGACATTTATATAACTCATTGGCTTTTCTCCATTTATCTCTTGAATGCTTAATATAAGAATATTTTCTTCCAATGCCTTTTGTTTTCTAGTAGCATAACCTTCAATATCAGAATCATACTGATCTTTTTGCTCTTAAGTATTTTTAATTTAAGATTAAGAAATTTATTACTTCAGTTTCTCTAATTCTTACTTATATTAGCCACATCTGCAATCTTTTTTTATAATTTGTAAAATAGCATTATCGTCTTATAACCCATCAATTGTTACTTTTAAGTCACTTATTTCTTATTCATATTGCGCTTTCTCGTGAGATATTTTTTAGTTTCTTGCTATTTGTTCTTCTAGTTCCTTTGCTGTTTATCCCGTATTTGATTCTTTGTTTTTCAATATGTCACTCAATTTTTAAGTGAGTCTTTAAATTTCTATTTCATTCTCTTCATTTTTTTTCTCTTTACTTTTATATTTTTATTAGTATGGTTCTAATTCTTTAACACGCTTTTGAAACTATTAACATTTTTCGATTCCTTGCTATATTTAAATATTTTAATGATGTCCACTATTTACTTATTCTTCAAGTTTAATTTATAATTCCTCATTCTCTTCAAGTTGTTATTTTATTTAAGATAGCAACTTTTCTTTTTCATCTTAACAAATTTGTACCTTTTCATTAATCTACTGCGTTATTTCTTGAAGATCTTCTGATTTTTTCTTTCAACTTTCCGTTTCGTTTTGAAGAATCATATTTTATTCTTATAACTTTTAAGTTTAAATAAGAATATTTTTTTCTAGAGTTTATCTCAAATTTTCATGAGTTTCTCTTTCTTTTTATAGTAATGTTTCATATTTTTCTTTTGAAGTTTATTTAGAAATTTTTTTCTTTTATAATTTGCTTTCAAGTAGCGTTTAAATATTAAGCTTTTCTCCTTTTTCGGTTTCTAACTATTTCTTAAGATCACGGATTTTGTTTTTCTTATTTTAAATTTTGAAATGTAAACTTTTTTGGTTTTCCTCTTTTTCATTTTACAATTTCTGAATTTATATTTCTAATTATAAGAGTTGCTATTTGAACTATTCTTTTTCTTTATTAAGCTCAGTTTCTATTATCTATTTAGTCTTGCTATGGGATAACTTTTCTTTTTCTAAAGTTTATTCACACTCTTCATTAAGCTTCTTTAAAGCTTCAACTTCAATTTTTATTTACTGTTTGCAATCTTGAATTTTCTTTTTCTTTCTTAGTAGTTTTTATGTAATCTCCTATATTTGGTTTTACTTTTCTGTTTCTAACTTTAGGTTTTCTTTTACCAAGTTATTCTTTTGAGCTTGAATATCCAATTTTTCCTTTTGTAATTATTGAAGCAACTCTTTAGTTTTAGTAAGATCTTTTTTAGAAATATCAAGATCTTGTATAAGTTTTTCAGTTTGTATAGAACATTATGCCTTAAATTTTTCATATTAACTTTAAAGTTCTTATTGTGAACTTTCTCTTTATAATTGTATGTCTGCAAGTTACTTTTTGAGATTTTCAACTAAATTTTTTAAATTTAGATTTTCATTTTTTATATCCTTTATCATGGATTTTCTAAGCTTTTACTTTTTTTCTATTTTGCTTATTTAATCGTTGAGATTTTTTTAAATCATCTCTTTTTCTGCTATTGCTTTAGCTAATCTAAATTATGCACTTTCTTTACTTTCTCCATTTGAAATATCAAAATTTGTAAAAAATGTTTCAAATTCCCTAATTCTTAATTCTTGAGTTTACATTTCTTCAGTTAATTCAGAAATCATTTTTTCTTAGATTTGATTTTATTAATCAAGCATTTATATTCTCAAGTTCTTATTTTCATTATTCTGACAAAGTTAAGAGACATTTAGTTTTATTTCATTAAAGGTATTAGTCAGAGTCTTGTCAATTGTCTTGAAATTAGATTCAAGTAAATCAAACCTTTTTTCTAATTCAGAAAAGCACACGTTTCTTTCTTAATCAATCTCCTAACTCAGAGTAGATATATTTTCCTATATCTAAGAAACTCTTTATGCATGAGATCATGTTTCTTAAGTATAAGGACTTGAAACTTTATCCATTTTAAATTAAATTAAATTAATTTATTTTAAACGTATATCATTAACTAAAATATTATCTTAGCTATATCAAAACTAGCTTCTCCCTAATTAGCTTAAACACTAACTCTTTTAACTTAAATAGCTAATAAGTTATAAATAAAAGTCTTGATATATGCATAAGCAAATAGATTATAATTTGAATTTACTTAAGTAAAAGCAAGGATTACTTTGTAATATATTTATAAGAATAGCTTAAATATTAGATATAGCTATGCTTCTAAATATATTTAGTTTATTCTGTCAATACATCAACTAGTAACGCAGCATATTATACTATCTTGTTCATTCTTTTTAAATTCTTAATCTTTTTATATAATCTTTAATCATAGCATCCAACTATTTAGATTATGGCTTATTTTTCTAAGTTTAAGATGTGGAAGCAGCCTAGATGTTTAGCGTTGTAAAGATAAGTTAATTTAGATATTTTGTTAGACTAAATGTATGCATATGATGTAATTGTATTTAACCAAATGAGGATATTTACCTTATTACATCTATATCATTAAATCTTATTAGTTTCATTAATATCACTTTCTTTTTCACTATATTCATTCTAAATAACTTATCCTAAATCTAAATTGCAGATATATAAAATTTGCATTTTTTATAATGATAAAAGACTTCTTAAAAGAAAATACTTTTGGATTTATTAATACTTGTATCACTTAATAAAAGCTAAAGCATAATACCTTTAAAAATAAAATATTATAAAAGCTAATAGCTTTAATTAGTATAATTTAACTTAGCTTACTTATAACTACTTATCTTAGCAAACTCTTTAATTGCTACAAAATTATGCTTTTTATTTATATAATATAGAGATATTATTTATATCTTTTTAATTTTCATTATCTATTCGTATATTTAATTGCTTATGTTTGTAACTTTGTTCATGTTAGATTATAGGTAAGAATATGAAATATGTGTATGAAGATGAGATAGAAATTTTATGTGACATGTAATAAAAAATAAAATAAGAATGTATAATTATATTACACTAGTTCCAAAAACTAGCATACACTTTTACATAACTAAAGAGCTTCTTACATTTGTCTGACATAATCAAGTTTATTTATTATATCTTACCTTCCTTTCTCTATTTTTAATTAAATGCGAAGTATCTACTTATTAAAGAGTTTTTGGTAATTTTAATAGAATAATAGAAAATAGAAGGTATAAAAGAAATGTATAATAAAGGAAAGAATTAAAAATAATAAGATGATGAAATGCTCTATTCATTAGATATTTATTTGCATATTTAGATAAGCTAAAAAGGGAAAATATTAGCATACATCTTTACTATTAACATTGCTTTTTCCATAAATCTTCTTATTATCAAAACCTATTTAAATTAATTTTAATCTGCTTACTTTATTGGAATTTTATGAGCAAATATACAATCTATTATTAAATCTTTTATCATTTAATAGAACTACTAATCAAGGTAAATTATAACCATTTATATAATTAAAATTAGATAAACTTTTTACTACAAATTTTGTGATTATAAGATTAAGAAAATTGGTATAATAAAGGATTAAAAATAACTGTATAATAACTCATAAGCAAAAACCATCCTGATAAAGCAATAAGCATAAGTAAAAAACTATAATTTCTATAATTTTAATTTATCATTTTAGTTTCATTATAATCATTTAAGTGACATTCTAAACAGATAAATTAGATGTTTCTTAAAATATTCCATAAAAGAATCAATTAAGTAGTAAAGCTCTAATAATTTTATCTAATTAAAATTAAATTCTTACATTTAAAGCTTTATTAGAAATTTAATTGTCCATGTTCTCTTTTTTCTAAGATATTATTTAGAAGTTACTTGATATGATAGAAGTTTATTACAATAGGTAGAGAAGTACTAATATTTAAGTATTTTTAACAAGCAAAATTAAATCTATTAAGTAAAAATAAAACAAAAATGAATAAAAATTAAGTTTATACATTTTCACTATTCATATCACTCTTTTTAATAGTAATATTTTATGGAAGGTTGTTTTTGTGAGCCTTGCTTCTCATAGTTGTGTTGGTGTTTTTATTATTTCATATTCTAATTTTTCTCTTTTTTGCATTTAAAAAATTTTATTTTGTTTCTTCAGATTTTTCAGTAGCTGGATGAATACACATTGCTGAGTCTAAAGAATATATATCTTCTTTTGATATTTAACCGAAACTTCTAAATTCTCTACTTGATCTTGAAGAGGTTTCTTTTGAAGATGACTATCTGCGTACATTTAATTAACGATGTGAAATTTACTATTTACTAAATTTGACAGATAGCATAGTTTTAGACTCTAAGCATTAACTTTACTCTTTCTGATCAGGCTGGCAATCTTATAATCTAGTGAATTGCTTCTCCAAATTAATGATAATTTTGCTTTTAGCCTAGGCTAATGTATCTTAATAAGGATCTTCTGAGATAAAAGAAATAACTTTAACTTCAGGCTAAACTCTATAATAGTAGCTTACTGCTTTTAATTATTTTCCTTGCATATACAGCAAGAAACTAGACGATTCATCAAATTCTTAAAACGCATCGAAATTTTCAATCAATTAATTCAATAAAATGATTAGAAATTTTTCTTTACCTTATCAATTTACTCCTGACACCAAAAGCCGCAAAGATTTAATCAAGCAAGCTGAGTAAGCTACAAGCTTAGCAGAGCAAGACATAGAATCTTGGAAAATTCATAAGACAAATTAAAGAACAAGCTAACTAATGCAATAGCTTAATACTTCCCAAAAAATCAGAAATTACTTGAATTCTTCTGAGCAAAGCTCTCCTAGAACCTAAAACTTAAGTGTTGACTACAGACAAAATAAGTTCTAATAATCTTATAATGATAGAAATTAAATGAGAAGAAACAGAGTATCAACTTAAATTCCTCAATCAAATAAAAGGGATTCAATAGGCAATTATTTTCAAATAGGGAGCAGATATAGTGATAAAATGAATGATGTAATACAGCTGAAGTAAAAGATGAAGGAATTAGATTAAAGATACAATGAATAAATTTAAAATGAAAGGAAAGCATTCATTAATGAATTCGATCAGATAATTTCTAGAATGACCAGCTAATCTTATGGTAATCAAGAATAAGATCCTGATTATATTAATTAAAGTCACCTTTTCGAAACAGTTGAAACTATTCCAGGCTCTCCTTAGCTAAACTAAGAATTCAATAAAAATAAAGACAAGAAAGAAATGAAAAGTTAACTAGAAGAAATATAGAGCTAAACAGAAATGGCAAAAAAAGAATACCAAATAATAGTTGAAAATTTAGAAAATCTAAATTTTGAAAAATTATAGGAAAAGGAAATGCTAATTTAGCAAATTCAATTAAAAGATGACATGATTAAAAATCTCTAAACTTAAATGACTTATATTTAAAGATTAAATTCAGATCTAGAAAATGAAAATTACAAATTAAAGAATTAAAATACCAAATTATAAAAATAAATTGATGATTTATTACTAGAACAGAAAACTGAATAAAGAAACCTTCAGAGCAAAAGACTAAACGACTAGAGCCATTTTCAAGTATTAGAATAAAGTTAGTAATTAATATTTTAAGAAAGGATGTAGTATGAAACTCAAATTTAGAAGTTAAATAATCTCATTGCTTAGCAAAATGCCTAAAAAAATGAATTAAAGCTATTTTTTGAGCAAGAAATAGAAACTGCTATTACTTAAAAAAAGAGTTATGAGATTGAAATTTAATCCTTGAGAAAAAGACTTAAAGAAGCAGAATTTATGAAATAAAATCCTTTGGAAAATGATTAAAAAATAATAGCATATAAATAAAAGCTAAAAATGAAGTAGCAAAAGATTTTATTGAAATATGCTTCAACTTTAAAATCAATCAAATAGCACTGCTTTGAAATAAAAATTGACTTAATTAGAAAATAAAAGCAAGCTTCTGAAATGTTTCAAATGGAATTGTAGATTTTGACTAAAAAATTTTAAATGACTCAACTTAAGCTCTTGTCTAAAATTAGAACAATGAGGAAAAAAATTGAAAAGCTTAAAAAGAAAGCAAGCCCTAAGAAAAGCAAATCAAAAAGTAAGGCTAGTCCACAAAAATGAGATTTAAGACTAAACATATTCTGGATATTTTATTTTATTATAAATTTTCTATATCACTATTTAGCACCTAATTATGAATAATTTAAAGATTTCACAAACAATTATAAAATAACCTGATAATAATCTGAGTCTTTTCAAACATAAAATTTATGCTAAATTCACTCTTCAAACAATAAACTCATTTAACTAATTCAAACTTTATTTCCAGATAGTTAAGAAATATTTCTTCAATGGAAAAATAATAAGTCAAATATTTAAAGAACTAATCCACAAAATGAAGGTATAAATAAAAACTTTATATAGTAGCCTTTAGTATTTATAGTAAGATATTAAGAGTGTAAATTAAAAAGAATTTAATAAACTAGACAAATAGCTTTAAACAACTATCTATAATATCTAATTTATTAAATTCTTAAATTACATTTCATTAAAAATTAGCAAATAACCAAGAGTTTTACTTCAATTGCTCTATAATGTTATAAGTTATATTTGCATTTATAAGTGCATAGTATCAATTTTATTGCTGGATTATATTCATTTTAATTATCTATAAATTAAACAAATTTCATCTTCATAAAATTTAATTAAAAAGGCTTAAATATAAAGGAACTGTCTATATAAAAAGGAATTCTTATATATATATAAAAAATACAAATTATGCAATAAGATAAGCTTGATTAAAGATATAATACAAGGAGGGTAAATATTAAGCAAACAGTTTAAGTTTAGAAATAAAATAATAAATTATATAATTAGCTTAAATATAGTTTCTTGTTGCTTAATTTAAATTAAAAGGATGCGATTGAATAGCCAAATTTAATAGAATAGATATATTTAGTTATTTAGGAAGAGTTAATATTAGTTTATAAGTTAGAAGGTAACTTAGATAGAAAGATACTAAATCTTTTAAGAATAACTTATATTTTCATATAGCATATCCTTATTATATAATTAACTATTCTTAATCTTCTTAAGATTCATGCAATGAGATGTTATAATGCAACAAATAATGCAAATAATACTTCTGGAAGAATTAGAAGATATGAAATTAAGGCATTTTAATTGAGCAAATCTGTTAAAATAATTATTTTTCAAAAATTGAAAAAAGTTTGATACGAATAATGTAAAACTCTACAAACAAAGATTAAATTTAAACTTTACAAAGTAAGATCTTCATTTAGTAAGCACCTTGACTTTCTAAGAACCTTTGTTTCTAAATTAAAGTATTAAATGCAAGCTAGAAATAAAAGTTTTGGAGTAGTAGGAAGAAAAAATAAGTTTCGCAACTTAATATCATGACGTTGATACCAGATAAAACTTCATGGAAATTATGTTCTTCGAGGAATTCCTAAAAGTTGATTGCAAATAAAATGTCACACTCATGATTTTTCCTAAGTTCTATAATGAAGATTAATTAAGACTAAGAATTCCTAATCATGATTAGTTCACAATATATTCTTTAGATAGTCTACAAGAAAATTATCAAGTCTAGCTTCGTTTTCCTACCAAAGCAGTCTTATAATTTAGCAAAATAGTAGAATAAGAAAAGCAAGAAATATATGAAATTTAAACTGTTAGAAGTTAAGATTATACAGAAGTTAATGAACTTTTGCTATAGGATTTGAAAGGAGAAAAACCAAACGAATTTTTAGTTTAAAGCATTTTTATGATAAGTGCTAACCCAGAAAAAGCTTACTTCAAAAATTATGCTAGTTAACTATGTGGCCACTAAAATTAGACTCCAATGAATAATATATTATAAATAATGATTACAAAGAACCTATAACCTTAAGTTCATTGAAGCTATCCTTGGCAAGATACTATGCACTCTTTGGTAATTTTTAATATAGCTTTGCGATTTTATTTTTCCATGTGGAATATAAATTTGTTAGCATTCATAGCAGTTAAACGATTATATACTAAAGTTCAGAGCTAATTCCTATTATATCACAGCTTTTGTTTTTCACTCGTATATCAATTCCAATTAACTCTTCTCTTTAGGTCATTAGGTAGTAGGTTAACAAGTTCTAATTCCTAATTGTTTAGTGTTTGTTTCGACTAAAAGTTATAACTTAGATAAGCTAATCAAAACAGTTACTCACTAATTTATTTTAGACTAAAAGCTTAGAAAATTAAAGAATTATGGCAACAGTATTTAGGAAATTGCTGTTCTACTTACTTAAGAAATTCCTGCTTTTAAATATTCTCATTTTAAATTTAAGTTCCAAGTTGGAAGAGAACTAGAGTAAGTAGCCGGGTGATTTGAAGTATAGGATATTTATAATTGGTTTGATGCTTCTTAGTTACTAAGTATTTTCAGCAAAAAATAGATCCTATTATTGTTTCAAGCATTACTACTTGAGCATTCCGTTATTTTCCTAAGTAAGGATATATGAAAGCTCAATATTGCTGTAGAAGGATTTTACGAAATCTTGAGTCCTGTCAAATGACATAACTTGAAATTTTTTTCACTACCTTCTAAAGCTTTTCCTCTTATAAGTTAGATGGAATCTCCCTTTTTAATAGGAATACTAAGTTATAATTTAGAAGACTTAGCAATAGCTTCTTATATGAAGAATAATTAGAAGCATATAATAGTTGATATAGACCAAGGTATCATTTTTGACAATGAGAAGTTGAAATAAATGCCTAAAATCTCTAATACTTTATACACTTAAGCTAAAAATTGCTTAAAAGCATTAAGCAAGAAAAACTTCGATATTAAGAGGTAGTTTGCTAAAACCTTCATTTTTATTATGAAAGAACTACTTAAAAACTTTTAAAAGTACATTATTACCGAAAAGCGAGTTTTCCTTAATGTTAATTCCTTTTTACGTAAAAAGACTGTGGACAGGAATTTCTTAGAGAATTTCTTCTTTCAGTCTAATTTTTTAGAGTTTCTATAGCATATTTAAGATAGTGACAATTGATTTTTTTGGAAAGCTATGCAAACAAAAAAACCAATGGAAGAATTTATTTATGAATCTGATCTCCTAAAAACTCCCAAAACTTATTTGATTCCTTAAAGAGTAAGTTAGTGAAAAAGTATTGACATTCCATCAAAATTCAACTCATTTGATATAAAAATGAATCAAGATAGTATAGTGTTAAACGTAAATTAATCTGCTAAGAATAATTCATTTATAAAGAGAAGAAGTTCTGAATTAAATAATGAGAGTTTCTCACCAAGAGTCGATGATTCATCAGTTTCCTATAATAATTTAGACATAAATATGAATGCTTTTCCCAGTCCTCGTATATTTTAACCGATCTTAGAAAAAGCAAGTGTAGAATAAGACTAGATGTACTCGTATTTTCCATTTATTAATGTTACTAACAGAAATGAAGAATTTGAAATTAAGAAATTCTAAAACTTTATAGAGGCCTTAGTCAACGAGAAGGAAATACAAACCAGTAGCTTTTCGGAAATTTTGAAATCCATACACTCAATAGGCAAAAATGATGAATTAAGAATTCTGCTAAACATCCTTGAGCCTAATAGTAAATGTGTTATAAATAGGAACAAGAATCTATTTATTCAACTTTTAAACATGATCCTATTTAAATGTTATTTAGCTTGTCAGCCTAAACTTATTTGATATTGACTCAAAATTGCTGATAGATATTATGACAATCAAGGATCGTTCATAAAATAGTGAAAGTAACTTGAAATCTGAAAAGATAGGAATATATGGTAGCATATCAAAGAGTTTGACTAGGTTTGTGAGTTGACTTAAATGCTAGCAAGGCTTGAAATTGATAAGCAAATTGCTACGGAAATAGTAACTGAGAAAGTGTAAAGCAAAGATAGATAAATATTAGGGAAGATGCTTCACAATATATATAGGGCTGAAGAAGAAATGTGATTTTGCTTTAATTTAAGGATATTGCTGTTATATAATCCAATCTCGTAAATAATCTTCTTATTTTAAAAATAATCAAGAAATTAAGTAATAAAATAGATGCTTGACTAATTTTTAGTATGCAGTTTTAATAATTTTTAATAAATAAAATTATTAAGCAAAAACTAGGAATATGGTTAATATTTAAAATGATATAAAATTTTAGAAGATTTAATTAATATAAGCTTACAAGGATTTATATTACTGTAAGATAATTAAAAAATAATATATTCATATGAGTAGTCAAGCATTTATAGAATTAATTATAAATATTTTATATTAAATTATACTAATTTATGAAATATATATTTAAATGTAGAAAGAAAGCAAGTAAATAGAAAAAATTATTTTTAAAGATTAATACTAATTTATATTAAGTGAAAATGTAAAATATTTAATTAAAATGTTTACGATTTATTTTTGATGTAAGTTGTCTTAATATTTATCTAAATAAAATTTAATTTATCAAAAAAAATCTTTCAAGAAAGAATTTTGTTCTGGACTTTTAGATGCTAGCCTTTTCGCAATTTTTTTTTCATATTTATTTAACAAATTCTCAGTATTTTTATTTATTTTTGGCTGTATTAATGCTTACTTTAAAAGTTTCATTAGGGTCTATATATTGTGATTTATGCTTGGCTCCTATGACATATCTGTCAGCTAAAGATCATTTCTGATTAAATAATTAAACTTACTAGTCAAGCCTATTCTATCTTTTCAATGAATTTATACTAATTCCATTTATCTTATTAATTAAGTCCATTCAAAATTGGAGTTAGTAATTACTTTTATTTTTCCGTAAGTCAATTTAGATTAATTTATTACTAAGATATTTCTCCATCTGCATCTGAATCTAGTTTATTAAATATTGCTTTGAATAAAATAACCTTTGATTGCTTCACCAATTTTTAGGATCTTATATTTTTCAATGAAGCACTGTCTTTTTTTATCTTTTGCTTTTCTTAAAGTGAAATTTATTCTATTTTCTACTCTAATTATTATTTTTTCTATATTCCTCAATTATGAAGATATTCTCCTTCACTTAAGTCCTCAGTATATCGTTTTTCACTGCTTTTGCAAATTACTGGTTTAAAAAATTTTTAATTTGTATGTTCATCAAAATCTTCTTTTTCTTTATTTCTCTGCTGTATCTCTAGGATCTTTTTTTAAGATTATTAATAATCTTGTAGCAATTTTTCATGAATAGGAATTTTTCTCTACAGAGAGGTATTCTATGTACTTTGATTTTACTTTGAAGACATTCCAATACTCAATTTACTCACTTAAGGCTTGAAAGCAAATTAAAAGGCTAAAGCAGATTCTAAATATTACTCCTTTCTCATATTTCTCTCTTCAGATTCTTTATATAGGCTTTCAAAAGTGTTCAAGTAAGTACGTGAAACGTCTTTTTTAACTAATTTTTGAGAACGAGAAGATAGCTTAGGAGAGAATGTACATTCACTTCTTTAGCGACTAAATTAATTTTTTCTTTCTCTTTAGATTTTGTCTCTTTTAACGACATCCTTTTACATCATAGTATCTAAATGTCCTGATTGTGAACGAATCATACTTCTTATTTAACTAGTGTTATTTGTCTAATTAGGAGATTAATTTGTTTCTCTAGCCATAGATTGACTCAATCTAGCCTTGTTATAAATTAATTGCTACTTAAGTTAATTAACTTAGAATAGTTCATTAATATCAAAGTTTTGCTTAACTTGCTTTTAGTCATTTAGCTTATTAGCAAGTTTTTTATGTAATAAGTTCATTTTATTTTTATAGATATGCTTAGCTATTACTTATTGATGTTAAGAAGTCAATCCATGCTTCTAGCAAAACTTTCTGGAGAGTTCATTTGCATCATTATTTACATTTACTTAGATAGTTTCAGTTCTACCATCGCCTATATCTATTGTCATTAAGAAAAATTCATCTCCCATTAAAAGATTATTTCCCTTTTTCAGAAATATGAATTTAGCTTATCACTATTCAAAATAAACTATATTAAACTTAAGAATATTGCTCCTAGCTTAATTAAGAAAGCTCTATAGTGCTCATACATATTCATTTACTTTCTTCACTAAAGAATGAATAGAAAAAGTGATTACAATAATAGGGTCTTTGTATGCAAGATTTCTATAATTTGGGTAAGTAATTATAAAAAGTAGTCCTATAAGTAATAATTTACCTAAAATAGTAGCAAGTAGAATAGAAGAATAAGCTCCTTAAACTGGAGCAGATATAGATGTATTTTCTATTTTTAATGTAAACCTTAAAAGATATTAAGATTAAACCTTTTAAATTATCCTTAATACTAACTTTCGCTAAATCATTTGAAGAAAACGTCGGGGTCAGCTGGCAAATCTACAGGTTCAAAAGCATCAATTAGCTCATTGTATCTTGGGATAGCTAGAACTTTCCATTTCTACATCTCTTGCTAAGCTCTAAAGTTAAGTCTTTTAGCTCTATATCTATGCCAGCACTCCATGTAATCCTCAAAATTATCGCGGCACATTAATATATATTCTTCCTCGTTACTAATACACTCTTTTAATCTTAAGTAGAAGGAAAAGCACTTGTGAACACCGCCAGTCAATGAAATGCTATTTAAATTCGACATTTTAGACAATTATCAATTAAATTCCTTAATTATTTATACACGCTTTATTCTTATTCCCCCTAATTATCTTCCTTCTTCCTTATCTACATCTCTAGCAATTCCTTAATGTCTCTACTCTTGCACCTATTAAGATTTTACTTAATGATAAAGCTATAAAAGAATTAGTTTAAGCAACTTCTTAAAGTATGATAGAGGATTAAAGGAGTTTTAAATAGACTTAAGTGTGATGAATTAATTTATATAGTACTTAAAAATGTCGAATTAAAGGAGTTAGAATTAATCGAATAGATATGCTATTGGAGAGAGATAAATTACTTATTAGCAAGACCCTTTCTCTGTTAGCCATCCTAATCCCCAGTTCAGCCAAGTTAGCAATATTTCTTCCTCTAACTATAATTTACCATCTGATTTGCTTGAATTTTCAATAGAAGAAACTGATTCTGGAGAAGAAGTTGTTAATTCTTCTGAATCAAGTGAAAAAGAAGACTTGCTTACTTAGGAGACAATGAAAAACAGATCAATAAGATGTTCAACAGCCCCCGCCAGGCCTCTAACGGATATAGAAGAATTTAGAAGATCAAATCATTTTGTGATGCTAGAATAAACAGTGTATTTTGCTAGCTAGCTAATACAAAGATCAGATTCCAAATATGATCTAGTAAGTTTTAACATTAGGACTCTCAAGAAGGTTAAAAAGCTTGCAAAAGATTTTTAATTCAACTTGAACGCCTTGCTGAGTGTTTTAAGGTTAGCACTTAATCTCGTGCTTATAGAGCAAACTTTTCTAGAGCATATCGTGTCTTATACAAGGAAGGAAGTTTATGCTATTTAACAGAAATCTTAGACTCTGCTTAAGAGGGATTTCCTTATTTATGAGTGAATGGAGAAAAATATGTTTTCAGTAGAGAAGTTCTACAGGCAGGAGCTGCCCTTTTTAACAGCTTTTGCAAAATCTAGCAAGTTTTAAGAGATCTTTATAACAGTGCTTATGAAGAATAAGCTAGTTTAGCCTAGTTGCAACAGGATATTTCTATGTATCTTGAAGAATTTGATGAATAGTGAGTTGCTTTTGAACAATTATACGTTCTCGAATTAATGTTCATTGAATAGGATGCTCGAAAATTAATTGCAGAGGCAATTTAACTAGAAAGAGATCTCATCCGACTTGAAGCAATGGAAAAGCCAAAAGGTAAATCTTTACAAGAATCCTAAGAATATAGCAGTCTAACTTCTAAATTAGTCGTTGTTTTAGGTTAAGTAAATGCTGTAGCTAATTCAGAAGGCAAAGGTCGTGATGATTTGGCAGTAGAAATATTATTTGCTGCTGAAAATATTTATAGAAGGTCACAGTAGAGCAAAGCAGTTAAAAATCTTGCAGAATAAATAAGAAAATCATATATGGATTTGCGATAACTCTTGAAAAGATATGAGCAGAATATTGAAGTAGTTGATCCACAACTTAAAAATAACCCTGAATTAGTGGAATGTCTTGTCTCCTTTGAAAGTTCTTGAGAAAAAGGAAAAACATACTTCTTATCACCAAAAAGAAGGGATCAATTAATTCATTTTTCCTAATTAATAGAGAGAACTGCAAATTTTTATCCTCACTTTAAAGAGTAAGTTGAATGAAGAGACTCAGAACTATTTATGACAATTCCAGCTCTTTTAATTCTAAGGTGCTTAGCAAATGATGATAAAGGTTGCTGTAAACATTATTTTCCTCCATTGATGGATGAAACAGAAAAAGTTGGACTTACTTTTAAACATTTGAGAAGAGCATATAATTTAGGAATGCTAGCTGCTTCAACTACTTAAGATTATTATTCACTTATAGAAAGAGAAGTTCTTGGTCTTAAAGTAGAAGAAAAAGTAAGAGCCAAAATTCTAGAGAAATAATTCGACAATTTAGATAATGTATTACATAAAGTCAAAATTCTTGCCATTGAACTATAGAGATACAAACCAACTGAGTGGAATCGTTTTCTTGATGTTGCACTTGGTTGATCAGAAATCATTAGCCTATTTAAATTAATAAGAAATCAACATTTTAATATATTTTTTCTTAGATATTTACATTCCTTCCAAGAATAATAATTTATAACAGATTTATTCATATTAAAATCTTTCATTTTCATTATAATAGAATAAAATTAAAAGAATCCTTTTGCCAGCACTAAGCTTATTTTTAGTAGAGCTAAATATCTAAGAGTATAGTAGCAAAACTACTTTTTATTAATAATATATTTATAAAAGCAACAGAAATTTAAGTTCTAATAATAATAAGATATCCGTTGTTATAATTACTTATCATACTCTTAATTAATTCAACTATAACATATTTATTGATATTTCTGCTTTTATTACATTTTTTATTTAATTTGTCAAATAGCTAAGAAATTAAGATAGTTAGATTATATAGTCTCAAACACATTATCGAAATTGAAAAATAAGTTAATCCACTTCATAAGAAAGGATATAATAAAATATGTGTTTAGTTATTTAAAGAGATAATTGCACACTATTTAATAATTTTGAAATAAGCATCAAGTAAAAA
Organism: Loxodes magnus; assembly: GCA_946699065.1. NCBI lineage: Eukaryota > Ciliophora > Karyorelictea > Loxodida > Loxodidae > Loxodes > Loxodes magnus. The sequence goes on along the minus strand of CAMPDV010000035.1, from coordinate 875,107 downwards.
CTTACATTAATAAAATTGCTATCTATCTTAATAAATAGAACTTAATTATCTGAGAATTATTGCAGGTAATCACTTATTTGTCTAAAATGAACAAATCATAACTAATCCTCTATCTTACATCTTATTGTATATTGATATCCTTTTAATTATATTTTCTTGAATATTGTAGTTTGGGCAATAGAAGGAACAAATGAGTATTTGATAAAGAATTAATTACTAAAACTTAATACTAATTATTTCATATTGAATACGATATTAGTTATATTTACTAAAATAGCTTTTTAAAAATCGTATATTTATAAAATAGGTTATTCATTCAATAGCATAATAACACTACAAAATAAAATTGAGAATAAAGCAACTTATAATAAATAAGTTATAACTTTTAGAATAAACAAAAGAAATTAAAAGTGATGTATAATAATATATTAATTATATAGAATATACTTATAGAGCTACTAATAGTTTATATCTTTATTTTATATTTTTATCTTTTAGCCAATGTAATTATAAGATATTAATGCTTAAATTTTATTGCTTTATTTCTAAGCTATTTATTTAGGTTTTCTTTTTATAAAATGTGCAAAACATTTTAAGCTAAACGGAAATATTAAATAAGTTTATAAAATTGTCTAAGATGGTGTAACTATATTAAATAAATGATAAAAATATGATTGAAGGTTATATTGCCATTTTCTATTTGGTTTATATAACTAATAATAACTAGGTAATTATTTTTAAGAGCAATTAAATATTTATAAAACTAAACTTTTAAAGAAATATCTTTAAACTTTAACTTAAAGAATGAAATTTATGATCAATACACTTAGAAAGCCTTTTAATATTTACAAAAAATTATTACTATTTAAATATTCTTAAAAGTAGTTAGTTATAAGAAATTTTGTAACAATAAAGAATAATCTACTCATTTTTAATTATAACAATAAAATAAATTTGAGTCTCATTAAACTATTGGTCCTAGATTTAAAAGAAGTAAAGTATGTTTAATTGATTATAATTTAGCATTTAAAGAATTTATCTAACCAAAATATTACTAACTATCATCAAAATTTGTAGCAAAAATCAAGAAAATGAAAAGATATTAAAACTTATTCTGATTGTAGATAACTGAATCATATTTTTTAGAAAATGACTTAAGCATTTTAAGACTTTGAAACTTGATATTTTAAAGTATCAGTGAATTATTGCTTTACCAAATTATTTGATCTATTAAAGTTTAAGATAAAATTAAAGTTAAAGGAGTGAAATATTAGAGTATCTAGATATACGAGTTTATAATTACCTTTTTATAAGTTTAAATTAATATTGTATAAGCATTTAAAGTTCCATCACTAGTTATCTTCTTGTATAGCTGCAGGGTTAACGTTTAATTTATTTTCTTCACTAAGATCTCTTCTCTATTCTTCTTTCTAATCTAGTTCTTCAGGCTCTAACTTATATTTTCTTTGAATTAATATTATAGCCGGAAAGAATAAAAGCATATTTACTAAAAATGTTATATCTTTGAGATTGTTGGCTCTTTACTAGTTTTCTATGCTTGATTCTGATTACTGTTATTAAATTCCTAAGTAGATAAATAGAATAAAATTGATTAAACCGCATATAATATATAGACAAATAAAACGAAAGAAATAATCGTTAATAGCATATTTTAATTCTTTGCATATATATTTGTATCTGAAGATTGTAAAGATTGACAAAAAGAACATATGGAAAGGTAGCAAATATAGTTTACCTGATTCTCCATAAAAAAATACTATAACTGTGCCTCAGTATAGCCCAATAAAAGCAATATAATTCTTAGATTTAAATCTTGTACCATCAATACACAGGAAAATACACATTATAATAGTTTCGAATGTCTTTTAGAAGCAATGTGATAAATGTTCATCAAAAAAGTAAGTTATCTTGTAGATTATTCCAAAATTCTCTTGTTCTCTTACAAAAAAGTTTTCTATAAAATTAGCTGCAGTATGCAATCCTTCAGCATAAATAAGTATTCCAATTGAAATAGTGCATAAATATTCGACAATCTAAATTTTAGAAGTATATCTCTAAGGATTGTTTAGGAAAATATTATGCATGAAGCAAAGTAAGAAAATTATCTCTAAAGGCAAGAAAATAAGGGCTTTCATTCAAAGTTCTATTGATACGTAGTTGATTAAATATGTTTTGACATCAAGTCCACAGACTAAAATTAACTTTATAATATAATAAACTATTTTTTTTCATATCAGGTGGCCCATGCATATATCTATTTTTCTTTAAGGTGTTAGAAAATTTCCCTTGCAAATATTTTTCATTTATTTATTTATTTTAATAGTTTTAATTTATTAGACTCCCTTATACTTTTAAACATTTCTTAACTACTTCAAGCTAAAGTTTTATAATAAAGAATGATATTAAATTATTTAATTTGTATCATTAAATTGAATAAAAGTAAAACAACTAAGCATAAACGCTATTCTCCTAAAACTTCTTTAGGAAAATATTCAATAAAATGAAATTTCATATGGTTAAGCATTTCATTATTATATTCTTTATTTCAAATGTAAAGATATAATTTTGCTTGAGTCTAATAATGATATTGACTAAGATACTTAGCTTATGAAGTATTTAGCTATTTAATTGCTAAATAATAAATTAACTATTTTTAATTAGTTCTAAATTAAATTTAAAGTTATTAATTTATTAATCCTCTTTAAAATTATAGCTAATAAATGCTTTGTAAACTACATTTCTATATATATCTTAAAGCAAATTTAAGGAATCAAAATTTCTATTTTATATGAAATTTTATTAATAATTTCTATAAAAATGAGATAGGAATAACTTAATATTTATAAATTAAAGCTTCCAATTTAAATAGCTAAAAGAATACAATTGCTTATGATTTATACATTTAACTTTTAAATAGGTATTTTATATATACTTTAAAGATATTAGCCCATTTATAGAGATATAAATGATTAATTTATTAATTATTCTCTTTTAGGTTTAGTCAAAGTAATAGTTACTTTCCTACACTATTTAGAAACTTATACTATTTATATATTTCTGTAGCTTAATTATAGCCTAATATTTATTTCCATTTATTATAGTTGGCTATTTAACTTGTAAATAGTAAGTAATCTATTAATTCCCAAGAGAGAAACATTTATTTCTATAATATATATCAGATTAACATATCGCAGCTATTAAGCAATAAAAATGTTGCAAATATGTTTATAAAATGAAGATCTGATTTAGATATTAGTACTCTTAATGGAATTAGTTGATATTACTCTTTATCTATTTAAATAGACTATTTAATTTAAATCCTATATTTACATTAGGTTACTTATTCCACTCTTTTAATCTTAAATTTAGAAAATATGCTTATTGTAGCATTTAAAGTTTATATTGACTAAATGTAGAAAATAAGAAAATCTATTAATAGCATGATTAGTAAATGCTGCTACTAAAGTATCTTTCAGTTATGTTTATGAGTATCTCTTATAGCAACCAAATATGACTATCTTAGCAATAGACATTTTAGTCTACAATAGAAACTAATCTTATTTTAAGCTTTCTAACTTAGCATTTTATTACAAGTAAGCATTTATTTAATAAGCAAACACTAGCTTAAAGATAATTTCTCTATTCCATTTAAATAACTTTCATTTAAGAAATTTTAATAGAATCAATAGTGAAGGCCTTAACAGTCTAATATCGCATTTAATTATAATAAAACTAAGAATTTGCTCTTTTGCTTGTTTACTGATACTAATTATATTCTATAGCATAATTTAATCTTATAAAGACAAGATTAAACTAATAAAAGAAGCATTTTAAGTTGCTACTTTAGCTTCACTAATGCTTAAGATTATCTACATTGCTACTTTTGATGGAGTTTATCATAAAAGCAATTTTAGTTTTAATCTGCTTACAAAGTAGCTACTTTATGTAGCATGCTTTTACTATTAAAGCATTACTTAGACTAAGTTCTCTAAAATGTAGAAATTAAAAATATTCTTATATTACTTAGAGATTGAAAGTAGTTTAAGAAAGAAATGTATAAAAGTTAACTAGCAATAGATGAATTAATTACTATTTAAGCAATAAGTATAAGTATATCTACTACTTTTATTCATATGCTCAAACTAAATTTAGTAAATAAGTTATTAAACTTTGGCAAATAAATAATTGAAAAGCTCTATTTTATAAATGGATAAATATATTAAGTTAATATTTTCTTGTTATAATGAGAAGATGCTCTACTATATTTTTGACAGAACTTTAGTATAATTTAAGATTATAAGAATGTAGTAACTACTATTTTACAATTTAAAGTTAAGAAATCATCCTACCCTTTAGTTACATTATAAGAAGTGTTTTTCTTAATTTACTTATTTTATATCTTTACTTATTCTTAACTACTTACTTATTGCTTTTCTCTTTTCTGTTTAGTCTTTATAATAAAGAGTGGATTTAATTGGATATGCTTTAATCTTATAAATAAGGAGTAAGTTTAATTAGTAGCAAGCATAAATTATCTTTAAGTATAATTCTTAAATTTAGTTTACCTTTCTTTCTGTTTTAGACAAGCAGTGTATGATAGCCTTGCTTTGCTTATATAATTCTAGATGCAATTATTTTAGATAATTACAATCCACTAAGTTCAGTTATTTATCTCATCCTTACAGTAGCTAAGCTGTTTAGAATGAATTCCTAAATAAATAGCATTGCTAGTAATAATTATAAGCTGCTCAGTTGTAAGGAAGTACTTGAAGCTACGTATGTATTGAAGTACAAATGCATGTTATAATTAAATTACTTAAATGTAATAAAATAGCTGTCTTTTAATAAATCATAAGGGAATACATGTAATACTGATAAACTGCAGTATTTTCTTTAAGATGATAAACTTACTCTAAATAGATTACTTAACTGTTCAAAATTGAATCTTCAATATTATATAACTAAAATTAAACTTGACAATATGCAGAACTTAAAGGTTGAATCTACAAAAGATTACGATTATAGCTCCGAGTTGTATTGCAGAAGCATATAAGAAGAAATATCGAATGCTTTCGTTTTAATGTGAGATGTAAAATACGAATCATTAGAGGAAGAAAATAGGATAAGACTAAAATATGAGAGAATTGAAGCTTCAGTGAAAAAGCTAATGTAAGAGATAGATGAATAATTGTTTATTCCTACTATAGTTAATAAACCTAAATCTAATGGACAGCTAACCGTTGCTGCAAAGCCAGGCTTTATGGCTAAAAGAAATCTAAATATTAAAGCTCCTTCGAAGCTGCTGATAAAAAATGCAGAATAAAAAAATGGAAATAATAAAGAAGGAATAAATATTGGACACTCTGAAAATTCTTAAAAAGTAATTTTAATCCCAAGTTTAATAAATAATAATAAAGTAATTTTATTAGTAGAATAAAATTCTACAAGCTCTTAACTAACTTAATAAATATACAAGGAGGAAATTAAAACTCTATAGCAATAAATTATTTAAATAATCAAATAAAGTCTTAAGTTTATAATAACTTCACTTATGAAAAATCAGTAAAAAGAATCACTTAAATATTTGCATATTTATCATCTTTTTATTAAAATTTTGCTAATTAATTTTTAAAATATATAGCAAAGTAGATTGAATCTTACATTTCGATATAGCTTTGAATCATTTATACATCTTCAAAAATTGATTTAATCTTAAAATTCTAAATTTACTTGCAAATTTAATTTAAAATCTTAAAGCTTGAATTAATTTTAATTAAGCTCTTACTTTTACTTTCAGATTTTTTATAAGCATAAAATGTTAATAGAAGAGACTATTAAAATTATCTAATTACTAAATAAATAAAATAGTTGTAAGTAAATTTAATATTTAGCATAATTTAAATGTATTAGTTACATAATTAAGAGACTAATCAGTTTAAACCTATTTTCTATTAAATATTTGTATTTATTTTATTTAAATTGAAATAGTACAGTATATCTAAGTTTAATTTATAATCATATCCTAGTTACCTACTTAATTTAGTCATTCATATTTGAAGTAGCTTATCAAAAGTTTAAAGTTCCTACAATAATGAAGCAATGGTTAAAACAAAAGTTTCTATGATTACTGTCACTAATTATTTAGTTTAGAAATTATCCAAAAATTTTAATTTATTGATTCTTTTCTATAATCTAGTCATACTTATTTGTCTGGATAAAAAATTTGCATTTATTATAAAAAGTAAACTTGGTATAGTAATGATTATTTAAAAGACGCAGTTCTGCTTTTAATTAAAATATTAATAATATTAAAAAATAGTAAAGCAATTGATTATAATATATAATTTTTATTATAATCATTATAGCATCTATTCAAAACTTTATTTTAATTAACTATTTGCCTCTTTTTAATTAATTTTCCTATCTATCCATTTTTATTAAAGAGCTTCTACAGTATCGCCAAGTTATTAGTCAAATTAATTATGCTTATCTTAAATATCTTAAATAGCTTAAATAGCTTAAATTTAAAATTTATTTTTCTTAAACTTTTTAAAGTTTTTACATCAATTATTCCATAAATACTGACAGTTTGATGATATCTTTTATTCAAAAGATTTTTAATAACTTATGTTTAAAATATTATATTTTTCACATTTTAAATCATTTATTTAAAGACTAATTTAAAGTTTTAAAAAAGAGTTATCTTAAGTTTATGCATTATCTAATTCTAATCTAGTCTACTGTTTTTCTTATAGTTCTATCATCCATTTTAAATTAGTTTTCCCAAGAAGTTCTAAAAATGTTTAGCATCGTTATCAAGTTAAATATAAACTAAAATGTATAATCTTTTATAACTAAGCTTTAGTAAGATATAAGCTAGATCCTCCTTTAATGAATTATAAGGTTTCATAGTAGCTTTGCCTTATAGTTTGCTTTATAATAATATTTTACTCAGTGCTTTCAATCAAATTACTTAATTGATTAAAACTAGCAAAGGTTTCAATCTGTTTATGAGTAGATGATAGTTCTTAATTTCCAATTTTAGACTTTTATTTATTAAAAGTCTGCTTTATATTTGTCTCTTGCATTACTAAGTTTTCAGTGGAAATAAAGTAGATTTTCTATTTAGTTTTAGCTATTTTTAGTTTAAGGTATATCTTAATAATTTCAAAGACAGTTTGCTAACTGTTCTTTCTATAATCAGACAATTAGAGTATTAGTTATTAATTTAATTAAATAAGAGCTATATAAGTACTTTAGAGTATTGTAGAGCTTAAAAGAAGTTAAAGTGGTGAGTAATAATGTAAAGCATATTAAATTGGTATAAGTTCTAGTATAAATAAGATTATGTCAGAAAAGACTATTTCAATTATCAAATACTTTTAAGTCATAAGTATAAAAAGATGAGTAGCTAGAGATTAAACCTTTCAAACGGGAATGTAATACCTTAGACTCAAGAAAACATTTAAGATCGTTATGATAACAATTTGGAACTGCCTCCACTAGTTTTTGGAGATAATTAAACGGATATGAACTAAGTAGAGTTGGAAAATGAAGATTACTAGGTTTTCGATGATAATTGGAATTATTTTTTAAATAGCCATCCCATAAATTTTAATTTAACTAATAGAGCTTAGAATTAGAGAAGAAATGCAGATATAAGGAGCTATAGGAACAGAAATTTATTAAATTTTCATATTTTTGAAGACGATATTTTTGATAATGCTCATAGAAGATAAGTTAATATCCAATCAATATCACTAGACTCGTTTGAGAAATTTGAATTCAATGCCTTTTAAGTTAAAATGGCTCATGGACAAATGTGCATTATCTGCAACAGACCAATAAAAGAAGTTGCTGTAAAGGATTTGAATACTATGGCAATGTATCACACAGGATGTTATATACCTCCTTATAAAATTCAAATTCGCCAGATTGATTTCTAGTATATAGCCCTTAAGCCTGAAGAAAAGGTTAACTTCTAATAAAACTTCTTAAGTAGATATAATTTGTAGTTTCCTATATAACTAGAAAAGTTTCCTTAGATTTAAGAAAAATGACTTGATAGATTAGAGAATGAAAGTGAGCAATCTTCAAATATTAGATCTTATATCCAGATATTCAAATATTTTAGTGCTTAAGAAGTATATTCCATCTTTTCTAAAGTGAATAAGTAATGATACCAAGTTACTTGGAGCATTGATATTCTACATCATTTTCTTTCTAAAACGTATGAAAAGTCTGCTGTCGATAGGATGAAGAAAGAATTTGCACCATAATTATAAGGAGAAATCTCAAGCCAGTAGAAAATCTTGAAGGCAACTTTGATAGCATTATTTTTATAATCATGCTTTCACTGCAAATCCTTAATGCTTTAACCTGAAATATGCCCGATCCTCTAAAAATTAATTTGCAAGGACTGCCGATCTATTCTACCCTAAGATAAGCCTGGTATCTCTGCTTTTGTTTTGCTAACTCGTATGTAAGCAATGGAGATTTTCAATTTTTTGGAAAATGATTTTGGAAAAAATTGACTAGAAGATAATAAAGAAGCACTAAAAGTTTATGATAATGGGCATTAAACTCTAGTTTATGAACATTTTATCAATAAAATGTTTTCTTCAAAACGAAAGCAACGCAAAATTCGGTTATTGGAGATTATCGAAGCTCTAGATCTAAAAAAAGGAGAAAAATAATAATTATGTAGTCTGAGAATAGATAGGATGTATACAATAAAAATTGATTAGTAACGAAAACATGTGCTAAAACCAATTGCCGATTTTATTTTTCGTAGTGAAAAGTTTCAAGCTGCTTATAACTTTATTTTTAAGGGAACTTGCGATTTTCAAGCCTTAATTGACTTTATTGGTTCTAAGAGTACATTTATCAAAAAAAGGAAACTTAACTGATTGCTTTTTTAGATAATCTATTTACTATTAATTGAATTTATTTTAGTTTCGCTTTAATATATCAAAAATTATTTATCTATGCAATCATAAAAAGATATGCATATAAATAAATAATAGAATAAATTTAGTTATAGAGCTCGTACCGCCTCATTGGTGCGCAGCTCTTCATAATAAAAAACTACATATTCATAACAAAAAATTAAATTTTTTTTGGAATAAAAGCAAGTTTAATTATTTTAAAGAATTAAATAAATATGAATTACTTATCTATTACTATAAACTAATTAATAGAGTTAATACTAAAATAAATGAAACTTAATTAATAAATATCTTAAAGAAATTTTAAGATTATTTTTATCTAAATATTATAATTTCAGCTTTCAACCATATAAAGTCTTTAATTATTTAAATTTTATTTATAAATGGTTTAATAAATTGTATGTTCTTATTTTATTATTAAAGATGAACTAATAAATCAGATATGCTTTACTTAATAAATGAAAATGAAAATATTAAAATTATGATGTAAGAGCAACAATCCACTTATCTATCTTTAGTAATTATTACTCCTAATTCTTTTTACTTGATATTTCAAAAATAAGATTCTTAAACTTTTAGATCAAAATAATTAACTATTCAAAAATTCTGATTGTATGATTTAGACTTGAAATAGTTAGTTAAAACGTTAAAAAAATAATTTTTATATAAACAGGGTTTAGAAAGTAAAATAATTGAGTAGAAAAGAAGTTTAAATGAACAAAGATAGATAAAATACAAACTCTCAAATAATAATTTATTATAATTTAGATTATTCCTCTAAGTTTCAAATAAATATTTAATCTATTTCATTTATTCATATTTTTGCTCATTAATAAGACACTTCTGCAATCATACTTTAACTAAAAAATAAGAAAAAATATTGTAACATACATAAAATAACATAATTATTAAAGTGATATCACCGTTAATAGTTTATCTCTGTTTAGTTTATAAAATTGCTTTCTAAGATCATAGAATCATTCCAATCTTCAACAGGAGATAGTTTATTTTATTACATAGCAACTTGACAAATTTCGCCTCTTGATATTTGGAATCTTGTAACAATCTCATTTAATACCGAATGTTTATCCTTTTCTTCTTTTTTGAGCATTTACTATATCCAATAATTATTAGTCTCCACCGCATATATTTTTCTTGAAGAGCTTTCCTTCTGGAGTGCAGTATATTTTAATTATATCGTTTCATGGTTTTTTGAACTTTTAGTCTTGTTTTTCTAAAATGCGAATATCTTCTAAAAATATATACATTCTTTGAAAGTAGAAACATCTTATTTTGCAGTTCTTAGGATCAGGACCTATCTTTAAACATTTTTGATTTTTAATTAATTAATTAATTTTAACTATAAGGGTTAGGGTCATCTTTAATTAGAGGAAATGTTTCCTCAAATTAAAGACAATAAAAGTTTTTATATTCAATACTCAACTGTACATGTCTTTGTCTGAATCAATTTCAAACTAAGATAATTCTTCTTTCTCTTCAATAAGCTCATAGAATTGTTCTTCCATCTTCTTTTAGTTTTTCTCCAGCTTCTCTAAACAAATTCTAAAGTCATTGTTGTCCTTTTAAAGTTATTTATTCTGTTACTATTAATTACCAAGATACTAAAAAATAAAAATAGTAGAAGGGTTCAAGAAAGGCTTTTATACCGCCTCCTAAAAAGGGGAGAGAAAGTAAGAAACCTCAACTTTAACTCACACATCTTCTTCCTAGAAATAATCTTCTTCTCAAAACCTTCAAGAATAATAGACTCAACTAGGAGCTTCAAGACCAACCTAAAAGATGGGACAAAAGCGCCAAAAGGCTACCCCGATGACACCAACTGAAGAGGAAGGACCTAGAAAGGTGCTGGAGACGCAAGAAGCAGCAGCCGTTCGAGAGTTTGCGATGCCATAGTTCCAGGAAGAACAGGTATAAATTTTAGTCGTATTCGCTGACCTGAAGGAAGAAGTAAAGAGACTACGATTAGAGAATAGCTCTAAATAATCAAGTTATTGAGCTCAAGGAATGGAAAGAAAGCTTATGGGAAGTCTACGATCGAGAGCAAAACACTTTCTTCAGGGAAATGGGATTGCTGCAGAAGAGAACAAATGTGCTTGAAGAGAACAGCAAGTAGCAACAGTAGTAGGAATTCAAAGTTAGGACAATTCAAGATCCAATGGACATAGAAGGAGCTACTACGTTACCGAGGAGTCCAGACAAGAAATGAATTAGGAATAAACCAAGACGCTTTGTATGCAAACAAACTGGACATAAATGTAGACAATGTTAGAAATTGAAATTAATTAAATAATAGTACTGGAATAGAAAATAAAAAGAAAAATAATAGTACTAATATTAGGATAAGATTATACGAGAATTCTGTAACTAATTTTATCCGTCAGGAGGTTAAATCTACAAACCGAAGTGGTACACAATCCAAGGCGAATGAAGAAAGAGTTATGAAGGGAGCTGGTTCCAGCCAGGTTATCAAACTGGTCCTGTGAACACGAGGTTGAAAATCTTCCAAATTCACTAAACTCCAATTTAAACTTTTTAATTTAATTTAGTATTGCCAAGATCCTCTTTGATTAGTGTCACACTTGAATCATCTAATATCAGCTTCTTTCTGTAAATACCTCCAAAGTAGTTACAATATAGCCTCCTCGATGTTCCAAATTATTTACGGTGCTGCTCAACCACTCTTCTTCACTTCGGACATTACCTCCAAAAATGTCCAGCCTTTTGACAACAATAGCAACGTTTTATTAAGGGCTTGAATTAAAATTTTTATTCTGTTTACATTTTTTAAATTTCCATCTTTTCTGATTGAAGTTAGTTTTTTTTGATTGGTAATCGAATTTCTTCTTTAATTTATTGATTTGCTTCTAGGTTTTTTTCTAATGGTTCAAATTAGGAAGTTAAGGCTTCAATTTAAAACTAAACTTTACTTACCAAGTCTTGATCTTCCTTTTTTCTATCTTATAAAAGAAGCCGAAGATTCAAGTTTTCCACCTTCAGGATCTATATTTCTGTATTCATTTTCTCAATTAATGAATAAAGCTAAATAATGTCTTGCTTGTGGGGTTTCTCAAGCTTTTTCAGTTTGCTAGGAAATTCCGTATTTCCCAATCCTTAACAGGAGTAGATTTATCTTTTTTGAATTCTTGGTTCTTGTTAATTAACTGAGACTTAAGATTGATCTTTAAGGTTAGAATTCAAGGTTTAGATTCCCGGGTTTTTTTCCATTTTTTTATATTTTTTGATTTTTAATATTTAAAATTTTTTCATGGTTCAAAAAAAATTTTGAGTTTTATTACTCTATTAACACAGTATAATTATTGGGATTATGAAGGGAAATTAGTTCTAATTATTGATTTATTAATTTCTACTATTTTTATTCCGTTCTTTCCAATTCTTGGTTAAATTGAGGCAGTGAAACCTTGTGCTAATTTCCATTTTTAATCATTATTTTCATTTAGTTATTTTATAGCATAAGTTAGAAAATTGAATAGTTAATTTAAGTCTTAGAATTCCTGTAACATTTTTTAATTTTCTTCTTCTAGAGAGTAAATTAAAATGGCAGAGTTTTATTAATCGATGACCTGTTAGTTCTTCCTGGATTATTTCTTAGGAACCATTTTATTTTATATATAATAATAATTAATAATAGATTATAGTGATATCACCTTTATAATTTTATCACTGTTTTAAAATTTGTAAATTCAAAATAAAGCATCTAGGTAGAATTCTTCAGAATTTTTCTCTGTTCTATGCTGCATGATAATGCATAAACTATTGCTTTTCTCTCTGATCTTACTATAGTTATTTTTTTTAATCCAATTAATTGCCAAATTTAAAAGATTTTTATCTTTGAATTTCTTCACATTTCTTCTGCTAATATTTTCTATATATTATCTTAAGTTTATAAATGTTACCCTCATTGGCTATATACAACTTACTTAGTTTAATCTATTGCTTTTATAGTTTCTTATTCTTAGCCTTGTTTATTTCAAAATTTCAGGAATTTCTTATGAAGTTTCCACGAATTTTACAGAACCAGCATTTAGTAATTCACTTTTCTCCGTTTCCTTCTAAATTCGCAGGATTTTTAAGAGGAAGGTTATTCAAAATCATATTTTCAGTAATCTCTTCAAATTATTTTAATTTTTCTATGTCTGCAGAATACGCAAAATTGAGCTCTCAGAATTGAGAAAGTCATTAAATTCTACTTGAGATTGCTATTTTCTTGACTTAACATATCATGCTAGTTATCAGGCATTTAATTTGTTCTTTTAATAAATGTAACTGTATAATTATTAGTTTTATTTTTATATATTTTAGATTATTTGAAGAATAACTTGCTGAGAGTTCATTATTGGGTTCTTATTGATGATATTTCTTAATTTTTTGAGTTTCTTCCCTGCTAGTAAATTGCTGGTTTTAAGAGGGTTAGGTTAGTTAAAATCATAACGTGGTAAGAAAAGATGCTTCTACTTTTCTTTCCTTCTCTAAGGAGGTGGTAAAAAGCCTACTTAAAGCCAGCCATTCTATATTTTATAAAAATAAATAAATAATATATAAATAAGATTATGCAGCGCATTGCACCTAGTTGGCGCGCATTTCTTTCAATATTAATACTTAATATTAAAAAAAGTATTCTCATACTTCTCGTTGTCAATCTAGACATCTAATAAGTCATAAAAATACGAAAATGTGTACTTTTATTATTAAAAAATATTCTTGAATCTTAAAACAAGCGTTCCAATCTTCTTGAAAAGATCCAAATTAGAAATAATAATTAACTCATTAGCAGGCCCGTCAGTTAAATATTCATACTAGTAGTGAGAACTCTCGGGCAAGTTAGGCTTGTCTCTTCCGAGCTTTTCCACTCTTTCCCGTGATGGTATCTAATTCAAGATTACTCGCAATACAGTATACACTGCCCAAGATTATTTGCTAGTTCTCCTGACAGTGGCCAACATCCATATTTTATATATAATATACAACAAATTAAGGAAAAAATGGAATAATAGGTCCGTCTTTCAAAAAACTAAATAAGGAAAGCAAGAAAGCAAGCGACATAAGAGAAACTAAAAAAATAAAGACAATAATAAGAATCTAGCTCTTCACCTGAAGGAAAAATAATGATAAGTCCAGCTGAGCCAGTTAATCCACAAATTTAGAGTAACGACTTTCTTCAAGATTAAATTGAAAAATTGAAAGCAATAATCACTAAATAGGATGAAATGCTACTCATGGAATCACTTACTAAGAAACTGCAAAGAATGAAAGAATTTACAGATAAGAGAAGAGAAGAAAACATGAAGAGCTTTAAATAAACTATGGATTACTGAAAATGGAGTTTACAGACAAAAACTTTTAATACGCAACAAAGAAAATTAACAGTGGTAACCATCCACTTACAAAAAAGGTCGGGGAAGACTTACCACGTAAAAAAATTGGTCTGCAGGTAACTGGTTGAAAGCCCAGGGATAGTAAACTTTTATTTAACACTAAGTTCATTTATTATTATTATTATACAATAAATTAAGATTAGCATTCAATATATAATCTAAAAGTATCTACAAAATAAACAAAATTAGGGAGAAAAAAATATTTGATAATAATAAATGCAAATGTCCTAGACCAAGTAATAAAAATAATATAAGCAGAAAATTGAAATAAGCAAGAAAAATATTTTATAGTAAATAGTTTGAAGAAATATTAAAATTAAGAATTTATTTAAATAATTATTTAAAACAGACAGATTCTTACTTTAGTTAGATTTAAATTCATTTGAAAAAGTAAAACAATATATTTAAGAATCAAAATTAAGGAATTAGTTTTAAGAAAGGAAATCTCAGAGAAGTGCTTGAGTTTGTTGAGGCTTAGATTTAGATTGAAGTTCGTTCATTTGATCATAATTATTATTAGCTTTATTATTCTTAATTCTTTATCTTCAGTTTTATCCAAACTTATTCTTCATAACAAAATAAACTATGCCTCCAATAATGAGGAACGCTCCCACTAAAGAGCCTATTACTATTCCAGCTATTGCTCCACCAGATAAACCATCACTATGATTGTCTTTGTTTCAATTTTTCCACTAATATTTAGCTGATACATTTAAGAATTCAAGTGATTTCCAAGTAGGATATAAGAAAATCATTTCTTTAATAAAGCTATTAATATCTTAGATTTATGTAATATATTTTTCAAAATCTTCAATATACTACACGTTTTCATCAAAAGTAGTCTAATTACTTGGGGAATAACCATGACCAGGATAAAGCATAAATTATTCATACTTTAAATTATATTTACTAACAAAATATTGCTCAGAAAGATAATATTATGCATGCTTTAAGTATAAAATATATTCTTTATTTACACCAAGCACCTAAATTCAAATGGTTATTCTTTTAAACTAAATCTCCTGTAAATAAGGCTTTAATTTCATTTAAGTACCAACTTGAAAAATGATTACTTTCAGAAATTTACCAAAAGGAATCAATTTCGAAAGTTCCTCCTCCTGGTAAACTAAAAGTCTCATTTGATAATATTTCAATTCAGTTTCTGTAATCAAATCCATCTGGATTCTTTTAACTTTTGGGTTTCATGAGATCAGGAATTTAAAGTTTCTTTTGCATAGCATAGTTTATATAATCTATTATCTCTTATTTAATTTCTTTTGTTGCTACTAAAATTGTTGCTTTAGGAAATTCTTAATGTAACTTTCCAAGTCCTAAAAAATATTCTGGATGACTATTAGAAACTACTATATGAGTTACTTTTCTGCCCTTAGAAATCACATACTATGCTAAAGAAGCAGCGTCTTCGCTGCTATTCTAAGTATCAAAGATTAAAAGACTTTAATTGTTTAAAATTATATGACTATTAACAAATGTAGTTTTTCCTTCATTTCAAGTAAAAATTCTTAACCCTAAAGCTCTTTCTTATTCATAACTATTCCACTAAGCATTTACATTCAAATCTATTAAATCCAAATTTTCCCATTTCGAATAAGTAGCTTTTAATTTATCTATTGCTTCCTGTTAACTTGTTGCTGAATACATTATTTCCTCCCAAGTTTTTAAAAATTCAATATTCATATCGAAAATTTCCAGGTTTGCAGGTGAAGAACCAATCTCAGTATAAACTAGAGATCCTGGAGCACGTAATTGGAAGTAATCTTTTAATATCATAAGTTCAGTTATTCAAAACTTTATGTTTCTCTTATCTACATCCTGTCACATTTATGGGATCTATTTGTTAAAGCATAAATCACCTAATAAAATTGAGCTTGAATCTAATTCAAATCAAGTACTTGTTTAAGTTTTTCCTACTGGTAAATAATCCCTCTTTATTTTGAACTGTCCTCCACCAGGAAATTCATATACATTATCTTTAGAAATTTTAATGAGATTTCAATAATCGAAGCCCAAAGGATTATCATCTGTTTTAGGTAAAATGCTTTTAGGTATAGTTTAATTGCTTAAAATAGCCTGATAAGTTTGATTTAACATTTCATCAAATTATGATTAAGAAGCTACTACTATTGTAGCTTTGGAAAACCTGAATCATAAAGTTCCTATTCCGTAATAATACTCAGGTTTAGCACGAGATATTATTATAATGCTAACTTCTTTATTCATTTCTTTAACAAAATCAGCCAAAGAATTTGCATCTCTTTCACTACTTTAGCAGTTAAAGATAGCTAAGTAGTATTTGTTATTGATTATAATACTACTAACATTAGAATCCAATCCATAATTCCATATTGTAATGTTTATTTCTTAAGTTTTTGCTATCCTAGCCATCATTAACGATATCAGAAAAACCAAAATGCTTATCATTTTATTTATTATTAGCTTTAGATCTTTCTTCTTATTCACATTTTATCAGATACAATTAGTTTTACTTGCTTTTTGATACTTTATTTTTATTTATTAGCTTTAGATGATTTAATACTATCAAATCCTCAGCTTTGTCATCTATTTTTTCATTAGTTAACAGTTGAAATGATCTCCAATATTTGCCTTTTTTAATTCCTTTAATTTAAATTAGATTATGATGCTCTCTAATTAAGAATGGATTTGTATATTCAAGATAAGATTCCATTTAATATAAAAAAGAATTAATTAAGTTTACATAATTTTGGTAACTGTGCATTCTTAACTATTTAAAATTTGAAATAAGTATAATATTAATGCTTAATTTTTTCTTTCTTGATAACTATTTTAACTTTATTAGCTAAGGAATTATAAAAATATACTATGCTTTAATCTCCAAACTTAAACATTTATTTAATACTTACTTTATTTTATAATCTTGCTATATTTAGATGCTTCTTATAAGAAGCAAGTAATTTTTGAAACTTCATCAATTAACTAAAAGTCTTAGCATTAAAATATAATAATTAAGGATTTAATTCAATTAGTCTATCTTCATAAGGATACTTTATATTTTGCTTATTTATTAATAATTTTATTTTTAGTAAAAGAGATAATAATATTTAGAGCAAAGCTATTTTATTAAAACTGTTTATTATAATTAAATTGAATATAAAATGACTTAAATAATCTATTTTCAATTACCTAAAATGACTAATAAAGCTTTATTCTCTGCATAGATAAACAATTATATCTTTACTTTTAATTATTATCTGAAGTAATATCTGCCTTTCATAACCCCTTTTGAATTTTTATATAATATCATTTACAACTAGACTTGTAATTATTAGTTCTTAAGTCAATATTTTAAATTTTTATAAATTTGAATTATATGATCCTATTTATTTGAGAAACTAGTAACTAAAAATAATAGAATAATATGACAAATATAAATTTAA
This sequence comes from Loxodes magnus, assembly GCA_946699065.1. Lineage (NCBI taxonomy): Eukaryota > Ciliophora > Karyorelictea > Loxodida > Loxodidae > Loxodes > Loxodes magnus. The sequence continues at coordinate 857,287 of CAMPDV010000035.1, read as the reverse complement.
TAATTATGATTTATTAGTAATAAAATTATTTTGCTGGTAATTAAGCTAAAAATTCAATTAATAGTTTAACAAAAAAATTACTTTTCCTTACTTCTTCGTATAATTATTTTCTCTTTTTTAAAACTTAGTGAGTTCATCTCAGATTTTTAATTTTCTTTTTCTAAGTATTCACTTTTAGCCTTTTAATTATATAATCTCCACAGTAGCAGAGCTTTTTAAAACACTAGCAGCTTGCATTTTTCAAAAATTTTCACTGCTTACTTGACTACAAACATTGTATCAACACTCACTATTTTATCGTTTCAAATTTCATCTGCAGACCTTACCTTTCATTAATAGAAATATTTAAATTAAGTTTTGATTTAAAATAACTATATCAAACTTAATATTTTTAAAGCACTCTTTTACTTCATGTAGAGTTATTATGAAAATAGCTTATTATCTGATTTTTTATTTTCAGGCTATTATTTTTAATTATTTTCCACTTCTACATATTCTATGAACTTCTCCTATAACTATTTCTAATTTTAGAAGTTAACTAAAAGCTGCTTTAGCAAATAAGCCTGCTTGTTTGAATTAAGAATTCTACTAAAGGCTGTTTACAGTGTTCTTCCATGTAAATGTTTTAAAATAAGAGATATTCTTTGTTCTTTAATTTATCCTTTTGTTTCAATTTCTTACTTCTTAATTCTTTTTATTTTAGTTTGTTTTGCTTATTAAGGTTATTTGTTTTTTTATTTCTAATTCTAGAATTTAGAACTATAACTCCCCTATATTTTTTATAAATGCTGCATTTTTTGTTTTTTGTTCATTTACGAAAGTTCAGTATAAGTCTTCTTTTCACTTTTCTTACCACTTGAATTATTAAATTCTGAAATTTCATAAGTATCCTCAAACTTAATATACTCAGAGGAATACAAGGATTCTTTTTTCTATCTTATCTAAGACCTCGTACTTTAATCACTTAGGTATTAAAGGTTTTCGATCAAGTCAGATTAACTATTTTATTGCTCTTGCAGTTTTTGGTTATTTTATCCTTAATTGTTCTGTTTTTAGAAGTCAATGATAGCATTAAGTATGCGCTAGATTTTAGCTTCATCTATTTTATTGATAGAAGGAGTAATGGGTTAATTATAGTTGTGACATGTTTCTTTTTGACTTAACATATTTTATTTTTAAATCCTTTATAATTATATTTATTCTATGTCTAACGCGCGCTTTTCTTGGTAACTAAAGAATTCCTAGGAACTTGGAACACTCCATAGTCTTCCTGTCAAACTTTCTTACGATGGTCCTGCAAAAGTTAAGGAATACTTCAACTCTTTTGTTAAAGAAGAAAATTAGAGTGATAAAAACGAACCTCAAATTTAAGGTTTTGAAGCAGTATAAATAAATGAATAATAATAACCTTAAGCCATGTAAGAAGAGACTAAATAAGATTAAGGATAAGAATAAAAGCCAGTAGATAAAATTGATAATGAAAACTAAGTATATAGAGCTAATTTTTAAGGAAGACTTTTAATAGGAAAAAAAATTAAACTTCCTGAGAATTATGTAGGAATCATTATAGAATAGGAAAGCTTAAGTAATGAGTGGTCAGTCAGCAAATCTTAAGGAGTAAGAACTTATCACTAAGCAGGATAGTTTTAAGAATTCTTCTTTTGGTAATGGGATTAAAAGCCTGATGGTAAGAGTTTATAAGAGAGAATGATAAATTACATGAAAATAAATAGAGATGTAAGTTTATTTCATTTCAATTTATTTAGATGCACAAATGCGCAACCAAAGAATTCATTCCTTGATGTAAAATTTTTATATATAATTATGTATTATCAACAATGATTCTGTCTTAAATCTTGATAAAATAAAAAATTTCTTTAACTTAAATTATTTTTGAGTTAAAATTTATAAATTTTAAATAGTTAGTTATTTATTTTATAGTCCTATATTCAATAATCTATAAGAAAATAGCTTTATTTATGAATGACTGAAGCATTAAGTAATTTTATTTAATGATTATTATATTTGGAAAAATAAAATTATTTAAAGGTTAGATATTAGTAATTAAGATAAAATTAAATAAGTTTAGCATTCAATTAAGATCATTCTTACTTAGGAAACGTTCACTTATTGTTATACCTGAAGTATATATTAGATAAAGGTGCAAAATTACGATATAAATAAAGCACACTGCTTTTAATGCTATTATCAAAATTGCTTAATCCATACTTAAACTCCAAATACTTTTTGGATTACTTTCTTTCTATTTCTATAGATTTTCTTATTGTATTTAGAGATCTTCTTTCTCTAATGTAAGCTTTTCTATCAATCTCTATTTAATTTGTATATTTTTTTTTAGATCCTCTATTTCTTATGAAACTTTATCATTTTTGCTATCTAATTTTTATTCTAATAGCTTTAATTATAATTCTGTGTATTATTTTTCTTTTATTGACAAAACTGATAATGTTTCTTACAATTTCAAATAAACTTGAACTAATTTTTATTAAATCACCTCTTTTTAAGACACTTTCTGTTGCAGTTTTTCAGGAGTTTTAGGTAATTCCTTTAAATCTTAAACTTAGTTTTTGAAAAACTTGTTTCTGAAATTTTGATTCATTACTTATTGATTCTATTATTCGATTGAGTTCATCTTTTAATTTTCCTAAATTTTTTATTATTTTTACTTAAATTCTTATTTAAGCGCTTATGAAGTGGCATTTATCTTCTTCTAATTTTCAATTGATTATTTCGAAGCTAAATTTTTATTAGGCTATTATCGATTACATTAAAGTTATTTACTTTTGCTTTAATATTTAGATTCCTTTGGCTTTTATTTTAATTTATTATATTTTTAAGTTATTTCTATTTTTTTTTGTTTTTCATTTTCTTCGATTTGATTTTCTTGAAAATAATTAGTTTTTATTTCTTCTTATACAATATGCTACTATTCATTTGGAAATTCATCTGATTAAGTTTTTTCGTATTATTGAACTAAATTTGTTTGACTAGAGTTTAAAACAGTTTATTATTTTTTGCTCGTAATATCAATATTTTCCTGGTTATAAAAAGTTTCGTTTTTCTGATTTTAGATTTTGCTTTAATCATAATAATGATTTTCCGTACTAAATTCTTCTAATTTTTATCTAGAATTTACTGATTTTATTTTTTAAGAATCTATATCTTTGTTTTAATTTGATAGAGATCTGATCTTCTTCCTTTATCCCATTTTAGAATCTTATAAAAACTCAAATTGTTCTCTTCCAGTTCAGCTATTCTATCTTTCAAAGCGAGATAGATCAGTATTTTAGTCAGTTTTAATTTCTTAGTTTTTGATTGGACTTAATTTATCTGACATTAAAGAATATTTTATTCCAAACTATTTTTCTAAAATTAATTAATAAAATACTTTTATTTACTAATTACATTGATTCTCTTTCTCTCTTTATATAATTTTTATTTTCTAGCTATAAAAACCTCAAGTTGAGTAATTTATTTATTGAAATAGTTTACTTTCTTAACTTCCCTTTATCAGCCCCAAACTTTTTTATCTCAGTCAAGGAAAATTTACCTTTCTGTACTTCTTAATAATAAAATATTAGTTATATTTAAGAAATAGCGTGGAAATATAGGATTTAATAAGGGAGATTATGTTTAATTAAAAATGTTGTTAATTTAATATATCATAAAATACTTTGATTAATGCTTCTGAGTCATAATAAAGGAATAACATGCCATATGAATAAATATGTTAATTTAAGTTCACTCAAATAAGTGTTTAAAATCTTCACAATCTTTCCAAAATGAATTTTTGATTGGTAGATAGAAAATTCCGTCAACTAATTTCCTTATTTCACTAATAAATTGGTTATCTTTTTCAGTCAATAAAAACATCTTACAAGGTTGCTGCTGCTTGCTCAAGCAATTTTTGATTTAAAGAAAAGCTTCTTTTTGATTTTGTTGTGAGGATTTTAAATCAAAAATTATAGCTTTATAGTATCTTTTAAACTCTATTTTGTTTTTAATTTGATTATCCAAATCGCTATATTGTTAAAGAACATCAATATTCTGTCCTACTTTTTCAAATTCATTGATTAGTTGATCTAAAACATTTAAATTTTCACTAACTGCAAGAATTTTGCTATCTGTAATAGAAATAGTAAATAATTTTTTCTTTACCTTTTAAGAAATTTCTTTATTATTTGCTTGTAATAGCTATAATCTATCTTTTACATTATTTAGCACATAAGGCTATAACTTTCCTTCTTACTCATTTGCATCAATTTCTTCCATACTCGCTTTCTAAGATTATATAGGCATTATTAACTCATTCCTTATAGATTTTAAGGTACTTTTCTATACCGATAATTAAGGAGGACTGAAAATACCTTAGCTTACTATAGTTTTTGAACGTTAATTTATGAAAGTAAAATTAGTAGCTTAGCAAGTAGGATTCGACAAAATTTTCATTTTTTAATCAATTTGATCCATATCATTCATATCTTCAATAGAAGGTAACCTGCTTGTTCCAAGTTTGTTTTAAAAAGTATTTTCTTATTCATAGTCTTTTGTATAAGAATTTTGCTTTTCTAATTATTTATAAGGTAATTCATTTTAAGCATCTGTTAATGAATCTAAAAGATTAGGCTTTTCTTCCAAAGTTTGCATTTTTTATATTTTGCTTGCTATAGAAACTGTAGTTTTTGGACTTTTTCTTGAACCTTATTCATTCGTATTTCTAACTCTTTCAAGCTGCAGCTTAAACTTTCCATTCTTTTTTTAAACAGAATTAGAACTATTTTAATTTTGTGATTCAGCTATCCATCGAAAAGTATTTAGATTTTAATTTGGGGGTTTCATTATAAATACATTGGCTAATTCAAATTCCTCATTCTATACTCTAGGTATTTGAGAGCAATTGTTGAACTAGATGTTAAAAGATATAATAGTTTTATTTTTATCATTCTTAAATTAAGTGAAATTTCCATTCATATATTCAAGCATATAATTCATTATAATCAACTCAAAGCCATGATCAAGTACTTTACTGTAGAAATCTATTATGCTTATATTTATTTCTTTCTAAGATTACTTAAAAAATATATACTCTATTTGCTATTCTGTGTATTATCATTTCTAGAAAATTAACTCAAAACTCACTATCATACTCTACTCAATGCTTCCATTCTAAGCCTGGCATTTTAAAATAATTTTATTTCTTTGAGAGAAACTGTTTGCTATATCCAAAACCAAGCTAAAAAATACTTTGGTAATGTCTAAATAATTAGATCCTTGCTCAGGCATGCTTTCATCTAGTCTTAGTTCTAATTAATTTTCTTTTTAGAAGAATAAAGGAGACTTGTTGTCCATTATCTACTTTAATAATATTTTCAAATCTATTTTACTCTCAGTTTAGTTAAATGAACGGTCAACTAGAGAAATTCATTTCTATTATAGAATTTGCATATGTCTTACTTTGATAATGTTAGCGAACTCTAAGCTAGTAAGAGACTGCTACTTTTAATAGGAAATATTCATAATATTTCTATTTTATAACAGTAAATCATTCGCATGCTTATTGTATTTCTTTTATATTTCTTTTATAACAAAGTCCTGAGTCTAATCCTTTATCACTACCTAAGCTACATTTCCATCACCATAAACTGTCTTTTGAATATAGAATTTATATTGAAAAATATTTTATCTTTCAGAACCTTCTTGCTAGTAATTGAATGTATAAGTTAGTTCCTTTATGTTTTTGGTTTGTATTTGCTTTAATTTTTCTTTAAACTGGTCCTTTTACTCTTAACTTTAGAAAAATATGAATATGTTTTGGGGTTTTCCATTTTCTATTTTAAGCATCTACACTAGTTCTAGAGCATCCTAATTAGAACATATAATCTTTCCACTAAAATCCACTATAAATGCTCCATACAATGACTTATCAAACAAGTTGAAGTATTTATTAATTTCAGAAATTTGCTTTTTGCTTTATTTAGAGAGCGATAGTTTATAGGATGTGAACAAATAAACGAATAGCATAAGAGCAGGTAGTAAAATTGATATAAATGTAATCAAATTTTAGGATTCATAAAAAAGCACTGGAATAACTGTTCCTATTATTTGCAAAGCAATTTGCCACTTCAATTCTATGTTCCAATATATATCTAAATTAAATAAATTGCTTACTAACGAAAGAAGCATAAATACAAAAGGAGGCTATTATATAAGGCTATATGCTTCTTAAATATCAATTGAATAGTATCACCTTTAATAGAGTCATTAAGTAGGCCATTTCCAATTTATTGAGCTTGATAAATCCGAACTTTGCAAAATTAATAGTTTCTAAAATAGGAACAACAATCAGTAAGTTAGTATCAAGTTGTAGAATTTAGTAATGAATTAATATTTATTAAAAAACCTCAAGCAGCATAAATATACGTTTCATTATAATATCCTATTCTTCCTTATAAACATTGTTGCTAAATTTGAATGTTTTGCTCTACTTTTCTTAGGATATTTTTAAATTGTTTTTTTTCATATTTTATTTAATTAATTTTAGTAAGCTAATTTAAACTAATTAATTGATCCTTTTATTGATATTACTTAAATATACCATTTCACTAATTACAACTTACTACATTTTAACTTAGCGATTAAATTAAATTAATTTAAGTAAAAGTAAAGAAGATTAAGTGTATTTTATTGAGGTAGAATTATTGATAGCTTTTAATAGTACATAAGAGTGCTATAGCTATAATGATTCTTACTATAATTACTAAGATGTATCGCTTTATACAGAAGTATTAGGAAATTGCTACATTTGTATCATAGTGCTTAATTAGCAAAAAATAAATCTAATCTTTTTATTTTCTTCTGCATCTCATTCACGAAGATTTTATATTTATTAACTCAAGGTCAAAGTTATTGAAGGTATGCTAAGAAGTATAAAGTATTATAATAAAAAGTTGACTATGACTAAAACTAACTTCCATTTATTTGAAATGAACAGTAAAAATAAATTAAAAGGAAAATAAGCACTAATAAGATATAAAGTGATTAAAGGCATTAGCTCTTAAGAAAAATGAATTAATGCTAACTATTGCTTTTTATTCAAGCAATAAAATGACTTTTTAGTAGACTCTTATCAATTTAAAACAATTAATTAAACAATGTTCAATATATAAAATGCTATGCTTTCAATAAAAACTATTTTAGCAAGTATTTACTTTAAAAATTAAGATAAATTACGCAAAAATGTATAAGCGAAGAAACAGCATTGAAGCTCATGATTTAGAAAAGAAATCTAAGCATAATGAAGAATTAAAGTCTCCTAGAAGTAATGAAGCGAAGATTAATTAAAGTATGAATTCTATGATTCATAAATCTCCCATAGAAAGTCTTAAGAATTCTATCATTTTCAAATAAATAGTATCACGCTCTGAACAATCTTCGCCTATTATGTTTCCACATTCTTATAATGAATCTTTAAGAAGAAAAAATATGTAGAAGATGTACACAATTTCAGAGGATTCTGAAATCAGGAAGCTTAAAAATCAGAACTACAATTGGTGTGAAATAGCAAGAATTTTAAATAGCACCTATCATAAAGGAGAAATTATTAGAAATGGAAAGTAAATAAGAGAAAGATTTAACAATCATTTAGATCCTCATTTAAAAAGTAAGATTGTTATTCAGAAAGCGAATGAACTGAATAAGAAGATTAATATTTACTTTAGAGCTGATTAACTCTTGGCAAAAAGTGATCTATTATTTCCAAAGGTCTAAATGGAAGGAATGAAAATTAAGTTCGGAATAGATTTAATAGCCTTAAGAAAAAGAATAAGCTTAAGTTTAAGCAATGGGCTGTACAATTTGTCTAAAATTTTACAAATGCAGATAAATAAAATGAAAGAAAAACATAAGCAAACGAAGATGAAAATGCTTTATAGCTGCCTTAAATAATCTTAAAAGATAAAAATGCTCTAAGTTAAGAATTAGGATAAGAAAAAGAGATAAACTGAGATTAAAACGAAATTGCAAAAATAAATCTTGAATCTCCAATTAGTTAGAAGAATGATAAAGTTGATATATTTTTTAGCAAATAAAGTAGCTAAATATTGGAGCTTGAAGAATCTCCAAAATTCGAAGAGCAATCATAAATTGTTCAAAACTAACATTAAAGAATGCCTTCCTCTTTATCAGATGATCATAATTAGTTTAATTGCTATGAAGATAGATATTAAGATTCAGATTTTGATTCTCCCTTAAATTAATATTAAAATCTTGGAGATCTTTTAGACATTGAATAATAGTAAAATATAGACTTGGAAGAAAATATTGAAGAATAAGCAACAAGCAGTACTCCTATAGATTAAATAAAGTTTAGAAGATCCTAAAGCAGAACTCCTTCACCTGAATCTTTTTTTGAAAAGGAGCATATCGAATTTAAAATTTGAAGGATAAAATAGTAACGATTTTTGCTTATATTTTTAAATGAATTATGACATTTTTAATATATTTATTATAAAAAATAATGCATTACTCTTTAAATTTTTTATTATGCTAAACAAGCTAATTAAACTTAAGAAAATCAGAGTATCAAATATGTTAAAATAAATTAAGAGCGATATCAAGGTCTATTAGAATCTCCTAGTCTTAGAAAATCATTTGATTGGTTTAAAGTTTATTTGTCTATTCTTAAATTTACTTCTTATTTCTATTAATCTATCTTATAAAACTCTATTCAAGCGCAGCAGGGGCCAGCTCGAACTTCAACATTATAATTATTTGTAAGAGTTTAGTTAACTTATTAGCAATATTATTATAAGCGTTGCAAAGCTTTGCTATTCAAACCAAGGACAAAGCTATTTTTTTAAATATTAATATAGACAACTAATGTTACTCCCACCACAATGCAAAATATACTAAATCATATTCAGAACATTGATTGGATAGAGCATGAAATTATAAATCCTACAAACCCTACACAAAATATTAAAAAATAACCAATTACACTGCATCATTTTATTGTTCAATTTAGCCTCTTTCAAAATGGTCGTACAGATTATGATGCTCCATCTATGATATTATCAACTTCTTACTTATTTATTCCTAGTATATCTGAGTTTGGTGATATAAAGTTATTTGGGAATTTAGGAGTATCCAAATATGGTTCAGTTGGATATCCATCAACCTTAATTATATAAGCTTTGTTTGGAATACTTGGAGGATATTTAAACTTTAATCGTATCTCAGGACATAACACACTTGACAATATTTATATTTCTAGATGTCTATCTAATTCGTTTTGATCAATTGGCTAGAACATTATTAGATATAATTAAAAATAAAAGCTATTTAATTTTCCTAGTAATTCAATTATACATCATAGAATATTAAAATCTGCACTTCTTTATATATAGACTTTCTCTATTATCACAATAAAATTGATACCTTATTTCATTCTAAAAAACTTATTTAAAAATAGAATAAGCATTAAGCAAAATAAGAGTAATAATATATACATAGTACTTAGTTGTATTTAAATAAATTATTTTATCTTTTATCAAGTTATTTAACTAACAATTTTTAGTTTCAAATGAAGAAAAATAACCTCATAAAATACCAAAAGCAATGATTAAATTCATAATAAAGAGATTAACAAGTTAATTTAAACTTCTCAATATTATTATAATAAAAAATAAATTGTAGCTTTTGCAGATCTAATAAATTAACTTCCTAGCAAAAATAAAGCTATAATATTAATTTTAAAGAAGTTTATAATTATAATGCTTAAAAAGCATGAATTATAATTATTTAGCTTATATAATTTACTTAATTAGAATAACTAAAATTTATTAATTATTTAAGCTAAATTATGTTCCAATTTATATAGTTATATTTTTACCAAATTGCTTTTTACTAGCAAAATTAAAATTTAGAACTAGGCATTTTTATTTTAAGATCTGATATTATTTAGTATTATCCTTTCTTTAAAATATCAAATTTGCTTTGCTTAATATTACTAATATCTGGATTATTTCTGTCATATTTTAAATTAGACAGATCGAATATTCTTAGATACAAATTAATATTCTTTATTCTTCTGTATCTAGAGTCAAAAGTAAGGCTAAAGTATCATCTAAATAAAAAATGGACATAATATAAATAGAAGGGTATTTTAGTACTATTTAACTAAAATTGTCTTTAATATCAATTAATTTTAAAACTTGCCATTATCATTATATCTAATTTCACATTTGCTATTCACTATATATTTATCAAAATATTAATCCTAGAACATTAGAAGAATTAGAAAGAAGCAGACATTAAAAGGGTTTATTGATATTTAAAAAGAGCAAAAGAATAAAAATATTTTAAATTCTGAATTTAATTATCTAAAGATTAAATGCTGAAAAGCAAATTATAATAAATAATTATTAATTTTTATTCAAATAAGAGCTAAAAAAGAATTAATTTACTATTATTATTTTAATATCCAAATAAATAAAGTTAGAAGAAATATTCATACAACAATGCTTCTACTACTATCAAAGAACGCTAAAATAACTTTTCTTAAACTTAGAATACTAGTCACTTTTACTTAAATTAAAAAAATGTATTTAAGCCATTATTTTTGATTTACTATAAATTAGACTAAAGACAAGAAAAGAAATAGGATAAGAGAAAAATGTAAGTTTTAATTGTTAAAATGATTATAAGGAAAAATTTTCTAATATTAACTAAATTAATTAAATGTTTACAATCTTGATACACTAATGTTTTATTTAAACTAGATAAATAAATACATTTGATTATAGAGCGCGTAGCACTCTCAATTGATGCGCAGCTCTTTAAAAAAAATGTTTCATACTGACAAGAATGTTTGTTACTGATAAAATTATCAGATACTGATAAAATTATCAGATACTTGTTCAATACTGGTATAATTATTCAGTACTGATAAAAATGTTCAATACTGATATAATTTTAGAATACTCGTAGACTTTAATACTTGCTGGAGGTCCAAGGACATGGCAGGATTGTGTCTCATTGCATCACCAAAGCAGAGGACGACATGTGTCAATTATGGGTACTTAAATTCCCCACCTCTGATGAAGCTCGCAATATTATTTCTTTTTAGTTCCAGAATTAAAAATAAACGAAGACAAGCCAAGCCAGTATCGAAGGTCTAAGAATCTTATGTCTCGAGGTCAAACCAAAGCAGAGGAAGACATAAAGTCGATTATGGGTACTTAACTTCCCCAACCTCTGATGAAGATGACCTTGTTGTTCACCTTCGAACAACTATGGCGGTTTTAAAAAATATAATATAATATAGAAAGATATTTAAATATTTTTAATTATTATAAAATAAAAACTAAACAGACTCATCATTATTATCTAAATCAAAAATATAAAATTCTTAAATTGAAGCAGGTTTAGCTTATATAAATTAAAGAATGATCAAAATAAGATAAAAATAATATTTTTGTTATAAATGGCTGAACATATACGATAATTAAGAATATAGCAGTTTTTTATAATTAATTAATGTAATTTTATTATTAATCTAAATATCCTCTGCTTATCTATAGAAAAAACAAACTAAAATAGATATTTATCATCCTAATAAAATAAAAGCAGCTTTATATTTAGCAATATTTCTTTATAAATAAAGAATAATTAAAATAGAGAGGATTAAATTTCTAATTTGCTTAGCTATTATATATCAATAAAATCTAATAATATATATTATATTTTATAGATAATCATTTTAAAATAATTTTAATTACTTTTTTCCTATTTTTATAAATTGAAGCTATCAACAACTTATAAGATAATTTTTTCCTAGATAGTCACAAATAAGTTTTCAATTAATATTAAATAGAGGGTAAAAAAATAATAATAAAAAGAGGAATAAATCTATTTGAATCATATTAAGAAAATGAATAGTAATTTAGATAATTATTAATTAACTTTAGCTAGTATATTTTTAAATTATAATACAGAATTATCATAAAATTAATTAATTAAATACTTTATTTTTATTAATAATATTGCATTATTTAAAATTTAACTAGCTATTTAGTTTATTCTTAGAAATAATGCTATTAATTTATATTTATGAGGTAAAAATAAAATAAAAAATTATAGAATTATATCAATTAAAGATTTTGTTAAAGCTAGAAAATTAATCAAATGTTTTTTAAAACTTTTAGTTTATGGATCTTAATTAAAGTCAATGAATATTAATAAAGAACAATCAGACATTTCTAGCTTTAAAAAAGTAAAAACTTATTAATTTTGTATAATAATTGCATAGATAAATAATTTTTGATATATTAAAGCGAAACTAAAATAAATTCAATTAATAGTAAATAGATTATCTAAAAAAGCAATCAGTTAAGTTTCCTTTTTTTGATAAATGTACTCTTAGAACCAATAAAGTCAATTAAGGCTTGAAAATCGCAAGTTCCCTTAAAAATAAAGTCATAAGCAGCTTGAAACTTTTCACTACGAAAAATAAAATCGGCAATTGGTTTTAGCACATGTTTTCGTTACTAATCAATTTTTATTGTATACATCCTATCTATTCTCAGACTACATAATTATTATTTTTCTCCTTTTTTTAGATCTAGAGCTTCGATAATCTCCAATAACCGAATTTTGCGTTGCTTTCGTTTTGAAGAAAACATTTTATTGATAAAATGTTCATAAACTAGAGTTTAATGCCCATTATCATAAACTTTTAGTGCTTCTTTATTATCTTCTAGTCAATTTTTTCCAAAATCATTTTCCAAAAAATTGAAAATCTCCATTGCTTACATACGAGTTAGCAAAACAAAAGCAGAGATACCAGGCTTATCTTAGGGTAGAATAGATCGGCAGTCCTTGCAAATTAATTTTTAGAGGATCGGGCATATTTCAGGTTAAAGCATTAAGGATTTGCAGTGAAAGCATGATTATAAAAATAATGCTATCAAAGTTGCCTTCAAGATTTTCTACTGGCTTGAGATTTCTCCTTATAATTATGGTGCAAATTCTTTCTTCATCCTATCGACAGCAGACTTTTCATACGTTTTAGAAAGAAAATGATGTAGAATATCAATGCTCCAAGTAACTTGGTATCATTACTTATTCACTTTAGAAAAGATGGAATATACTTCTTAAGCACTAAAATATTTGAATATCTGGATATAAGATCTAATATTTGAAGATTGCTCACTTTCATTCTCTAATCTATCAAGTCATTTTTCTTAAATCTAAGGAAACTTTTCTAGTTATATAGGAAACTACAAATTATATCTACTTAAGAAGTTTTATTAGAAGTTAACCTTTTCTTCAGGCTTAAGGGCTATATACTAGAAATCAATCTGGCGAATTTGAATTTTATAAGGAGGTATATAACATCCTGTGTGATACATTGCCATAGTATTCAAATCCTTTACAGCAACTTCTTTTATTGGTCTGTTGCAGATAATGCACATTTGTCCATGAGCCATTTTAACTTAAAAGGCATTGAATTCAAATTTCTCAAACGAGTCTAGTGATATTGATTGGATATTAACTTATCTTCTATGAGCATTATCAAAAATATCGTCTTCAAAAATATGAAAATTTAATAAATTTCTGTTCCTATAGCTCCTTATATCTGCATTTCTTCTCTAATTCTAAGCTCTATTAGTTAAATTAAAATTTATGGGATGGCTATTTAAAAAATAATTCCAATTATCATCGAAAACCTAGTAATCTTCATTTTCCAACTCTACTTAGTTCATATCCGTTTAATTATCTCCAAAAACTAGTGGAGGCAGTTCCAAATTGTTATCATAACGATCTTAAATGTTTTCTTGAGTCTAAGGTATTACATTCCCGTTTGAAAGGTTTAATCTCTAGCTACTCATCTTTTTATACTTATGACTTAAAAGTATTTGATAATTGAAATAGTCTTTTCTGACATAATCTTATTTATACTAGAACTTATACCAATTTAATATGCTTTACATTATTACTCACCACTTTAACTTCTTTTAAGCTCTACAATACTCTAAAGTACTTATATAGCTCTTATTTAATTAAATTAATAACTAATACTCTAATTGTCTGATTATAGAAAGAACAGTTAGCAAACTGTCTTTGAAATTATTAAGATATACCTTAAACTAAAAATAGCTAAAACTAAATAGAAAATCTACTTTATTTCCACTGAAAACTTAGTAATGCAAGAGACAAATATAAAGCAGACTTTTAATAAATAAAAGTCTAAAATTGGAAATTAAGAACTATCATCTACTCATAAACAGATTGAAACCTTTGCTAGTTTTAATCAATTAAGTAATTTGATTGAAAGCACTGAGTAAAATATTATTATAAAGCAAACTATAAGGTAAAGCTACTATGAAACCTTATAATTCATTAAAGGAGGATCTAGCTTATATCTTACTAAAGCTTAGTTATAAAAGATTATACATTTTAGTTTATAATTTAACTTGATAATGATGCTAAACATTTTTAGAACTTCTTGTGAAAACTAATTTAAAATGGATGATAGAACTATAAGAAAAACAGTAGACTAGATTAGAATTAGATAATGCATAAACTTAAGATAACTCTTTTTTAAAACTTTAAATTAGTCTTTAAATAAATGATTTAAAATGTGAAAAATATAATATTTTAAACATAAGTTATTAAAAATCTTTTGAATAAAAGATATCATCAAACTGTCAGTATTTATGGAATAATTGATGTAAAAGCTTTAAAAAGTTTAAGAAAAATAAATTTTAAATTTAAGCTATTTAAGATAAGCATAAGATAAGCATAATTAATTTGACTAATAACTTGGCGATACTGTAGAAGCTCTTTAATAAAAATGGATAGATAGGAAAATTAATTAAAAAGAGGCAAATAGTTAATTAAAATAAAGTTTTGAATAGATGCTATAATGATTATAATAAAAATTATATATTATAATCAATTGCTTTACTATTTTTTAATATTATTAATATTTTAATTAAAAGCAGAACTGCGTCTTTTAAATAATCATTACTATACCAAGTTACTTTTTATAATAAATGCAAATTTTTTATCCAGACAAATAAGTATGACTAGATTATAGAAAAGAATCAATAAATTAAAATTTTTTGGATAATTTCTAAACTAAATAATTAGTGACAGTAATCATAGAAACTTTTGTTTTAACCATTGCTTCATTATTGTAGGAACTTTAAACTTTTGATAAGCTACTTCAAATATGAATGACTAAATTAAGTAGGTAACTAGGATATGATTATAAATTAAACTTAGATATACTGTACTATTTCAATTTAAATAAAATAAATACAAATATTTAATAGAAAATAGGTTTAAACTGATTAGTCTCTTAATTATGTAACTAATACATTTAAATTATGCTAAATATTAAATTTACTTACAACTATTTTATTTATTTAGTAATTAGATAATTTTAATAGTCTCTTCTATTAACATTTTATGCTTATAAAAAATCTGAAAGTAAAAGTAAGAGCTTAATTAAAATTAATTCAAGCTTTAAGATTTTAAATTAAATTTGCAAGTAAATTTAGAATTTTAAGATTAAATCAATTTTTGAAGATGTATAAATGATTCAAAGCTATATCGAAATGTAAGATTCAATCTACTTTGCTATATATTTTAAAAATTAATTAGCAAAATTTTAATAAAAAGATGATAAATATGCAAATATTTAAGTGATTCTTTTTACTGATTTTTCATAAGTGAAGTTATTATAAACTTAAGACTTTATTTGATTATTTAAATAATTTATTGCTATAGAGTTTTAATTTCCTCCTTGTATATTTATTAAGTTAGTTAAGAGCTTGTAGAATTTTATTCTACTAATAAAATTACTTTATTATTATTTATTAAACTTGGGATTAAAATTACTTTTTAAGAATTTTCAGAGTGTCCAATATTTATTCCTTCTTTATTATTTCCATTTTTTTATTCTGCATTTTTTATCAGCAGCTTCGAAGGAGCTTTAATATTTAGATTTCTTTTAGCCATAAAGCCTGGCTTTGCAGCAACGGTTAGCTGTCCATTAGATTTTGGTTTATTAACTATAGTAGGAATAAACAATTATTCATCTATCTCTTACATTAGCTTTTTCACTGAAGCTTCAATTCTCTCATATTTTAGTCTTATCCTATTTTCTTCCTCTAATGATTCGTATTTTACATCTCACATTAAAACGAAAGCATTCGATATTTCTTCTTATATGCTTCTGCAATACAACTCGGAGCTATAATCGTAATCTTTTGTAGATTCAACCTTTAAGTTCTGCATATTGTCAAGTTTAATTTTAGTTATATAATATTGAAGATTCAATTTTGAACAGTTAAGTAATCTATTTAGAGTAAGTTTATCATCTTAAAGAAAATACTGCAGTTTATCAGTATTACATGTATTCCCTTATGATTTATTAAAAGACAGCTATTTTATTACATTTAAGTAATTTAATTATAACATGCATTTGTACTTCAATACATACGTAGCTTCAAGTACTTCCTTACAACTGAGCAGCTTATAATTATTACTAGCAATGCTATTTATTTAGGAATTCATTCTAAACAGCTTAGCTACTGTAAGGATGAGATAAATAACTGAACTTAGTGGATTGTAATTATCTAAAATAATTGCATCTAGAATTATATAAGCAAAGCAAGGCTATCATACACTGCTTGTCTAAAACAGAAAGAAAGGTAAACTAAATTTAAGAATTATACTTAAAGATAATTTATGCTTGCTACTAATTAAACTTACTCCTTATTTATAAGATTAAAGCATATCCAATTAAATCCATTCTTTATTATAAAGTCTAAACAGAAAAGAGAAAAGCAATAAGTAAGTAGTTAAGAATAAGTAAAGATATAAAATAATTAAATTAAGAAAAACACTTCTTATAATGTAACTAAAGGGTAGGATGATTTCTTAACTTTAAATTGTAAAATAGTAGTTACTACATTCTTATAATCTTAAATTATACTAAAGTTCTGTCAAAAATATAGTAGAGCATCTTCTCATTATAACAAGAAAATATTAACTTAATATATTTATCCATTTATAAAATAGAGCTTTTCAATTATTTATTTGCCAAAGTTTAATAACTTATTTACTAAATTTAGTTTGAGCATATGAATAAAAGTAGTAGATATACTTATACTTATTGCTTAAATAGTAATTAATTCATCTATTGCTAGTTAACTTTTATACATTTCTTTCTTAAACTACTTTCAATCTCTAAGTAATATAAGAATATTTTTAATTTCTACATTTTAGAGAACTTAGTCTAAGTAATGCTTTAATAGTAGAAGCATGCTACATAAAGTAGCTACTTTGTAAGCAGATTAAAACTAAAATTGCTTTTATGATAAACTCCATCAAAAGTAGCAATGTAGATAATCTTAAGCATTAGTGAAGCTAAAGTAGCAACTTAAAATGCTTCTTTTATTAGTTTAATCTTGTCTTTATAAGATTAAATTATGCTATAGAATATAATTAGTATCAGTAAACAAGCAAAAGAGCAAATTCTTAGTTTTATTATAATTAAATGCGATATTAGACTGTTAAGGCCTTCACTATTGATTCTATTAAAATTTCTTAAATGAAAGTTATTTAAATGGAATAGAGAAATTATCTTTAAGCTAGTGTTTGCTTATTAAATAAATGCTTACTTGTAATAAAATGCTAAGTTAGAAAGCTTAAAATAAGATTAGTTTCTATTGTAGACTAAAATGTCTATTGCTAAGATAGTTTGCTTATTTGCTCTATAAGTAATTCTAAGCTATTATTCAACTATTATTCTCTTCCTTTATTCATTTTATTTCATTCCTCTAATACTTTTAAGTTTATTTTGCCATTACAAGTAAATTAAGAATGAAGCTTAAAGTCCTTGCTTAGAGATATTATAAAGAAGGATATAACTAAAAGTTAATGCATATCATAACTAGCAATTTGTAGTAAAAGGCCTAACTAATTGCTTATAAGTGTTATTAGGTTTCTAATTTAAGTTTAAAAGGGAAAATTCTACTCCACCATAATAATATAATTACCTTTCTTGTATGAGACTAAGTGTATAGAGATATTATGCTTTTATGAAATTGTAATTAAGCAAGCATTTCATATCTAAATAAATAAGATTATCTCAATAGTCATATTTGGTTGCTATAAGAGATACTCATAAACATAACTGAAAGATACTTTAGTAGCAGCATTTACTAATCATGCTATTAATAGATTTTCTTATTTTCTACATTTAGTCAATATAAACTTTAAATGCTACAATAAGCATATTTTCTAAATTTAAGATTAAAAGAGTGGAATAAGTAACCTAATGTAAATATAGGATTTAAATTAAATAGTCTATTTAAATAGATAAAGAGTAATATCAACTAATTCCATTAAGAGTACTAATATCTAAATCAGATCTTCATTTTATAAACATATTTGCAACATTTTTATTGCTTAATAGCTGCGATATGTTAATCTGATATATATTATAGAAATAAATGTTTCTCTCTTGGGAATTAATAGATTACTTACTATTTACAAGTTAAATAGCCAACTATAATAAATGGAAATAAATATTAGGCTATAATTAAGCTACAGAAATATATAAATAGTATAAGTTTCTAAATAGTGTAGGAAAGTAACTATTACTTTGACTAAACCTAAAAGAGAATAATTAATAAATTAATCATTTATATCTCTATAAATGGGCTAATATCTTTAAAGTATATATAAAATACCTATTTAAAAGTTAAATGTATAAATCATAAGCAATTGTATTCTTTTAGCTATTTAAATTGGAAGCTTTAATTTATAAATATTAAGTTATTCCTATCTCATTTTTATAGAAATTATTAATAAAATTTCATATAAAATAGAAATTTTGATTCCTTAAATTTGCTTTAAGATATATATAGAAATGTAGTTTACAAAGCATTTATTAGCTATAATTTTAAAGAGGATTAATAAATTAATAACTTTAAATTTAATTTAGAACTAATTAAAAATAGTTAATTTATTATTTAGCAATTAAATAGCTAAATACTTCATAAGCTACTATTTTTATATTATTATCTCTTTTACTAAAAATAAAATTATTAATAAATAAGCAAAATATAAAGTATCCTTATGAAGATAGACTAATTGAATTAAATCCTTAATTATTATATTTTAATGCTAAGACTTTTAGTTAATTGATGAAGTTTCAAAAATTACTTGCTTCTTATAAGAAGCATCTAAATATAGCAAGATTATAAAATAAAGTAAGTATTAAATAAATGTTTAAGTTTGGAGATTAAAGCATAGTATATTTTTATAATTCCTTAGCTAATAAAGTTAAAATAGTTATCAAGAAAGAAAAAATTAAGCATTAATATTATACTTATTTCAAATTTTAAATAGTTAAGAATGCACAGTTACCAAAATTATGTAAACTTAATTAATTCTTTTTTATATTAAATGGAATCTTATCTTGAATATACAAATCCATTCTTAATTAGAGAGCATCATAATCTAATTTAAATTAAAGGAATTAAAAAAGGCAAATATTGGAGATCATTTCAACTGTTAACTAATGAAAAAATAGATGACAAAGCTGAGGATTTGATAGTATTAAATCATCTAAAGCTAATAAATAAAAATAAAGTATCAAAAAGCAAGTAAAACTAATTGTATCTGATAAAATGTGAATAAGAAGAAAGATCTAAAGCTAATAATAAATAAAATGATAAGCATTTTGGTTTTTCTGATATCGTTAATGATGGCCAGGATAGCAAAAACTTAAGAAATAAACATTACAATATGGAATTATGGATTGGATTCTAATGTTAGTAGTATTATAATCAATAACAAATACTACTTAGCTATCTTTAACTGCTAAAGTAGTGAAAGAGATGCAAATTCTTTGGCTGATTTTGTTAAAGAAATGAATAAAGAAGTTAGCATTATAATAATATCTCGTGCTAAACCTGAGTATTATTACGGAATAGGAACTTTATGATTCAGGTTTTCCAAAGCTACAATAGTAGTAGCTTCTTAATCATAATTTGATGAAATGTTAAATCAAACTTATCAGGCTATTTTAAGCAATTAAACTATACCTAAAAGCATTTTACCTAAAACAGATGATAATCCTTTGGGCTTCGATTATTGAAATCTCATTAAAATTTCTAAAGATAATGTATATGAATTTCCTGGTGGAGGACAGTTCAAAATAAAGAGGGATTATTTACCAGTAGGAAAAACTTAAACAAGTACTTGATTTGAATTAGATTCAAGCTCAATTTTATTAGGTGATTTATGCTTTAACAAATAGATCCCATAAATGTGACAGGATGTAGATAAGAGAAACATAAAGTTTTGAATAACTGAACTTATGATATTAAAAGATTACTTCCAATTACGTGCTCCAGGATCTCTAGTTTATACTGAGATTGGTTCTTCACCTGCAAACCTGGAAATTTTCGATATGAATATTGAATTTTTTAAAACTTGGGAGGAAATAATGTATTCAGCAACAAGTTAACAGGAAGCAATAGATAAATTAAAAGCTACTTATTCGAAATGGGAAAATTTGGATTTAATAGATTTGAATGTAAATGCTTAGTGGAATAGTTATGAATAAGAAAGAGCTTTAGGGTTAAGAATTTTTACTTGAAATGAAGGAAAAACTACATTTGTTAATAGTCATATAATTTTAAACAATTAAAGTCTTTTAATCTTTGATACTTAGAATAGCAGCGAAGACGCTGCTTCTTTAGCATAGTATGTGATTTCTAAGGGCAGAAAAGTAACTCATATAGTAGTTTCTAATAGTCATCCAGAATATTTTTTAGGACTTGGAAAGTTACATTAAGAATTTCCTAAAGCAACAATTTTAGTAGCAACAAAAGAAATAAAATAAGAGATAATAGATTATATAAACTATGCTATGCAAAAGAAACTTTAAATTCCTGATCTCATGAAACCCAAAAGTTAAAAGAATCCAGATGGATTTGATTACAGAAACTGAATTGTAATATTATCAAATGAGACTTTTAGTTTACCAGGAGGAGGAACTTTCGAAATTGATTCCTTTTGGTAAATTTCTGAAAGTAATCATTTTTCAAGTTGGTACTTAAATGAAATTAAAGCCTTATTTACAGGAGATTTAGTTTAAAAGAATAACCATTTGAATTTAGGTGCTGGTGTAAATAAAGAATATATTTTATACTTAAAGCATGCATAATATTATCTTTCTGAGCAATATTCTGTTAGTAAATATAATTTAAAGTTTGAATAATTTATGCTTTATCCTGGTCATGGTTATTCCCCAAGTAATTAGACTACTTTTGATGAAAACGTGTAGTATATTGAAGATTTTGAAAAATATATTACATAAATCTAAGATATTAATAGCTTTATAAGAGAAATGATTCTCTTATATCCTAATTGGAAATCCTTTGAGTTCTTAATTGCATCAGCTAAATATTAGTGGAAAAATTATAATAAAGAAGATCATAGTGATGGTTTATCTGGTGGAGCAATAGCTGGAATAGTAATAGGCTCTTTAGTGGGAGCGTTCCTCATTATTGGAGGCATAGTTTATTTTGTTATGAAGAATAAGTTTGGATAAAACTGAAGATAAAGAATTAAGAATAATAAAGCTAATAATAATTATGATCAAATGAACGAACTTCTACCTTAATCTAATTCTCCACAAACTCAAGCACTTCTCTGAGATTTCCTTTCTTAAAACTAATTCCTTAATTTTGATTCTTAAATATATTGTTTTACTTTTTCAAATGAATTTAAGCCTAACTAAAGTAAGAATCTGTCTGTTTTAAATAATTATTTAAATAAATTCTTAATTTTAATGTTTTCTTCAAACTATTTACTATCAAAATATTTTTCTTGTTTATTTCAATTTTCTGCTTATATTATTTTTATTACTTGGTCTAGGACATTTGCATTTATTATTAGTAATCATTTTTTCTCACTAATTTTGCTTATTTTGTAAATACTCTATATTATATTTTAATGCTTAATCTAATTTATTATATTTATTTTTTCTATTTTTTACTTAATAAATTTGTAGAAGTACCATCAACTAATGAGCACAGAAATTAGTAAAAAATAGAGTTTACTTGTTACTTAGAGAGATAATTTAAAATTAAATGAGTTAATTAAATAAAAGTTTGAGTGCTATCTATCTGTTTATATTTAGGTTCTCTTTTTATTTATCTTTTGAAGCAGCTTCTGTATGTAAACACTGTTTTTTATAAATTTTTTAAGCTAAAGAGATAATGTTCTAAATAGTACAGTCAAGTTCTTAAATGAGATAATATGCTATATCAAGCAGGTGATCAAATATATACATGAAATATAATTGATAGATAAAAAGATAATTAATGCATAAAGCTAAAAAAGTAAATTACTACTCTACTTCATATTCCTATTTTTGATATTTTATTTAAATCAAAGGAATAACTATATAATATCTCTTCATCAATCTAATTTTGCAAGCCATTTAGAAATTAGTTGTAAATAATCATATAATTTTGTATATCTAAAAGATTAAACTTTAGCAAACTTAATTAAAAAATAAATACTATCAATTAAAAGATATGAAAAGCTAGAACTAAATCTTTTAAAATAAAGTTTAAGAAATTTTAGTTATTACTTTATAAATTAAGCTTTAGCATTTTGGTATCTTTAATTAGTTTAAAGTATCAAATATATTATTAAATTTTGCTAATAATTAAAAATAAATAGACTTGCTTTTACCACAGTTAGATTATATTATTTTTATTATGAATAAGAAACATTTCATATAAACTTCCATTATATCAAAATGTTTTCTCAAGACATAAAACTTTTGTAATTATTTAAATTCTGCTATTATTTCCTCTCTTAGCTATTAGTGCTTTCTTAAAAGTAAGAGTTTTATATATTTTTTTTAATTCTTTTAATTATTTATATCTAATAAAATTTCTAGCAAGCTTTTAATTAATAAAAAAGTGAAAATCAATATAAGGATGATTATATATTAATATATTTATCCTTTTTTAAGTTGAAAATAACATTGCTTTAAAGTAAGTTTTAAATGAATATAATATAAATAAGTGTAAATGATTGAGTATTTATTTAATACTGTAATACTTTAATAAAATATTCTATTCTTTTGCAAGTAAATGCAAATAATAGTAAATAATAGTAAATAATTTTAATGCTTGTTGTGTGCCTTTTTATAAAGATAGTTACTATAATTAATTATAGTCCTCAATTTCATAATAATTTGCTAAATAGGAATATTTAGATTAAATTAACATTTAATTTTATCTTTATTAGTATTTTAAGCATCTAATTACCTTAAAGATATTTTCAAGTATATTTTTGGAACATAATAAGTTATATATTTTAGATGTTATCTCCTAAATTTATTTTAGATAATCACAAAAACAATGGAGGCTTGTGAATAGCTTCCGTTATTTGCTTTAAAATAAAGAAAAAATTGCATAGATATTTTAAAAGAATGAAATCAGGTATTATTTACAAAGCCAATACAAATTACACTTTTTCAAAGAGTCCAATTACTCTTTTATTCACTTCTTAAAATAAAATCTAGTTTACCCATTTAATATCTCAGAATTCCCCATTTCTAAATAATACTTTATTCTTTAAAGTTTAATGATAATAATTAAATTTATATCTATAAAGCAAATATCATAATCTGGAGAAATATTTTAACTTAAACTTCTTAAAGTTCTAATTTGATATCTGAGCTAGTTGAACTAAGGATTAAGTTTATCTCCTCAGTTATGTAAATAACGATAGCCATTAATTCAACAATTACTTGTAAATAATTATTTTAATTAATAGATATAAATTACTTTAATTAGATAGTTTTAATAATTTAAAATATGTTGAAAGAATGAACTAAGTATATCATTAATTTATACAAGTAATGTTTTCGATATTAATTTGAAGAGGAACTAAATAATAGACATTTAGTTACTTAATCTAAATTAAACATTTTATTATCTTATTAAAGGCAAATATTTCTAATATAAATCTGAAATTATTACTTAGTCACCTTTGTCAATGTAATTAATTGTTTACTTCCAGCTGCCAAATCAGCTTTTTGATTGATTTATAATTTCTATTTTAAACAATATAAAGTCGAGAGATCCATCAAAGTAGTCCACTAATAAGATTTTTTAATAAAGTTATAATTAAGCTTAGAACTTAATCTGAGCTATACTGATAAAGCAGATTAATCAATTATTAATTAAATTATTAATTAAATTTTTAATTAAATTATTAATTAAATTTTTAAAGAATTAGTTAGAAATAAAGATAGCCTTATTTATTGTTAATTAGCAACGCAAGATTTGTTGTAAGTAGCTTACTTTGCTATGAATATTTACTCTTAAAAAAAATTTTTTGTAAAATGAAGACAATGAATGCATGTTGTTTATTTCTTTTAGAAAAAAGTAATTATAATTAAAGTAAAAAAATCCCAAATAATTTAAGAGAAGATTTTAATTTAAAAACAAATGTCTTCAATATGTGTTTATTCTTTCACAGTTATTCTAATAACTTCAAATATTCTTGCTGAACAGAGTTTTCAGATTCCTATTTAATATTCAAGTCTTATATTCTAGCTTCTATATCTTAAAAAGTATAATCAACTTTAGAGGAATTAGACTCTTTCTCATCTTCAATAATATCTAAGTCTTTTTATTTTTAAATGTGTTTATCTCGTTTAGATTTGGAATTAGTAGAAGATCTATTTTAATCTCTTTCAGAAGTTTGATTCTTGGAACTTTAGAACGATTTTCGTTAAGCAAGTTTTTTCTTGAGCTAAGAAAATAAACTGTCCTCATCGCTTGAAGAAGATTCATCAGCTTCTGAAGCCTTACGTTCGGTTTCATCTATTATACTAGTAGATTAATTTTTTTTCAGTTCCTCCCAAAAAACTTGTTCTTATTAGTTAATCCTTATGATTTTCTTTCTTTGCCTATTCTATTTATATCAGACATGAGAAGCAATAGAAATAAGCTTTTATTTACGTCTAGTCTTCAAAGATCTTTACGAATAAAATTAATTTGGGCTATATTTTAGACTTTAGTTTGTTTTTTAAGTTATTTTACTTTGATCAAAAAATGGAGAAATAGACTCTTTACTTGATTTATTTTCAAAAACTAGCTTTGAATCCCTTGAAGTGTTTATGAGTTTTATTGCTGGAAAAGATTTTTTTTTCTATTTCTAACGAACTTTTTCCAATTTTAAGTCAAAATTCTTTCCTGTAGCTGATTTGCGATTTTTGCCTTTTTATAATAATTATGAGTTTGAATGAGTTATGGGCTTCATGCAAGATGAATAAAGAGAAGTTTCAGGTGTCTAAGTGCGCATATTTTCCAGATCGTAAAAAAATATTTTATCATGGCTTTAAGATCTCTACTTAAATTCACTTTAATATAATCCACTTGATAGTGACTTTTTAATTTTATTTGGAATAAAATGCTTTGATCAGTGCTTTTTGGTTTATCTAAATTGAATGGTAGGAGCATTTTCATTAATTATTACTTTTTTAAGTTTTTTAATTTTTCTTGGATAGTTTGAAGTATTTTATCCAGGTTTGATCACTTGACTCTTATACTTAACCTATGCTAAGCTTTTTAACTTTTCAGAATCTAAGCTGAATATAATTTTATCACATGCTTTGACAGTATGCCCTACTTTGTTGCAAACATAGCACCTTATTTTTATGTCACTAAAATCTCCAGCATCTTACATCTTTTATTAAATTTAATCGAAAGTCTTTTGAGCTTCTGGAAATCTTTATAGTATTAAACTTTAAAAATTCACAAAATCAAGTTCACTAAGTTCTGCAAAGTCTATGCAACGAGCAGAAGCACACCTTGGAAGACCTGAGAAAAAAGCAATTTCACCAAAAAATTCAGTCTCTCCCAATATTGCATAGTTCGAATGAGTTTAGTGATCAAAAATTTAAATAAATCCTGACTTGATAAAAAACATATGAGAAGAGCATTCTCCTTCTTCGAATAATACATCATCTGGAGCAAATATAACATTAGTTAAAATTTTCGAAAGCTGAAATAGAATGTTCTAGTCAAAGGAATCAAAGAGACAAGTTTTTTTAATTTGAATCCCATAGATGTAAGAATTTATCTCAAACTTTAAAGGTTCACTCAATCATTCAATAATTTCATCGTCTTCGACTTTAGTTTATTTGCTTTCTTTGAAAATATATTCCAGATACCTTTTTATTTTGAATTAAAGTTCTCTTGAAAGCTTCTTTCTCTTCATAAATTTGTTTGCTGCTTTGAATTTTTCGTTTATTAACTAACCTGTTATATCATTCTGATTTATAAAGTTAGAAATGCTTCCTACAATTAGAGCGAAAATTCCACTAGCTATTCCCATAACAAAAATTGCAAAAATCTTCTCACTTGTTGATGAAGGCCTTACATCACCATAACCAACAGTGGTCATAGTAGTAAAAGCTCAGTACAAAGATGTAATGTATTTTACATCATTTGAACTATTTTCTACATTAGCTATATCTATTCAAGTTTGATAATCTTATTCTGACTTCATATATGCAATTAGATAGAACATACAAGCTATCCAGTGTGCTATAAAAAGCAAAATCACAATAAGTCTACAAAGGCCAAAAATTACTACCATAAAATTGTCTAAAAACAATTCTTCTATCCTAAATAGAAGCCTTTTTAGCTTTAGCAGCCTAAGCAATCTTAAGATTTTTAGAAATCTAATGATACGAATTAATTTTAATAGTTAAGGAGCTCTAGTGAAGTTAGCTTCATGGACTAAACCTTCAGAACCCATAATACCTTCAAAGATTCAACTGTAAGGAAAAGATGAAATAAAGTCAACTCAAAACCAAAACTTTAGATATTTCTTAATTATTTTTTTTCTATTTAAAATGACGCTTCCTTTATTATAGAAGCCTGTATTTGCTGTTACTATAATATCACAGAGAAAAACTATATCTATTAAGAATTAAAACTTTCCATAGAAATCCATTTTATTGCTTCCTCCTTTAATATCATCAAAGCTTACTTTGAAGGGTACATATAAGGCTTATCAAAGAATTAGCAGAATCAAAAAAAAATCTCAAAAGATCTTGAATCAAGAATCAGGTTTAAAAGTATATTTATTGGATTGCATTTAAAATTGATTTTCTAGTATTTCTGCATATAAAGTACTATTTCTCCTACCTATTAGACAATCATTGTACTTAGCAGTTACTCCAGAGTTAATCCGTTTTAAATTGCCGAATTAGGAGATAAAAGATGAACTTTAGGATTAAAATGTTTGTTATGAATTAGTTTGAATTTAATTTTCTTTAATATTATATGGCTTTAAATTGGGTAAACTTGGAGACATATTGGCGTTTATCAAAGAAGAAGATTCAGATTTTAAATCCCCTGAAATAACTGAATTTGAATTTTCTTAATTTTAAGATTATTTTTCAGGCTCATTGCTGCTATTTTATGGAATCTCTGTAGGTGAAATTGCTGAAAGGGTTTTTTTCCTCTATTTATAAATAATTTTATCTTTTGTAATATTTTGATCACCTAGTGTAGTATTTTATGTTTCTTTTTCAACTAAAGGTTTAGAATTATTCTCCTATGCTTCAGGAATTTAAATAGTCATTAGTTAATGTTTTAAATTAGTAGTTCACTATGAAACTAAATTATTAGTCTATATCTTTACATTTTGGTTTCCTTAGTTTTTTTTTTTTTTTAAACCAAATGAAGATCCTTGTGGACTTAATTTTTCTTTAATCTCTTATTCAACCATATTATTAACAGTATTTTTAAAGTATTATCTAAAGAATATAAAGTATTTATAGCTTTAATGCTTTTGTGCTTATTTTTTAATTTATTTAAATAAATACTATTAATGCCTAAGCCTATTGCTCCCTAACTTATACAAGAGTAATTGCAGATATATTAACCTCTATCTTCCATAAATAATTTTGCTTATTTATAATCTTAACTTTAGTATTTAGTTTAAAAGCTTTCATATATAACTTTATTTTGCTTTACTTTTAATTATTTTTATGTTGTTAGACTTAGATTTGCTTGAACTTGTTAAAGTAAATTAAAAAGTAAGATAATCGTATGACTGTAATTTGAATAAATTGAAAAGGAATTTGAGGGAATAATTTGGCATAAACTTGATTATTTTTAACTTAAATGAAATGCTTTCTAAAGAGTATAGATATTAGTAATTGCAACTACTCTTATTTATTAGTGCATTATATTAATAGCTAATACCTTTAGCTCCAAACAAAACTCAATTTTACTTTTAAACTGCTAACTATTAATAATATAGAAAGATTAGTTAATTAAGCTACCATTATAACTTTATCTGCATAAAGATTTTAACTCCTTAGCCAAAGCATTATTAGAGTATGAAGAAAGGCTTAATTGGCATTTTAATGAGAATTAAAAATTACAATATGAATATTAATCCAGAATAGCTTTATAATAATAAATATAAAGTAACAAATTTATTAATTAGTCCTTCTTGTTAAATTTATCTTTTTTGTAATTTAAAACTTAAAATTTATTCTTATTGTCTACCTAGTTAAGTTGGATTTATATAGCTTCTAAAAAGGATTTTAAACTATAAATTAAAATAATTCGTATTATATAATATGAGAACAGCTTAAAGCTGTTTTATATATTCTTATCTTAATCTAATATAAAGATAATAGAAAGTAGAAGGATATTTTTTGCGTTATATAGCTTTACTTATCCATTCTTTTAGTTATTTGAGATATGAATTATCTTTTTTCTCTTTAACTTACTTGAATAATTTAGAATTTTAGTCTATTAGAGATGATTTACTAGCTATATTTCATTCTTAAAATTACTTTTTCCTTATCCACATAATTCTGGACAAGCTTATCTTTAGATACGCTCCTTTTGAAAAAGGCATTTAATAAATTTTTAATCTCTTATATCATTTAGCTCATCATTTGCTGCCATACCATAAGCGTATATTAATTTTAAACATAAAGTTTAAACTAATAAATCTAATTTAATCATATATCTTTAAAATAAGTAGAAAGCAGCCTTATATAGTTCACTGTGCTAAAGTATGATCAAAAGTAAGAAAATTGTAAGAGTTTAATGGAATGAAAGTTATAAAGTTTTAAATTTTAATAAGCTATTATAAAAGTTCTCATCATTATGAAGTATAAATCACCACAAAATTTACTTCTCTGAATATTGCTATACTTAAGACTTATATTGTATATGCTTTAAGAATTATTCATATTATTTGGGAATTAATTTAAAAAGGGTAATTAAGAGTAAATTTCATGTAATATTATAGAAATATTTGCTTGTAAGTTGGTTGTTAGCAAATTAGTGATTATTTTTGCTTCTTAATCTTAAATAGTAAGAGCTTTCTTGTAACTTGAATCGATAGGTATGATTATTGAAATAAGCTTTGCTATTTAAATTAGTTCTTAAATATTTCCTAATATACCATGATTAAAGTTTATTATTAATCTTATATATTTAAAAGGGAAACTTCTTATAAACTATGACTATTTAAAAGCTATAAATTATTTATATCTTAAGGATGATATTTTAGCAAATTAGCTTATTTAAGATTATAGAAATCCTTTGATCTTTGAATCATTAAACTTATTTACACTATCAATTATTTAAGAATATTTTGATAAACGGAACAATGTATTTCTATAATTCTGAGATGCTTAAGCTCTCTATACGCTTGGGTTATATAACTAATCTGAATACATATCTCTTAAAATTTTAGATTAGTTAAATGATTTAATTATTATAAATCTATTTTAATAAATGCAATTTAATAAGAATATATTATATGATAAGTTTATTATGCCTTAATGCTTCTTTATAAGGCAATAATACTTTTATTTTGATAACAAAAAGAAAATTACGAAATGATAGATAAGCATTCTCGAAAGACTTTCTATATAAATTTTGATTATTTTTTATTTTTTCTTTCTTGCTGCATAAAATACTATATAGCTGATGCATTGCTAATAAATCTATATATATCATATTAAATTATATTTATATTATATTAGATAACTACTATTAACTTGCTTTTATGGAATAAATAAAATTTATACTCTACAGTTCCAAAAAGATTAAGCTAATATTATATATTTAAATTGAATCAGTCTAGAGCTTTAATTAAATCTCTATATTTATTTAGTTAGCAATCTTCATAAATAGAAATTTTTAATTATAAGGTACTTTTTTTAAATAAGCACACTAAGAAGTTACTATTATAAAGCAGTAGGCACTTTATTACTAAGATACACACCTTTAGACTTAGATTGATTTCCTTATATTTTTTATTCATAATACTTAAATAATTTTCCAAGATAATTAATAGCTTTTTCTTAATAAATAATGTCTCAAGGTATATTCGTTCAGCCTTTAGTCTAGTGCTAGATGCAATTAGCAGTTGAAAATTAAATAATAATTCTATAATAGGCTATAGAATAATAACTGCATTTATTAAATCCTAACCATACCTAACATATCTAATCATATTGCTCCTATATTACTTAGTCTTTATTAGTTCTTTAGCAATTTCAAAGGAGCTTGCTTGTTGATTTATTTAAATTACATAACTTTAGATTATAGATTCTTGAATTTAAAGCCCTTTACTTTAAAGTATTAGAAGTTGCTATTTAGAATATATTACATAAGAAATAATTAAAAGAAAGAGCAGTAGAATGCGCTCGTAATTAAGAATGCTAATAATGATCTTAAGAATCTTTTTAATTTAAATAAGGATTATTAATCTGCCAAACTTAACTAGAAAGCAATGTAGATTAAGATTACTTTTTGGTATAATTGCACTCTAGCTTATTTATCAAAATTATTCAGAGAGTTTACTATTTTTAAATTTTAAAAAAGAGGACTAAATAAATAATGGAATCTAAGGAACTAAAGAAGAAATCAGGAATAGTTAAGCGCATTACGAGAGAATATCATTCTTATGAAGATGAAGTAAAGAAGCAAAGAGAAAGAATCAGTAAGCTTAGAGAAGCTGGAGAAGATTCGCATAAAATAAAAAAACAGGAAGAAGTGCTTGCTGAGTCACTTTCCATGTTACCAAATGCTAAGAACCGCCTTTAAGATGCAGCTTAAGATTTGGCTTAGTATATAGAACAAAATAAAGAAGAGTATGAGGGAACTGAAGAGCTAGAAGAAGCTAAAAATTTCTTAACTTTGGCAAATGAAGTTCTGAACAAGAATGATTAAACATTTTAGATTTAAAATTTTATTGTATGACATCCCTTTGAACTTATTCTATCTCTCTTGCTTTTAACTTTATAAAGCTAAGCTCTAATTCTATAGAATTATAAGCTTTATTTGTACTTGCAATTATTATATGTAAACTGAACATATTTACTAAAAATTCTATTTAATTATTTTAAATTAGAAAGGAGCTTTTAGCTCGTTTAAATTTAGCAATTTCTTAAAAATTAGTTGAGATATACTTAGATACTTTATTAATTAAAATTAACTATTTTTCTAAAATAAACACATAATTAAATAATACCATTGTCAAAGATAAATATCTTGCTACATTATTTCTGTAGCTTAGCCTTCTTTGATATCAATAGCTTATTAATTACGTAGCTTCTTATTTAATTAGTTAATAATAAAGCCTTATTTTATCCTTTAGATTTAAGTACATTGTAGACATTTATTAATAAGTAAATTGTATTATCTAATGAACTTTAAGAACTACGTATTTACTATTGAAGACTATAAAGGAATATTGTGCACTTGCATCATTTAGTTAGATAGCTAACTTTAATTTAAGTTGTTTGTGATCCTATAGTTATTTTTTCTGAAATATTAGGATAACTAGAAGTAAAATATCCTAGTTAGTTTAAATGAAGCTAAATATTTAATAATAAGAATAAATAGCAAACAAAAAGGAGAGTTACTAAATTAAGAGTAATTCTAGCCTTTACTCATCAAATATAAGTTAATATTTTGTTCCTTTCTTTATATTTGTAATGCTTAGGTCTAAATATATTGCTATCCTAATTTAATTTAAATAAAAGCTGCTTTTTCTTTAAAGAAGATAGCCAAAGAAATGTAAGAGGTTCTAAAAAACTGAATATCCTGCTTTTTCATTAGGAAGTTTAATGTAGATTGCTATTAAAAGTAAGCATAAGTATGGATAATAGTACAATTTACATAAATAAACTAGTTAAATATAGCTTTAGCAAACATTATATCCCTATTTAATTACTTCTGATAAATAGAACTAGAATTATCTGGCAAGTAGTACTTTAATATTCAAATTAAGATATTTATATTAAAATTCTAGTTCTCAATTTAACTAAAATGTAGAATCGAGATGTTTTGGATCTATTTAACTAGTAATAAGCTCAACTCTAGGCTATTAAGTAGCAAGGTATTTATTTAGGAGACCTAGCATCACAGGAGTATGCTAAATTGAATTATATAGACGCTAAAAATATGTTTGCTTAATCAGGGGAACAACTACTTGAATATATAAAATACTCCCCACCAGGAGAAGAAAGAACTTAGTGTGAAAAAACTTTGAATAAAATATTATAGAATGCTGAATAATGCTAATAATAGATAAACAGAATGCTAAGTTCTCAGAACTTAATTATTAAAGATAGGACTTTCTAGGAAGAATAAAAAGCATTTAACTAGAATATTAATACTCCTTCATCTGCATAATTCTCATAGAATTAATCTAATAAATATAACCAAAATAGCCAATACAATTAATAAAAGCAATAATAGTAATAATTTTAACAGTAAAGCTAGAAGTAAGCATCTCAGGCCTAAAAGTTTTAAAATCCTGAGTTGATTTAAAAAATTGAAAATGAAATTATTGATAAATCACCTGGTG
This sequence comes from Loxodes magnus, assembly GCA_946699065.1. NCBI lineage: Eukaryota > Ciliophora > Karyorelictea > Loxodida > Loxodidae > Loxodes > Loxodes magnus. The sequence goes on along the minus strand of CAMPDV010000035.1, from coordinate 824,284 downwards.
TTAATTTTGAGTCAATAGTAGGACTTAATGATGCTAAAAGAGTTTTAAGAGAAACAATTATTTATCCTTAATTAAAACCTGAGCTGTTCACAGGACTAAGACAACCTCCCAGAGGAATACTTCTTTTTGGTCCGCCAGGAAACGGTAAAACTATGCTAGCTAAAGCAGTTGCAAGTGGATGTAATATGACTTTTTATAACATTTCAAGCTCAACACTGACTTCCAAATATCATGGAGAGGGAGAAAAACTAGTAAGAGCACTTTTTGAGTCAGCAAGATCTAAATAATCTGTAGTAATTTTTATGGATGAAGTAGACTCTTTGCTAAATAAAAGATCAAGTCAAGAACATGAAGCAAGCACAAGACTTAAAACTGAGTTTTTAGTACAGTTTGATGGAGTAATTTCTTAGAAAGAAAAGAACAATATTTTAATTATGGGAGCTACCAATCGTCCAGAGGAATTGGATGAAGCTGTACTTAGAAGATTTGCTAAGAAAATATATATAGAACTTCCAAATGTAGAGGCAAGAAAATCTTTGATTAAAAAATTAATGGACTAGAACAGCCACAATCTAACTGATAAAAATTTATAATCTTTAGCTGAAATAACTGAAAATTATTCAGCGTCTGATTTAACCAACTTATGTAAAGAAGCTGCTATGGGTCCACTTAGAGATGTGAATATAGAAATTGCTTCTGATTTTTATTTGAGAGAAATAAATTTAAATGATTTTAATAGCGCCCTTAGTGTCATAAAGCCTACTGTAAGCTAGGAAAGCATCTTAAAATATTAGAATTGGAATTAGTAGTTCGGTTCATCAGGTTCATGATAATGAGGTTAATCTTAATAAACATTATCTTTAAATTTAATACTCTTTAATATCTAGTCTATCATTAAATTACACTATTTAGCTTCAATTATTATCAATTGGAAGTTTACTTCCTAATTATACTCTTTAACAAAATACTCTAAGTAGTGCTTATATAAAGTAAAGAGTAATTATAGCTTTATTTGCAATTATACTCAAAATACCTGTGGGACTAAAATGGTAATTATCAGATAAGTAATTAATGGCTTTGGTTTAAAATAAAGTTTACTGTTATAGTAACAAGTCAAATTTTTAATTTAACTAAATAATAATTATTTCCTGGTTATAATGTCATTTCAAGACAAGAACATAGAAAATAACAAATCTATCAAGCCTCAGCAAAGTTAAGATTCTAATCATTCGGAGTTCTAGAATATTTTAAGTTCCTTAAGAAAAAATAATTAGTTTGTTAACAAGTAAATAAAGAGATTTAATAAGCTTAGTGTAGGAGAGTAAAACTAATTGCATGAAGTCTTTAAGGCATAAAATGAATTGGCCAAGAAAGGATAATAATACCTCAATACGTAAGTTATTTTAATAATAAAGTTAAATTAAACCTTAAGTGTAAAGAGCTATTTATACTAAGTGAAAAAATGAGTTGGAAAAAGAAATGAACTATATAGTACAAACAGTTGGTGACTATTAAAGATAATAGCAAAAGATTTATTAAATGGCTCAAAAACATCAAGAAAATGAAAGTTTAATAAATGAATAAAAGAATACTGAAGTATAAAATTAAGATTAAGACTTAGAAAAATATGATAATTAGTTTTACTCAGAAGTTGTATAGGAGAGAAGTGAAAAAATAAGCAGAATGTCACATGCTATTAATCTGGTAAATGAAATGCTTTAAGAAATTAATGAGTTAGTAGTAGAATAAGGAGAGTAACTCACAATGATTGAAGATCATGTGCATAAAACTTGTGAAAATACGAAGTAAGATTTAATTTTTAGTAATTCTGTGAAGTAAATTTAGAGAGCTAGAAGCAAGCAAACAGAATCTAAAGATGCTTAGTGTTTTGTGATTGCTTTGATTGTTATTGTGATCTTAACATTGGCACTATTTATTTCTGCCTAGTGATTTAAATCTTTTATTTTTTCTTTTAATGTATAATGAATTATTATAAGAATAAATCTATAAATATTTCTCTTTTTATAATGAAAATTCACATTACTTATAAGAAGTGCTTATTGTTGCTAATATTTATATCACGCAAAGCTTTAAAATTATTGTTTTTATCACTAACTTGGAATCCTTCTTCGTTCTTTGCGTTATCTGAAGTTAACTAAATCACATATATAATTGAATAAAACTCCAATCTTCTTCTAAATTTCCTGGTATTTAGCATGATTAAAAAAATGTATAAAAATAACTAAAAATGGCATAAGTAAGGCAAAAGCTTAAATTAATTAATTGGATAAAGTTATAAGATAAAACTTATACTAAAGAAAACTAATGCTTTAGTTAGAGCTTAACAAATAAAGAAAATTATCATTATCTTATACTGGATTAAACTATAATTAAGTCTTGTAAATACTACATCACAGATCCATAGCAAAGACTCCTAACAACTTTACTGTCGCCTATTTCTACCCAGATATTACAGCCCATATTGTATCTTCTTAATTCAGCAAACATCTTTAGAAGGCTGTTCCTAGATACTCTTAATTAATTGCATAAGATATACTTTACATTTGAGTATCTACAATCATCTAGACTTCATCTTCCATATTTACTTTCTTTCCATAATCTCATATGGTTTTGTTGTTGTTTTATAATTATCCACTCTTAATTGCTCAGCCATAGCCTCCTGGGTGATTTGTGAAATCTTCTGTTATTTACTCTTTACAAATTCCTAGCTTTACATCTTGAGAAAGTAGCTAAAAATAGAAGGTGTATTTCTTTTTCCTTTATAAGGGTATATCAAGATAACAATTTAAAAATTAAGATGCTTGAAAAGCAATGTTTTTACTGTCTTCTGTTACTATTATAATATTTTCATTGCTAAAAAAGTTTTTAAAGCTCATTGGAATAAACTGAGGAATTTGATTCAATTTATTATACCAACATTTTAGAGTAATTACCTGCTATTCCAAATATTAGACTATTTATTATTAGTGAGCTTGCTTTTAATTATAAAGACTTAACTATTTCTGTTATTTGTATGTTATTTCAGCTAGTTTCCTTAATCGTAAATCCTAGTCTCTTATTTAAGAATCATTCATACTTAGATCTTATTTTCATTTTTTCATGCATAGATGTTCATTATACTCACTGTTTACTGTCTCTTTTTTCAACTTCTTAAAGCCACATTACTTGCATATGTCATTAAATTCAGGATAAGCAATAAAATGATGGTAAAGATGCTTGTAGAGAATTTCTGAATCTGGCTAGTAAAATGAAAGCATTTCAAGTAAACAAGTACAGGATGCTTATTCTTGTAATTAGGCATCTATTTACATCTTAATGTTACATTTATTCTTCATATGTTTTTAGAAATTCGCTAAGGATACAGTTTAAGGGCATAACTAGCACTAAATCACTAATTTTCCAAGGATGCCCCTCAAAATTTTTCCAGGATCTTACAAAATACAGTAGTTTCTACAATGAGGACAAGTTTAGTTAGTTTGCATCCATTTCAATATACAGTCCATACAATACAAAGTCTCACACTTCTTGCATTGAGTAACTTCCTTCACTACATCATGACAAACTTCGCATATAAGCATAGGATCAATATCTGTTGTAAATAAATCTGTTGAATAGCCCATTTTGTATTTCTCTTGATATGAATAATTAATACTAATAAGTTTTATTATTTATAGCATACGTTTAGTTAAAACCTAAACTAAACTTCATTTTCTCTTCTAATCCATTAAACTCACTTGCTTGAAATCACGCTAAATATCCTTAATAATTCCTTATCTTCCTATTTCAGTTATTATCATTAAGTACCACTTGGATAATATTAGCAATCCTTCTATTTGTTAAGGGTTTCTTTAATATGAAGAATATATTTTATTACTAATATTTTTGATATTAAAAGAGCTGAATAAAATGTAAATAAGACAATAATATAAAGGAATAATTTAACTTGCTTCATTTATATCAAGGATATAATACTAAGATAGGTAAATTATTGGACTTTCATTAATGTATTAAGGCTTAAATAAGCAGAGTTTATTTGCAATGAAGGAATTACATTATAGAGTAAATATTCAAAATTTATTAATTTGCTTTTAAAGACAGACTACTTATTGTTTCAGTATTAAGTTATTTATATCAATTACATTATATTATAAATAGGTATGAAATAGCATGCAACTGCTTTAAATAACTTATCTGAGTTCATTTATTCCTTCTATCTTAATTTATTTTTATAATGCTCAATTATATCTTAACTCATTATTTTAAAGTTAATATAAAAGGCTATTTATTTCTTTTTCTTTCTATTTTTGCTTGTTTAACTAAATGGTCTATTTCCTTTCTAAAAAGGCTACTAGATTTATATAAAATATAATCTCTTTATAGTTTTATTTATTTTAAAAGCTATAGTTGTTACCTCTTAATTTTTACTAAAGTTTAACTATCTTATATTTCATCTTAAGATATTAGACTAAATCCAATTTATAAAGCTAAAATGCAGAAAGATTAGGAACTATTTGAAATTAAAATGGTAATTTTTGTTATATTTGCAAGTTATAATTTAATTAAAGTTTTAGCATAATTATGGATAATTAAAGGCTTAACATTAATTATTTGCTTAAACGTTTATTCTTTTTTATCCTTCACTTAAATATTTCAGAAGAATGGGCACATTTTATATTGTTTAAATAACTAACAATAAATACCTTATTCATAGCGAAATTATTAATTGCTATTATTTGCTTTTTTACCTTTAATTAATTTGCATAGTTTTGTTTTATGATATTATCTTACCTTTTTGTTAAAGGAAAAATTTGTAAATTTTTTAATTTGATAGAAGCAAAATTCTCAATATAGATTAGTGTTTTGTCTTGATAGAAATAAAAATAATTTGCCAATAGTATCTAGTCTTATGATATGCTTGTACAATTTATATTAGTTGCCTGCTTATAAGAAGTATCTTATACTAGATCCTCATATCATTATATCTACTGATTATATACTGAGTTCTTTTTTATTATTAAACTCATTGCTTTATCATTAGATTAGACTAATACTTATAAACTTTTATAGACAAAAGTTTAAATTTGCAAGTAAATTAGCTATCTTTAAGTTTCTAATAGAGGAGCTTACTCTATGATGTTAGTGAAATTGTTAAAGGAGATAATATAGTAGAAGTGGATAAACTGACATATAATATACAAAAGTTATAAAATTTAATTAGGCAACTAACTATTGTAAAGCTATCTATTTAACTACTATTTATGTAACTTCTATGCTAATATTTCTTATTTTATATACCTTGGCTCTTTCATTATTTAATTAAGTTTATTAAGTCTTTAAAGATAAAAAAAGTACTTTAGCAATACTCAAATAAATTTAATCTTTACTTTAGAATAAGCAAACTACAGAAGTTTCTTACTAGAGACCTACTTAGAGTTGGTAGAAATAAACACTAATAAATAGAAAAGGAATGCTACAAATAAAAGGCCTAAGTAGCTAATTGGAATACCATGCAACACTTTTAGTTTATGCTGCTTTACACTCACATTATTATTCTAACACTTAAACATGAATCTTCGCTCAATTATGCTTCTCTCTACATTAGAATAGAAATAAAGTAGGATAGACTAAAGGTAATATTTTAAATAGTAGGATATTTGTAGTTAAATTAGTTTTAATGTCAGATCTACACTAAAAAATAATAGACGAGATAATGATTCCTAAAAAGATCTACTTTGAGAAGAAGAAATTAGCTCTTAACTTTAGAAATGATCTAGAATCCTCTGTTGAATCAGAACTTTAGAGATTGTAAAAATAGAAGTGAAATAAGAGTATGGATATGGGAGTAGCAAAGATTAAAACAATTCTAGAAGGTAAAAAAATTGAGAGAAATCTAAGTAGAATTTGAGATTAAGGCTTGTGACCTTTAACTGACTAAGTTAATGCGTAGGAAAGTGACGCTGAAAATGATAATAGCGAAAAGAATGAAGATGTCTTTAAAAAAGGTTTGACGGAACGTTAAATCAATAGAAAAGCAATAGAATTAGAGCGTTAATGGAAGAAAGAAAGAATAGAAACTTTAAGACACTAATTTAAAACTCTTAACTTCAGTATTAGAAAACCAGCTATTCTCAGATTATAAAAACGGGCACAGATTGGAATTTTAAATCTACCTAAATAAAAATATGGTAAGCATGATACAAATCCTATCAATGAAACTAAAGAATTTGTAAATTAGCACTTTATAAGTAAGAAGTAAATGCAAGAAGAAGTGACTGATGAAAAGAACTAATGGATAAAGCAATCAAATGAAAGTTTACTAAAGGCAGTATAGAATAAGGTAGATATGAAAGCTATGTACTGAAATATAGCAAAAAATAGACATTTAGCATTCCAATATAATATCAATAAAAAAGAAAAATACGAGCCAATCTAAGATAAAGGGGCCTATCTAACTATTTAATATTCGAAAAAAGATATAAAATATTAAATAAAACTAAATTAGCAAAGTGATTTTGAAAGGTACTAGAAATCCAAACTTCCAACTAGAGCTGAGTATAAGTCATATGTAAAAAAGCTATTTTCACCTAGAGAAAAAAGTATAAGTATTGTAGAAGAAGGTTAAGCAAAGCTTTCAAGCAAACTTCAAAACTTTAATTCTTAGTCGATCTAAAATTTCAAAGCTAAATAAGAGCTACTTAATTCAAGTTTAGACGTTTTAATTTAACATTTGGATTAATAAGATATAATAGAGTACTAAAAAATGTAAAAGCACGCTCGTAATGCAGAATCCTACATTTAAAGTTACGTGGAGATGAAAGATCACATAAAAAAATAAATAAAAAGACTTCCAAGAATCAAAGGACTTAAAAACTTAAAAAAACATTGGTAGTGAATATTTATGCTTTTTATAATTTTATTTACTTATTTTACCTTTTACTGTAAAAATTATTACCAAAAAAAGTAAAGTAGAAGGATATATTTATTTTATATTATTAATTTACAGTCTAGGATTATTTAGCATTATATTAGTAATTGTATTTTATAATAGCAATTATTTATTAAAAATCTTAGAATAAGTAAAATTTTTTAAGTGAATGAGATTATTTTTCTTAATGAAATAATGAGCTTACATAAAAATATAATTTAAATTCTTAAATCAAAAAGATTTTTCCTCTTCCTACGAAAAAGAATGAGTTAGTTTCTTAAATCCTGGAGTAAAATCGTTGAATTGATTGAATTTAATGTTACACTTGGCATTTTTTATAGGGGTGATTGAAGATATATATGAGAGCTATTTGTTTATCTATCCAGCTCTACTTTTTAAGGCTAATTTTGCTAATTACTTTATATTTTATTAAATTCCTGATATTTAACTTTTTCTTTCTATCTTGAGTGGAAGAATTTTACTAAATAGTTATACTTTATTTAATTTCTAAGCATTCTTTAGTAACAGACTTGACTCAAAAGTATTCCTAATTTCCTTGACATTCTTTTCTCATTCCCTGCTTTGTTTATAAACTAATTCTGGATCGGTATCCACAACATGAAGATCAGCATTACAGTACGATTAAAGGGTTATTCCTCCAAATATAATAAAAGAATTATTTTGGCTATTAAAGGATATAGAATGGCCTCATCGGTTGCTTATTTCAGCTCCTTTAAATATGACAACTTCTCACTTCAACTTACTTAAGTTAAGCACATTAATTTATTTTAAATCAGCAGCAAATTTAATCTACTAGTTATTTCTTCCTCCTCAAATCACTAGATAGTTTTTAACTACACATGAAGCATGGTTGCTTCGGAAGCAGGGTGGTTTACCATGTGGATTTAATTGCACTCACTCAAAAAGGATATCCTTTTATTTCTTCTTTCTTAATAGCCAAAGCTTGTTACTATATTCTCCAAGTTCGTTTATACCACCAAATAGATAGATCCCTTATTGCTATATGCTTTGTCTTTCTTTATAATTAATACTACAAAAATCAATTGACTGATTATCAAGAACTTCTTAGTCAAATATTGCATTCATTGTAAAACTATGTAAAAAATAGGGGACATCGCATGGTCCTTAATTTGCCATAGGTAAAGTGGAAGCTCTTAGCGTATTTAAATTCAAAACTCACAGATCTTTAAGTATTTAAGAGAAAGCATTCATTCCGCCATAAACAATCATCGATTATCCAACTACACAAGCACCATGATGATATCTAGGAGTTGGATAATAACCAAATATTTCATTTTCAATTCACTGAGAATTATAAGAGTCGAGCATATAGAGTCTCTTTGAAATGGATCTTTTATTTTCATTTTTTTTAAATGATCCTGCACCTCCATAAATCACAAGATATTACTTTCATGTGCACGAAGTATGAGCAAATCTAGGCTTTGGTGGCTTTGTCTTTCCGGTATACTAAACACTTCTTCAAGTCCATTAGTCATTAGAGAAAGTTAGCACACCTATATTTGAATTTTGAAGTTATCCACCAAATAAAAAAAATGTATTCTTCCCAACTTGGTTTAAAGTAGCATACTCTCTTGAATTAGGTATAAAGCTTTCATTTTTAATTTTCTGAACTGAGTGGTAAATATGAAAATTTTCCTAGTTATAAAACTTAAGAATTGCATTAACTTTTCTGGAGTCTTCTTATTAGTCTTTAGGAGCTGAAGTTTTAAATAACTTTTTCAATAGATATTACTCAAATAAATCTTTATCTCCTCTTATAGACTCTAAAGCTTTTGTCATAGCCATATCATTCATTTGCAAAATATTAGAATTATCTTTTGTGCTTTTTGGCTTGAACTTTTATTTAAATTATTGATCCAATTTATTTATTTCGGTTGGAACTGGTAACTTACTTATGTTTTTCGAAACTAACGGCAGTTAAGCCTTCTCAACTTGAACTTCAGGTTCTTTAGTTTAAGGTTAAACGAACCATTTTTTATAGATTTGTAAGCCAGAAAAATTTTAAGGAGATCTGAAGCTACTTAGAAAATTCTTTTTATTTCCTATTTTTTCATCTATTACAATTCCCAGGTTAGTTACATTAATATTCTTAAGATTACTTCTAAAGTTAGGATTTAATATTATTGTCAACTTACTATTTTCTTGCGTATTGATATCATTCAAAGAAGGACTTTTAACAAGAACTCTTGATGAAATGTATTTTTAGCTTTTAGATTTCTATAACGTATTCTATGTAATTACATTAGGAGGCCTTTTAATTTTAATGATCTTCAGTTTAAATTCTTTCTTCTCTCTGTTTTCTTATTTTGTTATTTACATTAAAGCTATTTATTTTATTTATATACTTAGTTTAGAAAAATCATTAAAATCTACCCCAAATTACTTTATGTCTATCATAATTAATGCTTTTAATGGAATTTTCCAGCATATTGCTTACATTCAACAAATAGTACTATATTTTCATTTTTCTTCGACTGGCATATAATCTAGGATAATATTGATGTGAGCATAATTATTTTCACTTCATATAATGTCTAACTTTTTACTAAATAACAGATATATAGAACAATATGAAAATATTGGGAGTGAGGATATTGAAAAATGATAAAGTAGATAGTTTAAAGTAGTTAGTTTAATTATAAGTATGACTATTATTTTTCTTTAAAGTGCTTTAGTTTTACTTTTTATATTGCTTTAAAAATGGAACTTGAGAATGCCAGTCTTCAATGTACCTTTAGCAAAATATGTGGAGAAATTCCTCCACCTGATAAAATATTCTGAAACACTAAAAAAGTGGAAAATTCGAAGTACTAGCTAACGATATCAAGTAATCATTTATATAGATAATAAAAAGTTGATTTGAACCAACAAAGATAAGGTTACTTATGATATTATTTTCGATAAGCAAGTTAAGGAAATTCATGCTAATTAATAAATTGCTGTAGCACTTTGTAGTGACGGAACTCCCTTTTAGATGGACCTTTCTTTAATGCCTAGAGATTCTACAGGAACTAATTTTAAAGAAGTTAACACTCCTGTTAAACTTAGCTCTATAAGTATATGCTCTCGATACATAGCCGCTATTGATTGTAATTTTTAAATTTAGAGTCTGAAAATTATGTTTATGTTTGGTTGGTAAAAGATAAGGAATGAGGATTGCCTCATTGATAGCATCCTGTATACGCTAAATAAATCGTATGTGGAGATAGTTATGTTTCTTTTCTTTCCAAATCAGGAGAACTTTTCATTTTTTCACCTGAAGATACTTCAACAAAAAGAATATTAGCAGACTAATTTATTACTAATATTGCAAGCGGACCTAATTTTATTGTAGTACTAGATGATAAAGGGAAAGTTCTTACTCATGACATAGAAAGAAACACCACATTCTAACTACCAATTGGCATTGATTCTTAAATACAGCAAGTACAGGTTGGTCATAATTTTATTCTGGCTCTTGATTTCTTGAATTCCAAAAATGTTATCGATAACTATATGGCTGCAACTGGTATTTATGTTTGAAGTTCTCCAGATGATGAACTTATGTTCCTTCAAGAAATGGGGGATCTATAAAGCTTAGCTAAGTTATAGTCGAATGTCTCTTAATGAACAGGAAGATATTTCTTTTTCGAAGTTTCAACTGGATTCATTGTAACTTAAATATCTACTAGTTATTGACAAGACACCTTTATGTTATTTAGTATCCTTGATAAACATTAACTATCATAGATAACAAGTGGACTGCAATTTAACAAGAGATTGGCTAAATATGTCTAGACATTTACTCCCTATAAAAAAACAGAAGCAACCAAAAAAACTAAGTAAGAAGAAACGTAGAACATCTAATATTAGCTAAGCAAATAACCTTCACTACCTCGTAAAAAGTAGAGAAGCCAAATAGAATATGAATTCTTATCTTCTTAAACTGCTAAAACATGAAATTCGATTATCAGAAGATAGAAACTTTAGTTTATGTGGAAATTACATTAGATATATAAAATTGGTCAGTTAAGTAAAATTAATAAATTATAATAGAATTAGATTAACTTTGGAGGGAAGGCATTGGATAAAATAGTAAAGGAAACTTTGTAAAAGAGAAAGTAGCATTGCTTTTCTATCTTGAGATAGTAAAAGAAAGTAACATGGCTACTATGTAAAAGAGTTAAGAAAGTATCTCTCAAAAGTCATTTTTACTGCTTCTAATAAAATCTGCGAATGTAATAAGTCATAAGAGGAACGATCAGGTTACAGAAGTTTATCCAAACTAAGGAGATTTAGAAAGCATTCGTCAATTTAATAAAGACCTTTAAAAAGAGAACAAAGTATTTCTAGATAGCTGCTAATTTATCCTTAATACTTTAAAGAATGATTGTAAACTAGAAAAAGAATGCTTTCAGTATGATAAAGAATCAGAAAGCTAGAATAAAAAGCTAGATGATGAGCAATGTTGTGACAAACTTATGCAAGAAGGTGAATCGAGTGATTATGAAGCAATGTCTAAGAAATATAGTCACTTTTAATGAAAAAGCATGCAAACTAGAAATTTTTATTACCTTTTTAGATTTAATTCGAATTGATAACTTGGCATGGATATTTAATCGCCTTAATTAGTACTATAAGATGATGGAGGAAAGGGAAGTACTTCTTAACACGGCAAAAGCAAATAAGAAAATAAAGGCTAAAAATCTTCCTGTATAATTGTAAGGAAAATCGAAATAAAACAATGTGAAAAATTGCCAAAATAAAAATCAATAGAAGAAGGAAGGGGAATGAAATACCAGAAGTTAGAACAAATTTTCCGAAATAGAAGAAGACAGTATCGATTTCTCAAAGACTAGAGATTGCTCTCCTCTGAATTAAACTGAAACTCGTAAAGGAAAACATAAATATGGTGAGTTTGGAAGTGTTCATTTGGCTTGCATTACAAACAGAGGATAACCATAATAAGGATAATAAAAGTATTTTGGAAATGAAAAACCTCCCTGGAAATCTCCTGGAACAAATAAAAAGTTAGAAACAGATTGGTATCTAAACAGAAGGCAAAATTATTATGAATAATTAAAAGAAAGATAAAGATCCAAATCAAAAGACCTTGCTCTCGAAAGTCACAGCACTGCCTGTTTAGAACCACTTAGTCCTACCTTTTAAGGAGAAAAGAAGAATTTTGGTCTTTTAGAAGGGAATCAAGTTTGAAATCCAAGTCCTGCTCCTCCAATTTTAACAAAATACGACAGAACGAAGGCCATTTACAAAATACTAAGAGTCATTGATTTAACAATATAATAGAACTATTTATAAGCATGAAGAAAAATTAATTCCTTTAAAAAAGTAAGTGGAAAAAGCAAAAGTCCTATTGTAACTACATAATAAAAAGAATTAAAGTAAAATAAGAATAGCACAAAAGATTTATTCCAGATAAAACTTTCACAAGATCTATAGAAGAAGAAAGTAATAGTCTATAAATGAATTTTAATAAACTTATGCTAATTATTCCAAAACTAATTCTCCCTAAAACATAATAAATATAATCTTTAGATTTCATTAAGCATTTTATTATGCTGACTTCCTATAAATTTAACTATTATCCTTAGCAATTGAATTACCTTCTAATTATAAAAATATACAGAGCTGTAATATAAAATTTTATAATAATAAGCTGTTTGAAAGAAAAAGGATAAAAAATTAAATTTGCAGCAAATAATAAATCAGTATAGATATATTGAATTATAAAGCTTTATAGCTTAAAGTTTATTATGGATTGTAATAGTTAATGATATCTACTTAGAGTTTTAAAAATAAACCAGAGCAAAGATATATCATAAGATTATATTAAAGTATAAAACATTTTTCATATTAAAATCTTAAACAATAACACATTATATAATTTATTTGGTTTAATATAATTTTAGATTACTAGTCTATTAGATATAACATATCACTTGTAATATGCACTTGCTATAGTGCATATTAAATTCAGAGAAAGAGTGATAATTTAATTAGATAAAAGTATATAAATCGATAATATATATATACTCACACGTCTTTATTTATTCAACTTTTCTAACTCTAAAAATATAAATTAATTATCCAAGATAACTATACTATATGGACTCTTAAGTTGATTTTGCAAATATTAAATTAGAAATAATAACAACAAAATACTATCTAATCTTTGAATCTCTTATAGCTAGAAATATATAGGTATTAATAAGAAATTTAGATAAGAGTTGTGTCCAAATTTAGTAGAAATTTCAAAAAGAAAAAATAAATTTTTATCATTAATCATTGTAATATACATCAAGCTAAATTCAAAGGAATTTGACTGGCTATCTTGTCATATGCTTGGCTTGGAGCTATTAGATCGAAATTTCCCATTTAACTTGGCAATTCTCCAAATTTTCTAGGTTTTTACTACATCAAAATGCTTGCCAAATCATTGTTCATAAGTTATTGAGAGTTTGCGTAAAATCCATGAACATCTTGAAGTCTTCTAGCTAGCACTTAAATTAAATTATCACTATTAAAATCTGGAGGATTAACCAGATCCAATGTGTCATCTATTAATTTTTATTTAACTAAATCATCTAAAAAATTATCTCTTGCGAGAGAAGGACTGGAATTAATCTCAATTAGTCAAGGTCTAAGTTCTGAATCAATAAGAATATCATATCCAAATAGTTCAAAGCAACTAGGACATGGAGTGAAATGAATTTGTACAGAAATTAATGACTTCAATATAACGTCTATAATTTGCTATCACAATAAGTCAAAATTTATTCTTTTCATTAGAAGTTTTACTTTTAGTTACTTAAGAGTTATCTTAGAACCTCCATATTCCTAATCAACTTGATTTCCTGCTGCATTAGTTTTTTAAATGGCAACATTCGTTAGATGGATATATTTATTATGGATATCGTTCGGGTTTACTGTGTAAGGGACGGTACTAAGTCTAGCAAAACCTTCTTTATAGAGAAAAATTTCTAGCTTAGGCTAGAATTGAGTGACTACAACATATAATCGGAGATCAAATTTATAGCCATCTAAAAGTAGAGGCCTGATTATATATTATTAAATTACCATCGCTTCAGAATAAGCAACTTATACAATATCATTTATCAAATGTATTCCTCTTCCTCTACTCTTTCCTACTGGTTTCATTATTCATAGATTTTGTTTTCCATAAACTTCATCAAGCTGCTGAAAATTTTCGACAAATGAACAATATTCTTTAGGAAGTATATAAGTTGGAGGTGCTATGTTGAATAGATCGTAACATTTTCTGTTTAATTTACGCATCCTCTGTATGTTAGTCTTTATCAAATCTTTTCTAGAAATTTACTTTACATTTGGAAAATGATTAACCTTCTATCATACTAGAAGTTTACTTATATCTATTCGAGGCTTTGACCAAGTTCACATTAAGTTCCATGAATTCTTAAGTCCCATTCCATGAGGTAGTTCACTTCATCCAGGCTTTCTTTGAAAACTTCTAGAAACAATGTCATATACTTCTGCTCTGTTTCTTACAACTCTGTAATATCTTTCTCTTTTACCAGACTATAGATATTCTTACTACATCTAAAACAGATTTTTTTACTCAATATGATCTACTGCACACATTTCAAGAGGACTTATTGTAAGTTTCCACTTATTTTCAATGAAAGTTTCAGAATTAACAAGATTCGAGAATTAACTAAAAACCATAAATATTTCACGCATCGCTTCGATTGGCTAAAAGCTTTCTTTTTTGAACCAAAATCCGTTGAAAACTTCATAAAAATGCTTATAGTTACTTGTATAATCTATCTCAGTGTTTGTAGTAAGTACATTAAGTCTTGGATTTTGCTATTGCTTATTAGCTGCTTTTCTTGGAGGCTTTTTTGACTTCACTGGGATTTAATTCTTTTCTTCGGATTATTGTTGCTGATTTTCTTCTTTAATCTGCTTTTATTCTTTTTCCTAAGAGTTATCTTAAGAAAAATCTTTTTAGTTGTTTTTTTTATTTTATGCTTCTTTTTATATTGTTTTTTCCTTTTCTTGCTTCTCTTTATTTTATTCATTTTATGATTTATTTTCCTGCTTTACTTGCTGTGATCATTGTTCCGACTGTAGTAGTGCGCTATGATTTGCTGCTGTTTACTAGGTTGAATGAAGAATAGACTTTATTTTGTTAATTACAGTTTACTTATATTCTTTCTTGTGTTCTTTTTCATAACTTTCTTGATTTTAAGATTCTTGAACACTTGGCTGTTCTGAAAATTAATTAGCTTCTTCTATTTCGTCCTCTTCCTCTTCTCCTTCTTCTTGAATTTAATCAAGAGTGTGAAAAGAAACAGAATTACTTTTATCACTCTCATCATCAATTATTTGATTTTGTTCAATTGCTTTTTATTTTTCCTGATTTTATTATTCCATAATAGTTTATTCTTACTCATTTGCCTTTAAATTCTTCTTATTTTTTATTTCAGTTTTTTTTGGCTCATTTTAATTAGCTTCATTATTTTGATCAACTTAATCAATTTAAATATCTTATTCTTCATATTCTATTTAATTATTTTATTATTCCTTAGTATGCTTACTAGTAAAGCTTTAAGAATTATTGAGCTCATTACTTTCATCTTGACTCTCAGACGAACTTTCGTCTTAATTTTCATTTCGTACATTCTTGTTTGTTGTCTAGATATTACAAGATTGATTTGAAGTAATGCTAATATTATTTTGTTAAATTTATTTTTAAATAGTATTTTAACTCTAAATTTCTTCTTTTTATTTATTTCTTTCTAAAACTTTAATCTTAGAACTTTGCTGAGAATCCATTTCTTAATCTTAGACTGATTCTTAATTAATTTATTTATTTTCAGTATTAGCATGAGAAGGAACTGCTTGCTTCTATATATAATTTAATTAAGCATGATTATCTTCTACTGTGTCATTTTATTTAGATGAAGCAACAGATTGTTATTAATTACTTTTATTTTCTTGAAACGATATTTAATTAGAACTGTTAGTTCTTAAACTTTGTTAAGTTGCAGTATTTTCTATTGTATCAAGTTATTCTTCATTAAAATTTATTGGTTAGCTTGTTTATTTGTTGGAGATGCTTTCCTTCTATTCCTAAGATTATTCTGTATTTTTCTTAATTTCTTGCTTATTATTGAGAACTTAATCTCTATTAATTGTTTCGGTTTCATTTTATAATACTACTTTTCCACTTATACTGTCAGCTTTAGATGAGGAATGCTTTTCTTCCTTTTGCTCGAAAGAAATCTTCTCTTATGATCCCTAATTTAAAGTACTTTAAGATGCACTTAATGGTTTTGATTTTTCCTTAGTTTAATTTTTATCTAAATGCTCTTTTTATTTGATGCTATTAGTTTTTACTCCTTAATCTTTTACTTGCTTTTTAGAGTCAATCTTGGAACGCTATACTGAGCTTTCTTTTACTTCTGATTTGCTTTTTTAGTTAGTTTTCTTTTTTTAAATGGTTTATTTTTCACCTTAAGCTGATTAAGATTTTACTTGCTTCTATTTTTCTATAGAGTTTTGTCTCTATAAATTGTTAGACTTTACTTTGATGCTTTTATCGTTTTTATCGTTTTGTTGCTTTTTCTTTTAACCTACATCAGGAAATTTGACTTATTCGTTTTTAGTAGAACTTTTACCGATTGTCTCTCTATTTTTGGAAGGTGTTGGCTAAGTATGATTTATAGGAGGTAAAGAAACTGAAGAGCTACCAATGACAAGTCCTGATTTCTCTTTCTTTTAAAGCTTTTCTCTCATAAACTATTGCAGCTATTTTTTATTCATTCTTCCCCTTCAAAACATACCTTCTCGACTTTATCCACAAATATCTGTATGTGCATTACTCTCTTCTTCTCAATTACTTGCAGCTTGAGAAATGCTGCAATCAGTTGATATTCCATGTTGGTTATTTTCAAAGTTAGACTCTCTGGACTCTTTTTATCTTATGCTTTGATAATCTTACTACTAGGGCTAAGTAAATGATTCAGATTTTTAGCTTTATTTTTCAATTTTTTCAGTCTAAGCCTTGCTAGAATCTACCTAGTTCTAAAGTTAAGTCATTAAACTATTAGACTGAATTTTGAAATTTTCAAGAATGTTAGAAACAGGCATCTAATACATTGCAAGAAAGTTTGAAGAATGATTTCGTTCATCTAGCTCAAGCTAAATCAAAGGAATCAATTTGTTAGCTCTTTTCTATCATTTTTCTGTCTATTCCAGCTGTTAGCCTGCTTGAATATCAGCGATTCACTATTTAAGTGTTTAATCATCAGCATCATAAATATCCTCAGAAGCTGGTAACTCCATTTTAATGTTAAAAAATTTATTTTCTTGCTACAAGGCTATTTACAAAGGCTTTAAGAACTGCGGAAACTAATACAAGATGCTAAAGCCTTATTATGATGATAAAGCTATTGATAAATGATGTACCCACTTAAAAAAATAACAACCATAAAAGAAAGCAATTCAGAGTTAGTTAGGGGGAACTTAAATTAAATAGCTAAATTTTCTTTGCTTCAACACATTTATGCTATAAGAAACCTTTCTATATAAGAAAAAGAAATTATTCCTACTCAAATTTAAGAAATATCTTGAGCATAAAGAGGAAATACATTTAGTAATAAGCTTTAAAATATTTAATGCCTAAATATTAAGCTAATTAGCAAAACATTTAAATCTATGCAAGCATTAGTTGATTGTAAACATTAATATTTTTACTGCCTTTGGATATATTTAGCAAAGTATTCCAACTTAATTTATAAAGTAATTGATTCAATTTTAATTATACTAGGAGGTTATGCTATATCTCCTTTTATCTTAAATAAAACTATAGAAAAAGTTATTTTTTAAAAGAAAGTAAGTGTAACTATAATCTTTAAATAAGTTCTTTTATTTCAAATCATTTAAAAAAAAGAAGAACAAATTTAAATTATTCACATAATATCCTTCATAAAGTATTTATATAAAGTTAGATAGTTTAAAATAAACTCCTTTTGATATATTCTTAAACCATCCATTCCTAAAATATCTTATCATTTAACTTAGCAGCCCTAAAATAAGTGCCTATTAAACTTGTATACTAATTCTTTAGCATGGAGATAAAGAAGGCTTTAATTCCATAACAAAATTTTTGAGGTTGAAATATGGAGTAACTATAATTAGCTTAAAAGTAAATTACTTGAATATTAATTTTTGGTATACAAACATAAATGGGTTAATTCTATTTAATAAAAGGAATTATTAATTATTTACTTTCTAAATAAGATTAGTTATTATATTCCAATCTGTATTATTTCCATAGTTCGTTTCTTATAAAACAAGCGCTTAAATAAAAATTATAACCATATAAGCTAAACTACTTAAGTAGCCAATTATATTATGTAATGTTCTAACTGCTTATCTTGTTTATCTAGTTTAATTTATCCATTCAAAATATTTAAATTTATCAGTAATTAAAATCTTTATTTTATAAGTAAAGATTAAGTTTAGCTTAGTAATTATCTCCTAAGTAAGTAAGTTTTAAGGTTAAGGAAGCAAACTTAATTATCATAAATAGTTTTCTTAGGATAAAATAGTGTTTTGCTTATTCTTAAAATAATAGATGAGCTGTGCAAGTTAATAGTCAATATAGAATGACATTACTATATTTAATGTATGCTTATATATGAATGCTAATAAAAATAGGTTAGAACTATAATTCTAAAATGCTTTTATTATAAATAAAGCCAAGAGGAATACAAAGCTTGGCTTTTAATATTTTAGAGCAAAAGGAATAGATGGATATTAAAATTAGTTTTAGAGGATGCTTGATTATTAATAGTAGTATTAGGTATAATAATAAATAAATATAAATATGATGTAAGGAAATTAGAAGAATCAATCTTCTGGATTTAAAGATACTATAATTGGATTAAGTGATACCACAGATGATAGAGTCGTATTTATAGCTAACTTTTTATTTGATTTTATGAAGCAGGATAACTTAGAAATTGAATTCAAATTAGGCTTCTTTAAAATTTAATCCACTCTTAGAAGTAATAATCTAAACATCTACCATACTCAGTTTCTCTAAGATTAACTTAACTTTGAGAGTTCTGTCAGCAAAGACCATTTTGAAGCTTTAGTGAATGAAATGGAGTAAATAAGTAAAAACGGATTAGTAAAATTTAAGAAGGAAACAACAGAGGATGAAATATTGATGAGTTAAGGAAACTCTAAATACAGAAGAACTATAGACCCTTAAACTGATTAAGTTATTTAAACCATCAAAAAAACCAAACTTAAGGATATGAACTGAGTATTTCAAAATTATGACGCTTAAGGAATTTATGAATAAAAAGATAAAATTCCAGGATTCAGATTAAGTGTAAATTAAGAAATTAAAATAGAAGAAGTGGAGTCACAGATAGTATAAAGAACAAGAAACAAAGAACGCTGAAGCTTTATTTATGAATTCTTGTAACTTGATTGTACTAAAGTAACTTCTTATAATGAAAGGAGATAGCCATAAGACATAACATATGAAATAGAACTTGAAATTTGTGATGTCAATCACTTAAGAAAGTATGCTTAAGATTATTAAACAAATCCTTATCCCTTTTAAAGTATTATCAGAAAAGTCTGGGAAAATGTTAACGCAATATACAAAAAATTACCTTTATTGGTCCTAAAACCTAAAGAAGAAAAATTAAAGAAGACTTTGCATGAAATGCAAATAAGTGAATAGAAACCTTAAGAATTAATTGAAGCCTACGAATTAGTATTTGGTTAAACTTAACCTATTATTGGAGATTATTTATACCAGACAGCTCATAAATTTATGTAGAAGAAAGGAAAAGAAATTGCTGAATAGAACAAATAAAAGTGATAACTTATTTTAACTTTTACTTAATTAATCCCCTAATAATAGCTACTTGCCTATTTATGCTTAATACTTAATCATTCTCATTAATATCTTTTTATCTATTAGTATAATAGGATATATAAATCACCATTAAATCAAAATAAGCAAGTAAGTTCGTAATCATTCTGCATATACAATACTAATGATAGTAAATACAGGAAATTAAAAAAAGCTAAATATTTTTATTAGGATTTCTTTATCCAATTCAACAATCCATCTTCTTTCTCCTTTGAAATTTAATTCCTTTCTCACTCATAATATCATCTTTATTCATTTTTCACTGTTATACATATCAGCTTATCATAAAGTCATCATGTTACCTTTGTCGTTTAAGAGGAAAATTAAGTCTCTATACTTGTTAATTACTCCTTCTTTATTCTCAAATGGATCATAGAAATTAAGAACAGGTTACAAAGATGGAAAATCATTTTCGACATTAAGTTAAATAGGACATTTCCTGAATTCACTTTTGTGCACGTTAAAAGCTCAAATTTCTTTGCAATTCTTACCTCCAATTATCAATATTTCCTCACTATTAAGCTAATAAGAAAGTGCTCTTTCAAGGCTTCAGGTAAGATCTGAAAGATTTTGCTTTTATTTTCCAAGGGCCATGCTTGCCTTCCTGTATACTTCTTCATCTTTAAGCAAAGTTTTCCATTCATCATTTATAATAGAGTATCGAGATACGCTTTTAGAGGAAAAGCAGAATATTGAGTTATGTCTGAAGATTCTAATCAAAAAGGGTGGAGTTAGCATAATCACTTGGCTAAGCTATTTCATCTTTTTCTTTTAAATGTTATATGAAAAAAACAGGAAATTGTCAAATGATTCGCATATCAGTATAAATATTGTCAACTTATTTGCTGAGTAAGTAGCTGAAAAATTAGCACTACGGGCGTAATCGAATTTGAAGGGTTTACCAACACATTACATTGTAAAAGGATTAAATTCCTAAATCAGATTTAAACCTAAAGGTAAGTCTTCAAGGTTCTCTTATCTCCCATCAAAAGCCAGTAAAAATAATCTATTAGGAAACTGAGTGTAAATAACTTGGAATACAGAAGCTATATTTTTAAGCTAACAAGTTTCATCAGCTTCTTAAGTTTAAATATCTATTCTAGTAAAAGAGAGAGGGGAAATATGATTTTGGTCTTCTTAATTAGTAAGTATTTTTGTGTCAATAAAGAAATATTTGTGATTACTATTAAGGCACTACTTTAGAGGAATTGAAGGTATTTCTCGAGTATTGCAAGCACCCATTTATACTAAATAATTGTATTATCATTAAAATTAAATTAAACACATTCTTCTATTTCATCTCTCTAATTACCTTTTATAATAGTCTATTCTACTCTTCTATGAGTTCTTATAATAGATTTTATTACTTTACTTCAAGAAAAGCGAGTAATAAAGAATATTTCAAAAAGGAAATAATTAATTAACTAGTCTATATTTCTAGAGTTCTAAATTATCATTATCATCATTGAAACTCTTTCTACCATAGAGCTTAAATTAAGTATTTCTCTATTATTGGCTTTATGCTTAAAAGAGTTAATTAAATTTTTAAAATTAATGCATTTAATAATAATTCTAGCTTATTTATTAGGCTAAAGTTTTAAAATTTTATTTTTGTAAATAAGACAGAAATATAGACATTGAGGAAGGATATTCACTCTTATAAGTATTTGGAATTTAAATAATTAAAGTATATTAAAATATAAACTAGTATCAGATTCCTTATTAAGATGATTCTCTATAACCTAAATCCTATTTCTTTTCTAAAATATATCAGTTTTTGATATCTTCAAATGTAATGATGTGATTAAAAATATCAAAAATACCAAGGTAAAATAATAATTAATAAGAAATAAAATTTAAATCCTACTAAAGGAAGAATCTTAATTAAAGAGCAACAAAATAAGAATAATTAGCTATAATTAACTATATCTAGTATTCAAAGCCCTTTTTTAATCTCGTTTTAATTTAAAAATTCCTTTATTAAGTAATTGTAAAAATCTAAGTGATTAGATGATATTTTCTCCTTTGATTAAGGAGAGGTATAGTAATAATAGCAACTAGAGAAATGTTAATTACAAAACTAAAGCACTTTCATTAATTCATTTAATAATAGAGGTAAAAATTTTAGATTAATGCATCATAAAGTAGTTAATAAGGTATTCTATTACATTTATGTTTTAACTATATTTGCAGTTCTTCATATAACTATGATTTACATTAAGCAATTTTATGATTTCGCTGTATTTAATCTTGCACTAATATAATATTTTTTTTATTTTAATTTAGGCTAAATTCTTGCCTCTTTTCTTTTTCACTTTGGTTTTCATGCTAAAAATGTACTATTTAAAAATAGTTTGAAGAATTGTCTCTTTATAAAAGTTGATTTAGCGTTAGATGTTAGTAGCCAATTTTAATTTTAACCTGCTAAAAGATAACTATAAAAGGCAAAAGCTAGATGAATTTCTCTTATCCTTAAGGATAAATTAACATAATAGAATATGATTAGTAAGTAATCTGGAAGCTAGTTAAAAGGGCTAAAATTATATTAATAAAGCTGGCCGAATTTCAGACTAAGAAACTGAAATATTTATTTTTATAAATAGGAAAAATGAAAAGAAGTGAGAAATCCGATAAATTCTTTAATAATAGTTTATTAAATAAAATTAAGTAAATGATCTCATCCGTTTAAATCAGGATTCAATGGTTCCTATATTTCCGAGTTAAGTTTTCTTCTTTTGAAAATAAAAGCTACTACCGATATTAAAAACAAAACTGATATTAGAATTATAACAAATAAATTGGCTTCCTTTATTTCTTATGGTGTATCTTATGTTGTTTCTTAAGGTTATTTTTATTCTTAATTATTAAAATTCTAGAAAGTGGCACTTGTTTCATCATTTATTGATAAAAATTCTGGAAAATCTTTAAATAGTTAAATACACTAGGTAATTTCATCAGGTTTCGTTTATTCATACTCCAACTGTATTATAAAGTGTGCGTAATCTACAATTGTTCTAAATTTTTAAGCTGCTTCTTCTTAATTTTAATTTTAAGTGGAATTATGATTACAAACAATGCTAAAATAATCCTAATAAATCTAGTCATTTACAGAAGTAGTACATCTTGCCTATCCTGACTTTGAGGGTAAGCAATCACATTTTCCTGAAAGACAATCATCATCTTTTTAGCATGAATCTCATAATTATTTGTGGCCTAATTTTCCCCCTCTTGAGTAATTTAAAGCTTAAATTTCATTATTCTAAAATTAACTGAAATCACATCTTTTTTCTTAGATTTCCGTTTATGTAAATATAGAAATTCCCTAATCAGAAAAAAAAGTACTATTTTAAGTTTATTTTGTTTCCTAGCAGTATTCAGAGCAACGCAATTAATTTTATTGATCTTAGAGAGTTAAGTTAACCAGAGCCTTTCAAATAGATTGTGAGTCTAAATTATTCTCGTTTTTTATTTAAATACTTTGTGTATCCTTCAATAAGAAATAGTCATGCAAATAGCACCATGTCTTATCTTCCTATTGATTTATCCTATTTTGCACTTTTATACCATCTCCTTATTTTTATATACACTCACTCTAGTCAAGTTCTTAGCAAGATCATTTAGGACATTCTTTTATCTTTTCAGTTTATACTTACTAACTTTCACTTGCTATAGGTTATGGTAATTAAGTATTTTCAGTTATATTTGAGTCCTGCTCTTGTGAAAAGATTTGGAGAGGAAGGAGCATAAAGGAAATAAAAATATGGTAGGTTAGCATTACTTTTATAATAAATGGCTATAGCTTTATATTTCCTATTTAATTAAATCCTATTTCTATCTATTATTCCCATTACTGATGCTTTCCTTAGCCTTACTAATTACATATATGTACTGGCTGCTTTAATTCTATGCTAAGATAAAAGAAAGGATATGCAATATGAATTTTGACATAAAGAAAGTAGGTTAAAGATAGATGATATTTAAGTGATTTTGGTGAAATTAAACTTGTTTTAGAGTTTATTAAACTATTAAAATGGGTGACTAGAAGATATTGTTTGAATTAGATACACTAACGCTTATACAACTGTCAGGAGGAAAATCTCAAGTTGATAACCATTTCTTATAGACCTCAACAATTAAAGATATAGATCTGAGTTCAAATAAATTTAACCTAAGGAATGTTGATGCTTTTGATCAAGTAGGATGAAACTTTATAGAAAACATGGAATTAAGTAATAATGACCTGGAAGAAATTGATAAGGTTAACAAGTTCACTAGTTTGAAAAGCTTAGCTGTAAAGAAGAACAAAATAGTAAAAGTGAAACTATGACTTCCCAAGTTAGAAGACCTCATTCTTAGTAGTAATTTAATAAAATAAATACCTGACTTATCATAGCTACGTTAGTTGAGAATTCTCGATCTTCGAGACAATGAAATATACTATTCACCTTCTTTGCAAAACTTAACAGTTGCTCCTAAACTTGAAAACTTAGATATTTCAAAGAATAAGCTTTAGTTCACTGTCGAGTAATTTAA
The DNA here is from genome assembly GCA_946699065.1 of Loxodes magnus. Classification (NCBI taxonomy): domain Eukaryota; phylum Ciliophora; class Karyorelictea; order Loxodida; family Loxodidae; genus Loxodes; species Loxodes magnus. The sequence goes on along the minus strand of CAMPDV010000035.1, from coordinate 799,820 downwards.
AGATTTTTGTCTTATACTTGAAAAATGCAACTCATTAACTACCTTAAGAGTAACAGCTAATCATTTTGTTACTGATCCAATTTTTAATCGTAAGTACTAATTCTGATTCATTAAATATGGGTATAAAATAGAAAATTTAAATGGTGACATCATTCCCTTAGAGCTTAGAAAGAAAATTCAAGCTTCTGAGCTTCCTGCTTTTGAGAAGATTTAAGAACAGGAGTAGATTTAAAAGAAGTAAAAGACTGCTTAATAAGAAAAGGGAAGTGAAGAGCAAGGTGTTACATTTTAGTATATGAATTCACTGCTTGAAACTGCTTATATGTATCCTGCTAAATCAATGGAATAGTTGAAGAAACTTTAATTTTGCGTGGAGCAATTTGTAAGTAATTAAAAAGTCAGAACAGAATGTTTCAAGGGTGAAAGCACAGTTCTTTAGGAGTATATAGATAGTTTCACTGAGAATGCTGATATTTTAATGTAAAGCTAACCTATTATAAAGACAAGTTTGTTCCGTATTTTAGCTAACATAACTTTCATTAAGGATGATTAATTCAAACTTCCAGAAAAGATATTTTCTTCCTTTCTTATGGCAGTAGAAAGTAATCCTGCAGATAAAAAAATTATTAAGAAGATAGTAAAAGATCAATTGCTTGCCAAATTTACTATGAATCCTCCTAGCTCTTTGAACCTAAGTTTTCTTAATGGATTGACTGATTTAGCCAAATCTGAAGGTGGTTTAGTTAGAGTTTTTAATGAGAAAGTTGATATTATGGGGTATTGGATGCTTTAAGAAAAATTAAAAATAGAAGAACAAGAAGAATCTTCAGGAAAGCTGCTTTATTTAAACGATTCAGCTTTGGAACTTATAGCAGTATGCAGTTTTGATAAAGAAATAGCTTTTAAAATGGCTAAAACGTTTGTAGATCCAGTTTGCTTCATTTATAAAAAAATATCAGCTTTAACTCATTTGAATAGAGAACAAGTTAAAAGATTCACTTTAATATTTTAGCTGATAGAAAATACTAGTAGGATTGATGGAGAAGCAACTTAAAAATATGTGGAAGAACATAGTCTGCATCAAGATATACTTAAGAAACTGCAATTTGACATCGCGAAATATAAATCTAACTCTTACCAAATAACTGATAAGTAGGTCAAAGTTGAAGATGGAGAATTGCCACAAGAACAAGATTTGTTTTAGCTGCTCTCTGCTCGTATCACTACAATTGGAGCTTTAGCAAAAAAAAATAAAGAATGTGCAAAGTATTGTCTTTAAGATGAAGGATTATAAATTATAGGAGATACAATATCTTTAGTTTCTGTCTCTAAAATCGATCCCTTTCTACTTACTGGTATTGTTCAACTTATTTATGATTTACTTAAAACTTAATTCATTAAATCTTCAGCTGCTTACGAAAACCCTCCTATCAGAACCATTACAGAAAAAACGAACAAATGCGAATAGCTTTTAAATATAGCAGGAGGAGGAAAAGCATATAAAGATATATGCTTAGTAACAGCTTAAAAATATGATTCAAGTACAATGGCAGGTAAAGAAGCTGTTGAGCATACTAAGTTAGAAAACAAGGTTATTTAAAATCTAATCACAATCATAGTTAAGATTGTTAAATTCTTTGCTAAGCAGTCCTCTTCTCAGCAAAATTACAAAGAATTCAGTAAAGTTTGTTTAGAAGTTAGTACTGCTCTTAATGCAGCATCAAGAGAAATGGTTTTGTTTATGTGTTTGGAGGTTCCTTCAGATATTCTCAAACTTGCTGTCGTAAAATGCCTTGAAAAGATTCCGTAGAGAGAAATAGAGAATGAAGAAATAGGTCAGCTTATTAAAGTTTTAAGTAACTACAAGAACTTGGGAGCTGGAGAGAGTGAAAAAGTAATAAGCAATATTTTCCTTTTACTTTCAGAAATCGCTAACAATAGAAAAGACTTTCGTGAGAATTATTCTAAAAAGGCTATTAGACATTGTACTGAAATTATTCTAAGAAATTAGAGTAGAAATTTGATGCATAACAAGAGCGAAAATAAACAGAAAGAAGTTCTCACAACTTCATGTGTTTTCTTTCTATAGCATCTTTCTAAGTATAAGGATATTCATAAGAATTTCGCTGATGAATTTCTGGAATAATGTTTTCCTAAAATTCTCAAACTAGAAGAGAACTTTTCACTTCCTGATTAAGTGCCTACAATGATAGAAACTACTGCTATGGGAAGAAATTTACAGTTTCTTTTTAATTGCCTTCAGGGAAAAGAAATTCTGTAGCCTTATGATAAAAAGATAGCCTTTAGGATTGTTGTTAAAATAGCTGATGTACTTATGAACAAGAATGAAAAAAATATTCCTGTCATAGAAAAAATTAAGTTAGAAGTAGAATAACAGATTGACAAGGGATCGAATGAAGCTGAAGGTAAGAAGGCAAAAGAAGAAAAAATGGATAATCCTGAATGTATCATTGCTTGGAATAAAAAGTAAAACTATTTATAAAATCTTGAGCAAGAAGAAGAAAAAGTCTGAACAGAACCTGTAAAAGTAAAAATACCTTCTAAAGAATGGAAATAGCAACATTCGATATTTAGCAGGCATAAAGGATTAGAGCGACTACTTATGTTTTTATTAGGACAATATGAAAACCAAAAATAGTTAGAGTAGAAGCTTGAAAAAGAATTTGATCCTTAATATAAGACAAATATTATAAAAGAAATGATCGATGAAGAAGTCGTAAAAGTTGTTTAATTGTAAGGATAGTAAAAAATAGAAGTTGACATTCAGCCTAAGCTTTTCTTTAGAAATCCCTCACTTAAGAATCCTAATAGAATACATAATGGATGGGATCAAATGAAAAAATATTTCTAAGCTAATTTGTCTAAGCAAAGAGCCGTTGATTTAACAGTATAAGAATCATTTGAAAAATAGTAATAAAAAACTGTGCTAGACGAATCATTTAAACACCATAAAGCAATGATGATTTCAGCCACTTTGAGATGCATTTTTGCAGCAATAGAGCATGCTCCTGATGAAAATTTTAAGCTAAATGCAATTTCCCAGTTATAAAATACTAAAACGCTATAAAATTTAACTTACTTATGCGCTTCGACAGGATGAATTCAATCTTCCATAGGTGCAAAATATCTGAGAGTAGTGATGAATGCTTTGATAATTCCATAAAATAGAGCTCGCTAAAGCCTTGAAGCAATTTAACTTTATGAGACAGTATCTAATGCAATAGAGTCAATGCTTGTAACAGTTACACTTAAGATAAAAAACTCTAATACGTACTTGAATATCAACTATTTATCCCTTATCTAGGAGTTAGCAAAAACTACATCCATCATATGTTATAACTGTTCTTCTTTCGAGTGAATAGAGTAAGGAAGTTTCTTATACTAAAGATATTAGCACCAACTATTTATGAGAAGTGACCACGAAGAATTATCATAATTTCTCTTGACAAAACTACTAAAAGATAATTCTATTAGAGTAATGCTTATCATCATCCTTTATGATATGAAACGAAATTAAGAAAGTCTAAAATAGAAGTAAGATATAGAAGACTTTGAAGAAAGGGAAAAAATAAGACATTATTTAATATAGACTCTAGGCAATTACTTGAGCATATGTTACTTAAAAAGATTTTAAGTAACTGGATTTTTAAATTGCCAATAAATATTCAATAACAGTCCTCTTAGAGAAAGTTTTATGTAAGAAGTAATGAATTTCTAAGTAATGTGCGGAATAAGAATTGAAATAGAAAAAATTCTTTTTAGAGATAAAGGTAAATTTGAAAGAATTTTGATGATTTCTCAAGCAGATATAATACTAATGAAGGAAGAGGACTGAATCTAAGTTCTATTTGTGGCTACAAATACCAATATATATCTATTCCACCCGATTATGCCATGCTAAAATTGTTAAATAGAATATCTTTGTAATGAACCTAAAATTTTTGAAGTTTATGAATATGCTGATGTGAAGCAATTAATAACAATTCCCTTCTAAAATCAAAGATGCTTTATAAAGTTCTAGAAGAACAATGAGGGCAAATTTTATCATTTGATTTTCGGTAAAAACTTATAAATATAAAAATTTATAGAAATATGCAGATCTTTAGTCCCAAAAGAAATATTAAATATATAAGAAGATACTATCTTCTAAAACGGTATTGAAAAGGTCTTAAGCTAGAAAACTGCTTAAGACTAACAAACTATTTTCGATGTGAAGGTTCTCAATTGAATTATTTTTAATCCCACTGAAAACTATGGATAATTCGATAACTATAGAGAAAGACTTCTTATTGGTCAAAGATTGGTCCTTGCTACATAAAAATCTATTTATGTAATAGAAGAAAACACTTAGGAATGGGTGATTTTTGAAGCTTAAGAAGAAGATTAGGAAAGTGAAACTTTGAAAGATGAAATGAAAAAGATGGAAGAAAATATACTTCTTAAGCTTTATCAAAAAGAAGATGTTTAAGTTCATGCAATTGACGAAATTAAAAAAATCAGGTTTGATTCCTCTGGCTTATTTGATATGTATATTTTCTTCGGAAAAGAAGAAGAAGAATGGCATTTTAAGTTTTAAGGAGATTTGGAGCGTGAATAATGAAAAAGATTCTTGTGTAAATATCTTCTGAATAGACAAGATCACAAATTCGTGGAAAAACAGCCTATTAGAGGATTTGGATGAAAAGAAAATTAGTAATCCTCTTAGTAGGCAAATCAAGAAAACAAAGAAACAGCAACTTAGCCAACTTTAGCAACTGAACCCTCAAAAGGACCTATCTGAAAACAGAAAATTTTTTTCTATTTTTATAATAATCATATTGCATTTATAAAACTATTTAAATAGATACTTCATTCTTTTAACTTCTTTACTTATATCTTTTAATGAAGGATAAAGGAATGTTTTAATCTTTATCCAAAAATTCCAAATTTTTGTTATGAATAAATTTATTTTCAAGATTTGTTAAAAATGTTAAGAAATAAAAAGTGATAAAAAATAATTATAAAGTTTAAAATAACTCATAATTCTATTTCTTACCACCTAAGAAAATAGGTCTCCCTACTTTGCTTGAATCGAATTCTTGACTAATATTTGGATAAAAAGGAACAAAAGGTTTGTATGCTTTAATTATTTGAAATGAGTTGTCTTGCTTATTAAACATTTTGTTATAGAACTCCAAATTTTCCTTGGAGATTATATTCTTTTTCTTTAAAATGGGAAGAGTCCGTTTCAAGATTTTAATTTTATCAAGTTTTACCTATTTTTTTTAGTGTTTTTTATCTTTGTTTTGACTAAAAAGTTCTTTGAATTAATTTTAATATTTAATTTCCTTTTTATTATCATTTTTGGATTTGAATTCTGTACTAAAACTTTTAATTTACTTATTGAATTTTCGGCTGGAATATTCCTTACTTAAGCTTCTACTCAAATTTCTTCTTTAAGTTTGTGAACTATTAAGTTCATAAGAACTTTACTTTGAGTATTTTAAAGAATAATTTCTGCTTTAGCTTTGGCTTCTAAGCTTTCTGTGGAATTAATAGTATTTAAAGTTATAATCTTACTGACGCTTCAAATATTAGTCTTAATCTTCTTTTACATTATATTAATTTTTTACTAAAGGATCATATACTCTAGAGTTACCTATCTAGATAAAGGAATCATCATATGAACCATACATAGGCTTTACCTACATCAAAGCTTACTATTTTAAGGCATCCTTTTGGAACGTTTTTTATATCAAACTAATCTTTTTCATATGCTCCTGGTCCAATTTCATATTTCGTTCTTCAAAATATTGGCTAATATCACAAAAATCTTTTTTCTCTACCTATTTTTATTCCCTTTTTAGTTAAAGTAGTTCCTAAATTATAATACTTTTGATTTCTGTTTTCAGGCCTTTTGTACTATAAATCAGTAGGTCTCATTTTCAATTATAATTTTGTAAATTTTATATCTTTAAAATCAAATTTTCGAGTGAAATTAAGTACTTGATAAACTAAAGACATTAAACTTATATACTTTAATAGCCTCATTAACTTTTTACTTTTTATTAGCTTATAACTATCATTACTGCTTTCATTATTAGCTAACAATATCATATTCATGCATCTACATTTTATTTCCTTTTTATTGTTTTTTGAAAAAATTAGGTTTTAAAAACTTAGCCTGAAAGTATTATTTGAATATACAAAGGTGAGGTGTAGCCTTGATAGCTATAAAATTGTATTTATAATTATATATTTTCATTTATTTTATTAATATTAAACATCTAAATTCATAGTTCTTTTCTCCTTACTCTTTTTTAATAAGACTGCTATTTTTTACATCATAGTTAAAAATAGCAGTTGCTTAAGATTCTTTGATATTTATTAGAAGATAGGTAAAAAGCATATTGATATCAATAGGGAATTATACTCTGACTAATTAACCTCATCTTTTTACTTCCTTTAAAAGAAATAATTTTAGTCCTTTATTTTTTAATACCTATAATTTATTTTCTTAGGTCATGTAAACTAGATTCGTAATTATATCTAAAGTTAATAACTATTTTCTACGATACAGTTAAAAAATATACTGCTTCTTATTAATTCATATTAATGCAGCTATTTGGCTTATTTCATACTTAAATTTATATTATTGGCTTATGCTATTATCACTTTAGGATGTATTTATAATCAAATTAAAAGCTTGATTATACTTAAGTATCCAAGCCTTTTTGTTTTATTATAAAGTCTATTTATATAATTTTAGTAAATAATAAACCAATAATTTGGTATTTGTACTTGCTTACATTTTATAAGATTTATTACAATCTATCATTGAGATAAAAGCTTAAAACTCAATATTAACCAATTTAATCTTTTAGTAAGTATACTATATTCTTATGCTTCTAAACATTATTTTTTCTGTGTTCAGATTATTTCTTTTTAAATTGAGAAATTGCAGCAATCTCTAGTAAACCTACTTTCTTATGAGTAAAATAAATAGCAATAATATGCTAAGCTAGCAGTATAAAGGTTCATAGGAATGAATCTTCAAATAAATGATTTAAACTTCTAATTTAAATTAAATCTTATATTTAAGATCATTAATATCCAGCTATGCCTTAAGATATCTATCTCTTATATCTTAATCTGACTAATTTCGCTATTATTAACTCTAGTACTCTAATATATAATAGTAGCTTATTAAATTTGAATAATATAATTAAAAAATTCAGGCAATTTATATATATGCAATAAGTAACTAATTAAGCTAGCTTGTAATTTTAAGTATAATCTATAAGATTTAAATAAAATACTAAAGATATTGTTTAGGGCTTAGCTATCAATCTGATTTAGCAATTTTAATTAGATTAGTTTCAAAATATTAAATCTTAAATCTAAAAATCAAATATCATATCTATAAATACTAATATTTACTTTAGTCTCTCATAAGAAAAAATTGAAGAGCATATGTAAGCAAATATCAATATTTTGAAAGCAAATGTTTAGATATATGAAAAGATTGTTTAATAACTATATAACTTCACCAAAAAACTAGAAAAAACATAAAAATTGTCTGCATAATAAGTTAGATATAATAAGACTTATTGATGCTCTTTGTATGTAAATAATGAATAAAATAAGAGAATTATCCTAAATTATTAATTTTTAACTTTTTATAAAGGAAATAAAATATTTATTATATTTTTTGAATTTGAAAGTTAGCTGTAAAATATTTAATTAAGTATATTGTATATTTATCTATAGTTTCAAGCTGTTTTATTTACAAAGAAAATACGATAAAAATTTTCGTCAACAGAATACTCGCCTGATGTGTAAGCTATTGCAGCGTAATAGTTTTCAGTAGAAACTGCTTATCTTACTATAGATTATTGCTCTATTTAAGTGTATTTAGGTTCATTGTAGTTTTAAAGATGTCACTTATAAAATTTCCCATCTTCACTTCCACATAAAATTTCGTCATTAAAGTAAGAAAGCTCCAATTTCTAAACAGTGTTAACATGACCTTTTAGAGAGCAAATCAATTATAATGTGCTAAGTTCTCAAATTAAAATTTCACTATTTAATGTGCTTGCGATTATATATTTTCCATTTGGACTGAACATGCAGGATCCTATAGGAATTAAAGGCTAAGATCATTTAGGATATGAAATACTACCTAATATCTTAGGAACCATTGAGTCCCAAATATGAATAATACCATCATAGCTACTTGATAGAAAAAGTCTATTATCTCATGAGAAATCAAGACTAGAAATAAGTTGATTATGTGCTGTTTATATCTTTCTGCAAGGTATTTTATTTCGAAGATCTCATAAAAATATCTAATTGTTAGCTCCACTACTTGCTGCTATTATTGGTTGATAAGAAAATTTACAGCTGACAACTGAACATCCATGATCCATCAATTAAATTATCTTTTGCTGTTTGAGAATATCCCAAATTCTTAGTGATCCATCATCACTTGCACTTATAATATAATCTTTATTAATTGATATATCTAAGCTATTAATCGAGTCGTCATGTCTTTCCTTAAATTACGTAGTTTAAAATTTTTAATCTTAATGCAAGCCAAATTGATTTGACTAATTTAAAGAACTCGTCTGAGGTTTTATTATGCTGATATTTCCTCAAGTGGTTGAACAGATTAAATTATCGTTTGTAAGGCATTTAATAAAAGTTGGCTAACTCATTAGCTAAACTTGATCCATTTAAATAATTTACAAATCAATTTTTTGAATAAATCAAGTTTGCTGTGACTTACATTATCTACCAAATAGCTTCTTTTAACTATATTATCTTAAAATAAATCCTAGAAGTTTATTATAAGCTTCTTCGGGGCATAAACTTAAAAGAATGTTATATTTAAAAATAAGTTATTGCAGAGTGGGTAAAAAAGTATTAAAGATAAAAAGATAAATAATAATATTTCTATTTATTTAAAATCTAAATTATAATAATTTTATTATATAATCAGTTCTATTTTTTGGTTGCTTAATAATTTGAATGCATATAATTTTTCTTATTTCAATTTATATATAATAATTGCTTTTGCTTTTAAATTATGCTGATTTAAAACCTTTACCAAATCTTTGCAAAAGATCCGCTTTTTCTTTAAATTGGGATTCATTATTCACAATCTATTTGAATGAATAATAGCTTTTACTGAGTAATTTATATAATTGATATTTGGTGATTTTCATAAATTCTTAATTGATCAGTATTAATTTTAGAGTAAAAATATGTATAAATTTATGTTTGAAATTCAGTAGATATTTTCAACAAAGTTATTAAGACTTCATGCATTTAAAAATTAAATAAAAATATTAGCTATTTTTATTAATTGGTTTCAGATCTTGTCTAGTTTGCTGATAAATCTTTAAAATATATATTTTCTTTTGACATGAGCTTCTCATAGGTTATTGTAGTTTATATTTCTAAATCTCCTTCTGGTATTTCTTCATACTCACCTTTTAATTTTTATTAATTTTTTCCTTTTAATTTTTAGGATTATCTACCCAAGATAAAAATTTTAAAATTTTTAGCAAAGATGTTTGTTTATTTGTAATAAGTATTAATACTATAAAATATTAATTATGGAAATTTCCTCAATTTATATAAATTAAAAAAGATGATTGTTGGCGATCTTGGTGAATTTCAAACATCTTTTCCGCCTGCCTCCCGTTTGCTCCTGAGAAAAAAATAAAAATCCAAAAGTTCCTACACCTCTCTTTCCTGTCTTGCTTGCTATTATTATGATCTCTAGTTCCTCCATTAGTTTTATATTCTTTTTTCCTATAAATCCCTTTATTATGTTCTTAAATAGTTGTTTTCTATCTTTTAAGCTTCAATTATTCCTATCTCTTCTTTTTCTTGGTATTTTTTAATTTTCAAATATTCTTATTTAAAGTATAAAAATTACCTATGTCTTATTAACAATAAAAGTGTGTTTTCAATCTTCTTGTAAGTTTTCTGATAATTTCTTCTTCAATTATGATAGTGTCGTGTTTTTTTTGTAAGTCAATTTAATATTGTAATTGAAGTTAATTTCTGCTAGTTGTGTTTATTTTTTTTCCACATCTCTCTACTTGAGTTCTTAGATTTAAGAATAACTGATTTAGTTCTATTATAAGTTCCAGTAATTTTTTAAGTCTTTCTATGGAGACATTAGTCTTGACTTAATTTATTCAGATATCTAGTTTTTCTATAAATTTCTTATTATTTTTCTTTAGTTTCTTAACCCTTCCTAGAGATTTATCACCACTTCGACTATTTAATCATAGTATATCTACTCTATTGTGGGGAATTTCGGTATTTTTTACTGCGTTACATCTTTTACCTATTTCCTAGGTTTCTCTTCAAATGTAGAAGTCTTGATTTAGTGAGCGATTTTCTTATCTATTTTTTGGAATCAAGAAAACCTTGCTTATTCCTTTTATACTTTCTTATTCCTCAATGTATATATTAAATAAATTTAAAAATCTATCTTTAAAGTTAATATTCCTATTCTTTTTCCTTTTGACTTAAAATTTATTTAGCATTCGATTCATTATTTCTAAGACTGATGTTAGGTTATCAATTCCGGCTTTATTTAGAATTTTAGAGGAAATTTAAATTTCTTCTTATGTCATAATTCACCAGTTGTTTTCTATCTATTTCTAAAATGTTTTTAGGTTTTCTGTGTCTTCTTTTTACACTATATTATTTCTTTCAAACCATGTGTAATTGCTTGAAACTTAACAGTTTAATGAAAAGTAATTAAGATACTTTATAATGCAAAAATAATTTTACTAATCTGCGAGGCTATTTTATCAGAAATAAGAGTCACTTATAGAAGAAAGTTTTTATTATTGCCAAATTACTGTTAAAACTGCTTCTTTTTTAAAGTTTCTTAGAAAATTCCTTTTAGTAATTCTACTTTCTCCTTGGCTATAACATTAATTATAATGGATAGATATAAGTGTATAGTCTTATTTAATTAAATCCTTTTAGTTTATATTTAATTACTAAAATACTCATTTAGATTATTATTTAATATCTTAAATCATCAAACAGTAACTTACCAAATATATTAGTCTATTTAAATTTTAAAAGATTAAATTCCTTAATTTAGCTAACTAAAGTGTACTGCAAAAGCATAAATAAAGAGAAAAATATTAAGCTTAAATATTTTTAGTTCTAAGATAGTAATAGAAAATAGCAAATCTATATGGAACAATTTCTAAATCATTAGAGATATATCTTTGTACCATTAGATCATTCAACCTAAATATTTGTATAAGTAATGTTTAGATAACTTTGCCTAAGTTTAAAATAATAAAAGAAATATTTCCATATACATAAATATAGCCTTTAATATATTTAACACTTTCAATAATTCAATTTGCTTATATAATTATTACTATTATCCCTGTTAATTTCACTTCTTATGGCTTCAGTATAATAATATTTTTTCATTATATTCAATCTAGTAATTAAATTTAAGCTTTCTGAAAATATGTAAAATTTCAAAGTCTTAAAATTAAATTAATTCTAATAAAACTAGAAAAGAATGAAATCTTAGGACTTAATTATAAGCTAATTTTATATATTTAAATAAAATTATATAACTAGATATGATTTCACGCTTTCTTCTCTTTTATCTAATTTAAAATTGTTTCTACATTTTGACTTTCCTATTCAAACATTTATTTTAACCTACTGACTTTACCTCTGAGTTTCTCATACGTATCATTATATTATTATACTTATTCCACGAGTTCTTGATGATCTGATGTAAGATCTTGGTCCGATATTTCATTAATATTGTCTTCATATTAATATTAATTTTTTTCCATCTATTATTAAAATGTATTTAAATCATGCTTATGAGATTTTTTATTTTCGATTTATTAGTCTAATTTACCTTGTACTTTTGCTTGGTCTTTTGTTTTTTAATTATAATTTTAAGCATTTTTTTAAGTTTAACTTTTAGCTTCTTTCATAGCCTCTTATGAATTTTACGAATTAGAATCACCTGAGAATTTTAAGTGCTTAGTATTAGTCCTCTAAGTACTTTATATATTAGATTTTTATGAATTATCTCTTATTATTTCGCTACATTAGTCTGAAGAAAGTTCTGATGATAAAATACTATTTTGGCCTTATTTTTTTTCTTTCTATTCTCCTTTAAAAGACTTGCCTTACTATAATTTTGATTCTTAGCCTTAATCTTATTCTATGTTTTAAGCTTCTCCTTCTTATTTCTAATCTTCAAAAGTATCTTATTAGGTTTAGTCATTTCCAAGTACGATGTCTACATTTCAATCAATAGCTTCAATGAGTTTGCCTAGATTATCAATTAAGATATCGTAGTAATTTTCATCAACTATTTCTTAGCATTGCTAGTTAAGAGTGAAGAACTTTTTCCTATATAATAGATTACTTTCTGAATATTCGTCAAGCATGAATAGCTTCATAGTATTTCCATTAAGACTTTAAAAACATAGGATGCTAAGTAAAATTAACTGGCATTATTCTCCTAAACTTTTATTACTTACTTGGCTCTTTCTTTATCTCTTCAAAACTTGTATGCTTAGCTAAGAACATTAGAAACGTATATCTTTTGCTTAAGCAAATCGTTATGGCCATTTACAAACTGGAGCACTTTGTATTCTCTTTCATTCAAGCTCATAAAGTCTTAAGCCATGTTTACAAGTAAGGCAGTTGTTATTTATCCTTAAATACCGCAGAAAATACAAATAATACGCCCTAACATAGTTGAAGGAGTAATATCACCATAGCCAACTGAATAAACAGTAATAACAAGCATATACCAGCAATCCCAATAAGTTAAATTGTTCTAAGGCCAATACTCTACTGCTTTACAGTTTCTTTCCAAAATATTTAGCATGTAAGCCCAAATTGAGATCAAGCTAATATAACTGGTTATAATGACACTGGCTTTAAAATTGTGATATCATGATTTAAAGTATAGCTGCATAGATATTTCAAATCTCTGAAGTGAAGCAATAAGCCTAGCTCTACTTGTATTCATTGGGCTTGAAGCTTTTATTAAAAATTTTATCAGATATAATCTTGCAAAAATCCACATATCAACAAAGACTTTAAAATCCTACCCTCTAAAATAAAAATTATTCTTTTCAGTGCCTTCTAATAAAGGTGGAATAAAGGGAAAGCAAATTATAAATTCAATTATTGGCTTTTTAAGCTCTATAGAGTTATAGGGGCCAGAAGATTTAGGTAGCATTCCTGTAATTCTGTTAATACTATACTTTAGAACAAATGTTCTGTGGCTTATTCTTATTAGCTATACATTAAGTAGCATAGTTACTATTCTAAAAAGATTCACCCAAACTATTGCAGCATCAGTCATATCATTTCTGCATCCCCAGGCAATTTCTTCTTAAATTATGTTAGAAATTATACTAAGCATACCGAGATAAAACATTTGCAATTCCAAACGATCTATCATTAATTTATGTCTCTAGAGCTCTTTGAAATCAACCTGGAATTTTGAATGCTTTACATTCTCTTCCAATAAATCATAACCTTGTGCTAATTTTTGTGCTTCAAAAATAGGGTTCTTTACTTCTACTTTTCCACCAGCTGCTGATTCTTGAAGAGCTTTTAACCAACCAGGTTCTGTTGCTACTATTTACTCGGTATTCTTTAAAGAATTAACAATTTCCTTTTACTTCTATTTTGCAATTTTAACCTTTTCTAATTCCTTTCTTTTTTTATATACTTATGCACCTTTCATTTTTACAAATATTAATCTGAACATTTCAATTTAAAATAACGTCTTCTTAATATTTCCTAAAACTAATTAGCTTATTTAGATAGTGATTAATAACATTTAGCACACTCAATTTTAGTGACTTTATCAACATTTTAGCATCTTTCAAGCAAAACAACTGCTATCTATCATTAAGTCTACTTCAATTCCTTTACATTTTATAACTAGAAGTATTACAGAGTTATCACTTAAGAATCCAAAATTACATCTTCTAACCCCTTAAATCCAAGAAGAAAGATTAAAAAGGTAGATGTTAAAAAAGGGTTAGGTATCATTTAAAAATAGATTAGATTAAACTATTAGCAAGATTTTTGACTGCAAGGCTTATTTTTAATAACATAAATTAGATAAATTAAAAATGAATAAGTCTTTTGCTTAATAAATATATCATTTATCTCTATTTATAGCACTATCAAGCTTAATACCTTATTTAATAAACTTAATAAGCTAGTAACTTAATCTTTATAATCAGTTATACTAACTTTTAGTAAAAGACTGGATACATTTAAACTAGGAGTAATTATAGACTTAATAGTTGCTTTCTAGAAACATAGTGATTATTAATTTCATTGAAGCAAATTATAAATTTTATCTTAGTGACTCTTAAAATAAATAAAAGGTCTTTATTGCTTTATTATATTAATGCTTTTGCATTACTTAGTAGTAAAGATTACTTAAGCTTATAAATCAGCTATAATTTCTTTGGATTTAGAACTGAAGTTATCTAATTTATTGAGTTTGTAAATAAAAATACTAAAGCGAGGTTAGTGCATTAAGATTTATAATTAATTGAAAAGTTTTTCTCTCAGCTCTATAGTAATTTGCTGAACTTGGTATCAGACTTTTGCAATTCAAGTTCTTGAGCATAAGACCAAAGGCAGACTCCGAAATAGTAGCAGATAATAGCTCTGCTGACATTTGCGTAGGGATCAAACCACATCAAGTTTCCCCAATTGTATTCATAAGTTCTTTAGCCGTCATAATCTCTAAATAGGAACACTCCTAATTTGATAGACATCACAACACTCATTGCAACTACGAATACTTTCAATGCTTTGGTATAATTATCTCTTAAAGACAAAATAGCATAAATACCAAATGAAGCAATGATGTTCCAACCAACTGATTCCCACTTTGTCCACATATGTGGTGGATCGTGCCAGCAGGCTAAAGCGTTTAAATTGGTCAAGTCGCACATAACAACAGGCCAAAGTAAGAAGAACATCATAATATAGAAACCTTGTCTTAAGGGAATGCATCCAAGGAACTTCGCTACAATGGGCTAGGACATTTTCTAATTAAAGCTAATAATTTGTCTATTTATAGGGTTTAATTTTATATAAAACGATCATTAATATCATGAAAGGGCTAAGCTTTATATTTTTTATTCTTTAAATGTTATCAATTAAATAACTTCTAACTGTTCTTCATTCAATTCTCAAATCAGCAAGCCTGAATTAAGCCTAAACGTTAAAATCACCTTATTTATATTTTAAAAATCTTATCATTTCTTTGTTTTAGCACTACTTTAATAGCTATTTTACTAGAACAAATATGAATTAAATTTTAAATATTTTTATTAATAAAAAATACTAAATTTAATAGAAAGCCTTCCTTATTTTATTTTTCATTCTTATCAAATTGTCCTTATAGCAATTTTAGCTTTAGTTGCTATATAATTCATAAAGCTAGGGATTTACTTGTATAGCATCATAATGCAATAATATTTTGCATGTTAGAGATTTAAATCTTATTAATTTTAATTAACTTGACTAAATATGAAAAAACATCTTTTAGATTACCAATATAAATTACTAGTAACATACCTGACTACTTAATTTTTAGTTAAATGATGAGGATTATCTGTTTTATATTTAAAAAATATAACTTTTACAATTTAGAAAAGTCCAATAAACTATAAAAGATCTAGTGAATGTAATTTTATAATAATTCAATACTTTAATACTTTAATTATCTTTCTTTATTATTGTTGAACTATCTCCTTTTATTCTGAAAGGATTTGATAAGTTATTAGTAATGATTGCCAAAAGGATTTTACTTTATCTTTATTTTTTGGTGGGATAGTATTGTCGTAGCTATGACGTGTTTGTATTGTATAGAATTTAAGAAAACAAAGGTTGACTATAAAGGGAAATAGATAGTTAGAAGCTTAAGAATTAATTGTAGTATAATAAAACCTTAGATTAATACTTATTTTCTATTATATAACATCATCTCTTATTCTTTTCCATATAGTGCTTTGTGTTTAACTAATAACTAGATGTTTTAAAAATGCTTTTAGTATCCCTCTCTCTGTTAGATTTTGAGTTTTTATTTAGAAAAATTATTCAAAAAGCAAAAAGTTTCATTTGCACTGATAAAGAAGAAGAACTCTTTGGCTATAAAAAATGGAATATGTAAGAGTGCTAATAAAGGATAAGAAGCGTAAGTTTAAGCAACTTGAGTAGAATCAGTTATCATGCTCCTAAATAGTTATTTGATTTTCAACTTAAGATTAGGTAATAAGAATTATATAAAATGGATTCAATTTTTAATTTTATTGTAATGCTTCATATTTAAGTCATAAATAAGTCTCTAGCAGTCTTTACTAAATATAAGCAAGCACTTAAGTACAAAGTTTCTTTAGGTTAAATAAATAAGGTTAATTGCAATGCTACTTCATTTTAAGAAGGCATAATTTTTGGATCAAAATAAATAAATTTTCTTAATTTATAATTGTAAATATATCGTTAAACTTTTATGCTTTAGATAAAGTTGGTATTTTACAAAGATGTTGGCAATAAATAATGAAAAGGTATTTAAAGGAAATTTATAATAGAAACTTTAAATAATATATTCCTTAAAGCAAATAGTTAATTTAAAATTACACTAAATCTAGAAACTTTCAATGTAAAATGATGAAATTAAAGCTAGCTTTATAAATCGTATTATGGGGCTAAATTAAATACTTGATCTTTCTTATTTTTTATTCTTTTATTATTTCTTTTTCTTATAATTGCTCGTTATTTAGACATAGTAATTACAATGAGAATTTAAATAAGACATAACTGATAACTTGTAGAAAGAAGAATAAATAAGAGATTGATTGCTTAATTTTGTATATTTATTGCATACCATTAATGAAGGTTAAATGCTTAAGCTTTATTTATCCTAGCTGCTTCTTTGTATTATAAAAAGTAATAGAAAATATGTAAATTTCATATTAATTTATAGCTGAGAAACATTTAGTTTACATTGCATAAGATTTATGTTTATACATCGAGTTTATGTTTGAACATCTTTATTAAATATATCCTAACTATTCTTTATTTAAATCAATTAAAAAAAATGCAAAATGATAGACTTTCATCTTATAAAGAGCAAAAAGTTAGTTTATCGCTATAAATATAAAATGATAGCATCTTAGTAAGGAATATATATCTTATTATCTTCTTAAGGTTGTCAAAGATGCATTAATATTTGGTAGAGCTTTATATAGTAATTAAAACTATAGATGTAAAAATAGTTTGCTGTGCTTTCTTAATTTCATTTAAATCCTCCAATTTAAAGAATATAGGCCAAAAAATCTAAATAAGTTGCCTAGTAGTAATGTATAAAAGTTCTTCTAATAATTTATAGATATAAAGATACATAACTACTAATTATGCCACTAAGATCTTAAATCTAAAAGTTAGAGCAAGTTAAATAATATATGCAAATATTAATTAAACCTTCAATAGTGATTATATCTTAGATAAAGCTTAAAGAGAGTATAGCTTAAATATAAAAGATAATAATAAGTATCTAAATGTATTATTAAACTTTTAGTATCTTTTATTAATTAGTCGCTTCTACTTTAGTACTAAAGTTTTCTTAATTAAAGGCTTAAATAATTATATCTTAAATGCTTATTTTAAGTTTAGATAATCATTAATTAATTAGTCTTCAATGAGTATGCTTTGTGTAAATGTAAATTATATAATTATTAGAAGAATTAAGAAGAGAAAGGAAGGGATAGAGAAAGATATACAGCAATTAGAGTGAGAGTATTAAATTATAGTAATTAGTAACGTCTATTTTTTATTAACTCAATAAAAACTTTACTTCCACCTAAACTATACAATCCATTCCTTAGATTTGGAGACCAGAGTTAATACTGCTAAGAAATTAAAATCTTATGCAAATAAAGCCTAAAGAAACAATAAAAAATAAGTAAACTAATAGGATTTGTATCTAAAATATGTAATTACAGATTTGAGGATGTATAGTAGGATTAAAATAAGGAAAACTAGTATAAAAATATTAGGTGAAAAGTAAAAGAATTGATCTTAGAAGAAATGAAATAACAACAACATAAATAAGAAGAGCATTTTAATCATAAATATCTGAACTCTAAAATAAATTTAGGATTATCATCTAAAAGAGCACCAGCTTAAGAAAATAATGTAAATTTAAGCTATAAAATGGATAGTTTAAATGAAAAAATAAAGAAACACTCTAAGTTAAAAATATTTCCTAAAATACTCAATAAGAAACAGATTGAAATTTAGAAAATTCATAACTTGTATGATTAACAGTTACTAAAACAGAAAGAAGATCCAAAAATATAATTAAAATCTAGAAACAATAAATGGCTTAGTTACTATAAAATTTAAAAGCAAATTATTATGCTTAAAGTAGCTTGGAGAATGCTAATTCGGAAATGAAGTAGAAATTATATTAAAATAGGAAGTAAATTAAAGATTAAATATAAGCATTAAGAAGAAGGAGGAAGAAATATAATTCATTAATCTCAAAAATTAGAAACAACTGAAATAATTATAATAGCATATATTAGATCTTATTCAAGAAAAGAATGGATTAATATAATAATTATAAAGAAAAACAAAGAAGAAAAAGAAAAGCTATTGAAATGTAAGACGTCCGATCTGACAAAAGGTTCTGATGTAGAGTAGAATTACCAGATATTGAACTCTTTTAATAGGAAAGATGAAATTATGTATCCAGTATAGTTTTTGAGGTTGAATTAGAATTTAATATTTAATTATACTTAGCTATATAAATAACTTTATTTAGCTTATAAGTATTTATGCTATTTTATACAACTTTATGAGAAGTTAAAAGTTAACCAAAATTGAATTTTGTAAAGACTTCATAGAAAAAAAGTAATATATAGAATTAAAAAGTTAAATTGTTCTATAATGAAGAGGGAGGAGAGATAGCTTAAATAAGCAACTAAAAAAAATTAAAAATTAGATAGATTTTATATAATAAATAAGAATAATTAATAGCAAAATTTTACTTTTTTGATAATTGAAAATGATGAATCTATATGTAATAATACTTTTTATATTCTTGAAAAGTAAATTAGCCCTCACTGATAAAAACCCTTCTGTCTTAAACATTCATTTAATTCTTCATTCTCATAACGATCCTGGTTGACTTAAGACATATTAGTAGTATCATTATGAAGACGTGGCTAATATTTTAGATACAATGACATATATTCTTAATAAATAGGACTTGAATAGAACTTTTGTTTACTCTGAACTGTGCTTTTTCAGCCTTTGATATGATAAGTAAGATGAAGAGGTTAAGAAAAAAATTAAAAGAGCTATAAAATAAGGGCGTTTAGAATTTGTTGGAGGAGGATGAGTACAAAATGACGAAGCTGTAACAATTGCTGATGATATAATTGATAATTTAGCATTGGGATGGGAAATTTTAAAGCACAATTTCAATATAAGAGTAAATGTAGGTTGGAATATTGATAATTTTGGACATTCATAAGGTTAAGCTTATATTTTTGCAAAGGCAGGCTTAAAAGCCTAGATGTTTGCAAGAATCGATTATAGAGACAGAGAAGTCAGAGTTAAGAAAAAGGAAATGGAATTTATTTGAGATATAGACATACCTAATGGAGAATAGGGAGTTCAAATATTTTCGCACGTGTTTAAATAACACTATTCATGACCTGAAGTCTTTAAGCAGATTTTCTGAAAATCTTTTGTGAATTATAGAAAATAAGATTACTAAAGAATAATTGAGCAAATAAGAGAACTAAGTTAAGTATATAGAACAAGCAATATACTATTTCTTTTGGGAGATGATTTTACATGGAAAGATACTAATAGACTTTAAAGTGTTGATAAAATGATGAAATTTATGAATTCTAAGAAAGAATTAAATATAAATGCTTTTTATAGTACTCCTAGTTAATATATTGAAGCAGTATTAAAAGATATGTAATAACAATCTCTCAATTTTAGTCAAAAGAAACTTGATTTTTTTCCTTATTAAGATGATCCAATTTCGATTTGAACTGGGTTTTACACTTCGAGACCAAGTTTGAAATTAAAAATAAGAAAGTTTGGATATATGCTTAGAGCTGCATAAATGCTTCTTACAAATGATAACTGAGATTTATTTAATAAGGAATTCTAAGTTGTTAGACAAATATAATCTCTGGTACAACATCATGATGCTATTACAGGTAATCAGAAACAATTTGTGGCTCTAGATTATATTAACATGATGCATTAAAATGAATCTTTTCTGGATAAAGTAATGAACAAAAATTATAAAACCAACTAAATCAAAGGATGTCATTTGTTGAATGAATCACTTTGCAATATTACTCATGGCTCTTAAATTATTCTATATAATCCACTATTTCAATTTAGGACTGAAATTATTTAGATTCCTATATTGTCATAAAACTTGACAGTTCAGATAAATAAAAATAGCTTAAATGATCTGCAATGTATTATCAATCCAATTTTAAATTTGCCATATCCAAATTTCGTGAATCTGGAAGAATCTTCTAATCCATTTATGTTAACAATTAAAGTTGACATGAAGCCATTTTCCACAAAAATAATAAGACTTAAAGAAGTAATTTAGCCCGAGGATTAAATATGCTAAGTAGAGAATTACACCTTTCTTCACTAAGATTAATTTTCTATATAATCAGATATTTATCACCTTTCTGGTAATTTAAAATATAAGTTTTGAATCTTAAACAATAAAAACTTAAGTATAACCTAAAAAGTAAGCATATAGCACAAAGTTTTTAAAGAAGAGCTAAAATCTTATGGTTTCTTAAATGGAATGTACATTTTCTCGGACTCAAACATTCCTTCTGTCGATTATGGAACTTTCTAATAGGCTTACCAATTAAAAACCAAACTATTTTAAGAACTATACCTATTTTATAGTAACTCTACTATATAAATAAAACTATTTATGAATGCTTAGTTTATACAGATTGATAGTCTTATTGACTAGTTCAAGAGCGATGAAAGAAGTTTATAAATAGTTCTCAATATTGACTCTGAAATGAATTCTTAATAAGAGTTTTATACTGATACAAATGGAATGTGGCCTATTAAAAGGAAGATTGGGTTTAGAGAAAACTGATATACTGATTAAAATCAGATAGTCTCTTAAAACTACTATCCAATTAATACTTTTATAAGTATTAATGATTCATTGAATATCCTCACCCTTATGCCTGATCGTCCTTAAGGAGGGTCTAGTATTTCAAATGGAAATCTTCAACTCATGATCCATAGATATACAACTGGAGACGATAATAAAGGTGTAGCTGATAATTTGGAGGATATTTATCCACAATTACCTTTAAAATTAATTATGTTATACGGATGGGATAAATAGCACATAATGGTAAGAACTTCACATAAATTGGTTTTTAATTCAATCACAAATGTAATGGAGGATGATAAGCAGCTTTTAAAACTAATTCAAAAGAACTAATTAAATCCAGTCTAGATATTTTATAGCTACGATAAGGATATAAATGAAGAGTTCCAGTGAATAAAGAATAGCTATAATGTTTACTTTAATATTAACATTAGGCCTCTTAACAAATCTCAAATTATTATCAGGCTTCAAAACTATCATATGAAAAAAGCCTAAGTATTTAACTTGCGAGATTTTGTTAAAGATTTTGGATAAAATTCTATATTTTAGCATAATTCTTTTAAATACAATATAAAAGAACTTAGTCTAGGAGAGAATATGCTCAAATCAGAAATCTAAGAAACTATCTGGAATATCGAAAATAAATAAAGAAATAATAAAAATAATAATAAAATACCCTTAGAAAAAGAATGGAAAGTTAAAGCTCTACCTAACGAGTTTAGAACATTTAAAGTGACATATACACAATTATTAAAATAATTTTAAATTTGATTAGCTAAATTGTTATATTTATCTTAATTAATGATATACAGTATTTCTCAATGAAGTAAATAAAAAGCAAATATACAACTTCACCTTCTTTAATGCTTAAGAATAAGTTTAGATAAAATAAAGATAGAGGCATTATATTAGTTAAAGCTATTAAATAAATTATCGTTACTAATTTAGTCTTTTTATTCAATATAAAATTAATCCTTTTTCTACTTTTATTTTCCATTTAAGCATCACTGCCTAATTTTACTATGAAGAGTATAAAGATGTGAAAACTGTGAAAGCTTTTAAGTTAAAAATATTTAAGAGGATATTAATATTAGATAGTTTGATATTTAGATTTTAAATTTAGTGAAATGAATTACTTATAGAAAGTGCAAATAGATTTAACATTTTTTATTTCATTTTCAAAATCAAAATATTACTAAAGGTATATTTAAAAAGAAATTTCTAAATTAGACATTTTTAAAGGTAAGAGTGCAAATAAGACAGTCTAACTTTAAAAACACTACAGGAATAAAGTGCTTATAAATACTTATATGTAATTAAATAAATAAAAATTAAATATAGTTCTTGTAAATGGCTATTGAAAATAAAAAAGAGATGTGATTTATCCTATGAATATATATGCTTTAATTAAAAAGTAAATTCAAATTGCTAAGGTCAGAGTTAATAAATTATAAAGATATATTTGAACTATTTCAATTTTATACTCTAAAATATAAATTTATTTATCTGCTATGCTTACTCTTATAATAATTTAGCTTAGATACGAATTTCCATCATTATAATATAAATTTAAAAGTAATATAAATAAGCCTGAATTAGATAAAAAAACTAAATCAGATTTTATTATTTAAAAGCATCTACTCTAGCTTCTAAATTTCAATTTTTACATCCTTGTATTTTCTATACTCATCTTCAACCGGTTGAATATCTTTATGGTACCTTATTTTTCGGCTGTGAGTTTTAGTGAAATCTTATTAGAAGTTATGAAGTCTAATCCTTAGTTCTTGCTTTTGCTATTTTAGCTATTGGATTTTTTGCTAAATTTCTTCTTTATTTATTGATTAAGATTTGGAAGCTTATTGAGGTGCTTAATTCTATTTCTTCTAAAGCTCTTACTTTATTTTCTTGTAGTAAACGTAAAGTGGTCGCATAGGTTCCTTTTCTTATCTGCTCGGTAGCCTTTAAAAATTTTTTCTAAAAGCTTAGTCGTAAAATTTCAATTCATTTTTAACACTCTTCTTTATTGATATTATTTATTCCAGTTTTAGATCTTGCAAATTCTATCCGTTTATATTATCAATTTAAAGTCTCTTCAATGAAGCTTAAAGTCTCTAAACTCCTTCACTTCTTACCCACGAAATTGGAGTAGGAAGTTAAGTTGTCTCCTCTTTTTCCTTTTACGGAGCTATTAAAATTTCTTCAACCTCTTCCTTAAAAGGAGAAGGCTTAGCAGAAGTTGATTTTTGTTAAATTATTGACGGCATTTGACTTTGCTCCGATAAGGAGAAAATAGTACTTACTGAAGACTCAAGAAGTTCATTTAACAAATCAAATTCCATTTTGTTACAAATAAAAATCAATATTTTAAAAATCTAAGCATTACAGTCCATCTCTCCCATTCAAGTTTATTCACACATTTAAAAGTAAGCCATGATGCTTCTTTCATCTTGACACTTCCATTTTCTAGAAATTTGCAATATTTTAGCTTTTATCCTCTTTTAACTAATGTAAAGCAATATGTAGTTTTATTCAACGTTCTTATGGTACATTGCTCAAGCGGGATAAATCCACTTGGAGTAGCATGATCTTTCGTATCCTAAAAATATAAACAAGCATCAGTTAATATATAGAACTTCTCTTTTCCTATCTTTTGGTTCTTCTGAAGAACTAAATTTCCTTGTATCAAGAATTTTTTGAAGATAGTTGATGACATCTTTTTATATACTAAGTTCAAAGGCTGCTTCTGAATTCTGTTATATATTTCTTCTATAAATTACATTTCATAATCCTCTCCATTATTAAGTCCTTATATGCTTTCAAGGAAATCTGCTATTGTAATCATTTTTTTATTCCTTTTCTATTAGTTCTGGAAATTATCGTCTAGCATTATTAAGGAAAATATTAGCAACTAAATTGCTTCTATAGATTTAAAATATCTATTCTACATTCTTTCAAAGAAGTATCTTGAATATATTTCGGTAATAGTGTTTAGCTTAGCAGATTAGGAAGGTAGCTTAATTGTCTCAAGTAAAAGCCTAAATGAATCTAAAAAATCTAGCTTAAAGATATTAGCACATTTAAAATACTCATAGCATAACTCATTATAAGAATCATCATTAAGGCTAAGGAGTTCTCCCAATTGTACTTTATCAACCCCTTCATTCTACAATAAGAACTAGCAAATACTTTATATGTCAATTTACTCAATACAATTTGATATCAGAATATAAGCGAGTCCTTTCTAAGGATTTTAGTTGAAAATTTAGATGCAGATATTAGCTACTTAGGCAGATTTATAAGTAATCATTTAGATGCTTACTTCTTAAGGTTTATTTAGATGAACCATTAAACTCTCTGAAAAATTTCTTTCTATTGGAATTTATTTACTTTAATAAGAGTTTTTTAAACTAATTTTTTCAATTTCGTTTTTCTAAAGAATACTAGATAATTTAGGAATCATTATAGCTTAGGATTTATTAACTGCTGAATCTGGCAGAAAATTAATTTCTTATTTGCTATTATTTAGTGAGTCAGAGCTTTATTTCAGATTTTATATAAACTAAGATAGCTTAATATACTATTATTTTTTAGTCGAGCTAAATCTGCTTTTGGGAGATTATGGAGGAGTATGCAAAATTCCATTCTGGTTACTCAAACTTTAAAAATTATTAATTAATTCCTTTTTACATAAATTAGAATCTTCTGACTTAAGTTATTGCTGATAAATGTCTTTAATTGGTAATTTTAAAGAGTCTAATAAATATTAATTTTGAAGCTTCTTTTGCACACATAAATATTAGTTTTTTTAATCATTCTGGATTATAGATGTAGAGAAGTTGCTGATTTCTGAAGCTTCTGCTTAGGACTAGTCTTTATTATTTTATTTGATTTTATTACCTGTAATCTAATTTCTTGACACTAATTTGCCTCAGTTTCTTAATCTAAATGATCTAGAACTAACTTCGCTTATAGTTGAAATTTCATCTTTATAGAATTCAAAAAACACTTTTTTTGTTACTTCATCTGCAGCTAGATCTCAAGGAGTTTATGCTCTTCTATTACATGCAGTTGCATCTGCGTTTTTAGACAATAGAAGTCTAACTATTTCAGGCCTTCCTTAATAGCTTGCAATATGCAAAGGAGTTCATCCTGCTGAATCAGTTATCTCTAAAGATGACCCTTAGTTTATTAATTCTTCAACAATTTGATATGAGCCTTCTCTACAGGCAACATGCAAAGGGCTAGTTCGATTTTCATCATAAGTATTAGGACTAGCTCCTTGCTTAATAAAATATCTAACTGCTGAAATGTTTTTACTTGAGCAAGCATACATTAATTACTTTTCCTCATCAGACAAATACTAAAGGGTTTTTTCAAATAATCGTCCTCTAGGAATATTTAACTCTTTATGAATATTAAACTCTCCATAATCAATTGGATTATCTTAAGCTTAAGCACAGCAAACGTTGTTTTATTAAGAATTGCAGTCTATTTTCGTACAAGATTTTCCCATTTTTTGTTGGTTTTGGAAATTTTGATCTTAGAAAATATATAAAAACAGTTTTTAGTAAATTATTATTTAATAATTCATATTTCTTATTTATCTAATCCTTTAATCTTCAACTCTTTAGAGATACTCTTTTATTACTAGCCTTTCAATCTAAATATATTAAACCTCTAAATTTATTTTCTTAACTATATTCTTACTTAAATACTGCTTCCTTTTATAGAGCTTTATACTTAACTTATTATTTCTGTTACAATGATTTAAGGTAATTTGGCTAGTTATATTATTAATAGCTCTTTTAGATTTAAGCATGCTGCTACTAAGATTCTATTAATGGTTAGTGATAGTGAGTAACTCTTTATTTCTTTAGTAAGAATAAGTAAATTAATCTTCTTATAAGCATACTTAATTGCTATAACCTAGAATGTTATTTATTCTAAGTTAGAAAATAAAAGAAATAGCCATCCTTACTTTTAACTAGTATTGTGGTATACTAAATACCCTTATCATAGCTGACTATTAATAAACTCATTAGATAGTATGTATTATTAAATATTACGAATACCTAATTAGCTAGTTAATATGAAGGCCAATGAGAATTATAAACTAGAGGGTAAATTTGCAAGGAAGAAGCAGAATAAATATTAAATAGTTAAAAATAAAAAATTAGTGGTTCTGTCTTCTTTTCTCTAATAGAAACTTAATGAGTTTATAAAAGCAATCTAAGCTAAACATTAATACATTGTATACATTTATTAAAGCTTCAATCCATATCACATAAGGATAAGCTTCTATGTTTATTCCATATACTGTAAGGCTTGATATTATTATTGAAATACATAGGCAGCATATTATCACCAAGAATATATGAAATGTCTATTTCATATATTTCAGATATTTAAACTAACTTGCAAAATTTTGCTGCTTTATGCCTTTTATGTAACAAATAACTATTGTCGTGACTATAAAAATTCATACGAAGTCTATTATTGAAATTATTATATAAAACGATTCCATGTTAGTACCAAAGAACAAAAATCTTACCTAAGTGCATCAATTCCAGTTGTAAAGTGCTAATGAATAGAGATGAAAAGTATACTGCAAAGATATTGTCATATTAATTACAAAAATCCATCATCCTCTAATTTAGCTTTTGAAACATTACTTTCATTTATATCCAAGTAGTCCAACTTTAATAGTAAAAGCATTCAAAAATAAAACAATAAAAACAGGAAGCATTGAGTTCTATATTAAATACTTTCTTCTATCTTTATTACTGCAATGCGAATCTTCGAATTTTTTAATTAAATGAATAGAATAAAGAGTCGAAACTATTAGACTTAAGATATCTGTTATGAATATAAGGCTACTATATGCTTTAGATCTTTTTTCTTCAGATTAAAAATTTATCGTTTGCGATTTTTAATCGAATCCCTATAAAAGGTGAAGTATTGATTTTTACTTTTTTTATCTCCCCGAAATTTCTTAGAGTTACTAATCTGTATAACTGTTAATTAGTTATTCTTCTTCTGTAGAGCTGTTTATTTGCTTTTATTCTTTTTTTAGTTCCTCATATCCTAGGCATTTTTACATTTTTGGAAAACTTAATCTAACTAAATTTAGAGTTTTGCTTAGATTAAACCTCACTATCTAAAATTAAATAATAAGTAATCCTGCAGTCACTTAAATAAAGAATATTTAGATTAAACTTTTCATTAAGTTTGTAGTAACTCTTAAAGCTTATGCTTTATAAAATATAAATTTATATCTAAGCCTTATATGCATGCTGATTATTAGCAAATCAACAACTATATGGTAGATAGAATTAATAGCCTTTAATTTCTATTTTATTATGTTTATCTAGTTAAAAATCATTTTATTTATAGCATTTAGAAACCTTAATTTAGCTTATTAAATTAAAGCTTTTATTGAGTGCTAAACTAAAAAGATTTGATAAACTTAAAAAGGAATTTCTTATTTACACTTTAAAATGAAAGCACTTAAAGAATAATAGCTAGTTCTTATAAATTTAAAACTTAGTACTGCTAATTATATTTTCATATAATTTAATTATTTAATAACTTATAGTAATTACTTAATAGGGATACTTACTATTATATTTATGCTATTAACTACTTCTTCTCTATAAGTCTATTTTATAAATGAAAGAAGGGATTGTTTTTTATTAGGCTTATTATTATTTGAGAAATATAATATTGATTACTTTAATTTTCAAAATATACCAAGAGTTCAAAGTGTTAAATGATACTTTATGAAAAATAATGAGGTTTATTAAAAAATTTAAAGCTAGTTAATTAAATAATCTAACTATCTCATTTAAAATATAGTGATTATTTAGAGTCTTATTTTTTTCAAAGAGTATTTCTTGCAGATTCGAATTATCTTGCTATTTTTTACTTCGCTTTAACTCCTTTAAGATAAGATAGTTTCTAAATTTTGATGAAGTAAATTAAAATTGAACTTTTAACAATCTAATTAAGAATCTAGCCTTATGTTTTGTTTTCACTAAAATAATTTTTCTATCTCCTGTTCAACTATTTCATTGAACATTTTAGAGAATTAAATGTTTATATAAGCAAGCTTATTAAAAAATACAACTAATGCCACCAAATTCTAATAATTAATTTCTTGAACTATTTTCTTCGATAAAGAACTCACATTCAGGAGTTACAAAATGCTTCTATTAGAATTACTTAGTTTTTTTGATTAATTAAATTATTAAAAAAAGCTAATTGTTTCTATTTATAATTCTTTTTACAATTTAATCCAGTTTATGTTAATAAAAGTTTATCTAATTACATAACTCTATATTTTAAAATTTAGTAGAGATTTAATTTGTTTAGAGTCTCTTAAAATATTTAATACCCTTTATTTCCTTTACTTTTCGTTTTAAAGTTGGAAATTTATATTTTAATATATTTAATCTATTCAATTCTTAACTTGTTTCACTTTTCAAATGTTTACAAGTTTATTTTCTTTTCATTATTATCTTTTATACAAAGAATTCATACTGCAATATTTAAATTTTCATTGATGATTATATTTAAAGCAAATGTCTTATTTATAATTATATTAAAGATAAGATATTTCGAATTTTTTTAATTTAGTTAGCATTTTTATAAACTCTTATTCTAATTATTTACTCTTACTGCTATCTATTTCATTGTGCTTTATAATTTTATACATTTTTTTTAATTTTCTCTTACTTAATTATTTTCAATTAAATTACTTTTTTAATTTATTTGTCCTCTTTCAAAAATTCCAATTTTTTACAAGGTTTAAATTTAAAATCCTTAATTGTTATTAAATAAATTTACTAGCTTATTATACTTGCTAATAATAATATCTCATTTTTAAGTTATTTAATATTTTAACCTTAATCAAATATTATATACATCCTATGAAGATTGCTCTTATTTAATACAATATTTTTGAATACTTTTCCACTCTTTTATGCTTAGTGGGATAAATGATTATTTGAATTCTAATTATTGCTTAAATTAATCCTTTAAATGACTTTCTATTTTATCATAATCTGGCTGTTTATTATATAAAATGAAATTATCTCTATAATGCAATTCCTATAAATTATTTCTGAATTATATTGTAAGTTTCATATAATCAAAATCCATATATTTGGCTGCTTTAGTTAATTGTTGTTTTAGTTAACTTTGCTAACTATTGCTTAATGCTTCTGCAAAGCAAGGATATATTTTAGTTTTATATTAATTAAATAAATCATATAACTTATCTATTGAGGTAATAACTATTACAGTGTCATAGAAATTAATCCATCATTTTTTGTATAGTATTATAGCAAAGTCTAGCTGTATTGATCTGTTATTCTATTTAAATATATTTCATTTCCTAGTATCATTAGCTTATTACTGAGATATTCTTATTTTAAATCCACTTTTGCTTCACTGGCCATCTTTTATTACTTAAATTATCTTATCTAAATTTTCGTATTTCCACACTATTTTTTCTGGTAGAGAAAAAGTAACAGGAGTTATTATTTATTCTCTTATAAAAGTCATAAAGATAAGAATTTTTGATTATACTTAGTATGCAAATAAATCATAAAGGATATTATTAAAATTATAACCTTACTTAAATAATCAATAAAGGGATTACCTTTAGTTAGATAATTAAAAGTGCTTCTATATAAGTGAATCACTTTCTGCTTGCTTATTAATTATAATCCTCATTCTTCTGCCCTAATATTCTTATATATCTCTCATTACAGTAGTACAATTCTTAATATCATTTCTTAAGCATCTAAAATCTAATTAATAGAAAAAGTATATTTAGCATGAAAACCCTTAAATTTAGTAATTTTAAATCTGATATAATAAAATAAGAAATCAAAGCATAAAATAAGTAGATAAGTATTAGCTTGCTAAGCACTCTTATATGATTTCTCTTTGCCTAGCATCTGCTATATTTTACTTTCAATATAGGAAAATCAAATTTTGAAGAGGGATTTATAAATAGCCTTTTATAAAAACTTTCTATTTTTAGATTTATGTTTCTAAATTCCTTTATAAGTCTTTATGCTATCTTAAAACTCTTCCAATAATTTAGATTTAAGTTCTATAAATAAAAGTATTAAAGGAAATATATAGGATAATTAAAAAGCAATAAGATACAGTTCATAAAGATATTTAGCATTTCTCTTAGTAATGTAACTTATTTGATTTTATATACTCTTAGATAATTCACAATTGATTATATAATACCTTATAGATATTTAATCCTATTCTATATTTATATTGCTAAGTACTTGTACTAATTAGTTGCTTTTTAGTAATATTTTACAAAAGTTAAATCTTTATATTTAATTTCTCCATCTTTATTATGAAATAATTAAGCAATTTTAAATAAAAAAAGCTTATCTTGGATACTGTGAAGCAGACTTTAATACTATAAAGATATGCTTGCTTAGTTATTTCAATATTAACTAGGTTGCTTAGGATTTATAGCAATAAAAGCTAGTAATAATATACTTTTCTGTTAATGATAAATTGAAGCTAAACTGATATTGTTATACTAGTATATTCTGTTGCTTCCAAAAGTTTAGCAAAAGGTAGTTTTCGAAGTAATTAATTTATAAAGTAAAGTTATTATATATTTAGATATATGTAGTATATTGAGCAAAATTTAGAGAAATTAGAGAAAAGGGAGATATTAGAGAGATGTAAAGCTATTATGAAAAATATGTAAATCTTTAATGACCAAAAGCTTTTCGAGCAAAGTATAAAGCATTATGAGACTTAGTAGTAGTTAGAATTAAGAAAGAATAAGTGACTTCTGTAGTCAATTCATTAACGCTAGTGCCTAAAAATCATGAAAAATACTTATGATTCTAACTTAAAAAAATTAATGAACTGTAACACTTAACTGTAGAACTATAAGCAGATCCTAGTCAAAAAAATACTAGACTTTAAATAAGGATAGCTAAAAACATTAAACTAATTGGCTTTTTTAATAAGTGATATTCTGAAATAAGTTTAGGGATTGAAGTAGAACTAGGTTATTAATAACAATTTATTCAAAAATAAGCGACCTTAAGCTCCACAAAATAAACCTTAAGTCCTTATTTCTTATAGAGAATAAGATTCCCTAAGATCTCTCTAAGAAACGGAGTAAGATGATCTTTTTGATGGAAATTCACTTGTAAATATTCAATAAGCCACTAATAATGAAGAAGCTGAAACCAGAAATGAATTTGGAGTTAATTGAGTAGAGAATCTTAATTATTGGATAGCTTCTCTCATTAAGATCCATAAAAAGATAGAAAGATGTATTATTAGAATTGAGGCAATATCAAAAGATTT
Organism: Loxodes magnus; assembly: GCA_946699065.1. Taxonomy (NCBI): domain Eukaryota; phylum Ciliophora; class Karyorelictea; order Loxodida; family Loxodidae; genus Loxodes; species Loxodes magnus. The sequence goes on along the minus strand of CAMPDV010000035.1, from coordinate 768,190 downwards.
AAACTTTGACTGTTAGTAATTTTTTTTCCCTGAATTGGTAAAACTTGATGATTCATAAGAATTATCAATGGCAGAAAAGGAGCAGCTTGTACTGAGTATGATAAATTCTACTTCTCTAACCTCAGAGAAATTACCATTCAATACTGAAAGTTTCGAAGATAACCATCAGTTTTCAGGATAAGTTATCAATCTTCAAAATTTTCAACAGAGTTCTCAAGAATCTTAAGAGAAAGAAGGAAGCTTTCAAAAATATTTTGATTCAAAGTTGTCAAGCATTAATGGTCTAAATAAAGCTTTCGTTATGTCTCAAGGAAATGAAAGTTTAGACGGAAATTTCATAACTTTCGAAAATCTTGCAGTGAAACAAATAAATATGTTCACAGGGAATCCATGAATCAAAATTTATGTCTTATATAAGTATCAAACTTACTAATTCCTTTATTATAATATCAATCTCCAATCTTAGCAAATAATATTAAAGATTTTTAATTAAGAATTAGCCTAACTCTATAAACAACCCTACAATGAGTATTAATTTATATTAAATCTTTTCATACTTTTAGTATTAAGGAGTCTTTTAGTTACTACAATAAATTGATTATAGCTTGCTGTCTTAATACTAAAAATAATCAAAAATTTAACTATTTCTTGCTGATATTCTTGAATCATATTTATATTATTTAATTATGCTCCTTTAAGAAACAACAAAGATATAGATTTATTTTATTTCTCAGTCAAACATAATAAAACTCAAATTTTATTAAAATTCTTAACTAAATAACATCGAAGCTTTGTCAAGTAAACAAAGGATACTTATAATTGTTAAATTACTTTGCCTTCTTAAATTAGAAATAGTAAAATTAGCTTATTAGAAAAAGGTTATTATTTACATTAAATCAGATATTTGTATTAAATTTGCTTCTGACAAACGCTTTCTGTTATATAATAAGCGAACCTTCTTATTAACTCTAAATTAAACATAGAATTAATAATTTTTAATGAGAAGCCAGTGACAGTAAGTTAGATAAAGTATGTCTAGTTTTAACTATGAGATATAAGAAAGCAGTTTCTGAATTTCTGTAGTGTTTTCTATTTAACAAGTAATTATCGAATGGCTTGTTGTTTGAAAGGTAAAAAATTAAGTATTTGTAAGTAATTATAATGCTTTAAATAGTTAATTTTAATATTTAAATTATTAATGAAAAAGCAAGCAGATCAAGAAAGTGGACCTAATGAGCAAATAACATTTGCTGCTAGAAGAGTAAATGCTTGGTCTTAAAAAATATGGAATTAGAAGTAAGAATAAGATTACGAAGTCAATTTGACTACAGATAGAACTTATATAACTGATAATAATGATGAATAGATAAATAATTCTAAAGCTTAAGAGTCAAATAATTCTGAAGAAGAAAAAAAAACTTCTATTGAAGTCGTCTAAGAAAAAAAATATAAAAGCAACTATGAAAAAATATTAGCTCTGTCAGTATCAAGAAGAGGTCAAAGAAGAAAAGCTCTTTGTAAGCCTCAAGTTAATGAAAAATAAGTATTATGATCACTAAATTATCATATGACTAGGTTCATAAGATCAAAAATTGTAAAATGAGATATCTGTATCTGTGCTATTGTTATTTCATGCGTTCTAATTGAATATTATAGCAACAAAGAATTTGAAGCAGAAATAAAGCATGAAATATGCTAGTAATATATTCCAATACTAAGCAAGCCCTCTTCTTTGATTTATGAGCTTCAGAGTTATAACTAGACAAATAGTTTTTCCTAATAAATATGTGAATGAGATGTGAAGAAGGATAAATATGAGAGCAATAACTATGTAACAGCACTTCGAACAGTAAATATATGCCTGACATTTTTCATTATAATATTTCTTTTGATGAGATATATTTCGTAGCAAAATCTTTAAAACTTAACAGCAGAAATTCCTATGAAGTTTTACTAAAATAAGATCTTAATGAGGAATCTTCTATTAGAAACTCTGTTTTCCGTTATCGTTACACCTCCCTATATGGATTAGTATTTTTCACTTGATGAAACAGGAGGTGGTAAGTTTGAGTATTCAGTAGATGGTATTATTAGTGTTATTATGCTAATTAGATTTCTTTTTGTATTTAAACTTTTGTATCATTTTTCTAAATGAAGTGGCAGAGGAACTGAAAAAACTTTCAAAAAGTTCTAGCTAACTCCTAGTATCTTATTTGCTATTAAGGCAGAATTCAAAACGAGACCTTTCTATCTTTTGTTAGGTACATTAGGTGTAATTGTTAGTGTTAGCTCCTTAGCTATGCGTATATTTGAAATGGGTAATAGAGATGATTCTACAGTAACTCTTGACTTTTCATAGCCAGATGTAGCTGGATATGTACTATGCATAACTTTAGCTACAGTAGGATATGGAGATGCTTATCCTGCAACTTGACTAGGAAGAGTAGTAGCTGCATTTGCTTGCATCTCAGGATCTACATTTACAAATCTGCTGAATATAAGTGCAATAGATAAAGTAAAATTTACTGAAGAAGAATATCAATCATATTTGCAGATTAGAAAGCATTATGTTTATAAAAGTATTGAGAATGAAGCAGCTAACATCATTAAGTTTACAATAAGGCTTAAATGAATGAATCAATCTGCTTAAAATCAAAACGTTTATAGATAAAGAAGAACTGCTGCCTTTTTGAATTAGCAAAGCTTTAAAGTAAGAAGCTCCTTGACTATAATTCAAACAGAATAAAAAACCAATTTCTTTATTAAGTCTTTCCTTATCAGAACTTAGCTTTCAGCCAACAGTAAGAAACTCAAAACTTAAAGAGATAAATATAAGGATACGGATAAGTCTCTAGAAGAATAGCTTAGAGAAATCAAAGGAAAAATAGAAAATTATGATGAGCTTAGGAAACAAATAGACATTGATTAGCTCCAAACCAAAATTTAAGGCATTTAAGATTAAGTAAATGATAGCCAAGATATGCTTTAGAAAATTATGGAACAGTATTCCTAAATCTATGAATTTTCCAAAAAATTGATGAATCAAGAACACCGTAAGGATCGCAGAGAGGTAAAGAATACTTTTCTTATTGATCAAGAAAAATGAAACAAAATTATTTTAATTTCAATTAAGTTTATGGAAATTTCAAATTCTTAAGCTCTTTTTTATTCTAATCTAAGATTATAGACTTACAATTAATATAATTCTCTAATGTTCCTACTAAAGATTTGGTATTAATACATATTGTTATCATTTAGATGGTTTTAATTCTATTTAATCAAGTCTTTAATTTATTTTTATTCTTTATAATCTAGCTAAAAATTATATTTTCAGTCTATCTAAAGTGAAAATTAGTTAATTATAAAGACTTAAATAAAGTATAAGGTTAGATATAAAGATATAAAATTTATCTTAAGATAGAGAAATTTAAAGTTAATTTTTTGGAATAATTAAAGCTTTTATATAGTTAAAATCTTCCTATGAATCAAGTGATGGATGGAGTAACTAGAGGGGAAGAAATAGATGATGCAGTTCCTTTTTTTTCTATTTTATATGATCCTATTTTGACATTTTTTCAGGCCAAACTAGCATTAAGCGTTTTACGTTAGTCCAATTTAATTTTCTACGAATTTAAAGGATTAGACTTCAATTAAAAAGTGCCAACTATATTTTTGTAATTCTTTATAAATTTATCCTCTTAATCAGATCCCTTTGAACTTAACACTTGCAATCTCTAGTTTGATATATCTTTCTCAAAAACTATCTCATTCAAAAAAATATTCTACTATTATTTCTTTTTTAAAGAAGGCAAACCTATATTACTATATAAAAGCCCTTAGTTATAATATTAAAAATGCTGTGTAAAAGGTTTAATATCTGACTATAGAATACCCTTCAATAGTATTGTATTAGAGCTCTGTGATTTTAATAAATTCCTGTTATATATTTTAGGGTCGTTCTTTATTTGTTTACCTTAATTATTCTCAGGAGAATTGCAATTAGATTTTATTTTTCTTTCTGGAAAGTAAGTAGAAGGATTTTATTTGTTAATCAGTTGAATTATTTTATTTTAATCTATGCTTTTATGATTTTAAGCTATGTATTATCTCTTTTTTTTGTAAAGGTATTTTTATTCTGCAAATATTTAGCTATTACTAGTTTTAAAAAAATAATCTTCTTCTTTGCTCTTTTTTATACTCTTTATTTATTCAATTGGAAGCTAGCCATCTGATAAATAACGATATTTTTAATAATTTTCAGTTTTTTATTTATTTTTGAGAGTTTAAAACTATAAAACAGGCTACTTTTGGAATTTATTTTATACCTCTTTTTCCTGGTTATTATTTTAGTTATTGCTATATGAAAAGTCAAAATTTTGCTTCAGATTAAGTTTCTATATATGCTTTTAAGGGTTATGTATTGGAGTCTCTTATACTTTAACAGTTTAATTTTAAGAAAGTTCTTCATTTTTTTAATTTCCATTCAATCTTGATTATAATTAATCGACCCCTGTTTGTGATTCGGAATGCATGGAATTAACAACATGTTCCTCTAAAACATGAGCTTCATTTTATTATTCATTGTCATCTTAGTTAGAAAAAAATGAGGAAAGTTATTTTTCTGGCGATTATTCTGTTTACTACGGCATGTCTTAACTTTTAATCTCAATTTTGCTAATTTAATCTTCTTAATTTTCATTATTTAAATCTATATACTCAAGTCCTTTCATTTTATAAGCTTTTTTCATTAATCTTTTTACCTGATTTATTTAATCTGTTACTTGTTGTGAATTTTCCTTTAAAATTCTCCCCTAGTCATACTAAAAACATTTTAAAGGATCTTAAGATGCTTGAATAGAGGTTCCTAACGGAGAGCATGGAATTGATTAAAAAGTCCTTTTCTTTATTTCTTGATTGACCGTACTAAATTAATCAAAGCTCATAACCTTTGGATATGTAAAATAATCAGCTCTTTACTTTATATTTGGTCATTGTACATAATAAGATTTTTTTATTGGTTGATTAAGCTAAACACCGAAGTTTTTAACAGCAAGATTTTACAGATTTTGTGCTGATTAGTTTCTATTTTATATATTCTAGTAATCCAAGTTTTTTGGTGAGGACAAGGGTTAGCTACTTTGTTACAAAAATTCAGAAGAGTCAGCATCTGGACTTATTTAGTTATTTAAAGCAGCCTAATCAAAACTTCTATATTTTTGCTTAAATTTGGTTTAAGCATATTCATTAAGGCACTAGTAATGATTAGTCCTAACATGAATTGTTGATCTTTTACCAAACTTATTGTAATTGTTAATGTTGAATTTGTCAAACACTTGCTGTTCATAAGAATCAGTAGAATTCTCGTTAAGTTAATTTTAAATTTAGTTCTACATTTTGATAAAAATATTAGGTATATAATTAATTGCCTTATCTGTACTTATTTACTATCCATTCTCTATTTAACTAAGAACCTTCTCACTATTACTCAATCCATTTCTTTACTTATATTTTAGCTATACGTTGCAATACTAAACCTAAAGAAACTAAATATGTTTTATTGGAAAGCTTGTAAATAAAAATGTTTAAAGGGAAGATAATAAAAGTATCTAGTAGAGTGTAACTTTAATAGATAAAGTGTCTATATTATTTAATTCTGCCGTTATAACCTTATTAATAACTATTAATGCAGGGCTATTTTTAACACTTTATATTTATCTTCTAGACTATGATTGAAGAAAAGTAATGAGCTAACTAAAGATTAAAAAGTTAATCTGTATATGTTTAGTAGCTCTAAAAGCTTAGTAAGATTAATAAAAGATTATAAATTTTATCAAATAACTTTAACATTCTTAAGAATGTTACTTTATAAGTAGTTAGATTAACGTAAGTAATCTATTTACTTAAGAAAACCCCTTCTATAGTCCTTCTAGGTTAATATTTCTATTATCTTTGAGATGTATGCATAAAATACTAAATAAAATAGAAGAATCTTCTTATTTATAATTATAGTTTCTTTTATAAACTTATAGTTAATTAAACTAATTAAGTAATCACAACCAAAGGCTGCTTAAAATTATAAACCTAATGCTTACTTGCAAGTATTATATTCCTAAATTTAAGTCAATAAACCTTATTATAAAAATGGGATACTTTAGGAATTTGTTAAAAGATGATTAATTATCATTATAACAGAGTCTATTTAGAAATGAACATTTTATTATGTTTCTATCTCGTACTTATATCAGTTAACTATAAAGAATAAATAAATTATAAAGTTGCTAATAATTAATATTATATACATTTTCAATCAGACATGAGACTAAATTTCGGATATTTAGTGGTAAGCTATGATTAGTTTAAAATTATATGTTCACTACAATTTAAGCTGATGGATTTAAAAACTAATATCTACTTTTATGAGATTATAGATCACTAACCCAAAATATAAAGGTTATATTTATTTCTATTAAACTATATTTATAATTTATTCACTATCTTTGCAGTTACTTCTATAAATTAAGAAATAATTTAGATAATATTTTATTTAAGTTAGTAATAAAAAGATTTTCTAATAGTGTTCTTTAACATTTGCCATTTAAAATAATTAAAATTAAATTTTAGTTTAATTATGAAAATTTAGTTTTACTTTTTTATTCTTTAGTCATTTATTTTCAAATTTTATGCTTAAAAGCATAGCTATTTGTAATTTAACTAGCATGCTTTTTTATCTGGAAATGGTGCTTAGATTAGGAAATTTTACATTCGATGTAAATATAAATTAAGCTTTTACTTTGTAATTTAGGAAAAAGCATTTGTATATATTATCAACTAATTAACACAAAAGTACTATTTAAATTCTTATTCCATCTTCTATCTTAAAAATGGGCCTATAGCTTTATAATAATGATTTGTCCAGTATCTTTAGAACATTAGACGGCAAATACCTAAATGCAGCCTTTAATTTTTATACAATCAACTGTATAGCATTTAAAGCATAACTAAGCGACTATTATTTCTCTAATTATATGCATAAATAATCCTTCTGATTTTCTTTTCATTTTTAACTTTTTACAACATTCTTTTGTTCAGTTTTACTTAAAGTAGATTATTTTAATTTTAAATATCTGGTACGTTATAGAGATATTATCAAAAGATAAGATAATTAATGTTTATATTCTATTAAACGAACATTATGGAAATAAATATTAATTTTAAAATTTGTAATATATCCATTTATCTCATATTGTATCATCTCTAAGTTTCACAATAATAACTAATTATTATTATCTATAGCATACTATTTCTCTATGGTTGACCTTAATACTTTAATAGTTTTTACTTTATTTTGGATTTTTTGAATGAACTCTTTATTTATAAAAGCTATTAATCCTTTGCTAACTAAAAGGCTTTAAAGGGTATACAGACTTTTGATTCGCATTTTTTTGATTATTTTAAGCTATAAAAATAGGATAATGATAAAATGATAAATCCACATGTGATTAATTTTGTTTCTTGTTTATTTTAGTTTAATATGATTTAAATTAATTAATTCAAAGTGTTTAAATTTAGTTATCCATATTTATTATAATGTATAACTCCATCAGGCTAGTTGGCTTTTTTCTAGTTCTCTCTTAGATTCATTCGTTAAATGTTGCTCTGGTTCAATCTCCGAGTACTCCAACTTTCCTTTCAGAATATTTGGGATATGCTTTATATATTTAAAAGTTTTAAAATATAACTTTTATTCCTATTCAGTTTTCATTAGAAAAAGTAAATGATATCCCAGACGCTTTAATCTAAATGAAGCGAGCTCAAGTACAAGTTATATTGGACGTTTCGTTCAGAAAAATCCTTACTCAATTTATAGGATATTTCAATAAAGATTTCGTTCATTTAATAGCATACAGAGAAAATCTATAGCTACGCAGTCCTTACAGTTATTAAATCGTTCCTAGTTATTAGCAAGAAGGAGAAGCACTAGATCGTTTCTTTCAGTATATTAACTTAAAAAAGATTTCGTTGATATAAATGAACGAATAAAGATACTATAAGCCACTTGAATGAATTAGCAATAAAATAGAGGTAGCTACAAGTATCAACATCCCTTTGAATAGCTACTTTGGCTTAAACCAACAACAGTGTAATAATACACAAGTCTAAAATAGATTGTAGAAAGAGTTACCTTTATCTATAAGAATAGATGGATCGCCTGTCATTATAATGTCAGCTGATATTTGCTGATAAGCCTATTTACTAAACTTGGCAACTTATCATAAATTTACTGATATTTAATATGCTTGGTTCCTTACTCTTGAAACTTCAAATCTTTTAAGGAATGAAATCTTATCAGAAGTTAAAAGAAAAGCTTTCCTCCCCCTAGAAATTTTAAATACTGGAATGATTGGTTTAACCCCTTTAGGATTCATTCATGGAAATTTTTACGAAATGACATTTTACTATGTACAAATAATAGCTCTCTTTATCAACCAGATATGCGACATCAATTAAAACGTTAGGCTTTTAGACATATTTAATTTTTACTCTTCAAATTTGTTTAGAAGTCAGCATATAATTCCAATGTTTTCAGTTTATAATATACAAGATGACAAATTAGTAGAAGTATATAAAATATTCGATAGTCTTATATTTTAATTAGATACAATTATTTATCCAGGTCATACAACAGATTAGCCACCTTAAACATTGAAAATTGAAATATCTTTTTCTATATAAGATATAGAGCCAGATGGCAGTCCCTCTTATCCCACTTTATACTAACAATCAAGACATATTCCATGTACAGTGGATTATATTAATTAAGATACTTTTCTACTTCCAAAATATAATTTTTAACTTAATGGCCTATCTTACGGTGGAATAAACTGAGACTTAAACTTTACATTGTCAATGTTTTTATAGAACTATTTTGATATAGGTGTAGCTCATATTGGTTCTGTAGTGATATCAAGCTGACTTCCAACTTATTATCTAATGAGAGCTATTCGCTTATAAACTCCTTACATACTTGATACATAAGAGGACTATTTATCTAATAAGTAATTATACTAAGAGGTTCTAATAAACTACATTAAGCATACAAAGTTTTCTGACATGTTCGTACTCTTGATCTAGAAATTCAAATGAAACAAATTGGGACTGATTTTCGAATTTGGTCAACCTTCACATTTTCTCATTTAAGAAAAAATGAAAAATTGGGCTTTAGACAATAACAAAAAAATTTGTAGTCCTATAAACAATACTTTCATTCCCTTTGAATAAGAGTTTAACTTAACCTTATATTAATAGATTTCTCATTATATAATGAATGAAGAATGCAGAATTACTCTATCTTTTCCATCTGTAAATGCTATTCCAGGAATGTCATCTTCTATTATCGACTTAGGATATAAGCCTGGAGATATCAACTTTATAACTCTTTGAGGTCCTAACGTTATTACATCAAGTATAACTGATGAGAAATAGCTCTTAGATACAAAGAAAATATTGCATGGGTCTATTACTATTTAACCTATTTAATATGTAGGCGAATTTGGGCAAACTCTATATGGTATGCAATAGGAATGCTATAAGCCAGTAGATGTAGAATGCTAATATCTAGAAATTCCATTTATTATCGCACATGGAATAGAAAGAGTAATAAAAGAAGGGTAAGATTTTAATAACCCTTAGAACTTAATAGAAGGAATGAGAAAAACTTAGTTTATAGGATGTAGTGGAAATATAAAATTTAGCATTTAAGATAATTTTAGAGATAATGCTAATCTTTTCATTCTTAATAACTTATAAGATGAAAATTTAAATTTAAAGAGTATTCCTGTTTATATGTACTGTGCAACATGCTCTATTGTATGAAATCAATTATAAGAAAACGGAATCACTTGAAACGATAATTCAACGACAATTCCTTCAGATCATTATGAGCTATATAACTAATAATGCGATTTTTCAGAACGCAAAGTTTTTAACTATGATAAAGGTTACTAGACTTTTATGATAGTCATCATATCAATATTCGCTTTTACACTTATCATTTCGTTTTTTAATTTCAAAATATGAAGAAAATTTACTGTCAAATAGCTCACAAAAGAAAAATGATCTAGTGATTAAGATTAAGTATTCGTAGTTGTTATTGGTATAATGGCTTTATAGTGGATTTCATTAGGTCCTGATTTAGATTATATCTTACCATCAACTTTAGATGATATGATTTCCTTTATAACACTAGATTTAATAGACCTCGAAATAAATGGAAAAGTTACTTGGAGTCTTTATTGATTATGCCTTAGTATAATTTTTTGTGAGATAGTATTCATTGTAGCAATGCTTTTTTAGTTTGAAGTTAGATTCATGAAGGTTTCTATTTTAAGAATGATAGGATCAATTTCATTCATTTTCTCTCCTATTTTCATAGAAATTTCGTTTATTCCTATAGTTTGCTTATTGCTTGATATCTTCAGATGCTAGAATGGGCTTGACTCTAATATGAATGGAAAGATAACTATTTCTGAGAGTTTTTTGGATTTAGATTGCTAAGTAGAATGTCTCAATCGATTTCATATAACTGTTATAGTTTTGCCAGTTATTTTATTATTTTTCTGAATCCCTCTGGTGATTCTTTCAAGTTCCCATTGATAACTTTTGTATCATGGAGTGCTAAATATTAAAAGAAAGCCTTGGTTTGTTACAGTGCAATATATGATGCATGCATTTCTCTTACTGCTAAACAAAATATTTAAGATGAAGTATCCATTAATTCATGGAGTATTAAACACTATCGCAGTCTTTTCATTTGGATTACTTGTGATGTTCATGAAGCCTATTACTTATCTAAAAATAAACTGGTTATAGTTTGTAGTTTTGGAGCTAATAGCCTACGAATCTTTGCTATAAACCATCTAAATGACTTTAGTTGAAGATTTCAAGGAAGTTCTTTTGATGATCTTGCTTATTGGTGGTGGAATAATCTCAATAATAGGATTAATACTTATGAGGAAATTTCCTACTTTACTGAAGCAAATAAAGCCTGATATGGTAAATTTATTAAGATTTGCCTTTAGAATAAAAGCAGATGCTAGTTTATTAATTTAGCATGTCTTGCAGCAGAATCAGAGATTTGATTAAGGAAAATAAATAATAAAAAATAATTTATAAAAGAGCATTTCTTTAAGTAAGCATGATCAGCTAAAAGCTATGCTAGAAAACAGATATGAAGGAATGCTAATGAGCATCAAAAATATTTAGAAAATCTTAAGTAAAAATGAGATAGAAGAATATAGAAAATTTGTTCATAGCTCTTTTGAAAATAATATTACAGTGGCAAATCCAAATCAGTAAAATAGCCTACATGAAGAGGGTACTTAAGTAAAAGCTTAACTAAAAATGTCTTAAAGTGCTATAAAAGAGAATAATGAAATGTATAACGACTCCAATGATAATAGTTACTAAAATCAAAGAGATGAAGAATAAAAACAAGCCATAAATATAAAAATAAAGAAAATAAATATTGAAGAACTTAATGATGGATTATGATGGAGCTAAGTCATGCTACTTATAAATTTTATAATTTAGTTACTAACTTAAATTTTTAAATTTCTATTCATATATTTCAATATACATCTATAAAAAATACTTATAATATAATTATCCTCTAAATATATTCTGTTTCAAGTTAGTAAATAAGCTAATTAATTTTAATTCTTGCTTTGTAAATTTGCTTGGTTTTTATATTCAATTTATTACTTTTTTCACTATTCTAACTATTAGCTTTTTATCTATCTCTTTTCCTGATTCTCTTCTAAGATTTCTTAAGTTTTTTCAAAATTGAGTAGTTAGTTTTATTTGGATTTAAGCAATTTGGATTTAATCAATCTATATATTCTATATTAAGATAATAAGAATCAAAAACAATACAAGAAAGGATCTAATGACTAAAGGAAGTGAACTTGATATGTAAAAAATAAAAGTTCATTAATATATGAAGCTTTAAAGGTATTTTGAGTCATCTTGCTAAATTTGGCTTAATAAACTGTATTCATGCAATTAACCAAAATTAAAATAAATAATTAAAAGATTCTCACATTAATAGCACAATAATCTATCACTATTACTAAGATAAATAAATCAAAAATATATTTAAAATAGAAAAAATTTTCTAAATGTTCTAAGTATTTGAAGCTAAGAGACATATTTCATTAAGTAAATAAAAGGTATCTTTATTTGAATTAATTAAATAATAATTTAATTATTCTAGTTTGAAATATTACAGGATTAATAGGTTATATTTATATATTTTTTAGATAAGAAACTTCAATTAGTTTTAAGTATCTATAGGGCAATTTATGCTAACATTAATATACAACTATTTAATAATCAAGTCAGCTTGAAAGGCAAAAGTTTATTTAAATTATTTAAGTAATTTTAGACAATTAAAGATAAGTTTAGAACCATTTGTTGGTTTTTATATTTAAAATAATTAAATAATAATTATTATTTAATTCAACCAAGAAAGATAATGCTTTAGTATAGTGAAAGCATTGATGTTTACAAGATATAAAGAAATATAAATATTGTGGTGCTGGACATAAGCATAAGTTTAGTTAAAATTATTTAAAAAACTAAGTATAACTCTTATTGAAACTTATAGAATATTTCTTAACCCAATAATTTTAAAACTCCTGAAGAGAAATATAATCTCAAGCTTATTTAGATCTATCTCCTTAGCACATGTTTAAAGCATATTTTAGTTATAATTTTATATTATGGTATGTAAAAAAGGAAAATCCTTTTTAAATATATGAAATAATAATGATATTGCATTAAGCTTTAATTTATTATATTATATTAAATTTAGTCTATATTCTCTAGTTATTAGCTATCCTTAGACAATTTTATCTCTTAATAAACGTTTGGCTTTAAAAATATTTTAAAGTTAAGTTAGACAGTAATGATTTAGTAAAGCATATCATCGATTTTTCTCATATTAACTAGCGATTGTATAATTTAAACAAAACTAAAATAGCTAATTACGTATTTTCTTTCTCAATCATGAATATTTGCTCATATTGCTTATTTTAAAACTCTTTGATTCTTATCTTACAGTGAGTTTTAAATACTAAGATTATTTAAATTTAGCTTTTTTTAAACTTTTCTTAACTTGGATTTAAGTTTAAAGTCTTATAATAAAATTATGAATTAGGGATTTAGTTAATTTATAAATTTGTAAGAATCACATTCACTAATATTATCATAATGAAGATATTTTATGTATAAGAGCAAAGCATTCATGCTATACTAATTAAATGTAACTAATTGCTCGAAAATAGTTCTTCTTTTTTTAAGCAATGAGCTAATAGATTCATAATACGAAAATAACACATTTTTTTATTTAATTATGATTTAGCTTTCTGAAATAAAGCTTTAACAATGATGAAGAAAAGCGAAATAGAGTTTTGTATTAGTTTTAGCGAAAATATTTTATAGACTGAGAATTTAAAATTAAGAGCGCTATTAGCAATCTTTATGCCTTCCAAGAAATGCGAAATCATATTAATAGATGCATCATAATTAGAGTATATAACAAATGTATAGCTATAATATTTATTGGAAACTAAAAATGGTTGCTACTAATCTAAGTTAAATATTTTAAAGTATATCTTGAATTTATTTATAATTTCTTACTATTAAACTATTTAAAACTTAAATAAATTATATTTGAAATGGGAAATTAATAATATTAATCACTCAGACAATTCAAATTTTCTATTAGCTGCATTTTAATTAGCTTGATAGTTATATATTGAAATAATTAATAATTTCCATTTTTACAATGATTTATCTCATTTCTTAGAGCTAAAATAAGATTTTTATTTAATTTTAAATTTAGTGTTAAGTCAATGGGTGAATATTCACTTTAAAAATTTGGAGTCCATAATAGTAGTTATACTGTAATATTCGAATAAGCTAAACTATTTATTTATACACTACATTAACTATCAAGTCGGTTTCCTTAATTGCATTTTCATCATTTTAATGAATTGAAGTTACAATTAGAAACTCTAACTAGTATATTCTTTATTTTAACAATGTAGAAGAAAGAAAGATTTGAATAAATGGAAATGGATTGCTCAGAAAAATTGTTATTAAACCATATAAAATTGTTGTTTTACTTTCATCGAAAAATTTAATTTATTATTTAATAACTTTGCATTGTAAACAGCTCTATCTTTCATATTCTAATTATTGACCTTAAATTTCTAAAAATAATATTAAGAAGGAAATTAAAAAGGAAAACTGAATAAATTTAATCAATATGAACCAAATAAGCTAGAATAAGCAAATTAATTGTTAAATTTCACTTTTAGTTAGACTTAATCTAAAATGTTATAGTAATTTTTATTAATGCAAGCATTACCAAATATTGAAATTGCATAATTTAAAAATCTTAATATTTATATATATAGATATAAGATATATAGCTCTGCATTTAAGTTCATACTTATTTGTAATAAGATTAAGATAAACAATAAATAATTGAATAAGAAACTTTTAAAATGGCTAAGAACTCTTTATTAATTGCCCTATTTTTTATATTAAATGCTTTAATAAAAATTAAAACTAAAATTAAAGTATTTTATATCAAAGAGGATATCATAAATATGTTTTAAAAAATTATTATTTCTAGGACAATATAAAAGACTATTTGTAGCTAAGGCAGATAATCCCATGCAAAGCTTTTACAACAAAAGCAAGAAAATAAATGATTAATAATTAAAAATTAAAAATTTGGAATTAATTAAAAATACATAGCTGATTAGATAGCTTAGTTATTAATTATGTTATCTATATTTTAAAATAAATATTTTAGCTTATATTGCTTATTTCAATTAATTATGCCATCCTAAAATTTAAGCTGAGATTTTAACTTAAGTTATCTATATAAATTTTAACTAATTTTCACTATAAATATTAGGAACCAGTATCAAAGAATACTCATAATAGTTATTTCTTTAAGTATCCTTTCATTAGTGTAAATTATTTTCTGTCGAAATAAGGAATCAACCAAGCTAGGAAAATAATCAGATTTCAAAAACTTAGACTTTCTTTTAAGTTAAGGGTTTCTGAAGGTATTTTGTTTGATAAAGTATATAAATACAACATATATATACTTTTAATTTTAATTGATCAAACATTATAAAATTTAATATCATAGTAGCAAAGATAAGCTACAACTAACAAGAAAATTATAAATATTATAACTATTTTATTAATTATCAGACTCACAATTAGAATTATTCCTTACTTTTCTAATATGAATATTCACTAAATACTATTAGGCTTAAATTACTATTCATGCATTATATAATTAAAAATTATGACTTAAGTTTAAAAAGTTTAAATAATACAGTTCATTTAATTTAAGCTAAGCTGAAAATGAATTAGGATCTTTTTATTTTTTTATTACTACAGTTTTATATAATTTTATTCTCTTTTTATTACTTTTTAATATCTTTTTGCAAAAAAGATATTATCTCAAAGAAGTGTATAAATTGTCTAAAAATACTTATATAGTATACTAGTTTAATGATATGTAAAAATCTCTCTTTTATTATAATATTTATTATTTTTAATCCTTAAATGTATTCATGATAAATTATTTATTCATTTAAAGTTGCATTATCATTTATATAGAGTAACTGTGCTTAAAAGTTAATAAGGCAGCAATTAAAGCTATTTCTTTTCCTTCTACTTTTATATCTTAAAATTTATACTCATATTTAATTACTTAACTAGACCAAATTGTAATAAATTCATCAAATTTTTCTATCTAAAGAGTATTTTTAGCCAATTGGATTAGATAACAGTGTTAGCACTTAAAAGTTATATAAGATTGGTTTGTCCAAATTATTCTTAGATTGTTAAAGTATTTAGTATTCTACAGGAAAAAATGTTTTATTTTAATTTAAGTAGTATCTAGTTAATACTAACTTTAGTATACACATTCAGTATGCTTTATTGCTAAAGCTTATAAAAATTAATTATACTCTATCTCCAAAAGTTATACTTTTTATCTCTTTTCTAACTTTAAATTAATAAACTGGCAGCATATAAAAAAAAAGTTAAAAGTTAAAAAACTTTGTTAAAGCCTTAGTAGTCAGCCATCTGACCTATTCTATCAGCTTGTCTCCATTAGTTTGTCTTGAATTTCTACTAGGCTTAGTTAGGCGGTGTAGCACTTCATTAGCGCACCATCCTTTAATATTCTGAATAGTCTTCATCTTGCATGTAGCGTTCCTAACTATTTCTCCAAGGATTAAGATTTGAATTAAAGAATTTTTTTCTATAAATTTTTCCGCTTTATGTTGGATATATCCTAAATAGTTTTCTAAAAATATCTTATTTATTCTTTCTTTAAATTTCGCTTAGTTAGTAGCAGTATTTTCATTGGTGTTATTTATTGCACACGTAGCATTTTATTCTTCTTTTAACCTATTATTCCTGTAACACTTATTTAATTTAAATTTACTACTTATTTTAAATAAACGTTTACTGTTTATTTTAATTTGAGGCTTCATTTTCTATTTCCATAGGATCTGATTAATTCTGTTAAATCGAAAATGGCGTAACCTGAATTTATTATTAAATTTAAAGAATTCTTTGTTCCAGTTTGTTTTCTATTTCTTATGATGATTAATATTGTTTCTCAAGTAAAGACGTTATTAGTTTTTCTAATTTTTCTACTTTATCAGTGAGGTATATATTTTTAAACATAAACTCTTTTAATGACTTAGATAATATTTCTATTTGAGTTTGTGTCGGAAGTTTTTTTAGTTCTGGATTTCCAAGTGGTTAATGTTCGTCATATCAATCATATTTCTCACTTTCACTCATTGTAATTATTTCGTTTTTTTATTTTTTAGAGAATTTTTCTGTTTAAATGTTTTGTTCAAAGTTCTGTTGTTTCTTAGAAGCCATTTTATATATTATCTATATATATAATAAATTAAAGAGTAAACATGAAATCTAAGCAATGGAATATCTAAAAAGCATAGTAATAAAACTATTCTATATCTATTATCTTTGCTTATATTATAAGAGCAACTACTCTTATATTATCAGGCTTCCAATTAATTTCAACTAATACCTTATATCAATATTATGCTATGCATGGTAAATTTTAAACATTTCAAAATGAGTTCCATTAAAATAAAAGTTTACATCATAAGCTAATAGGATAGTAGCATATAAAATATAAATTTATTTAAAAAGAACATTAAAATAATGAGTGAAACCAATTAAAGTTTATTTAGATGAAACTATTATTTAGAACAATAGAAACATATTAATTCATTTAAAGCTAGCAATACTTTTCCTCTCTCCTTAGTATGAAATATTTAATTCATAATATTCAAATTCATTATTACTGAAGAAAGAATATTTTAGATAGTAAATCTAACTCCTTTATCCCTCAAAAATATAAAGTATCAATTTAATTATTCTATTAAGTTTTCTTTATTCCTTTAATTAAATAGAAGCAAGTAAATAGTTATTTACTAAATGATAAAGAAGTATATTTAAAGTTATGGCTTTATAAATTTGTATTATCAATAATATTTATTAACTATGTGTCTAAGCATATTTTATTTGCAAGATATCTAAAATTAAACTTACTTCTAAATAAAGAAAATCTAGCTATTTATAACACATAGCTAGCCTAACCCATACTATTTAGTTTCAAATTCTTATATAATTTAAATTTTTAACATCTCACATTCAACTTTTATTTAATATCTCAAAAAACGCTTAAAAATAAATTAAATAAGCCCAAAAATTCTCTGAAATTGAAATAATAAAAACTGATTACTGCATTATTTATCTTAACTAAATTTAATGCTTTAATTGAAAGATACTCACAGAATTTAAAAAATAGATGTATTTATTGATAAAGATTAATATAGTAATATCCAAACAAAAATTTAAGAAAATTGCTCAACAAAAGTATGAATAATCAAATAGTTGTCAGCTATTTTCTACCGTTAACTAATTGTCTCTACTTGTATATAAAAGATCAGTCATTAATTAACTATAAACTTGATAGAATTTAAAACTTTCTATTTTTGTATAATTCATTAAAGCCTAATTTTCATAATTTATGATAGTTACCTTAAAAGAAACTATCGAATAGATGAAAATATACAATTATATCAAAATAGGCAAGGACTTCGATGATAAAACACATTTCTACAAATTAATTATTACTAAAATTAAGCTTCCAAAGTAAAATTAGATGAAAATAGGTTAATTAAGTAACTAACTTCGTTTAAAGTAACTATAACTTTAATTAATAATTAAAATAGCTTTCTACAAGAAAATTAAACTTAAAATTATAATGTTAAGTACAGCTTATTACATAACGTGAATAGAGAGATATATATCATTTATGATTTCCATAATATAAAATTATTATTTCTTAGCTTATATCTAATTTAATCAATAGCTAAATAGTGGATATATTTCAATATAGGCTAGTTTAAATAATAAACATACGACTATAGAAATACTTATCCAACAAAGTTAAGGAATTTTCTCAAATGATAATAAAATATATAGATTAATATAAGCACAAGAATGTTCGTAGCTTTATATTATTTAAGATATAATATTCATTGTCTTATTTTCACTTTAGATACAGATACAATTAAAGTTTCAAAATACAAATCTATTTTTGCAAATTTGAGGCTTAAGAATCAGAAATATCAAATGGTACTAATGGAAATTAATAAGTCCCTTCTAATGAGTTAAATTAAACTTTTCAATATAGTTAACTGACTACTTGAACCTTAAGTAGCTAAATTTTAATTATAATTTTATAGTTCTCAGATATTAAATCTTAAAATAGCATTCTAATTTATGTATATTCTTAAGCATTTTAAACTATCATATAATTAAAAAAAGAATAAATCTAAATATGTAAAGATTTAGATACATCTTTAGGTTTATAAGTTACACTGCAAATTTTTTGCAAAGTAGAAATTCAATTTTGGACAATATATACTTGATAAAGATTGTGATAAAGACGGAAAAATAATAGAAACATTACGAAATACAGGAATTAAACTAAAAATAGATTAATCGTAATACCAAAAATTAAATTAGACAAATGATAAAGAGGATAAAATAACAAATTAAAAGTTTAATCAGTCTTTTCTAATGCAATATTTAGATTAAAAGCTTATCAATTTAGAAGGTTGATTTACTTTTTTTAAGAATTTCTATTGAAATGCTTATAATTCTGGGTTTTCAAAATGGAGAAAAAAAATTTTATGTAAAAGGCAGAGCATTAAAGTTTAAATTAATTCTTATATGAATTTACCTTTTCTTTGAAAAATGAACAATTAGAAGACTAAGAGAGATAATTAGGGTCAAAGATTTTAAAAAGCAATAAAATTAAGAGACACTTTATAAATAGTGGATAAGCTTATTTATAGCAGATCATTAAAGAGCAAATTAATAATAATGACTACTATAGATAAATTAAAAAATTTGCTTATTCTTAAATTTTACTTCAACTTACAGTAAGATATTATATATAAATCTATTTTATAAAATTAAGGATGTAAATAATAAAGTGTAATTATATTAACTTATTTTAAAAGAATTAATGAAGTATATAACTAAAAATTGTTTTTAAGGATGCTTTTTATATTATAATTAGTGCTTTTTTATTAATTAATGATATTTAAAGTTATTAATGTAAATTTATTTTAATTATTAAAAATAGCAAATTTAAAGTAGGATTTAATCAAATTTTATGAAGACGTAGGTATAAATACTATTTCAAATTTTTGCTCTTATGTTTATAAAGAAAATTAATCAAAACTCTCCTAAATTATAATATCATAAGATATATTCAGAGCCTAATATACAGAAACTGTGCTTATTAGATGATTAATTTTATAAGTGACTCTTTTTTTCTCTTTTATAATATAATTTTGAATTAATTGATGAAATTTAATATTCAAATTACTTAGAAAAGAGAAATACATTTTTATCCTCATTTAGAGCTAGCCTTAATAAAATTAAATAAAAGCTAACTTATTTCTATTTTTAAAGACTTTAAGATATTTAGGAGCTGCTTTAAAGGTAATAGAAGTTTCTTTGTCTACCTAAAGAAGGGATTAAAGAAATCCGTTAATATAAAATAAAGAAGCTTATTAAAAATCCATTTGATTGTTTGGCTAACTTGTTTGGCTTTCACTTGTCAAATAATTTGAGTCTTAATGAATATCATTTTTGCATAAGCTAGCGTCGAAAATTCCTTAGATTTCTACTTATATGGTTGAATGATTGATCCCAAATTATTCTCTTATTACTTTAGAAGCTTAAATAGTTACTTAGTTTTGTACATCCTCTTTACAAACTATATGTACACTTAAGCTAATTTTTCCAATACTCAGTTGCCAAATGTGCAAATCATGAATATCAATAACGCTCTAAATTTCTTTTAAGTTTTTTATTATATTATCTTAATCTACTGATCTGGGAGCACCTTCCATTAATACTTTTATCAAATCTTTTAGAATGCTTGATGTAGAATATAAGATAATACAACTAAAGATAATAGTGCAAATAGGATCTGCAACTTTCCAATCATCATTAAATTTTATTACAATAGCTGCTATTATTACACCTATTGTTGATAATATATCCCCGATTACGTGAAGCAAAGCAGCTCTTACATTTATATTTTTTTCTTTCAATTTTTTTTGATTATTTTAATTGGAATTTTGCTTAAAAGCTAGTTCAAAATTGTCTTCAGTTTTCACTTATTTGGATTTCTCTTATAAGTTTTCTTAATTTTTTGTCTTTAAATCCTAACATTTTACTTCCTCTATTTATATAAACTGGTCAGTATTATCCAAACTTGCCTTTCTTAATGGAGGTTAATGTTATTCGTGCTTTTTATCTTTATGACTGTGACCATGATTATGACTATGACCATGATGATGTGAATGTCCAAATTTGTGCAAAATAAAACCTTAAGTCAGATTAATAAATAATCCAAATACTGCAGTTATTAGCATAATATTAGCATTTATTTCTTCTGATTTTATTATTCTTTAAATAGCTTCATAAAAGAGTCCTGCAGTTAAACACCATAAAAGAAATATACTAAACCATGCTCCTATTATTTCAGATCTATGATACCCAAAAGTAAGTTTAGAAGTTGCTGGTTTCCTACTTATACAAATTGCCACTATCGATATTAAGTAATTTGCTAAGTCACCAAGCATATGAGCTGCATCCGAAAGAATAGCAAGAGAATTCGCAATCAGCCCTCCAACTATTTCAACCGTCATGAAGCAAGAGCATATAACAGCCACCACCACCATGATTTTAAGTGGATCTTTGCTCTCCTTTTTTTTCAAAGATTAACTTTTATTTTGTAAGTTAAGTTCAGACTTAGGTATCTATTAAATTTCAGAGTTAAAGCTCATGAAATCTTGGTTATCTTTTTTTTAGTTATGCATTTGCTGATAATCAGATTTTTTAACTCTTGAATATTTTATATACATTTTATCACTTAATATTTAGCTATTTCATTTTAAGCTTTCTACTACTTTACTTCCCTTTAAAAATCTTATCCTTTATTTTTAAATCACTTGCTTGCATACTTGTTACTGTTTGTAGCTGGCCTTGAAAAAAATTAGTAATTTTAATGATTGAAAAGCCAAGTTTTAGAGTTTATTGAGTGTTTTTATCAAAAAGATGAGTAAAGGAAAATACTGGAATTTATGTATAAAAGAAAGGCAAGAGTAAAGCGATAGAGTTGGCTATTGACTCCTGTCTATAAATCTTAGCTACTTAAAATAAAAAATAAGACAAAAAAAAGTAAACAAGTAAACAAATACTTCAATGATTTAAGATAAACTTAAGTCTATTGTAGCATGCTTAAAACATTAAATAAACGCCCTCAAAATAGAGTTTAATTAATTTAATTACCTAAAATTTAATAAGTAGAAATAATTATTCAAATAAGTAATGTAACCATTATAAAGAAATTAAATCCATTAATTTACATTAATAAGAAAATAAAGTTAGAATTATAATTTAATCGAATATGTAGATATGCTTAAAGCTAATTTCTTATTTAAAATTTAGAAAATTGATAGATTTTATATTAGAAAGTTTAATATTAAATAATCTAGTTTTATTTATTTAGCAGGAACAGTTTTTTGAAAGCTTTTTTATGAAAACTATCTTTCCATTGCATTCAGCTTTTCAAATGTTTTTCATTTCCATTTGGAGCTATTTAATGACTAGGAAACTGAAAAATATAAGAGTACTACTTAGGAATAAAAGATAATAGTTATAATTAGAAAATTAAACTGATGATTATTTAAAATGCTTCCATATGGAAGCAATACTAAGAATTATAAGAAAATAGCTACTTAATATATAATTATTTATAAATTATTCCTTATTTAAATATAATTAATACGCTAATTTTAGTTTATAAACTATTATACAATGGCTTATACAGGATTCTATTAATCTTATCAAAATTAGCAACATTTGGTCAGTTTATATCTATAATAATTATCTTTTTAATGAAAAAAGCATTAATATAATTAAATTAGACCAGTGGCAAAGTTTATTCAGATCATATCTTATCCAATATATTAGATTACTTAATACCATTTGTAGATTCATTCGATATTAAGCAGAGAAGGATATAAAGACGAAAGAGTGATTGTTAGCTTTCTATTAAGGAGTTTATAGTAATTATTAAGAACTAATTTGAAAAATATTATAAAATTAAAAAATAGCTATTTGATAGATTCATAAGAATTAAAGATTGCAGATACAAAATATTAATTTGAGAATGTAAATTATTAGCTTATTCAAAAATCGAGCTTATGCAACTAATCATGTAAAAGCTTTATTGTATTATCAAAATCATTGTCCTATAAATTTATTCTTTGAGAGCTCTTAATTAAAATCTTACCTATTTTGGAGTTCGAGTTTACAAATTTTTCATGGAATTAGATTTTGAGTAAACGTATTTGGTTTCTATTTGTGGCTTCTTTGATTCGTAATTCCTTAAATTTGTTATTTACTGTTTTTAGTCTCTTGTACGTCTGCCTTATTCCTACCTCTCAATAAATTTCTCACAATCTTGTGTCATGCTTTAATTTTATTTAATGCTGCTTCTTTAGAGCAGGTTTTTTTTCTCCTATAAAATAGGATTTTATGAATTCTTATTGCTCCTAATTCCACTATCAATGTAATTAATGAATTCTTCTGAATTTCTATTACTTAAATAGGGTTTAAATGTACATTCATTCATATCTTTTACTGCCGCTTCTTCGGCTATTAGTTTCATTTTTTCTTTTTTGGTTCTCTCTCAAGCTATTTATCTATCATAGATATGTTAATTTAGAACGATGTTTTAAGAATTCCTTGCAGAATTTATTTATGGCTTAAAAGTTAAATCTGCTCCATTTTTGTCCATAAAATCTTTTTCTCATTTAATCTTCTTCTGCTGTAAGTTCATTTTATATTGTTTATCCTTTTCATATAAACTATCAAAAACGTTTTTGTTTCTTCTTATTATTAAGTCAGAAATTTTGTTTATATTAGGCTAGTAACTTGGAACAAATTATTGCTGTTGCTTTTATTATTTTGGAGAAATTAATCTTTCAAATGATTTCCCTCTTCTTTCTGCCAAAAGCTTACTTTTATTATCAATTTAAGGATGAAATGTATGAATAGGTTCAATAGCCACCTTTTTCTACTCTTTCTGTAAAATAGAATCTGAAGAATAAATTTAGCTCCTATTTGAAAGTACTTTACTACTTTTATTAATTTAAGGCTTGAAGGTACAATCTGGATCTACTGCATTCTGGATTTATTCTCTAGCTTGGATCTTTTTGGCTTCTATATTCTAATAGTATGCATATAACCTATCGACTACTTTATTAGGATTCTATGAACCATCAGTACTCTAGAAATTATAGTTGTTATTTATCTTAGGATGAGCTTACTCTTTTATCTAATATTCTATTTCTTATAACTTTTAATCTTTAAGCAATCTCATTCTTTATCCTTCATCTAATAATCTCTCTTCTACTTTTCCTATTCTCTATCCTTAAGTTAACTATTCAGAATAGGGATCTATTTCAGGATCTTTTAGTTGCATATATTCCTGCTTCATTTTTTGCTACCGCAGATTTTCTAATCTTTTTTACTATTAAGCTTGTAGAGAATATAACCTTTATTCAACTTTCTTTGACTTCTAACTCATAGATACATTACTAGATTAGCTTTATTTTTCTGAAGGACTTCTGCAGCTATTATTAGTTGGAGTATTTCTAGATATTTGAATATTTGCTACTTAGATTGGTTGATTATAATGGATTGGATACATCTTCTATTTATTTTTGTCACTTTACAGATAGATTACTTATGTTTTAGGACCTTTTTACTTTTTTTCTTAGCTTTTTCTTTGCTACAAATTCAAGAAGGCGTTCATATTGTTACTCTGTTCTTCTTCGAATTACAAATCGGTATAGTTTTCTGCATTCTGGTTTTAAGATTAATTATCCTCTGTATAATATTGAACTTAGTCTTCAAGTTCATATTAGTTTTCCTAGTAAAGATTATCTTAATACATGTCTCTATCTTATATTTTGTATTTTGCTTAAGCATTTTGCTGCTAATAACTCTTTTCCTTTTACTTTAAAGTATTTTGATTTTAATTCTTTAGTTTCTATATTTGCTATTCTTCTCTTTGTAAGTATAGTGGTTAAAAAGTTTCTGACATTTCTGGAGTTCATTCGTAGTCGTCTTTTACGGACTTTCTTTGAAAATTTTCTTGCTATAGGGGTTATCTTGCCAATGGTTGTGGAGAAATAAATTTTTGAGACATTTTAACTTCAAAGGGTTGAAATTTAGTTAGAATTTAATTCAAAGACTTAATAATAAAAGTTATCTCAGCTTCCAAATATCAAACTTCTTTCTATCATCTTTCTACCTTTTCCTTACAATTCCTTTTTCTTTAAGAAAGATTACATTAATACAAAAAGCTATTTCTAATACTTGCAAGACTTCAATCTTTCAATTATAAAGAGTGAACAGAAATTAAGAAATAATTATTGATAGGAAGAGAGTATCTTAGAATGTATGCACTTATTATTAGCAGTTTCGTTTTATTGTACTTAAAGAAAGTTCTCTATATTATAATTAGAGCTTTTACTAAAATTATTTAGACTAGAGATTTAAAAATTATTGGATTATGCTTAATGGATATTTGGATATATTTGTAAACTTATATCTCTAGCTAGATATTTTTAACTATGATATTATTTTATGTTATTTCTTACTTTAGGAGCAGCTTTCATTATACTCTTTAACTGCTTAAGTTTTGATATAATTATTGAAAACCTCCTATAAATTGCTATTTTAGCCCTTTAAAAGCATTAACGGTATCTTTTATAGATAATGAGATTTAAATTCTATTGTTAATTGATAGTATGAATAGAATTAATGTAGTTTGCTGCTAATAAATTGATAGATTTAAACAGGTAAAGATATAAATCAAATGAGAAAAAGCTTTTGATTAGATAAGAAAAGTATTCATTTTAATTATCATATAAATGGTTAGTCCTTTCATGTCATTTCTAATTTGTGTATTTAACGGATCAAGTTCTATTGGGATAACATTTGCTAACAAATACCTCTTTACTAAATATAAGTTTAGACTACCATTTGCTGTAAGTTTTACTATATCAGTTGCTTTTGCTTTAGTATTTATCTAACATTATCATATGCGAAACTATGAGAACTTTTTGACCCGAAAAGAAAGAATAAGGATCTATGTGGAATATTATAAAACTACCTGATTTCAAATGGGAAGACTTGAAGTCTTAGTTGAAACTAGCATTTATGACCTTAGCTAACGTTCTTTGTGGAATTTATGGATTGGTTTTGGTAAATGTACCAATGTTTATCGCCCTAAGAAGACTCAATTCGGTTTTTGTTTACTTATATGATATTACAGTTTTAAAGAAGCCAATAGTAAATAGTATTGCAATATCTATTTCATTAATAACAGTAGGAACAGTAATAGCAGCAGCCAATGATTTAACAGCAGATTTTTGGGGATATATTTTTGTCTTTGCTAACAATTTACTAACTACTTTCTAGTATTAATGAGGAAAAAAGCTGTCAGATAGTTCATAAAGTATGAATGCTATGACATAAACATATTATGTCAGCATAGCAGGTATAATACCTCTACTACTCTTATATTTATTATGCGAATAGCAAGATGCTTACTTATTTCCATGAAAATATGAAACTAATTTTATGGGAAGTCTCTTTTTATGTAGTATATTAGGTTTTTTCATTTCACTTGGAATCAATATGAATAATACAATAAATAGTCCTCTAACTGTTACTATTACAGGAGAAACGAAAAATATTTTTGGAACTTTAATTGGAATTTTTGCATTTGGTGATGTTATTTGCACTAAAGAACTATTAGCTGGACTTTTCCTGTGCACACTAGGAAGCATATTATATGTCCATACCAAATATAGACAGCTTATGAGCTCTAAGATTATAACTGGAAAATGAGTGTGGATTATAGATTTATTTAAATTAATATAAAGTATAAAATTAAATTTTCATTTGAGGGACTCTTTCTTTCTCTCTAATTGAAAAGGATTGTAGATAGTTCTAAACTTATCCATTATCGACTAGGTTAGTTAATCTTTCTTATACTCTTTATTTTTCTCTTCTTCATACTACTTTGGTTCTATATTTTATATATAATATGAGCAATCATTAAGTTTATTTTGTATCACTTACTTTGCTGATTATGGATGATTCATTATAAAAATAGTTTGAGTACTTTCATTTTGTTAGCCTTTTTATTTAGAATCGAAATTTAAAGTTTGAATACCTTTATCTTCTTTAAGCTAAATCTAAGAAAGACTTCTTTTTGGCTGTTTTTCCTAAGATAAATTTATTTTATGTTTAGGGTTAGTATTTTATATGTTATTAGTGTAATATTTCTTTCAATTTCTGTTTATTTTTGGAGAATAAACTTATTCCATTTATTTTTACACCTTCTTTGCTTTATTTTTGCCAGAATAAAGCCTATTAACCATCTTTTCTAACTATGCTTTTCCTAGTTTTTGCTACTCTTCTTATTCTTAAAAGCATCCATAGCACCTAATTTTATGTCTATTATACAGTTCTCTATCTAGCATTGATATTTTGCAGCATTTTTCGTCAATAAAATAAAATGGATTCGAGGAGTCGATGGAGTTTATAGCATTATTTGTGTCGTCATTGTCTGTGTTTTTTGT
Organism: Loxodes magnus; assembly: GCA_946699065.1. Taxonomy (NCBI): domain Eukaryota; phylum Ciliophora; class Karyorelictea; order Loxodida; family Loxodidae; genus Loxodes; species Loxodes magnus. The sequence goes on along the minus strand of CAMPDV010000035.1, from coordinate 740,795 downwards.
GCTGAAAAGCAAAGAGCATTGTTCATTTGGCTTTTGAGCTATAAAAGATTTCAAAGTAGATTTACTAGCTTGCTGGGTTCTTGCTGTATTTGGTAAAGTGCTTGCTAAAGTGTTTTAATCCTAATATGAATTTTGATAATTCTCATCAGAAGGAGAGCAAATATCATATTTATACAAATCCTAGCATTTTTTATCTTGCTATTATTTACTTGAAGGCGTTCCTTATATATCTTTAACATTCTTTTTAGAAGGTGTTACAATTTGTTTGCTTCGTTCTTATAAAGTAAAAATATCTTACCTTTAACTAAATCATCTACTTCAATATGAAGTTTTGCAGGCTAGCTTTTAGGAAATACTAATTTGAGTTACTAGTTTATTTTTTCTTCAAGTTCAAGAGAAGAATTAGAAAGTTATACTATTTTTTTTCGATTCCCTTTCTATTGAGTTTATATTTCCTTTTATCCTTAATTTTAATCCTACTCCTTTTTTTCTTTTTGCTTAGCAATTTAGTTAGCTTGTAATTACTTTTTACTTATAAGCTTTTAGTTTTTTTGGTTTTATGTTATAATGCTGTAACTTTGTTAGCCTTTATCTTAAAACTCCTACTATTTGTTTAAAGGTCTCATTTTTTATTCTTCTTTTTATTGTTTCATCTAGTTAGATTATTGTTATAGTAATAGTTATTATTTTTAATTTAGCAGATCATGACTTTTTATTCTATATTTTTATATATTCTAGAAATTGCTGCTTTATATATCTTTACTTTTATTTTCTACCTATAATTGATTAGTCTTGCTCTATTGTTCTAAATTTCTTTTCTATGGCTTTATTCCGCTAGGAGTTTTAGGGATATTATTATCAATGAAGTTTTCGTTTTACTTTAATTCATTTTAACCTACAAGTTTAGGTCTTGGAGTATAAAAATTGGATTATTTATTTTATGGAGTTTCTTTACGATTAGTTTTTTTAGTCTAATTTTAAGAAATCCCCCTTTAAGTTTCTTTTTCCTATACCTAGAAAAACATCTATAATTCTTCTGAATCTTAGTTCATTTTAAATTCTGAAATGATAACTTACTATTTATACTACTTGCATTCCTGCTTCTTTCTGTTTTGCTGTTTTCGCTAGGATTTTTATCCATAGAATTATAAGTTGGAATTACTTCCTATTAAACAGGAATTGGTGGCTTGAATGAAATTTCATAATTGGCATATTTTTGATTATATTTTTGATTTGTTTTCTAGTCTTATTTTTCTTAAATCCATTTTGCCTCCTTTATCTAGTCTTTCGGATTTGATTTTGGATTTTTAGTTTATTAGTATTAAGACATTTTAGTCTATTAATAGAGATTAGAAATTTAACAATTACCTTAAATTAAATATGAATTAATGGCTAGTTTTAACTTCTTTATATAAATCCTCTAGCATACTCTTTTCTTATCCTATATCAATAGCATAAAATATATTATCATTCATTACTTTAAGTAAAGCTATCTCCTATACAGAATTATATTTAATTTTTAGTAATAAATGAAAAGTTAGCTACTCAAATCTGCCTCAAGTGAAGGTGCTTATCTTGGTTTACTTTAATGCTAAATTATAGTCATAAACATTAGCTCAAAAAATTAGGTTATTTAGTTAAAATATATTTGGAATATTATACTTAAAGGAAAATAAAACTAATAGTGATTTAGCAAAGTCTCCTTATTAAATCCTTAAAATATTAATATCTTTATACTCCTTAACTTTATTTACTTATTAAATCCTGCTTTATAGTTGTAAGAATACTAATACTACTGCTTAATAATGCCATTCTTCTATGCAAACTTATTCTCCTTTTGCATAAGCTTCTTTTAATTTTTAAATTTTCTTTTTTCATTGAGTTAAGTATCTAACTGTCTACACTTACTAACCCAACAAAATTTAGTAATAATTAAGCATTTCAGATATATACTTTTTATGTCTATCCATCTCATTTATATAAGTAAGCATTAATTTATATATAAACTTCTTAATAAAGCAACTACGATCTGATATATAGTATCTTAATTTAAGTTGATAAGACTGATGGCAATAGATTCTCTTCTATATAATAATTGTTCCAAATTTATTCCAATTAATAGGAAAATTATACTAATCTTAGTTAGTTAATTGCCTCTGCATTCTTTATTAACCTTACTTGCCTTTATTCTGCTAGTTTATAAAAGAAGCTTTTACTCTTGCTAAGCAAGATTATAATGATGTAATACTTTACTAAAATAGGGATAAATGCATAGACTAAGCCTGAAACTCAAATTACTTCTAGCTTATTATAGTTATCTATTATTACTTAATCTAGTTCTTGTAGTAGCTAGGCTATAAGAAAAATGCAAGCTATTACTTTGAAAGTAAAGAGAGAAAGCGTAAGTATAGATAATAGCGTAGATATTAAAGGATAACAGATTATTCGTTTATTTCAATTAATCAAATACTAATATTAAAATTAGCCTTCGTACCAATATCTCTCTTTATATACCTAAACTTATCACTATCCAAATACTTTAAGTGATTAATAATTTTACTAAATCAGAAGTTATAGCACAAGTCTAAATGAAAGGGTTAGACACTTAAGTAAGCTAATTAAAGTATAGAGACAATATTTTAGGGTTAGTCCTTATAGCAATATTAATGGATATGAGATAGTTAAGAGTAAGATAGTAAGGTATATATGGAGTATAATGTAATAAGAATGTTGAATATTAATAGTTAAATTAGCTATATTAAATAAATGTCAGAGTTATTAAACTTTCTTTAGAAAGTTAAATCATTCCCTAAGTATCCTTTCTCTAATTATTACTTGTAGAGTCCTAAATTAAGCAAGTAAATTATTTAGTAGCATTGAGCCAAGTTTAGGAGGAAAAAGCAGAAGTTAAGCAGGATTAAATCAGAAGATTCACATAATTAACTAATGAGCAATCCCTTAGAGATTGAAGCGAATAAAATAAGTCAAACATGTAAGAAAGAACAAAATAGTAATTAGTTTAATACTAATAAATTAAACTTAGGTGACAATTTTAGAAAATCTGCTTTACCTTAAATTTCCTAAAAACAAAAAAAACAGATTTAAGAAATACGAACTTAAGAAGAAATTTCTTAAGATTATAATCGAAGTGTAGAGAATTCTCCTATAAAGCCAACTCATTAGCTATCAAAATCAACAAATCACAAGATTTAAAGATTAGAGATATTTTAGAGTTAAAAAATATAAAATGAAAACTATAGCAATTTAAACTTAGATTAAGTATACAAAAAGAATCATTACATAAGTTAAATACAGAACCACACAACAAATAATTTAAATAATTTTTTATAGATAAACGAACAATAGGACAAGCAAGAAAAAATCAACTAGGAGAAGATAATTAGCTCTTATTTACAATTCAACCTTTAATTAATAAATAATAATTCTAAGCTTCTAGAGATATAGCAAAAGCTACATATAAAACATCAAAAATTCATTTGCAAGCTTAAAAAGAAGAAGTTCAATACAGATTTTGTGTAACAATCAATTCCTTTGAATAAAGAAAATAATCAAGTTTCAGATATAGTTAATTAAATTCAGATTAATAAATAAGATAAAAAAATCCTAAATTAAGCCCTTCCAGAACCTTAAAGCTCAAGTGAAGCAAAAAGTAATGATTACCTCATTTAAAAAAAATAAATTAGCATAAAATTGCCAAAATTAAAAGTCTAGAACTAAAGCGAAACTTGAATAATGTATAATTTGATTAGTATAATAATTTAGTTATTTTGAATCTCTTTTTGTCTTAAATAAATTTCTATCTATCTTATATTTAGAATTATCTTTATCACATGTTTAATAATTTTTAGTCTTTAACCCAATGTTCTTGTGATTGGATTCTCATAATAAAAAGTACTTCTTATTATGTAATTTTTAATACTCTTGAAATAATAAATGGAGAGGTCTTTTATTAAAGACATTTTTAAGCTATTCTATGCAAAGATATTTTACTATGCATTTAATATTAACTAAGCAAACTAGTTAAACTGTAAATATGAGACTTTCTTCCTTATCTAACTATTGGATTAAAATGATAATAGTAAGCATATTAATTTATTTTCTTGTTTTAGTATGAAAATATGATTGAAAACTAAACTAAGTAAGCTGCTTATTAAAATAATCTTTATTAGTCTAGTTTATTTCAGCTTTTAGTTCTGTGAATTTATTATTATTTCTATTCTCTTCGTCTCTAAGCATGTATGCATAAAAAGTAACATTAACAAAGAAATGATTATTTAATATATAAGAATAAGCCTTTATTCTTATTGTAGTTTCAAGTATGCTTTAAAAGATAGAAGATAAAGCTGTCTTGCTTTAATTAATAGTGAAGGAGCCTAACTTAGAGGAGTGTTAGAAGTTTATTGTTGTATTGATTGAATAAAGATAAATAAATAATAATAAATGAAGTGTTCAGGATAAAGCCAAGTTATACCAAAATTATAATGATATTATACTAATGGAACAGGGAGAGATAGTTATATTTTCCATAATAGTGGTGGAATTACTAGAGCTTCTACTTTGGATAGAAATCAATATATAGTTTCCTCATTCAGAAATAGAAGGAGATATGATTAGAATTGGCCAAGAATGGATGCTAAAGTATTATATTATTATTCTAATGGATCAGGAAGAGATTCGTATGTTTAGTAAGTTAAATAATTATTTTTAGTACGAGTTCTGGAGGTCTTGTTGCCCCTCATGTTCCTGAAAATTCTTAAAATCCCTATGTTAAATCTTTAAGATAATATAGAGGTAAAGAATTTGAAATACCTAATGATCCTTTTCATAAGAATCAAATTTCATGAACAACTCATAAATAAGAAAGGTTTAGAAGAAAATAAGCTAGTTTATATTAGCAAGATGTTATTAAAAGACTAAGTAGTCCGAAATTCATTGAAAACAAATGGAATAACTAAGCGTCACCATAATATAGAGTGCCATCAAGATAATACAGAGTATTAAATAAGATTAACAACGAATAGCATAAAATTAGTTAGCCTATTTAAACCATTTAATCTCCAAATTGCTAATAGGAAAGTAAAAATGAACCAAGGTCTCTTAGTGCTTCTTATTTTGGTCGTAAAGCTACAATTTCAAAAGAATTTGTGCACTGATTTCAGGTTTTTATTTGACTTAACTTATAAAAATCAGTTTTATAAAAGATCAATGAAAATTAAATTTCATATGTAGTATTAAGTCACTAATTCAATCTATTAAATACTATTATTAATTAGTTCTTAATATACAACTATGTACATCTATGCTGTTATAATTAATACAAATCATTCTCAATCTTATTAATAATTATTTATATAAATTCACCAAAACAATGTAAATCATAGTTGCGTATATAAGAGATACCATTAATTTAATTAAAGAGGAATTTATTTGAAGTGATTCAATTTAATATCTTTCTAAAATAAGTTATATTATGAAAGCAAAGGAATATACTTCGGTTTACCTAATATATAATTCCCTTATTCTAAGAGAAAGTAATAACCAAACTTAGCTTAAAGAAACTATAAGTCAAAGCTTTTTCTACATTTCTCATATCTGACTCAGTATAAATATTTAGACAAAGTAATTAAATATATAACATAAAGACTCTACTTAATTTTTTCGTACTATCAAAAATTTAAATTTTTAATGTTTTATTTATATAGAAACATAAAAGAATTCATAGGAATAAAAATACTTAGCAATTGAAATTTCTCCAAAAGTAAAATAAGATGAAAACTAAGAAAAATAAAATAAACTAAGGTTTGAAGTGAATTATAGTTATAAAAGTAATTATATTAAATAGATAGTAAAGGATGTGATAGATGCTAAAGCCTAACTTTCTATTTTAATTATCTTAATTATTTAGATTTTTCTAAGAAATATTTTCAGCTAGTTCTTTATTTATTTGTGTTACATTTAGAAATTATTTAGAATTTTATATTGATTTCTAGAGTTTAAGTTACATATTCACATTGCTAATTTTAAGTTCAAAACTGGACTTTTTTTATCTAGCATAGGGGCATAGAAATTGAAAAATAAAAAAGAAATTGATATTTAATATTTAAAAGAAGGTATAATTTAATTTTTAAAAGAGGGAAATGCTTTAGTGATTTCTATTTTTAAATTGCATATCACAAATGGTAATTTGAAGAGAAATTTAGAATATATGAACAAACATTTTTAGTAAAGAGTCTCTTTAAAATAAAATGAATTGAGTAAAAATAGATAACATAGATTCATACTATTTATTTTATATCCTTCTTTCAATTTATTTTAAGTTATACTCTTATTCTAATTATAAAAGAATTAAACGTGTAAACATTAAATTAAACTAGCAAGCTATACGTTAAATAGGAGCTTTATTTATAAAATGAATATTTCTATGATAAAATATATCATTGCTGGGATTTTGGTCTAAATTCTAGAGATCTAAAGTAAAATTTGTTCTTCTTGAGAATGCTCTTTAAAAAATATAACTGGCACTTGCTATTACTAAGAGAATAATACAATTTAATCAGGGCCATTTTGCGAAAATAGGAACTAATATTGTTATTTATCATATTATTTGACCAATCAAACAATTTAGTATTGCTAAAATATTACAACCGAATAACAATAAGATTACTTGTATTAAAAATATTGTGAAGGAATAGACTTTCCAAAATTGCTCAACTGTTATGAATATTGTGGTAAAGACAGTTATTGTACTGGAAAAGAATGCAATTCTAATAAAGAATGCAATGTAGAAAGCTTCATAAGCGACAATCCATAAAATAAGGACGGGAAAGATTTTAATGAAATATGTAGCGAAGATTCTGAATGTATTTCAGAAAAATGTGATTGTGTCTTAAGTTTAGATAATTATGGAAGATGTGCTGACAATTTTTATACCTCTTATTTTGAAGATTTTTTCAACTATATCTGCTACTAAGAATATGATACATTTGAAGACTAATGCGAGTACTATGTCACATTTATATTTCACAATTACATTCATTCATTTGATGATAATAGAGAAACTCTTACTTGCTTAGAGTTATACAATGATAATGATAATTTCGAAACACATAAGAAGAAATTTAAGTCCTTACATAATGTATTTTGGGTAGTGCTAGCTATGGGATTAATAATAATCTTCTTGTTTGTTATCACTCGTATTAGATATAAAATAAGGAAACAAATTTTACAATATTTTAAAAGAATATTCAAGCTAAGCAAGAATCCTTCAAATGAAGAATAGATTTAATAATAATAGAAATAAGATTTCGTGGACCAAAATCAGATTCTAATAGAGGAATTATAAAATCCTAAGGGTAAAACCTAATAAAGCACACTTTAATATATTATCGAAACCTAACCTGCTGAAAATATATCGGGGTCTTAAGATTTTTTTGATTAATAGTTAGACAATAAAAAAAATTCTCCTTAGAAAAGCTAAAAAAGCGACAAAATAAATTTATTAGAAAAGATAGAAGTTAAGGAAGAAATTCAACAGTCAGATTAGTAAGATTTCTAAAATAATGAGCTTTGAGTGAACTAAAAATGCTATTAACTCTTTTTATCTTATTTTTTAAACTTAAATTAAATATTAAGTTTGAAAGCATTGCCTTTAATATTTTTGTTTGATTACTAAAACCTTAAAGAGTTGTAGAATAACTTTATAATCATCTTCTTATAATATGTTAAGCTATAAAAACCGGGTGATAAGCATTAACGATATTAAATATATTATAACTTTTACAAATCTACTTAAATAATTAAGAAGGCTTGCTTTATTATAAATAGGAAAAATGGAAATTAGTTTAAAGATGCTAAATTAAAAGTTAAAAAGTATAGTATTAACAATATCCTTATAATAGCATTATTTTTTCTTAACAATAGAATTTTTAGTTTAGCATTCGATTTAAAAAGAAATGAATTATTAATCTATTTTTTGATCTCTTTCTTTTATATTAAATGGAGAAAAATTAGATTAAAAGTTTAAAATCAAAATAGTAAAATAATATAAATATATAAATAAGAAATAGAGATATTTGCTCCATTTTAGCATAGGTTCTATTGTATTGAATAGGAAGAAAGAACCTATTGCATTAATCCTGGAGTGAAAAATAAATTAAGTTATACAAATAAATCATCAAAATGGGATTGAATTGGGAGGTAAGAAAATATGATACTAATTAACAGATTTGCAGATAAATATTTAAAAGTAGTTCCTTTAATAATTAGCAAGCGTATTTGTTTATTAATACATTGAAGGAAATTTTAATGAATTAGTGTAAGGTTTGGAGGCATAATAGGGAATAGTATTTGTTTTGATTTAAATTTTTAATTTAAATGTTATTTGTTTAAACTAGTTTATCTCCTTCCTTCATGTTTATTTTGACGTTTTCGATATTTTGATCTTCAGTAGTCCATATAGAAATAGGATTACTTTCGCTCATTGCAAGCTGCAAGGATTTTTCGAATTTTTCCTTTTGCTAATCTTTGCTTCTTACGTTAAATATGATTACCTTCCAGCCTAAATAGTTCAAAAGATCTATTTTTTTCTAAGTTTTTCTGTTAATTTTTTTGGTATGGATATTAAAATGCCAAGGCCATCCCATTAACTCAATTACTATTTTCTTATCAACTATAGCAAAATCACATCTTATAAATCCCTCGACCATATACTCATTTACGAACTAATGTTAAGCGTTCAAATCAAGAATTAAATCATCAATAGAAGACTCAGCTTTTGACTTACCATAACTTTAATTCTTAAGAAAAGAAGTTTTAAACTTTTCTTAGTAAGGTAGCACTTACTTAAAAAACTAGCTTAGCTATTATGGATTTCTAACCTTAACGCTTTAAATAGAATAATAAAACGAAGATTCGTGAGTGAAGTTGAATTACATTATCAAATTCTTTTGCTCGCATAAACTAAAAGCTTAAGACCATAAAAGAGAGTCAGAAAACTCCTCAGCTAAGGAAAGAGCTCTAAACAGTAAGCTTAACTAAAACTAGGTTTCAAACTAATTTAGTCTTTACCTAATCTTTTGTAAATAGATCTATCGTAAAGGTATTTATCCTACTTTAATGGTATCAATATATTAAGTCAAAATCAAACCATAAAAAGCTTCTATTAGCTCATCTATATAACACTTATCCATATCTAATTTATTTTAAGCTACTTCGTATAAGCGCTAGCTTCCAAAATTAGCATGACCCATAAGATAAATAGTTTAAGCAGGAGGAAAATGTGCATTAACCAACTAAATCACTTTTTCTTCAATCTCATTTCACTATTCGGAGGAAACTTTTGTGAATATAAATCCTTCTTTAGTCAAGGAGCTAATTAAATTGACCATAGGAGTAAGTGTAATTTCTGTTTAGTTCAAAATAATTTGTATTGTTTCGTCTACTATTTATTTACTAACTGGCGTATACTTAGAGTCTATTATAAAGTTAAATAGCTCCACTATGTATTAAGTCTAATTTATTCCCTTTATGATAGATAGATATTTTTCAGAAAGAAACTGCGCTGTTTCAGGTTAAATAGCATGCGTTTAAGAATAAAGCATACATAATTCTAAAGCTGCATTTAAGCTTTCTTTAGTTTCAATGTGCGAAAAATCAATTATCTACCAATTATCGGCGATTATCTATGCTTACCCAAGATTAATCATTCCTATAGCAGCTCTGATTTTAGAATCGTTACTAACTCTTTCCTTTTTTAATTTTTCTTGAAAGATTTTAAATAGCTATAGATAATTATTTATATCTGCAGTCTTTATCTTAGATGTGTAATATATCACATCTGAAATCCACTCTGATTTCTAATTCTCTATACTCGCTAATAACTTCTCGAAATATTACTTTCAAAATTCAGGTTTCCTTTCGGCATAGTATGGTACCTTCTACATGGATTTAGCTACTTTTCCGAAGTGAAAATACTATAAACTAGATAAATGATCCATTTACTTGTATAAAAGATCTAATGAATCTTTATTTACAGTTCTCTTCCTACGTTTCTCTGTAATTTATTGGACAATCTTCCAAAGCTATTCATCCGCTAGTGCAAAGCTTCTATATATTCTTTGGAGAAACATTTTTAATGGAAGCAGATATTAAAGTATTTCTTTTGTATTAAAGGTTTTACAACTTTAATTTCTCTAATTTCTTAATGATATACTATTACTATTTAATACAAGTAGCATTAATAATTAATATGCTTGCAACTAAATCAAGAATACTAGAAGCAAACTTATGCTTATCTCATTAATTCGCTATAATAGCTATATTTCAATTTATTAATCTTCTATATCTCGTATTTTACTAGCAGAATAAGAGTAAAGTCTTACTAACAAGAGCCAGCAATTATATGATATGATAAGAGAAGTCAGAAGTGTATACTATTATCAGTTTAAATAGGTAAAATTCTTAAAAGCTTAGAATATTTAAATAATAAGAAAGTCTTAAGTTTGATAATTTAAGTTTTATTTATGCTGTATTCTCTTGGTTCTAACACTCTATATTTTTAAGCTTTTATTACTATGATGCAATAAAAAATAATTTTAAAGTTAAGAACTTAAAAAAGCGTAACTAAGGTATATTTTAAAATTTACTAGCAAATATAATTCTAAAGCATCTTATGTTTATTCCTTGCTTAATTTCTCAAGAGTGATTATTCTTCATTCATTAGTAATAAATCAGTATTACAACTTGATAAAATCAACAATTAGTAAATAATATTATCCGTTAAGATTAATTATAAGCAGCCATTTTTAATTACGAAGTGATAAATTTCATAATTAAAGATATAATCTACAAATAAACATAATTATATTAAAGCGCTCTTTAAGAGCTTATTCATTAAAATACTTCATCATTCTTAGATGATTCTCATAAGAGTTATTAGAGTGAATCTCAGAGATAATATTTAAAATAAAATTTCTAAAAAGCAAAGATTTCAAAACTGAAAGTATTAAAAAGCATGAAAGGTAGAAGCTGAATAAATAAAGCACTTTAAAATATCAATCAGGTAATTTAATATTCTACAGAAAATACAATTAAGACTAAAATTATAATCGCTAAGGCTATACTAACTATTTTTATTTTAATTAAAATCACTTTATAGTATTTTAAATTATCTTGCTTGCTATTTAGTGAAACATTATTTTAATGGTGCATGCAAACCTAATTAAAAATCCTTTATTTAAAAAGAAAGCTTAGATTTAGCGAACCTCTGCATGTAATAAAGCCATTCAATTTATATATTCAATGCTATTTAATTATTTCCAAAGCAACAGTTTAAATCTAATTCCATCAGCTTGCTTGCATTACTATAAACAAATACTGAGTTTATATTTTAATAAGCTAAGTTTGAATAGCTCTATCACAAAATTAAGTTGACATTTGCTTAGTGATATCTTTCATTGTAATAACAGAATATAAATGAAAGTAAATATAAGGCTAAAGGATAGATATATATTAGGTGTACTTGAAGTTTATAAACTAAGATTTTTGTTTGAACAATAAGATAAACTTAATAATAAAAAGGAAAGCTAAGAGTATGCTAACTTAATTAGAATGAGCTATTCTTAAGTAGAATTGGTTAAATTAATTGTATAATTTTAAACATTTTTAAATAGATAAAAATGACCACCAAGCAAATAGTCGCAATAGATTGCGAGATGATAAGAACTCTATTTAAGCGTAATGCTTTAGCAAGGTAATTTTGATTTGTTTAAAATCGTCAGAATTTCAATTGTTAATTATGAAGGTGAAGTGCTAATGGATGAGTATGTGATGCCAGATTCAAAAGTCCTAGATTGAAGATCAAGAATTAGTGGTATTAAAGCAAGCCATATGAAGAATGCCATTACTTTTTAACAAGCTTAAGATAAAGTCAAGTCAATTATCAAGAAAAAAATTCTAGTTGGTTTTAGTATCAAAAATGATCTAAAAGCTTTGCAACTAAAGCATCCTTTTCCGCTAATTAGAGATAGCTAATAGCTTTATAGGAATTTTAAGAAGATTAAAAGAAATCCCTCATTAGCACAGGTAGTTAAAGAAGAATTAAATTAGGAAATCTAACAAGGATCTCATTGCTCTGTATTTATTATCATATAGATCGAAGATGCAAGGGCTGCGTTGATGATATACAAAAAGTTTGAAAAAGAATTTGAAAATGAAAGGTGCAGTAAGTATGAAAAAAAATCTAAGAACTGGTCAGTAACTTACAAATGATTTTAAATATTTCCTTTACTAATATCATTAAGTACTTCATATCGTAAATTAAGAAATTTTATACTTGGATGATCTTTCTCTTTCTTTAAATTTTACTTCAAAATACAGTTTCACTAAACTGCCTTTAACTAAATAGCTACTCTTTTATAAGGCTTTCTTTCTTAAAATATAATAACCTTCTATCTTATTTATAGGCCTTAAACATATAAAATTGTAGATCCTAATAATACCTAAGTATAAGTAATACTCTTAACTAAGCGGCTACACACTAAGTAAAAACCATAATATTTATATAGCATTTTATGCCTTTTTAATATTAAAAGGTTTAAAATTAAACCACCAAAAATATTTATAGCTATTTATATAGCAATTATCTAATCATCTAGGGTCAGCGTTGCTTAAATGATCTCAGTTATATATTCTACCTTTGAGCCTTTAATTGTAATAAAGTATTTTGATAATTATACAATTATAATGTAAAAGAATATTATCATTTCATAGTTTAATGCTATGAGCAGAATTATAGCTATCCTATAATATTATATTCTATTCTCTAAGTTTGAAAGTAATCCTTTTAAAATGAGTCAAATATATTATTGGTAAAGCAAATATAAATGGAAACCTAAGAAATATATAGAGATGAAGAAAATTAAACTTTAAATATAATTTCAAAGAAAAGGTACACGTTAGTTAGTAGGATAGGAAAATGTACTGGATTTTTGCTTAATAGTTAAGGTAATCCTTGGTTTACGTTAGGTCCTGACTGGCCTTTCTGCACATGTCTTTTATTATTTTTTGTGTGTATTGATAATTTTATTATCTGAGCTTTAGATATTCCAAGTTGACTATAGACTGTTGGACTAGTAATAACATTTTCATTTACTTCATGCTTTTTATCTGCCGTTCTTATAAATCCTGGAATATAAATGCCTTAAGAAGAAGAAAAGAAGAAGCTTCAAAATATTGAATATGCTCCAAACAAAAATAGGCGAGCTTGCACGGTTTGCGGATTATATAGGTAAAAAGGAACAGTTCATTGCTCAGATTGTGAGTTATGCGTTTAGCAATATGATCATCATTGTCCATGAACTGGAAAATGTATTGGTCGAAATAATTTAATCTGCTTTTATGGGTTTCTATTAAGTATTTTCTCTAACTTTGTATATCTTTTGCTGGTTGTATCTACTGTATCAGTCAAAATTGAAAAAAACGAAGATTGAATTCTTAAAAACTCAGTAATTATTAATTGAATTACCTTTACTTGGTAATTCACTTTCTTTAATCTTATTTTCAAATTTTATTATAATAACCTTAAGATAATTTAAAATAACTATTGGCAAACTTCTATTTAACTAACTTAAATCCTTTTTAGATTTATAAAAGGTAAATCATTATTATTATTTATCAGTGCATTTAACTAGCAAATCAATATAAAAGCTAGACCTATTTTAAAGTATTTAGTTTCTTTATAAGTTTAGTATATCGTAATTTAAAAGGTTTATATATACTTTCTATTACTTTAATTTTATTTTACTATCTTAACTATTTTTTGCTATCGTAAGCTTCTAGAGCTAAAATATGAGTCTATCTTTTAGTTCTCAATATGTATTATATATTTTTAGTTGCTATTTAAGAGATTTACTTGCTATAGCTAACTAGAATGTATATGGAGTGATACTAAATTATTTCCTAAGTATATTTACATTAACCTTAAGATGCTCACTATTAAAGAGAATGGTATTTCCGTAAAAGTGGTGAAAGACTTAAAAGTACTTGGATATTACTATAAAGCCTTTAAATTAATATAATCTGCGTTAATATTTCAATTCATTAGCGATGCATTATAACTAACATTTCTTCATATCATTATTAAGTGCTAAATATTAACTGCTTATACTATTAAAAGAAACTAACTAATCTAAAGATAACTATTCATTACATATTTAATAGATGAAGCATTAACCTTAATTAGCAAACTAAAGAATCTAAAGTTTATAGCTTAACTTATATTTAAAGCATTCAAATAGCTAAATAAACTTATAAATCTTCACTGCTCTATGCTTGCTGTTAGTTTAAACCTTCTTTTATTTCTGCATTATAGAAGCATCATAAACTCTTAAAAGTGCAATTATTCATAGATGAATTGCTATATTAATTAGCAGTATTATAAGTTTAAAGGCTTTATATATTTGAAAGCAGTAGCAATAGGTAGAGTTAACTAATAGTAAGAAAAGGAAATAGCGAAATAGTAAGTTAATTATTAATAAAAAGCTTTTAATGTAGAATAAATTTAAAGAGATGCTTAATTCAGGAAGCTATGCACTGCCTGTCAAAGTTTTTGACACTGCCTTTCCCTAGGCTTAGTATCCTTTTAACCCTTAATTTAAGGCCATATCTTAGAAAAAAGCTGAGAAATGTAAGGTTGATTCTATGAAAACTCCTAAAAAGAATTAAGCTTATAATAAAGTGACTTTAGGAATAGGTTCAGAGGAAGATATGGAGATGTGGAAAAAAGGAAGTTAAACTGACATTTAAAAAGGTAAAAAAGGAGATAATCCAAAAGCACGCCCTTAGAGTGCTAATCTTTTCTTAAATAAAAACATAGATCCAAACGCTTTCCAAAATGGATTTATTTAAAAGGCTATTAACTAAGTATGAGAAAATGAGAATGAAACTTAGGTTGATTTATCAGGAATTCTGACAGTAAATAAGTTATCTGATGGATGTACAAGAGTATTCTAGCCAGTTGATCAGTAATGACACAGTAACAGAAATTTATAGCATTTGAATGATGAAAGCTATAAAGCTTCAG
The DNA here is from genome assembly GCA_946699065.1 of Loxodes magnus. NCBI lineage: Eukaryota > Ciliophora > Karyorelictea > Loxodida > Loxodidae > Loxodes > Loxodes magnus. The sequence continues at coordinate 725,695 of CAMPDV010000035.1, read as the reverse complement.
CTCCTAATTTGGAGTAAAAGAAAACATAAAAGTAGAAAAAGAAATTTGTAGCAAGCTAACACATAAACAATCCATCAGTTAGCTATTTAAAAGGTAAAATCAATGATCCAAACGATTTTGATGCTGAAAAAGCTAAATAAGTAGTAAATGAATGGTTACAAAATGCTGAGGAAAAAAGAACAAAGAGAATGATTGAATTTGCAGAAAAACTAAAAAAGCAATACAAAATCCCTTAGGGAGTTCCTTTTGTAAAAGATCAAATCCAGAGATCACAATTATTCAGAAAGAAACTTGATAACGTTAGATAAAAAGCAGTAATGAAAATGAAAATAGTAGAAAATGAAAGCTAGTAATAATAAAAGCCATAAAATTATAGCTCTTAAAATCCCTAATTAACTTAATAAAAATAGTAATAGCATATAATTATTCAGCCTATTACTAAAACTGAGTATGAGAATTAAAAAATCGCAAAGCATCCCTGGATAATTGAAGATTCGGATAAGGAAGAGTTTGAAGATATAGGAGATATAGAAGACTTTGAGATAATAGAATGATCTTATTATTAAGTATATAGATATATTATTTAATTGGCTCTTCTTTTATCATTTACCAATTAAAATCTAACTTTGCTCCATCCCATTTTCTATAGTTTGATCAATTTTAGCAAGTTTAAATATCAAACTAATTCAGATTTCAAAATAAAATAAAAGAAATCAGACATTTTGTTTACTCCTAAGAAAAATAAAGCTTTGGCTAGATTTATTTTATGTCTTTAAAAGAATAACTACAAAGAAAATTGAAATAGCTACTAACTTAAAGGCTAATAATCTATTTGTTAAAATTAAAGAAACCAAGATTTAGATTATGTTTAAGGAAGCTCTAATTACAGTTAAATAAAAAAGGCTTTTAAGTGTTAATTACAGCTGAAGATTATTCTCAAGAATATAAAATATTGAACAGAACTTTATTAACCATTTAAAACTAAATCTGTTTACTAAATTGTTAAAGGCTTAGTAAAATAAATAATCAAGAGCAGCAATATGCCTTGCTTATAGAAGGCATGTCTTCTTATTATCTTTTAATGAATATTAACTCTAATTCTACTATATATTTAAATAATATACCAGTTGGTAGCATGAAAGTCCTTATTAGGCTAATATAGACATGGATACTTTCTTTTATATGCTATTAAAATAAAATTCTAAAAACTAGGATTAATTGAAAAGCTGCTAATGATTGTTTGATTTATACTTTATCAAATAATGAGAATTTAGTTATAATTTGCCAAGAAGCTTTAAGACTAGGAAAATTATTAAATATTTATTTAATCAGCCTTATTTTTATTCACTCCAGCTTTTTAAAACTAAATAAATATCTTTTTCCCACTTAAAAACTAAAAAACAATAAAGATTCTGCTTTAAATATATAAGCTTACTTTATATTCTGAACTGTTCTTGATTTAAAATAGTAACAATTTTAAGATTCTTCAACAGTGAAATTGGAGGGATAATACTAAATCTATTAAGAAGTATAAAGTTTAAATAGAGAAAAAATAGAGTATAAAAACAGTAAAATGGATATGAAGTGTTTTAAAGTGCTTAATTTAGGAGTTTAAAATAAAGCGCTTAAACTTAAGTTTAATTTGTTAAGTTTAGTATAAATTCATCAACTATTATAATTTTAAAAAGATGTCCTGCTATTTCAATCAACCCTAAAGTGAAATTTTGAAGCAGTTCTTGTTCGAAGATCCTGAGATAAAAAGAGAAGCGATGGGAGGAGAATTAAATATAGATGAAGTTTCTTCATCTAATGTTAACAGTAGATAGATGAAAATGTGGAATGCACCCTAATTTGTCAAAAGTTAGTAGATGTTGTAAAGCTTTAACTTGGAAAGGCCATCGAGTGTTAATAATTTAAAATTCAAAGGATTTTCAAATTTAGAAGGCATGAATTAGATGGATGATGTTGGACATGATGAAATAGAGGAAGTGAGAGATTCAAGTAAAACGAAGTGCATGTTCTTTGAAAAGACTCTGTATTCTCAGCTTAAAACTGATAATACAGATCTTTTTAGTCAAATAGAAAAGCTAAAAGCTTAGGTTGAAAAATTAAATATTCAACTAGAAGAAAAGAAAAGCATAAATAATCAAAAAAGCGAGTAAAAAGTATCTCAAGTTTAGGAAGTAGTATAAAAATAAATTTTTAGATCGGAGTTTGATACTTTTGGAGAAATTAAAGTACCAGCTAACAAATACTGGGGAGCATAAACTTAAAGATCATTATAGAACTTCAAAATTGGATAACAATTTGACATAATGCCTGAATAAGTAATAAAAGCATTTGGAATTCTTAAAAAAGTAGCTGCTAAGGTTAATATGGAATATGGAATGGATAAAAGAATAGGAAACTCTATAATAAAAGCTGCTGATGAAATAATATAGGGAAAATTAATGGAACATTTTCCACTAGTAGTATGGCAGACGGGAAGCGGAACTTAGACTAACATGAATGTTAATGAAGTGATTGCTAATCGTGCTATTGAAATCTTGGGCGGATAATTTGGATCCAAATTAGTGCATCCAAATGATCATGTTAACAGAAGCCAATCAACTAATGATTCATTTCCCACTGCAATGCATATAGCAACAGTATTAGAAGCTAACGAAAATTTACTTCCTGCTCTTGAATCTATTTTGCAATGTTTCAATTAAAAGGTAGAGGAATTCTGGGACATAATTAAAATAGGTAGAACTCATACTTAAGATGCAACTCCACTTAGACTTGGCTAAGAATTTTCGGGATATGCTAAATAAATATAATTAGGAATTAAGAGAGTAAAAGAAAGCTTAGATGATGTATATTATTTAGCTCAAGGAGGTACAGCCGTAGGAACAGAATTAAATACACCCCTAGGTTTTTCTTAGAAATTTGCAGAAGAAGTAGAAAAGGAAACAGGTTATCCATTTAAAACAGCTCCTAATAAATTTGAAGCCCTAGCTACACACGATTCTTTAGTTCATTTCCATGGCGCTTTAAATACCTTGTCAGTTAGTCTGATGAAGATTTCCAATGATATTAGATTCCTAGGAAGTGGTCCAAGATGTGGTTTTGGCGAATTAATTCTTCCTGAAAATGAGCCAGGATCAAGCATAATGCCTGGAAAAGTAAATCCTACTTAATGTGAGGCTTTATCAATGGTATGTGCTTAGGTTTAAGGCAATTATGTAGCAACCACTATAGGTGGAATGAATGGTCATTTTGAACTAAATGTGTTTAAGCCACAGATAATCAGAAATGTTCTTCACAGCATGAGAATTTTATCAGACGCAGTTAAAAGTTTCTAGTTAAATTGCCTGGAAGGAATTTAGGCAAATAAGAAAAGAATTGAATCTTTAATGAAAGACTCATTGATGTTAGTAACTGCTTTAAATCCATATGTCGGTTATGACAATGCTGCCAAAATTGCCAAAACTGCTCATAAAAAAGGAACAACATTAGTGAAGGCTGCTATGGAACTCGGAATTTTGACTGAAGAATAGTTTAATTAGTGGGTTAAACCAGAAGAGATGCTAGGCCCCAAATGAAAAATATAACTTTATTAAATCTAAAATTTTGCATAATCTTACTATTAAAATAATTAATTTGATCTATCTTCCCTAATTAAAGAAGCATTACTTCTAAATATTAAATTAAGTATGATATAAAACTAAATAAGTAAATTGGCTTTCTTTTGCAAGCCAATTATAATTTCTATGATTATAAATTAAATAAACATATGTAGATTGTAGAAGATATATAAAAGCGGCTTGGGTTAGCCAAATAATTAAGGTAACAATAAAAAGTTTAAAATTAAACTGTTAAAATAGTTTTTAATTTTTATAAAGGTTAAGAAAGCTTTAAAAATGATAAATTATTACTTTGCTAAGCTTGATCAATCGTGTAGTATAATTAAATAAAGATTAAGAATTTAAACTTAGAAAAATAAATTAAAAATTTTTCATTTTTTAGTTCTGAGTTTTCTTTTTGTGAAAGGTGCTATTCTTGATCCTAATTGTAATACAGGTTAGTTCATTATTCCACTTTAGGTTTTTCTTCTTTCATTAAACTGATCTTAAATCAAGGCTTGCTTCTACTATAGAAGAATTTAAGTAGAATCCTCATTTCTTTAATTACTAAACAGCTTATTTAATTTAATTGATTCAAATGAGCTAGCATTTTGCTAATTATTAAACCCATGAATTCCTTAAAACTACCTTTGGGTTGTTGTATTTAAATGATGAGCAGCTTCCTAGTTTTATGTATTAGAGTTATTTGCTAAATTTCCAAAAGAGAAAAAGGGTTAATTACCTTTAAACTAATAAGCTTGATCTTATAAACTTCTTTCTATCATATTATAATTCATTTCTAGACTTGCTAATATGCATTTCTATGCATTATTGAAACCTCCTCAGATCAATATTTTTTTACTAAAAATACAGCCACAATACGAAATGCTGTGCCTTGATAAAGGAATTTGTGGAAATTTTCCTAATATTTGTACATATTTTCATTGCTATTCAACAATGTCAAGCACACAAACTTGATTTAAAGGATTCGGAATAGCTATTTCATTTTTATCTAGACCTCCAAGAATATAAAGACGTTATTTTAAATAGAATAATAAAGGATCTATTCTTGGCAAAGGTTTTTCCCCTTCTGCACTATCTATCAACTCTCATTCGAATTATTTTTTAATTTTGTCCAATTTGAGCCTTCATAACTGATTTGTACATATCTCATCTTCATTAATTCCTCCAAATATATAAATTCCCTAGAATTTCTGACTATCATGGTTAACGCAATCAGGAATATCATATAATCTATAATTATTGCTATAAATTATTTTCGACTCGTATAGATTTGTCATTCCAAAACGATGAAGTTTTCCTGGATGCATTAAATGATCTTGCTAGTTAAATAGGTTGCTTTTTTATTTAACCTTCTATCATTTCAACTTTTAAATTTTAAAAACATAAAGATCATCCAGAATCTGCTAATTTCAGTTTTTCCCCCCGTACATAAATAGGAATTTTCCTAATATTGTCGTTCCATGCTAACTTCTTTCTTCAGGAATTTCTCCCTTTATTACTTGGATTCTTCAAGTATCATCTTCTAAGATATACATATCATGGCTTTGCTCTTCTTGATCTTCTCCTCCATATACAATTAATTTATTTTCATATAAATCTTAAGAAAAGCCTTTTTTATTGGGAGGAATAGTTCCTTTAGTCATCAATTAAAGTCAATTTTAATTTAAAGCGTCATACTTTCATATATTATTAGGGTCTGAAATATTTTCAGAAAGTAAGAGAAATTCATTCTTATGATTAAAAAGCTTAGCATTAGTTCTATATCCTGGACCTTCTTATAATTTTATACTTCATGCTGCTGGTATTTTTAATTAATTTATTTCCCCTTGCATTGCTTTAATAAACTCTTATTCCATGTCAAAGGAAATTTAAACTCCTTAACTTTATTATTTTATCTCAGTCTAGACATTCTAATTGACAAAGCTTTGACTTTAACTTCTTATAATTTCACATTGAGTAGCTTTTTCCTATAAATTATGCTTTAGATCAGTTTAAGTAAATTGGCATTACTGTTTTTGCATAGTTTGAGTTTAAGCATCTTACTTTTTTATTTATAAAGGCTTTTGCTATTAAACCAAGAAGCTATTTTCCTACAGCAAGGATTAGATATAATTTGCACTGGCATTTTTATAGTATGAACTATACATTTTTTCAAATATTTCATTATACTTATGCAGCAAAAAGACTTTCCCTACAATCTAGAAATTCTAAAAAAACTCTAAATAGGTTCTAGAATAAGGAACTATGAAGTTTACTGTATTTTTATAGTAGTCTTTAGTTGTCAAACTATCTAATGCAATCTCTGTCTATATTAATGGTTTTATTTCTTGTACTTGCTAAATTTATTTATCAGGTAATTCTTAAATTTGTTCGAACTGAACTACAAATCCTTCTTATTGCTAGATTTCTTCCTCATTAACTTCTTAGATTTCACTCTCGGATTTTATCATAGGAATGAAATCTAATTTTTAATCTAATTTTTAATCTAATTGGTTTTCTTCTTCGTTTTCTTCTTAGGCATCTTCATCTTCAGCTATTTAGCTTAGTAGTTTTTTAGGATTATATTAATCGGTGTATTCAGTTTTAGGGGAATCGAATCCTCCTATTTCATAAATGATATCCATAGGATTTATTTTTCTAGGAGTTCTATGATTTGATTTTTATTCCAAAAAATCCATAAATTCTCTTTACTCTTCCTCAGGAGCCTTTTTCTAGAACATTTTGTTCAAAATGACTACAGTAACTTTCTAATCTTCAGTTAGCTGCGAAGTAGCATCTGCTTAATCTAAAAATTCAGCCATTTAATAGTTTTTATATAAGGAAATTAAAAGAATAAAGCTTAATCTATGCCAGCTAACTAAACTATATAGTAAATCAATTCGTTTCATAGTCTTCTCTTCTAATATTAATATCACTAATTATTAAAACCTTATGACTAAAGGTTAATTTTTATTTCTAAAGGCTCTTATAGTTAAATAATAAAAGTCTTTTCAGACAATTCTTAAAGAATAGCATGCTATAAGAGTAACTATAGGTATCAGCAGTTATAGTTTAAGTAAGTCTTACCATGATATTGCAATTATAAAATCTCACAGCTTTAAAGGAGTTAGTTTAAGGATAAGATAATTTAATTTTTATCTTTAATTAACTACTATCATTATCCTGAATATTATACCTTCCTTATCAATCATAAAGCTATTATTTCTAGTTATACTATAATAGACTAATTTCACTAATATTAGATAGCTTATAATAAGCTGCTGTCAACTTACTTATTAAATTGCATTTTTCTATAGTTAGAAAAAGCTTTGCATTAAGCTTAGTTTATTTGCATAGAATATCATTTTAACCCTTGTCTCATATAAACTATTAAGCTTACTAATAGATTAGATAAAATCAAATAAAGAAATACTTTAACTTTATCTAAGTTAACTTAAAAAACCAATGAGAAGATACCATTAGCTTTATATTTAAAAAGCTATCTACGAAGGTACTAAAATGTAATAAATTTGAATTCTTCTTAATTTTAGAATGTCCTTAGGCTTATATCAATAGTTGATAGGATTCAGATCAGTTAGAATAATGGAGTTTTAATTAATTAAAGCGATAATTTATTATACTCATCTCATATCTAGCAGAAGCTATTTAACTTCTTTTTTAAAGTATGTCGTTAAGCTTTAAAAATAGTTTTTTAAAGCTATTATTCCTAATTAAATGCAATATCTTATAAGAAGGCATGCTAAAGACTACTAATATCGATCTGATTTATGAAAGTTAATAACTATAAGTAATAAAGAGAGATGCAATGGTAAGTTAGGAAGCAGCAAGAATGATTAATCTAAAAGTGGTTAGTATGGCTTTCTATATAGATTAATTAATTCTTAATTAATCTTTTTAAAACCTTTAAACTCTAGATTTTAGCTTCTTTGCAATATTCTATTTTACTACTTTGAATACAAAGTATAGCTTATTTAATGATATTGAGTTCTTTATTAAAGTTATAATAATTAAAATGTGAAATGTCGTTAATTTGCGTAAAAGTGTTTTAAGTTTGAACTAGTAAGCAATTAAAGCTTTACAAGATAGTAATTTAAAGGATTGCAGAACGCATTTATGAGAAGCAGAATAGTAACTTAAGAAAAGCAGAAGAGAGTCAGTCTAGATGAAGTTATAGTCGCTTACTTATAATAATTTGAGCTGCTATTATTTAAAGTAATTGTTTATGTAAATATAGGATGCAAAAGCCTAAAGAAGCTTTAAAGTACTTATTGTAGTCACTTACTAACTCCTAGCAGATATAGGATATTTAATCCTCAAGTGCCTCTCATTATAACATAAGTGTTACTTTAACTATGATGAAAAAGTATGAGCTTGCTTTATAGCATGCTTTATAGGCTTCAACGCAGATCCAACTGCTTTTAAGCCAGAGCTAAAATTAGTAGGTATAAAAAGAACTCCTGCTTTTTGATAAGGAGACTCTTAAAATAGAGTATAGCTTTTAAATGCTATTTGATGAATATAAAGATGATTAACCTGACAAAACTCTAAACTCTTAAAGTGAAGAAATTCAGCATATATTAAAGAAAGCTCTTCTAGCTACCTTGTTTCAGCAAATTAAGCTTTACAAATAAATGAAATTATAAGAAGACTATGTGTAGGTACTTTATAATGCCAAAAATATAAGCGATCAAACTTTATTTTCAAATCACAAGCTTTCTATAGAAATCAAAGCCTAAATTTTTTAGCTTAATCAGGCTTCAAAAGTAGAAAAGCAACCTAACTAGCCAAATTAAGAACCTGAAGATTAGAATTCTGAGAAATCTTCTTTCTTCCAATATAGACATAGTTACGTAAAAGGCTGCAATACTTTAAATGAATTTTGATTAAAACCTAAAGCAAGTGAGGAAATAGTTTAGTTGATCAAAAGTCCGTCGCAAAAAAAAATAAATGGTAGCAATAAGTAGAAAAACAGTGAGCTTAAAGTAAGTTATATGCCAAGCAAAAATTATAGTGAGAAGGATTTGAGGTAAAAATAGCTAGACATCTCAATCCAGGAAAAATTAAAACCTTATTAAATAGAGTTATCTAATTAATCTATTAATGGATCATTAAGTAAGCCAAGCTAAAGAGAACCTAATTAAAAAGACTAACTTACAATCATGCTTCCAAGACTAAAATCAGTTTAGCATACAAATATAAAATATCCAAATATATCACCTATAAGCAAATCTCAACTTGCTAAAAAGTAAAATGAAATAAAGGAGTTTAAATAAGATTTAAAAGGTCTGGATAAAAATATAAAGATGCTTGAAAATGTAATTGATAAATACTCTACAAAGCAAAGGAAATTCATAAATTTCATAAATTAGATAAACGATTCTTTCTAAAATAAAGAGAAAAACTATAACAATGCTAATCAGGACAACAAGCTAGCTAAACAGCTTTAAATGATTTACAAGAAAGAAAACAATTAGGATAAGTTATTAAATAATAGTATAACCAAATGGGCTGGAGAGCATGTAAGAAATTATTAATTCAAAATTGCAAATAAGCACAGAAATTGCGCTTATAAGGTTAAAAATCTTGAATGATTGTCTTTTAAAACAAATTTTTGCTTTGAATAATTTGCCTATTTCAAGTTTATTTCATTTAAGAAAGAATTATTTTAAGTTTCATATAAGCTAACTATTCTATGCTTCTTCTTAAATTTTAACTTCTTTTAACTAATTTTAATTTTTCATAAGTTTTAATATGAAGCTAGCTTTTAATATAATGTTATGCTTACACAATTTCTAAGATTTTATTTCCAAATTATTTAACTAAAATCTTATTGATTAACTTGCTTTAAATCTAATTAGCACAGAAAAAGTTGATGTCTTCTTTTAATATATAAATCAATATAATTAAAAAAATCTAACTTAGAATCTCCTTTTAGATATAACAAATAAATAAGTAATAATTTAGTGAAAAAGATAGCTAAATAAGTAAGATTTTAATAGCTATTAAGTTTTTCTATTTTAAAGATTTAATAGATTAAATTTCCTGAATTTTAAGGCTATCTTTAAAAGGAAAAAAGTATTGATTTCTTTAAAACCTTATAACGAAGAATGATTATTGGTGGAGACTATTTTATTTTAGTTAATAGCCTCTTTTAGTTTACAAAACTCTGTTATTTTTTTCCTTTTCTACTTTAAGTTAACATTCTTTCCATTTAGACTTCTTAGTAATACCAAATCAATTGTAGGAGATTTTTTACATACTCTTTAATATCGATAAAGCTTATTTAACTCATCCAAAATAGTAGCATTTGCAATAGATTCTATAAGCACTAATTTTTAGTTAAATATGTTTTTTTACATACTTTATATAAATCAATTAAGATATCTGGAGTCTAAATTGAGAAGGTTTTAATTAAACAAGATATAAAAGTAATGCAAGAATAAGGAAAATTAACTTTCTGAGCTTTCAAATAATTCAGAAATAAAACTTTTCTATTCTATTTAATTTTACTTTGAGTAATCACTTTAGTATAAAGTATACTGATAGTCTCTATCTTGATACCTACTCCTATATTTTATTTAATAAGTAGCTTTATGAGATAAGAGGAAGGAAAGAATGCATTTAGATTCTTTCGTTTAAAAAATTCCTAGATATTGGATTATAGATTTTAACATACATTTAATATAAACTAACAGTATCTGTATTTACTCAGTTATTAAAGCAACTTAGCTTCTTAAGAATTGAATGAAAAATATAAATATTTGAAATTGTTTAATCAAATTTAATTTAAACTTTTTGATAGTTTTATTATAATTAGGTAAATAATTTATAAAAAGAAATGGAGTAGAATACGTTAAATCAAATAATAGGAATATAACTTTGAAGTTCATTTGTTATGGCTTTATAAGAAATTTCAATTAAAATCTCAATTGGAATTCCCTAAAAGATAGCGAATTGAACGAGATTAGAAGTGATTTGTGATTTTAAAATTGAAGAATTATAATTTTGTTTATATATGGAAAATTTAAAGCTAATATCAAGAAACAGATAACAAAACTTAATAAAAGATCTCAAAAAAATTAGAAAATACTTTATAGATCTAATTCTAAATCAAATTTAAATTGTTAGATCGTTTGAAGAATCTAAAACAATCAACCAAGGAAGATTTCAGATTTCTCATTTGAATTGCATCTCTTCATACATTCCTATACGCAAACTTTATATGCAGAAGATTCGCTAGGACATAAAGAAATGCAAGCACTTAGTGAACCTCCTGGGCAGGAAGATCCTCCATTATATGTTGAATCGATCTCTCCGACTTTAATATTACCATACTTGACAGAAGAATTTGGATATTGAGATTCTACATCTGCTGGCACTCCAGATGAAGTTGAACATGATCCTCTAGCTACTCCTGGTTGGCTTGGATCTTTTGTCAATGGGTAATTACTGTCTAACCAAAGCATATTCGCTTCATGATCGTCCCAAAGACTCATTACTAAAACCATACCTCTACCTAAAGCTTCGCCCATTTTTTTCATTCCTCCTTTTACTTTGAAATCATTAACATCCCCGAATGTTGATTTTTAAGAATTACAGTAATCATCAGTAATTGAATCATAAGCTTGCATGCCAGAGATTGATGTTTTGGTATTTGCAATAACTTAACCGTTTTATACATATAACCTTCTGACTTCTTTTAATTATCCGTTATCAGTTCCGTCAGTAGTAATAAATTGAGTTACTACAGTGAATGGTTTTGTTGTATCTATTTTGAAATTAGAGCCTGATCCATAGAAGGAATGATCTCCTTATCTAAATGGATTAAAATCACAACCATCTTTGTCACAAACTCCTTTAAATCTCTCGCCTTTATCATTATCTCCACAGTCAGTTCCTTCACATCTGGATTAGCTTTCAACTTTGCAACCATGTACTGTATAGGCATTAGAAGCAGAATTTCCTTCCCAAATATCCATTTCTGGACAGCATGAACCATAATGGCCTACTCCAGAATTAGGATCACTTGGTGAAGGTTTCCAGTCTTTCACATTAGCTTCTCCATTAATAAATTTAATGTCATGAGGACATTATGCATCACAGTAGCCAGTTCCATATCTTGCTCCACATTTATTTCCAGAATAAGACTTTCCACCATCTTTTTGCATTTCTGAAAAGTATAAAGCGCCATTTAATCCGCAAGGAAGATTTGAAACATCAACATCAAAGGTAAATTCTCTGTTTAATAGTTTAAACATATAATAACTATCATCGTCATCCAAAAGATACATTCTTGATCCTATATTCGTAGAATAAGCTCCATGAGTAACAAATCTAAGTGTTAGTGTATTTCCATCACTGTCAATACCATAGGTACCTTTCATATCGTTTTGATCTACTCCATCAAGTGCGCAATTTTGAGCACAAGATACTGGATCTGGACATGCACTAGAATCCCAAGTATTTCCAGTATAACAATTTGAATAGCCACTAGTTTTATGAGTCCATCTCCAATTTGAATCCATTACTGCCTTTTTATTTTGAGAAGTGCAACCTCCACTTTTAGTGCAAGTCTATAGAGTTAGCTATGGATGATATTCTTGCTTTTGGCTACCTTATTATTGGGCCAATACAAAGGTAATAACTACAGCTAATGAGAAAAGGACTTATTTCATTTTATAATATTTCTAGATAAAGCCAGCTTTTAAACAAGCGTCCAGTAAAGCTATTAAATATGGATAAATTAAAAATGATTGTTTAATATAAAGATAGAAATTCAGTTTGGAAAAGCTTTTAAAATGTAAAACAGGAAATTAAATACTCTCTTATTATTTAGACCTTACACAGTCTATTTTAGTAACTTTATCTTAGCAAGTTAAAATAGATAAATATGAATACAATTCTTTGCCTAAGATACATTATTGCAGCTTAATAAATATAAAGAAACAATTTTATTACCAAAGAGTATTATTTTGTGAGGAATAAATAAATGGAGTATTTTTATAGCATTAACTATTATTAATATTACAATTGTAATTAAATTACGTAATTCTTTAGCAAAAGCACTTGAAGACTCAAATTATGTGTTATAAATTAATAAGATTGAATCATTTTCTATGGGATTTTAATAGCAAGCTAGATATGATTGATTAAAAAAGTTTTGCTCACTTATTTCTTTTGAAGAGTTTAATTTGCTTTCTTCTGAATAAAAAAGGAAAACAATTATAGATAATAAACTCATTAATAGGCTTAAAATAAAATGAAAAAACAGTTTTAAAAAATGAGTTTTGGTTTATTTATTAGATATAAAACTGCATAATCAATTTAAAGATTCAGACTTAAATTTCCACATTCTTTTATGTACTCAAATCTTTAGATGCGCTTAAATTCTACATTTATAAATCAAAATATATCGCTTGCCTTTTTATTTTGAATAATGTAGAAACTATTTTGATTTAGATATTACAATGAAAGAAAGTTAAAAATAAAACTAAGTTATTGAAGTAAATATAAAAATTAATTAAAAATACTAAAGGTATAATTGTAATTTATTTAATTAATGTTCATAATTATTTACTCTGGTTCCTATAAGATAGTGTGTTAGAATATTAATGTCATTTGATTATATATCGAAACTCTTTCTATATACTTAAAAAGTTTAAATTGATGAAATATATAAGGATTTTAAGAATGTAAAGTTTATTATAGAAAGATGAAATATCTATCTCTTAATTATAATGATCCTTTAGGGCTTTTATTTTATTGATTATTACAAAATTGTATATGTCTCATATTATTTTTAATTAATATAACAAACTAAAGATTTAAAAATTTTCCAATTCTACTTTCATTTATTTCTTTACGTTTTGATTTTTAGAAATAATTAAAGCAAAATTTATTTGAATAAGTGCAAGTACCAATTTAAAATTTTTTATCTAAGTAATATAATTTCTATAAAAAAGAAGATAAATTATACTTTGTTTTCTATATAAATCTTAAAGTTTATTTATTTTTATTTTTGTATAAATTTAAATTTCCTTTCACAGCTACCTACCTCTAAATCTAAAATGAATATCTTATTCTTTGCTCTTTTAAATTTTATTTAATACTATAAACTTATTACATTTTAAATCTAATTTTAATTATATTGTACTATCTATAAAATATAATTATAAGACCTTCTACTTCTTAACACTATAATTAGTTTTTTTGCTCTAGTTTTACTACTTACTTGATAGTGATATTGATTACTCTAATAGAATTTTGTAAGGATTTTAAAAGTTAAAATATGAGGTAAAAGGCATTTATACCTAAATATGTTTATCCCATATAATTATCTTATACGCTATATATTTAATTGTACGAAATTATTATTATCAGTATAATAATATAAATAATTAGCTAAGTAATTAATCCTTTTATTATTTGTCACTTCTTATATTATACTAAGTAGAAGATTCTTATCTTATAAATTGGTTAATCTAACCTTTAATTATTTCTTTATATACTTTATAAATATATCATCAATAAGATAAAGATTATTTTTATTATACATTTAGTTTAAGAAAATATTTCTAGTATATTAATTGAAATCTTAGAAAGCAAGTTATAGTTAATTTAGCTAAAAAATTATAGCATTAATAATTAGACAGTGCTTAATCATTGAATAGGAATGCTTTCCATGATTTAACTTCTTCTCTTTTTAAAAAGAAACTACTTCTTTATTAGAATTTATATTTTTTAATTTATTTCCTATTTTAAATAGTTTAGCTTCATGATAGTTGAAGCTTTTTCTTGCTGTTAATCCTAAATTTGAAAATCTGTAAATCAATCATTTAGATTTGGTCTTGGTGTTAGATCTTCAAAAGCCACAGCTGCTCTTATACCAAGTTAAATTTTATCATTTTCAAGCTTTTTGATGGTATTTTAAAGTTCATCTTAGTTTTCTTTAGCTTTTTTAAGTAGAACTAGTTTATTAAGAGCTAAAGTTTAATATAAATTAGAAGCATGCTATAATTTACTATTTTTTATTTAAAGATCTGATACCTAGCCTTACAAGTTTTTACTTTTAACCAAATAATCTCTTGGATTATGTTTTTATCATTGAGATTGTATATCAGTGTTTTATAAATCTTAACTTAATGATTGAAAACGTTCTTTTAGTAAGATGTTTTCTATCTTTAATTAGTTAATTTCAAATATCAGTTTTTCGTTTTGCTCAGTCACTTAAAAAATTTGAGTTTCTAAGTTTTTGTCCATTTGCTACTAAGAGTTATATTTTTCTTCAAGCTATTATAATTTCTTTTTTTCATAACTTAGCTTATTAGTACTTAATTTCTATAATTCCTAAATTTAAGTTTTGCAAAGTGATATTTTCTTGTTGCTTTAACAAATTATCCCAGTTTGGATATCACTTATTAATATATACGGAATATCCTGAGAGTCTTAAATAACAGCTTCATGATCAAGTTATATTAGTTTTTCTAGCTGCTTTGGATCTACTTTATCTTTATTTAAAAATAGTGCTTTTTTAATTTCATTAATCATAGGCTTCAAAAACCTGCTTAGAAAGAATTAATCTTCAGTTAGTATTTCTAATCCTTCTAAAGCTAGTTTAATTCTGGCAAAACTGGTGTTAAGATACGAAATTACAGGAGCTTACTATAACTACACCAATTTTTCGCTTAATAGGTTCTCAATCCATATTGTTTAAGACTTAAAGTTATTTTTAAAGCTTTAGTTTTCTTTTTTACTTCCAAATTTAACCATTGAAGCATTAGGTGAACTTCTATTTGACAAAAAGCCTGGCTTTATATGTCTGGTAGTAAAGCTTCCTTAATTAATAAGAAGATATTAAAGAGGCTGGAGATTTAATTTTTTAAGTTTGTATGACATATTAAAATGACTAAATTTAATAATCAAACTTTTAAAGTTATATAGCATTATCCTAATCTATGTACTTTAGCTATTTTAGTCTCTTTTATTTATCAACTTAATTTACTTAACTCTATTTACTCTAAAATATCTTTTAAGTCACCTCTTACTAAACTTTATCAGACTATCAAATACTTATACTTTAGGTATATTAAATGAGATTTATTATATTAAATTTTCTATAAAGATGACTAATTAACTCAGAAGGAATTATATTTCCTTTTAATTATAGCAAGATTTTAAGCATTATAGCAGATATTTGAAGCATTGAAATCAAATCTAACTATACTTATATATTTATAAGAAAAGGAGCAATATTACTGAACTTCTAGTCTATTTATGTTTGCTTGATATATTAAAGCTTAGCTTATCATAATTTATAAGTATCTTTATAGTAATCCTTTATTAATTAATTTTATTCTGCAGGTTATAAGTCAACTCCTTTTCTAAGACTTATAGTTATAATAATATGGTGTTGCTTCAATGCTTAGATATCCTTGTCTTAATATATCTTAATGCTAAGTTATTAATCTCCTACGCTAACTTTATAAAAGCTCAAGCTTAAATTATAATAAAGTAAAGTATGTACAAATGTTTATCCATTCACTTTTAAAAAATTCCCAAATCGCTAAAGTTTGATTGTAATATTCTAAAAAGGGTTTTAATTGCGATTTAATTAATTTAGTTCGTAATAACCTTACTAATATGTCATTGTTATCTTCAGTTCAAGTATGAAATAACTATATTTGAAGTTTCAAGTAAAAGTAGAACTTTTCCAATTTTTATAATTACTAATTAACTAAAAAGAACTAGTAATATAATATCATCAAAATCATTAAATATACAAACTAATATAGAACAAATTATACCTAATTAAGTATATCAACTTATAGTTCTTTATAAGTAAGAGAGTTTAAAGATAGAAAACTTAACATTTCTAATTAATGTATTAAAATAATAGCTATATATAAATATTAATCTAAATCATATTTCTCACATTATATTACTTCTAAAAGCTTTTTGGAATAAATTACTACTGCTTTACTAAATTATTAGTTAATATATATAATAAGTGTATAAAAACTTATATATAATGCTTCTTTAACTTTATAAAGTAAACTAAATTTAGAAAGTTTCGTTAGTTACTAAAAATTATTTCACTTCATAAGTTCTATTTTATTTTAATACAACATAATCTCTCTTTATTAAGATTTTAAGAATGTAATGAAATTTTCAATTTTGAATAAATAATATATCTACATATTAGATATAATGACTATTGCTATCTAGACAATTAAATCAAACTAATAATATCATCATTATTATAACAATGAAGCTTCTAGTTTCTATTAACAAGCACAAATGATTACTTATAATTTTTAATAATAATATTTTATTTTTTAAGTGTTTTACAAATTAATATCTTTAATCATGAAGATATAACTATTCAAACTAAAACTAGCCTACACTGTTTTAACTGTAGTATTGTATAGAAAATGCTCTTTAATACTTATAAAAATTAAGTGAAATAGTTGATTCTTATTTAACTACTCTTTGAATTTTGTTCTTAGAGACTAAATTAGATATACAGTTCAGAAACTTACCTATTAAAATAAAATTTATATTATATATTGGTAATTTACTTTAATAGCTTGCCACTCTATTATTTAACTTATACTCCAAACTTTTAAGTATTTTTCTCTTAAAAGTACCTTTTTTATCATTATCTTAGCAACTTTTTCTTTAAGAAAAAATGCTATAATTTATCTAATATTTTCCAAGGTTTCCTTCTTAATTTAAATACACTGCTATCATACTAAAATTAGGATTTATATCATTTTAGTAAATAAAAATTAAAGCCTCAGAAATTTAATCTATAATATTCCTAAGCAAAAGCATTTAGCAAACTTAAAGAGTTTTGACTAATAGGATATAATTAATTATTATTCTCTCATCTAAAAGTTATAAATTCTTAAGTCAACATAATTTTATAATCTATTCCTCATTATTTTAATATAGCATCAAACTACTGTTAAATCACTATTTTACGTAATCGTTATAATATATCTTCAATCTTTGTAGTTCCAAAAGTTTGAGGAAGTGAGAGACATAAAAGCATAAAGATTTATATAATGGTATCTCAAAAGATAATAGATATATAATAATAAAAGCATTTAGTGTATATAATTATGCTATGCATTATTAAAATAATATCTTTGAATGCTATTTCTAAAACTCTATATTATGATATTAAACTAAATTATTTTAGCAAATTATTTTGAAAGCTTTAAAAACAAGTTTAGTTATTTTCTATTAAAAGGGCTTAAAGGAAAATGTACTTATATGAATTATTAGAATAAATACTGATGCTTTCAGGCATATTCTTATTTCCAATTTATTACCTGAAATAAGTTATCTTGAGGTAAATAATGTAATTTCTTTGAATAGATTGAGATTATAAAATCTATTTAGAGTCACTTAATTTATCGAATATAATTAATTAAGTCATTCACTTAAAGATTTGCTAATTCAAGCAATGTTGTTAGGTTTATACAAGGTTAAATATTTAATCTATTAATAGGGAAATAATGCTAATATAAGGATATATTTCTTATCTATATATAGTAGCTTTAAAATTAAGCAGCCAAATTTGGATAATTCATGATTAATCCTTTTATTTACCAATATGTCTAATTTTTATATTTTCACAAGCATTATTACTTCTTACAGTTAAAATAGTAATAAGTTATAAGAATAATGATTAAAACGAAGAAAATTTTATAAAAGGTATATGCCTCTAAAGAAAGCTAAACAATTAAAGATTATAAATAGAAATGACAAAGGAAAGTTAAATTAATCCAGTAACTACTATACAGCCCTCAATCTTACACTACACTAATTAGTTAAATGCTAAAATAAGTAAACCTATTTAAAATATGAGAGCTAAGTATAATTAAGCCAATAATATTTTAAAATCAGGTAACTTTAAACAATGTTGAATAAAGAGATCCTTTAGCAATAAATTTATTAGAAAGCATTAATTATCATCCTAACATAAATGGTTAAAAATTAAGCATTTTAACTATAATAAATAAGTATTAGCATATATAGAGATACTAATACTATTAAAAGGTTAAATTACTCAATAATAGGATTAAATAACATATCATGATCTAAATTAATAAGCGAGTATTTATTTACATAAGTGATGAGCTAAACTGAAAGTTAAATAAAGGAATGATTATTCCATTTTATTATTTAACTTACAAGCTTAAATTAATACTGAAAATGTTGTTATCAACTCATTTAAATATTAGAGAGTAAGAAGATTTATTCGAAACTAGATCCAGAGCAAAACGAAGAACTTTTTCGAAACCAATTACTCCTTTGATTTATGTAAAGAATTAAAGTAAAACAAATTAAAAAAAAATACTGAAAGAGAGAATTAAAAAAGAAGATTTGATAAAGAAGCTTCCATAAGCTCCCTCACTTAAGAAAATTCTAAAGCCTTGCAATTTAAAAATAATTCCTACTAACTAAAAAAGACTAAAATAATGAAATAACACTCACTTGAAGGCAAATCTACCTAAAATAAATCTCTTAATTAATTAATGCAATACTGAAATATCTCCTAAGTGTAGTACTGTCAGTACTATTCCTAAGTACGCTCTATATTTGTAACAGTTATTTGAGAGTAATAACTAGAGAATCAATAAAAGAAAAAGATCTGTCAATATAGAAGAATCAACTATTTAAGATTCTTAGACTTCATAAGGTCTGCTTAGCAAATCTATTGATAGTTAATAAAGTCTACAAAAGATTCAAATGATGAAATCATCTTATACCAACCAATCATTCCAGACAAGAAACGAAAAGAAAAGAAAGAAAAATATAAATCAAAGCAAGATACAATGAAATAAGCTGGATAATATAAAATACAATATGAGGATTAATAAATTTAAATAAGGATAGGATATTCAGGTTAAAAACGTAATGACCATCCCTTAGTACTTTGACTTATAAACTATAGGAGATTATAAACTATTGTAAAAAAACAGAGAGTAATAGATCTAAAAATCTGCCAAGTATACTTAAGATGGAATTTTTAAGCAGTATATTTAGCAGGATAAAGTTATTTACTCTTTCTAGAACTTCCAGTAAACTTATGAAAAGCCTTTCATTTCTCTTAAGCGTCAAAGTATATAACATGAAAAACCTAGTAGCTAGCAAAAATCTAGTAAGTAGTATAAGAGCAAAAATTTTTAGACTCAAAGTATTAACACTTCAGCTTTAGATATAAGCTAATCATAAGAAATTTCCAAAGGGTAAAAGCGCTAATACTTTAAGTAAATGGCAAGTTAAACTAATTCTGAAAAACAAATAGAAATTATGGGAACAGAGTACAAACTCAGAAATCTGCCAAAAGGGAAAATTTTGAAGAATGCAGATGATAAAAATCTAAAAATTAATATAAATATTCCTGTTTATAATGAGCCCTCTAAAAATATCTGACTGATTGACTTTTTAATTTTCATTATTTTTAGTTAACATAAATTTCAAACTAATAAGGCTATATAAGCCAAAAATCTTCTATTTTAAATTCAGATTAGCAATAATTAATTTTACTAGGAAAAGAAGTTTCATTATTATAGATTAGCAACATTAGCACCAAATAAATATTAATGCTTAAGCAAATTTATTCTTTGCTTTATACAATATAAATAACCTTTCATTTATAAATCTAAAAGCTTGACAAATATAATTAAAAATGATAGATTTTAATTAATTTAGTTGCTAAAAGGCAAACTAATCTAAATGTTGTAAACAGCAAGAGATTATGCTAAAAGATTAGATAATTAGAATATTATACCCTTACTTTAACTTCTAAGCTTCTTAAGTAAATTTATGTTTAAGCATACTAAATATAAATCCTCTTTCTACCTTTAAGTTAGATTCAAGAGAGAAAAATTATTATAATTCTAAAGGCTTTTGATTTACACTAGCGACAGGTTATAAGTAGACCTTTTCTTATAGGATATAAAAATAACTAAATGGAGATATGTTAAACTATAGCTGAGAAGGAAATAAAAGCTATTAAATAAATAAAAATAAAGCTAAAAGGTATTAAATGCTAAGAGTGGGCATATAGAGAATTAAACTTTTTAAAATTGGAGTCTAAGCTAGTTAAAAAATATGGAAACTAAAGAAATAATTAAACTATTAAATCAGATATCTAAGTAAAATAAAGTAGGGGTTATCAATTAAGGCATTGAAACCGATTTGGATTAAGCTTATAAGCAAATTAAAAAGGTCACTTTCAATCCTCTGTGTTCTTTATTAAACGTTGACTTATAACTGCTTAGTTATCTTTGTTCCTTTCTTACTGTAAAGGATACTTTCAAGCTTAAGAATTTGAATAAAAAGATGCATGGATTAATGATTGTAGTATTAAATTAGAGAGTTAGAAGTTATAAGAAATAACTTAGATTAATGAAACCGTAGCGAGAGGATTACGAAGAAGTAGCTATGTATGCTTAAAGCAATTTTAATTAAGAGTACTAAAAAGCTAAGGTATTGCTGAATTAGATAACAGCTTTAGTGATTGACGAATCTATATTCAATTTTAAAGCTTAAGGCTAAATTGAATGATTGTCTGATGTGAATCCATTAGAACTTATAGCTGAAGCACTTTGTAAGTTGATAGGCCTAAATGCTACTATTGTAAAGAAGAAGAAATCTAAAAAGGTAAAATCAAAAAGTTACATCAAGACTCTTATAAAGCATGCTTAAATTGATCTTATTTCGAGGCTTGAAAAAATAGAAGTAGGACAAATTCCTATAGAAAACTTGAATAAGTTAAGTCGCTATTTGATGAATCCCTGCTGCTCAATTGAATTCGCTAAATCCTAAAACGAATCACTGAGTTTGATAGTGCAATATTTGCATATGGTAAATAAAATAAGCAAACAATTTGAAATTCCTGAAGTAAAGAAGTATAATGAGCTAAATAACAAAATAAATAGGATGTCAGAAGAACTTTTTATATACAGAAAGCTAATTGTATAAAATAAACTGCATCCTATGGAGGAATTTGACGAGGAAGACTTTGAAAGTGATATGAATTAGCATCTAGGAGATGCTTTATAGGTTTACTAATAATCGATAGAAGGATTGAAGACAATGAGTTAATCGGATCTAATGGAATTAGCACTTTTTGCTAAATCTCCTTATTATTTTAAACAATTAGCAGAGATAATTTGCCATCTTTTATAGATAAAAGTTCCTTTTACTTCTAGATTATGCAGTCCAAGATCAAGAACTCGGAATTCGAATAATTCTAGCTTTTAAATGAGTATTGATGTGAAAGAACCTGATAAGAGTAAACATTGTTATTTCCAGTTTTCTTCAGATTAAGCTTTTAGCTAATATATTTCTACATCACCACGCCAGAAAAAACAGAAAGTCAAAGATTACTGAAGTGCATTTAAGAAGGAGGCAAAAAGAGATTTGCTCACTAAAATAATAAACTTTGATATATTTAAATTTAGTAGAGAAGATCTAGATAAGTTGGAGAAGTATATTCAAACAACCAAATTTTAGCTAGACTCGTTAGAGCTAATCAGCAATTGCGTCTATAGATTAGGAACATGGGTGCATGCAGTTTACTACTTCGAAAACGTTTTCATCGCTTTAACAGACGTGAAAAAAGAGAAGCAAAATAAGATAAATGAATTTTAACAAGATAAATTAAATTTTAACCACTCTCTTTATGATGAAAGCTTATTTAGCAAAACCTATTTCTATCTTTTTTTCAATTTTTCTTTTTGATTTACTACTAAAAACTGTGAAACAATAAAAAGAGGAATTATTTGCTTAATATCCTTATTTAAAAAAAATGAAGTAAAAAAGACTTGGTTTGAAATAAGCAAAAGGAAAAAATGAGTTAGAGTTAACTATTATAAAAGTTAGTAAAGCATTACAAATTAATTTACTCTCATTTTAAAATTTAATTCTGATATTAAAAGTTGATTTATGATTACACTATATATAGTTGTAATGTTACTTACTAAAATATTTAGAAGCTTTAATTATATTCATATTCATGTTGATAAAGCAAATATTGGAAATCCTTAATTAAAAATAAATTAGAACACGTTTTAAAATAATCACACTCTTCTAATTTTGCTACCCAGTACTACTTTTATAACTTTAGGTTTCTGCTATTTGGGGCTATAAATATTTTTAGTATTTTATTACTTTCTCTAACCTGTGAAACTCCATTCTTGTCTCGGTGATTAATTTGTTGCAAGAGAAACTCCGTATCTACTGAAAGTACTGATGGAATGAATATCATCAGTCTAAAATTAAGTTTATTACAAACTGTCTTCAGTTCCGAGGTTTTACTATTCACTTTATTTAGAATTGATAATAAATTTCAGTTTTTTCATCTGTGCTTTTGAATTTGGAGTCGTATCTCTTTAAGATTTAGATGGTTTACTTTAACTTCTCATGCTTGGTTTAATACTCATAGCAGATACTGGATCTCCTTGGAAAGATTATTAATTTCTTCTAGGACGCATTTATCGAGGTTTTTCTTCCAATTCGACTTCAGATCCTAGGTCCTGATTATTGTCCAATGACTACAGGTTACTGCTTGGATATTAGTTTAGATTTTAGGGTATAAATAGTTAAGCAGGGACAGGTGTTTTTATTCTTTCCTCAACTTACTGCATAAATTCTAAAGTATTCTTAAATGAATTAGATCTCTTCATTTCATGTTATACAGGAGTATTATTCTGAGGATTCTTAGGAACTGGTGTAATAGCTATAGTCTAATTATAATTTTCCTTCTCTTAAGATATCTGCCTATCATGCTAAAATTGCTTCGTAAAGTCAGTTGTTTATGAAGCTAATTCTTAAAACTAATCACTTTAAATTTTCTATTCTTTTGTTTAAAATGCTAACGGGAATTTCTACTAGAACATGCTAAGATTTACCAAATCCTTTTCATCTAGTTTTATCACCTTTGGCAGGATCATTTTAACATTAACTTAGTAATTTTATTTCTGCTATAGAGGATTTCCATATAAGCTGAGAAAGGAAATTTTTTAGTTAATAGCTAAAGCTGCTATATCTTCGAAGTAAGCAATCTAGTTAAAAGAAATGTCTAGTAAAGTTAGAAACTTTAAAGTTACCAAGCCTTGAATTTACTAAATTTGATTATTGCTGATGAATATCTCAGTTAAATTTTTAGTTCTATTGAGGCCTTGTATTTTATCAATCTAATTGTGCGAAAGTATCAGTACTTGGAGATTTACTAGCTACAACAAACCTTCAATTGATTTAATTTTATTATTAGAAAGATTCAAATAAAGTAGCGATGAGGGAATGTTTTCTATCTAACTTATTTTGTGACCTGTTAGTACAACACCCTGTAATGATTGAAATTACCTTAAGGTTAATCTGTTGTAGTTCTTAGGGGATTTATTTTAAATGATCTGCCTAGGGAAAACATATTCTAAATACGTCTTTTTTTATAGCTTGTTAGATTGAATTCTATTTAGAATTTAAGTTGCTACTTTAGGCTTGCAAAATTTTGAATTAATGGCTATTTGAATCCAAACTAAACTATCTAATTTTTCCTTTTGAATGAGTTTCCTCCTTCTTTGATTTGATTTACTACATTTATCATGCTTTATTTATTGAGCTAGAAGCCTCTACTTCCTAATTTTTCTTTATTACTTTTCCTATCTTTTAAGGTTAAAAATTCTATCTTTATTCTTGATCTTCATTAAAAGTAGATTATTCTTCGTAGTTTTAGTTGGATAGAACTTCCTCTTGTGATGACACTTAAGCTTGGTCTAACTTCGACTAGTCAATTTTCACAGGAATATCTTCAGGTTAAACTTGCAACTTCTGTATTTCTTCTGACTTTAATTGATCGCTGATTCTTTTCATTTCATTGCGAATCTTATTCCCTTAAAACTCTTTAACTAGTTATTCCTCTTGCTAATCTTCAGTTTCTAGATTCTCATCTAATTACAGTGGGATTAAAATCTACCCATTAGATTATAATTTATTATCGTGTTGAGTTTTACTATAAAGAGTAGTTTAAGGAGTTCGATTAGAGGGCTGCTTTGAATTTAGTTTTTAGTTATTTTAAGTTTTTTCTTTTTTAAATTAGCCTAAATTTTTCTTTAAGGAAAAGTTAACAATTGCATCAAATATTTAATCTCAAGTTATCTTCTCTTCAAGTTTCTCTAGAGCAACAAAAACATCATTGATTGATAAATTCTAAATAGAAGTTTACTCCTCAAAGCAGTTTATGTCTATAAGTTCCATTTTCTAAAGGAATCAAATAAATTACTTGTAGGTTGTTTAGTAGAATTTGAAGAAATTGATCTCGTGAAAAAGGCTTTCCCTAGAAGCAGGTTGCATTATTTGAGCAAATGAATTCGTGAAATATGGTATAGAGTTCAGTAAGCCATTCCATTCTACCTTGTACTAATTAGTGAAATGAAAATTCTTCCATTTTAAAATTACAAAATCTATATTGCTTTATTTATTTATAACCCTAAGAAACTTTGTATGCTCAGAAGTTTATTCCTACACTCCAGTCTTAATAATATTCCAAACCTTTTGGAATATTTGAGTAAGTGATCTTAAATATTATGAAGTCCTTTTATTTTTGATGAAAATAGATTTATTAGTAAATGAAGTTACTAAGTTTTGCTTAGCATTACATTCATAAATTCTGTGAAATTTATTGAACCCTTTGACTGTGTATCTGCTACTGATATCATGTCATCCACATCTTGTGAAGTTAATTTTTCTCCTAGACACTCCATAGCGTATGCTAAATCGTCATGTGATATATTTCCCTTACATTCTCTGTCAAATAAATCAAAAATTTCTTTTAGTTCTTATTCATCATTTCCCTATCTCATATTGCGCTCCATAAGAAGCATGAATTCATAAAAATCTATTACTCCATTTCCGTCTTTATCAACCTCTTCCAGCATTTTTTTAATATCTTCTGGGCTAGGGTTTTACCCCAACGACCTTAAAACATGTTCAAGTTCATCAGCATCAATTGTTCCACTACCATCTTAGTCGAAGAGTTCAAAAACTTCTTTACACTCTTTAATTAATTCTTCATTGAAGTTCTGAGTTTTAGTCTCTTTTTTTTCAGCCATAGAATAATAATAGTAATCCTTTATAATTAAAAAAGATATTATAACTACTTTACGATATCACTACATCTTATTCCTTCCTTTTCTTTTATTGCTTACTTTCTTTTTAGAACTATCAAAGGTATATAATCTTTATAAGCTAGGATATATCTGTTTTACACATCTAAGTTAATAGACTATTAACTTTATTTCTTTCATTCTTCTCATACTCTTTATAATCTTTAATTGCTTATTTAGGCAACTCTTCCAACTGAGTGCTGAATCTTCTAGGCGATTGTGCTATTGGTTTTTAATTTAGTAGTGAAAGAGCATAAAATATTCAAAGAAATGAAGTCTATTACAATTGAATGGCTTTATCCTTATCAAAGCCTTTTATCTGCAAAACAGAATATCCCCTTTGATACCTTTCATTAAGAAATCAGCTTTAGGATTTAATTTAATATCCTAAAATAAATAAAAAAGCAGCTTTTAAAGGTATAGCATCAATAAAAAGTACAGAATAATAAAGATTAATACTATAAAATAAGATTAGTCATAGGATAATTAATTCAATTAAATCAGTATAAAAGTCTAAGATTGCCACTATATAGTCAGATAATCCTATAAAAGGAATATAATGTCACCTTCAATATTTCTATAGTACTCTATAGATAATCTTGTATACTAACTACATCCTTATAACCTATAAGCTATTGCATTACCTTTCTATAATGCAAATAAAAGGATTAGTTATAAAGATATAATAAGTACTTAAATAT
Source organism: Loxodes magnus (assembly GCA_946699065.1). NCBI lineage: Eukaryota > Ciliophora > Karyorelictea > Loxodida > Loxodidae > Loxodes > Loxodes magnus. The sequence goes on along the minus strand of CAMPDV010000035.1, from coordinate 699,181 downwards.
TAGATTTGGTATGAGTTTAGTTAGTAGAGTAAGATAAATTAAAAATGAATGAAAACTTACCTTAAGTATAATTAAAGAAAGATTAGTAGACTAAAAGTAAGAAAAGCTAATAAATCAAACTATTTTAAAGTTAGCTATAGCTTCCTTAGATTAATCTGCCTGATCTTATTACTCCTGCTACTAACAGATCCAAGTAGTAAATTCCTAAATACTTTTCTTTATAGAACTCTCCAAGAAATCAGAAATAAATGCAGTTTACCAATTATATAAACTAAGCCTCACCTGATAAGAAGAAGAGATATCTTAAGATTAAATAAAAGAAGATATAGCTTTAGTGTAAAGAAAAGAGAAATAGTAGGTTCCTATAGTTATAGCATGACTCTTCTAGTGAAAGTATTATTTTAACTCCAAGATGTTAGGATTAGAAAGAACTATATCAATATATCCAGAGAAAGAATATGAAAAAGCAGCTTAAAAACTAATATTAATAGAAAAAAGAGCAAAATTAGTAAGAAAGACAAAAGGTAAAGCATAACATATTTGATCTGCTCATTTCTAAGTTTAATTCAAAAGAATAATATACAGATAAGCAAAAACCTATGTAACCTTTTCGGAAGTCTTCTTCTTAATATTCTTTTTTTGATGAAAGCCATTATTGTGGATGAGACAAAATAAGAGATATTCTTTGTTAAAACTATAAAAGTATATAATACAGAAATGACCATAATAAACATTTATAATTTAATTGATAGTAGAATTAAATCTAAACTTTGTCTAATTCTGAAAATGAGTAGGAAAAGGAAAACATTCAATATAGAAAATCAGAAGTTCAAAAAGTAGAGAAACGATTTCATTCAAATGATGACAAGGGAGGGACTTTTTTGTTTTTAAGTCCAAGAAATATAAGTGAAGAATAATTACTAAGCGAAAGAGTAGCTGTTTTGAAAAATTGCGTCTAAGAAAGATAAGAAAAGGCAAAACTTAAATAGAAAGTATATTATCGATATTTATTAGCAACTCTATAAGAACCTGCAAAGGCTAAAAATTACAAGTATAAAGTATTAAAGAGAATAACTATTATCAAAGAATAAAATTAATAAAAGGCTCCTAAAAATACTTTTACTATCTCCTATGATCCTTAAAAACCTAAAGCTCCGTAAATTTTTAAAAAGTATATAGAGCAGGAAAACTATTGTGTTAAGTTAGAAAAGTTCCTTACATCTAAAAAGAAAGAAGCTATGAAGAACATTCTAACTCTTTTTAGACTGCGTTTGAAGAAAGGCTTTAAGAATTATATGAGTAAAGCAAATAATTACAAGATATTATAAATAAAAAGCCAGGAAAATACGCACTTAAGAAATTAAGTGACATTACAGAGTAAGGAATTTAATATTTACTATAGAACTATAAAATAAGAAACTTAGTTTTAGCTAGGAAATAAAATAACAAGAAGATAAAACTAAAATATTTTATTGCTTTATGTTTTATACATTTTTTACGTTAAACCGTGAAGAATTTAGCTTATCAAAGTAATCTAATTTTAAATTAATTTCTCTATTTAATTTTCATAGATGCATTAAAATAAGGCTAAGTAAGGATATTTAATAATTAGAAGTGAATGATATATAAACAAGATAAATTAATTTATTTATTAGTGTTATTTAATAAATTTTCCTCTAGTTTATCGAATGAAAGATATGAGAAATATATGGAAAATATCTTAAAGTTACTCATTTAAAGAAATTTATTTTATTTAGTTCTGAGAAATAAAAAATAAGATAGAATAATTATTAATTAAGGATGGAATTTATGTTGTTAAATATTGCTATTAAACTAGCCTAATTTCTAATTTATCTAAATTACCATATCTGCTAATCCTATTACTTCTATTTTGAATAGAGGATCTAATAAAATAAAAGTATCTTAAGAGATTAAAAATTAAGAATAACCTAGTAAATGTAAAATTAACTATCTTTAAATTATTTTCAGTTTAACAAAGGAATATTAACTTTTAATCAGTATGAGTATTTTAAAATTGAGCTAAAATTGTCTTATAAAATTTTTTATAACAGTAGTATTTAACCTTCTAACTAAATATTTCAGCTCTTTTTACAAATTTGCTTTCTATAAGCTTAATTATGAAAAATTTAATTAGCAAAAGAATAAAAGTATAAAATAAATAAGCTTTTAATTAATATCTCTTTATACTAGTTAATAAGTATTTAATGAAATAACCTATGCTATTATTTTCCTAGTATAGTTCTAAAGTTTAATCTTTACAATTTAGATCTATCATTCTATAGAGTAAATTAAGTTTAGATATTAATGAAGTATAAAATTTTAATATTAAAGGGAGATACAGAATGAATAGCTTCTATCTAATTTTATAATAGTTAGCTTTTATTATTATGCTCCCTACTAATTATCTTATACATTTAGCATTATTATAATTCATATGATTACTAATAATTATACATGTTCTAAAAGCATCTCTATAACTAGATCTTTGAATATAATTAATAAATCTAGGATTATTTTTAAGTATTAAATACAGAAAGAATGTCATATTGTAATGAACCATAGACTATGAGAATTATTATATATTAAAATAAACAAGTCCTTAAGCTCTTTTAGTTGTAGATATTCTTGAATGCTTTCTAGAGCATATTGTTCTTATGAATAAATAAAGAGTGCTATGATAATGTTAGAAATAAGCTTATCATAATTATGTTAGCCGTAACCTTTAAGCTATATAGTTATATAGTTGAATAGATAAATAAAATAAGAAAATTGATCTTAATAAATAAAAGGTATTAATCTAAATATGAAATAATCCTTGCTAATTGTTTTGAGTATTTTGCAGCTTTGTGTAGTTAGGAAAACAAATCCTGGCAGAATTAGCTATTGTAATGATTAGTGGTATCCTGATCCAATTTTACCTTCAAATGTTAACTCGTAGGAGATAGTAACTTATGTGTTTTATTTTAAGATTGATATCCCTGCTAGTTTTATTTGGATTAAGTTTCCAAGTTAATTTACCACAAGTGATCTTTTAAGCTACTCAATTAGTTAAGTTTCTGATTAATGCTACAAAGCAGTTGTAGCCAATGTAAAAAACCCAAATATTGTTGGAAATACTAATAACTTCGCTTTGTGGAGTCTATTTGATGATGGTTAATTATCTAATGTTAATTGAAATTTCGGAAGTGTGGCTTTAGCAAGTAAGATAGAATCCTTTTATTACTCAGATATAAGGTTCTACTAGCCCTTAAATAACTAAAATGAACCAGACTAAACTTTGATTAGAAATTAGGTTAATGATAACACTACCATAGAGTTCATATTTCAAATAAGTAAAACAATGAGGAAGCATGACTAGTTTGTCATTGATTTTCCAAGTTAATTTGATATCTCAAAAGTGGAAAGCAAGTACTGCTTTAGTGTATTCCTTGGATTTAACACTCCTTACTAAATTGATTAGTAATGAACGATTAATCTTGCGAAAGGAGTGTATGAGAGTTTGGGAAACTAAACGTACTAAATAGATTGCTATGTAGAAGGCTAATAATTAGTCATTTACGGATTCTATAGTTATATGGATCCGCGTATCATCGATGACTTTAATCAGCAATATGCTGTTTTTAGAATATACAATATTAAAAATCCAAGTTAAGTTATAGACATTTACTCTTTAAATTTCAATTTGAAAACCAGAAGGTGGTAGTATAACGGAGGACCAGAGTATATTTTAGAACGTTCAGTTAAAAAAAATATAGATAGAAGTATTAAGCCTGGGAAAATCTTAAGTGCTACTTGTACTTTAACCAATTCATACTCGCAATTTGACATTTACTACAAAGTGCCTTAAAATATACTAATATTTGTTGACTTTTCAATTTAATTCTCTTAGAATTTACTTGAAAATGGAAAGATTATAGTGGAATTAAAAGGAATTGAATAAGGAACTAAAACTTATTAAGGAGGTAGCTTTGAAATGTGCTACTTTATGTCTGGACTTGAACCTTTTTCAAATGATAAAGTGGTTAGATGTAGCTGAACATCAAAAAATACCATTAAAATATTTAACTTTAAAGAAACAAAATAGCCAACATTGATAAAATTTAGAACTCAAGTAAAAGTAATAAGTGAAGGTTGCTTTTAATCAATAAGCTCATATGATAAATAATAATACTTAATTGAATCCTCTTAATCATTTAAAGAATAAAACTAAATATAAGCAAGTAATTAGTATAAGTTGTGAGGAAGTACATCAACCAAATTGTAACTTGCTTCTTGATAAGGAGGAACAGCTACTTAGATTTCAATTACTTGCAGTGCAGGAATTTCCCATAACTGTGAAGGAAGTTTATAAGACATTTATGATAAAAATTAAGAAGATAATTTGTATATTACTTACTATAATATTGGAGAAGATTATTGGAAATTCGATGGAGAAATTCTAGTTTCTAGAGAGAATCATTTAAGTTAAATAAACTATTTGAATGCTTCTTCAGTTAGTGTGAACAATGGAATAATTAAAATAAAAAATATAAACAATGATAACATAAATTGATTTTCTTGATATATTGGCTCTTATGTTGATAAAAAATAAGTTACAATATCTGGAGTAAAAAGTAGAACACCTAAATATCCACCATGAGAACTTGATATGCATCGCTATGAAATATGCATTATATAATAGGATCCTGATAAAGATGATATATAATATCCAAGATTTACTTGCTTATTTGTAGATATTTAGCCTACAAACTAAAATAATGATGGCGAGGACAGTTGCATAGAAAACGGTTGCTTTAATTTGGTCCCAGGTGCTAAATAGACAAATGGAGGATTAGATTTTTTGATCTCAAGTATAAAAATTCCTTCTATGGGGAATTAATAAGAAATAGATATTGGCTAAATTGCTTGAAACCTATACGTTCCAGAATATTTTAGGGCTGAAATATCTTGCTTAGATTCCTATTCTTACTTCACTTCAGATGGCTCATTTGGAATAAAATTAGAATAGGGAGAGAATTATCCTTTCACAGTTCAATCAATACCAAATTAATAAAGCGCTTATAGAGATGGAGATGTTTAAATGTAGGTTCAAAACAATATTATAACGTTAGTTTAAAAATCATCATATTATTCTTATGTTGATGGGATAAAAGCAACTTACTTATTGATATTTCCTATTAAAACTCAGAAAAATCCTTCAAAACAAATTGGCCCACTAACTTGCACTGCCTAATTTAATCAATAATATTATGATTATTAAAGAACTATCTTATAGCTTAGCCAACGAGAAAATGGTCCATTTTATTATTATATTCCCTTACATATAACTAGGTAGAATTATTTCTGAGATAAAAAGGAAATTATAAATTACAGTATGAACGATTGGGAATTTTAGCATGGAGGCTACTAGTAGATAAGTGTAAGGTATTATATCTAATGTGGTCTATAAATGTATTCTTGGTGCATTGTAGGATTACCATATTAATTCAGATGAAGATAAAATTCCTAATTAACCATAGAGGGAAATTTAACTCAAATTGACTCATGAGAAATTAAAGACTTTACATCTGATCAGATTTAATATCTCCTAGTTACTTACACAAACTCACCTTCAGATACTTGGCCTTCCTGAACAGTAGAATTAGATATAAACGAAATGGCAGGTCCATATGGGTAGCAAATTTAGCAAACTTATGGAAAAGACTATGGATTTAAAACATAAATAATATGTGGAAATCAAAACTGGGCTGAAGGAGAATCTGGAATCACTTACAATTCAATAACAGTTCAAGAAAACAGTGTAGGATATCACAATATGTATTATTCCAATAATCAATACTTTAAAAAATCTATTGCAGATATTCAAATGACTCTAGAACTTGAGTATGGATATCCTGTATGCTCTAATTGCTAATTGTACTTAGAATGACTTACTAAAGATTTTTTAGTTGGCTGAATTTAAGTTAATAATAATGATTGTGCTATTAAAACTGAAAGCTCAGCTTTATGCTATATAGGAAAAGATATAAGTGATACAGAAAAATTAAAGGTTTAATTTTCTAAAACCTTTATATTAACAGATATCAAAACTAATACAAAAGTCAAATTTTTAACAAGAGTTGATACTATAGGAAACTGATCTGAAACTGAGCTAATATATAAATGCTAAAACTTATAGAATAATCCAGATTAATGTGGTAGCAAAACTGATATGGAAATTACCATTAAGAAAAATAACGATGACTAGGTTGTGACTATATAAAAAGTTAGATCAGTTCCAAATAATCGCTGATCTCTAAAATTTCCTAGATCTGATTTATACATCTAATTTTCTCTTTACAGTACTTTACCTTTCATTACTTAAAAGTTGATATCGTCTGATCGTTACCCACATCTATAATTCGAAATTCCTGATAATTTTACTAATTCCTATGAAGATAAAGTTCGAACTAAATGCTTTACCAATTTCAGCGCCTCCTGTGTTGTGTAAGGCCAGATTATAGACATAGTTAACTACGAAGATTTATATAAATCACAAAAATACGAAATATGATTAGTTTAAACTTATAAAAATCCTAATGAGGATGATGTGTAAACTACAGAATGAGCTTTCAAAGGCTAATCTTACTATTAGAAGCAAATTTTAGATAAGCAATATGAGAGCAAAATCTTATCAGGCAATTAATATGCAAAATTAACAGACGCACCTGAGTCAAGTAATTATATAAACCTAACTATTTTTCCAAATCTATCGGGAGAAAAAGCCTTATACACTTTTTAATTTCAGGCAATTAGAAATATTACAAATGACTAAGAAATTTGAGTCTAATTTGATTCGGATTACTATGATTATTATGTTGGCGATGCTCAGTAAATCTATAAAGACACAACAGATTTAGATGGAAATGATTCTTATAATATTACATGTGCTATTAGATTAGGAAATAGACTAATGAAAGGGTACTATTGTAACTCAAAACGAAGCACTATTTATATTAAAATAAAGGAAAATGTTGTGTAAAATCAAATAATCTAAGTTTAGATTTTGGAAGTACCTAATCCAAATAGCATTGACCCAATACATGCTTTTCTAATGGTGATGAATAAAGACGACTTAGATAAAGTAGATTTTTACTACTTTATAGAATATAAGATACACTAGAAACCTAATAATTGATTTGATTTATAAGAATTATATGTTGAAACTCATGAAGGTAACCATGGATTACGCGATACTGATGAATATAAATTCCTGTTTTCAGTGTTCCCAGATTAAGAAAATGAGAATAGAAATATAAAATGAATAGTAGATAGTTCAAAGATACTAGTTGAGTTTCCTGATTAATATCTCTTAAATCCTCTTGTTAACTCCTAAGAAAAGGAATAAATTTATTACAACTGTTCATTATATGAAGTAGTTTCAAAGTAATACGACTCATAGGATGTATAAGTAGTTACCTAAATATTTGGAAATGGTTATTAAGAATGTAATACAAACAACACTCTAAATTAAAAAGGGAACATCATAGAACATTAATTCAAAACCAATTATAAAATAAGCAACTCTTTCTAAGTTCAGCAAAAAGATGTTTTTCTTGATTATATTCTGGAAGTAAAATAAGTTAAAAATCCGGATATAGCTTTCAAGAGAGAAGAATTCTCTTTTGATATAATGAATAAAGATGGTACTACTTATAATATTCAAGATAATTTATGAGTTTATTATGATAAATATACTACCAAGTTCAGCATCTACTTGTTCGATTAAAATGGTACTGAAAGTACTTAGAAAAATGTCTCTTATAACTCAAGATCTTACGGAGTTCTTTCAGCAGTCTATTTAGGGTTAAGTGAAGTATAAAATCTCTTGTATATATTAGATAACGATAAGAACCTAATTAATGAAAATAACCCTATTTACGTGAAAAGTGGATAGCAATCATAAATACATTACATAGCAACAAGCGATACATGAGATAAAGCCCTTTATAATCCATGCGTTATAAGTTATCTTTAAGTTAGTTCTTTGAACTAATGGGTTTAATTTGGGCTTAACAACTAGCAAAATTTTATGACTACTTTCGATTCTTTTATTTAATTTAGAGTATCTGCTGAAAACTCAGAAGGAGGAAAATTTAAGTATATTTAATGGGGGCCACTCATATAATAAGGGGAAAATATATAAAAAAAGTATGGACCTTTACCAAGTGCTAAGGTTATAGTTTTAAACACAAAAACTCAAAACCTTCAATCAAATTTTATATTCTAAACCATATTAAAACTTTATAATCGAACTACTTCTTTACCTATACCAATTTAAATAGAAAACCCTCCTTCCGTAGATGTAAAATTAAAGTTATCTATTGAAGAAGAATCCTAAGATTAAACAGATAATTCATTAAAAAAAGTAATAATAGCACCAGATACTTTGGAATACTTTTAATGAGATGAATTAAAAGAATTCACAGTTACTATTATTTCATGGGATAAGACTAAAGAAAATACTTTTCAAATAAAGATGGAGATAGAAGGAACTAATTCCAAAAGTTATAAGCTTGAAAAGGATTATATTTAAGTTTATATTCTAGATGATTAAACAACTTAAGGTTCCAATCAACTAGAAGTTATTTCAGTTGATATAATTGTAAACCCTTGAAGTATTGAAAATGTCAAATTTAAAGTTGATGGTGCTGGATACATTTATTATGTTATTCTTCCGGTAAAAAGGGAAGAAATAATAACTGGTTAAGAAATAATTGATTACTCAATAATCTATAGAAGATAGCTAGGTCAAAAAAGAAAGATAAGTACTTTTGAAGATGAAACTATGAGTAATTATTAGAAACATCTTTCAGAAGGGTATATTTCAGGAGAACCTTTTGTTTCTTACGACAATGGAATAATTTAACTGTCAATCTATGAAGAGATATGAGCAGGTACTGATTATATCCTTTATTCCGCCTTTTAAAACATGATTAATTAATGAAGTGAAGTTCAAAAAACTTACTTTACTACGAAGAAATAGCCAAGCGATTGACCCTTGGGAGTCTTAATAATAAATAATAACAATATTACAGAAGAAAAACTGAATAAAATTGCACAATCAATTGAGGATGTGATGAACTTTCCAAAGAGTTTAATAAAATATGAAGAAAGATGAATTTACTTATTAAAAGACAGCAGAATCCTTTAATAGAATTAAAATAGTAATGGAAATAAAAAATAGTAATATATATTTGAAATAGTCTTCTTGCTTATGGGTGATCCATATGGTAATACAAAAATGAGCCCTTAGAATATTATCGATTAGTATAACTCTAAAGCTTGTGCTACATGTGGATATTTATTTTAAAAATCTATTGAAAATTAAGGCCTAGAATGAATAATTGAAGGGTTTACAGACTCCTATTACAATACACAAAACTTTAAAATTTATAGAGATTTAATCCCAATCATATATGAAGCAAACGCTATATCCATAACTTAATCATCTGTAGAGTTAAATTACAGCGGAGGCTCCTAATATGATATTCTATATGTCGATATTGTTGAAGAGTAAAGTTAACTTACAATTTACCAAATAGTAACAGGATTAGATCATAAAAATAAGCAATCAGCAGGATTTTAATCAAAAATAATTGATGGAGCAAAACTAACTTTATTTGAGTTTACCTAGTTAAAAGCAAGTACTACTTACACAGCTTAAGCAGTTGTATTAAATTCTTATACTACGGCAAAAGATGGAACTTATTCAAAGATTAATTAAATTATCTTTAAAACTTTGAAAGAAAAGAAGATAGAAAACGATGAACATGAGGAAGAAGAGATTGAGTCCAAAAAAAATTTTGCAGTAATAGTTCTCTATTCAACTGCTTTCCTTCTATTTTCATTAATTTAAAATATTTTACTCTAATAAAATTTCCGATTTTTATTATCTTAATTAAGCAAAATAAGAAAACAGACGGATATTTTGTTGTAAATAGCTTAATCTAAAATAGGTAAATTATAAGCATAACTAATTATTTAATTAAGTCTAAGATAAATTAGAAAGAAATATAATGAAATGTCTATCCAAATTTAATAGCTTTATTATTAATAAGGCCTAATAATTTATTTAAGCTTATAAAATAATAAATAAATAAAGCTTTTATTATTTAAAAGTAGGAAGCAAATTTATTAAAAATAATTTATTTTCTTGCTTTTTTTAAACTTCTATATATTAGATCATTATCATTGATAATCTTAATATTATTCATAAATAAAGAAAATGCATACATACATTTATTTGGCTTAATAAATGTCTAAGAGAAAAGAATAAAACATTCTATTATTTTCTACCCTTAATTTATTCTTTAGTTGAAGAAATCAAATCCAGGAAGTAAAAAGATTTATCATAATTAAAGCTGAATGGAGTCACTTAATTTAAAAAATTATTTTATTTAAGTTTTTATTTATTTCATCGATTTTATTTAATTTTTATTTTAAAATTTCTTTAAAATAAGTCAACTTCTTCTCTATAGAGTACTTTATGTAATAATCTTTTCTTTAATCTTTTATTTATCTTTAAAGTACTTTAATTTAGTTTTTTCACTAAAAAATAAACCGCAAAATGACTTAATTTGCAAATTATAAAGCTAGCAATTTCTAATATTATCTGACTAGATTGCTCATTTTCTTATGAAGGTATCTCATTATTTATTTAAAGGAATATTTGTTTTGTCTCTTCGAAGATCTTCTAAACCATTAATATTATATAGATATTTGATTTTAATTTAACTCAATAGAGAAAAGCCTTGACTTTTATTCTTTTTCTTAATCTCTATTAAATTTAGCAAATCAAATTGGCCATAATAATATCATTCAAGCAACTGAATAAATACCCACTTTAGTATATCAGATTATTATAATGGTAATATGGTTCTTTTGATAATTAATAATGCACTGTCTAATATTGCGTTTATTATGGATAAATCTTAATTTATACTAAGTTTGATCTCTAGAACTTTAATTTAGCTTGCCTAATATTGGTTATTTTGCTATTTGTAGTTTTTAATTCATAAGGTTAAATTATTCTTTGCTAAAGAGATTACTATTCCTAGGAATATTTATCTAATTAATATTAATAACTTTTGCTTGCTAATTGTTTTGAAAAGGATTTCTATGCTTCTTTAACAGGAAAATTTGAATTAAGCTACTAGACAAACTACGTAAATAATATTCTAAGCATATGTTCTAGAGAGCTGTCAGATTATTTTTGCTTAGTTTCTAAATTTGAAAACAATTCCAATTATTAGGATTTAAGCTTCAATACTAATAATGCAAATTATAGGTATATAGCTAGAAGCTATTTTTAATTAGCTAAAAACTTAAATAGACAAATGGAGTAGATCAGATATATAATTTAAAGAGTTTATCGTTTAAAGACTTTAAAATACTTAATATTAGGAAAGATCAATTTTAAACCTTACTGTGATATAAAGAAAAAATAAAGATACAAATATTTACTAAAGAGATCATTTATTGTAAAAATATGAAGATTGAGTTATATTATCAAATTAATTTCTTTATTTTTTACCAATGAATTATTGGATTTTTTTCTTAAGCAAACAGATATTTAAAGCTTAAAAAAAGGAAAGAGAGAGCTTTTAAATTAAGAAAAACTTTTATTTTATAAGTTCAAATAACTGAAGTTTCACTTTTCTCTTCGCTTAATTTTATGATATTTACCATAGAGTCTTTTTAATCAAGGCTTGTCAATTCAATCATGGTATTTTCAAATTCAATATTACTTGATTGTTTATCAATCTAAGTAGAGCTTTACACTGTATTATTTTATTTATTTTCAAGAGTTTTCTCTTTCATTTTAATATATTGTTCATTTCTACTGGAGGTTATTTCGGCTTTATCAATATCATCAAGAAGTAAATTTTTATTTTCTTTTTGTTATTTCAAATTTTTTAGCAGTAAACGTTGATTTTTTACATATAAGAACATTTATTCCTCTGCTCGTATTTTGAGAAAGTTAAACAAAAGTTCGAATCTGCTCCTAATTCCAAATATTTTTAGGCAATGATCTTCATTTTAATTATATTCGTATTTCTATTTGAATCCTTTATGGTATAGAAGACAAGCAGGAAAATCCACTTAAGTAAATTCGAGTTAGCTATTTTTCTTCAGCAGTTTTTTTACCGTACCATTTTCCATCACTTTCTTTAAGAGACTTGAAAGAAATCCAAGTCCTCATACTATAAAGAAAAAACTAATGGAAAATATTATAAGAACAAATATTATCCAACTTGAAGCTCCCTCTACAGTCGAGTCATCAACAAAATAAAGACCTAAATACATTATTAAAAACTAGCATAACACAGATAGGAATTCCGTTCGATTCAGCTCGGCAAATTAGTAGGGTTTGTAGTAAACTTGTAATGACAAGAAAATTGCTATCAATATGAAGCAAGTAAGTGCTTATATGAGAGTATTTTACTAAAAGAAAACAGCTATTAAAACAATAATAACCTTCCTATAGATAATAAGAACTTCTCAGTAGTAAAGATTCTTTTTGTAACCTATATATAAAAATCCAAATTTCTTTTTATCTTCCAAGAGAAATAAATTTTTCTTTTTATAGCTTTTGTACATAAGAATGAAAGCTATTAGTGGTATGCCAAATCCTCATACTATTAGAGAAGGTAAAGCGTAGTTAAGAGAATATATCAAATGATCTCCTCTAAAACATTTTTATTCCAAATCTACATTTAAAAAAGAAGAATCGTCGAGAGTTTAGCATGAAAAGCATGAAGCTGCGATTTTAGTTACATCTGGATGCATCATAAATAAAAACACTATAATCGAAGCTGTATTTTCATTTTTTAGAACTGATTTTCTACCTGAAATTTAATAAATTATCCATCAATAAAAAGTTGAAACTAGAACTCCAATAATTGGAAGGAAAGTGTTAGCGATTAACTTCAGATAAAAAGGTCTCATATTTGAGTTATTTGAAATGAAACAGTCAAATGATAAAAATTAATCTGATGCACTACTAGTCACATTCTAAGTTGCTAAGATATTCAATATTGCATCAGGTCAATACAAAGTAAAACTGTAAAACAGACCAACAATTTACATATAATTTGTTAGAATCTTCAAATAAATGCTATGAAGCTCTACTTCTTATTTTCCAGAATTAGTAAGAGCTGATTTTATCATAAAGGCGAAAAATGCTAAAAGTCCAATGATTGCTCCTGCAACTCTTAATGCATTTAGTTGCTAATCAGGACAAAATGCGCATTAGATTTCCAAAACTCTAAAATATCCTATTTTACAATCTTGACATAAATTTCCTTGATATCCTTTATCTTCATCACACTCACCCTTTGGATCCTTTTAATACTAGGACCCTAAGCAAACAGATGTATATGGACACTCATAAGTTTTTGAAGAATCTCAATCGAGTCTTCAAAAATCTGGTTAAGGATAAACATTAGCCCCTCCATAGCAAAATGCATCATCTATACATTTTTTACATTCATCTGCTCCAGTTTTAAATGTATATTTTGATACTATTTTGTTTAGAATATCACTGTAATCAGTTGCTGAATCATAGCCACACAAAATGCAAGCTTGGTTAGTATCTCTTTCTCCTACCTAACAAACTCTAAGGTCAACAAAAAAATTTAAAGTACCGTTTAAAAAAAATCCCTCACCTTATTTTAATTCAAAAAATTTTGTTTCAGCTACGTTTTCGTTAATTTCATCACTGCTAATATAGCAAGCCACTCTGCTTCCAGGTAACCCTTCTACAATAAAATAATCAAATATAAAATAAGATCCTTAATTTACTACTGTAGTATTTCCTTTAACTATTGAATTAGAATCATATGTAGAAACTGTTGCTGTAAGTTATTCGTTTTCAACCATATTTCCATACAAATCAATTATTGCTATTATTAATTTTGTTTCAAAAACATGTCCTGCTCCTTAATTTCCATAAATTATTTAAAAATTAGATAATACCGTTTTAGTATTAGCAAGATTTCTCCAAATAGTCTTTGTTTTAGAAAGATAATTACTTATATTTTGCTCATATAATTGCTATTTATATTATTCAACTATTTGGTCATAATTAACTTAGTAATTTTGGTCTAAGAATTATTAGCTTACCATTCCTAACGAGTTGCAAGATGTTTATTGCATCAAAATTTATTCTGTTACTTGCAAAAAAGAGTTATTATGATCATCGAAGTCAAGTTATGTTCCCAATCAATAAACAGATAATCCTTAATCAGTCGCATTATTTTTGTAAAATATGTTATCAGTTATGCTAAACCTAAAATTTTAGCTTTTTTGACCATAATATCAAATTGCTCCTCCTTCTCCAAATTAATCATTAGCTAGCAGATATCTTAGAAGATTTGGGGAATATATTTTTCCAATTGCTCAATTATAGTAGAATTTAGAATAACTTATTTATAGGTTCAAGTTCTCTACATACATAGCACCTCCCTTAGAAGCTGTACAATATTTAAACTATACATTTTTAATAGCGCAATCATATTATTTCTCACCATCGTTAGAATTCTTTAAAAATACTGCTCCACCTTCTTTTGAGGTTGTCAAATTTTAAAAAAGAGAATCATAAATGTATATATCAAAGATATCATTTCCACTTATACAAGCTCCTTCATTAACTGAGATACCATTTCAACATTGCATTTTTTTAATCCAAATATTGGAACTGATAGCTCAAATAGCAGTTCCATTAAAATTTTCGAATTTTGTTTGCTGAATATCAATATTAGAATTTTCAACGCTCACTATCTTATCGATCGCATAAATATTATTAAATGTAACATTAAAGAAAGAAATGTTACTTGTTATACTATGTATGATCCCTCCCTATTAATAGGATATAATCTTTTTAAATGAACAGTTGTTAATATTAACCTCTACTCTATTGTTTAACGTCATCAAATTTGCTGTGTTAGCCCATAAATTATAAAAATTGCTATTTTAAATGCTAGCAAAGCTATCAGTTTCTCCAGAAAAGAAGTTCCCTTAATTACTTTTCATATCGTGAAAGGAAACATTGTTAAATCATAAAGTAGATTGCTATATTATATAGAAGAAGTTAGAGACAGAGTTTTTGGATTTTGATAATCACTTGTTATTGAAAATTCTACTATCCTGCATTACTACATGCCCATTCTTTTAGATGCAAAAAGAATTATCAATTGCTTAGTTATTGAAAATATCGCAATTTATAAAAGTCAAGTTATAAATTAAGTCTGCTTCATTGTTTAGTGAACATATGGTATACTTATTAGCTGTATTATTTGAGAAGGTGCTATTTATCACATTCACAGAGCTCTAATCATTTATAGAAAGAGCAGGCCAACTATTTAAGTTGTAATTGCTTTAAAATGTAGTGTTTATTATGTTTGCTATTACGAAACTTGTGTAGATCAAAGCTTGAGTCGTTCTTGTGTTTTCAATAATTCTAGAGTTACTAATATTAAAATATGAAAAGTATGAAAACATAATATCTGAACCATCTCTAAAGGTGCAGTTTTATATCCTTAGATATTTTAAGGATAGCTACACTAAAGCGAACATTTGATTATTATAGAATAAGGAATTTTGGAGTATTAGAATGTAATTATATCCGAGAATTTAATTAATAACATAGGCTCCTTAAAAATTATCGAAAAACATACAATTATCAACTACTATTGTACAAACAAATTTTCCTGTTATTCTAGCTGTAGAATCAGCATCTCCTCCTACATCCAAGGTAATTGCACTTGAAGTAAATGATGTATTATTTCTGAATGTGCAATTTGCTACATATATATCTCCAGTGTATTAAGAAAGAGTTATAGCCCCACTAAAGCCAGCATAATTTTATAAAAAGGAGCAATTTTAAATATAACTTGGCTTTATTTATTCTTTTGCAACAAAGATAGCTCCAGCTATATTCTTTACTGAGTTCTTATAAAAAAAACATCCAGATATATTAAATTATTAAGCACGGAGATATATAACACCAGAGTTTACAGCAGAGTTTTACTAAAATAGATTATTATAGGATTCGAAATAAATTGATTTAGTAATATCTGTTATCTATATAATTCCATTTTATCCGCCTTTGTTATTTATGAAAGTATTGTTACGCATTATAAGAGATTAAGCTATGATGTATACCGTATTTGAATCTGCAGTATTGTATAAAAATTTGTTTTGCTTCATGTTTATATAGAAAAAATTGAATCCTTGCTCTATTCTCAATAGATAAGCACCGTTATTTTCTTAAAACGTTACGTTAAAAATGTCAACAACTGTGCTTCCTATAACTTATCTATTGGATAGATAAAAAGATGATGCTGCAATACCAACACAATTAAGGAATTAAGTGTTTAAGAGATTGAAGACTTCTTCAATCTCTACAATGAATATATTTGCTCCTCAATAACTTTTTAAAGGACTTCCATTAGTTTCCTTAAAGTTGCAATCATAAATATATAACTTTTTTATATTTTCAATATATAGAGTTGTAAAGGAAAAGTTTGGTAAAGAAGGAGTAAAAAATTCCATGTTAAAATAAGGTGAATTTTGTCTGATATAATCTGTAATGTAAGCTTAAACAAAAGGATAATTTCTGTAAAACAAGGAATTTAGTATCTTTATGCATTTTAGTGTTTTAAAAAAAGCTGCTTAACCTTCATAGCTTGCGAAATTGTAACTAAAATCCGTTTCTGAGATTATAACATCACAATCATTAACATATTTTGTAAAAAAATCAGCACTTTCATAGTATACTGCTCCTCCATTAACAGCTCCTGTTTGATATTTGAAAGTACTTTCATCAATTAAAATTGGAATGGAAAATATATCTATGTCTTCAATTAAAACAGAAATTCCAGCACTATAGAGAGTAACGGAATTAAAGTTGAAACTATTATTATGAAACGTCATCAGTTTTGGCTTATTATAAGTAAATTAAGAGTCTTAGTATCTTTAAAAAGTTATTTAGTTTTTTCAGCATCTACAATTTTCTAAGTATATTACTTCTTAATTTCCCAATCCAAAATTTTTATATTCTGATGCTGCGTTTTTTACAAATATAATACCAGCATAAGCATAATTTTAGGAAAAAGTAGAATCAGCTACATCGAATTCTATTACTTCTTGAACTTGAACTAAAGCATGGTCATTGTTGACTACTATTTTATCAATTTTTATTTTGTCTAAATGAATTTTTTTAAAGCATCAAATGTACAGAAAAGATCCATTAACTGAAGATTTTTCATCTCTGTTCCATTGTTATTGGTTTCATGATACATTACTGAGATACAAACTCCCATAAAGGGATGATCCTCTTCATTAGCATTAATAGTTGTTTTTTTCAAATTTATAATTCTATAATTAGTATTAATTTGAAAATAAGCTCCATCATATCCCTACGTTAGTGAACTAAACATTTTCAATTAAGGCTGAAGTATCTGCGCATAAAAATCCAAATCTTACAAAGGAATGAATTCTAGTGGCGATGTTTATAATTTTAATGTTTTTTAACTTTAAAAAGCCAGGGGTTGAGGTTATTCCGCAAACTAACTTAATTTCTTAGGATATCAAGCAATTTTCATTCCTAATTAGCTATATATTATAGTTGTCTTTTTCTCCAACTATTCATAAACTTTTATCTTCAATAATATATCCTAAAAATATTGTACCTAGTTAATAGTGAATATCTATGTTTTCCATCTCAAATTGTATGGATCTTATATCGAATTGGAAGTAAATATTATTATTTATTATAATAGGCTTATCTTTTTCATCGCTATAGCAATAGTTTTCAAGTCCACTTACAAATCCAAAATTTGATATTTCATAACAGTATAGAGGCTTAATTTTAATATCATTATTAGTACCATAAGCATATAACATTGGATCTTAACCTGGAGGAACGTTCAAATTGCTAGATTGGCATCTATCTTTATAGTTTTAATAAGTGGGATTATCTTGCCGATTACTATCGAATCCTTTATACTTTAATGGATTCCATTACTATAAAATAGATGCTTCTGGAACAGGATAAAGTGAGTACTCTCTCTATAAATCTCATTTTCCAGGGTCGACGTCTTTAGTTAATATATGCTCTCCTTTCAGCAGAAGAACCTCGAGAACATCGTTAGATTGAGTTAGCAGGGCCTCGTAAATGTAATTTTTAATTTAAGCTACGTTGTAAGGTTTAGTGGAAGGCTGGACTAATATTTATGTAGCTTAAGAAAGAGTGAGTAAATATAAAATGCTTAGAAGCAAGGGTTCTATTTACATTTTTATATAGCCTAGTGATATAAAACGCTTTAAAGCAACTTTAAATATAAATGTCTGCTTTAATTTATTTAAAATGATTATTTATTAATTATCAAACTCCTTTGCTTTACTTGCTAAAAAACTCTTAGATATTTACTCAACTTGCAAGTGTGTATAATTAAATTTACATTAGATAGACTAAATCTCTTTTTCATTAAAAATAAGAAGAAAAATGATTTATATGGACATGCCTATATATATTGGTAAGAAAGTATAAGCTCTAATTATCTATGTAAATCAAAGTACTTTGGCAGAGAACTAAAACTAAACTATCTATTATAATTTATCTGCTTGAAATGAAGATTCTTCTAGCATTATTGACTTCAAAGCAAATGAAAATCTATGTTCATTTTTAAATGATTATTTCAATAAATTCTAAAGTTTTAAATTAACAGTCTTTTAATCTGATTAATATTTATTAGGTATTTTTAAACAAAAGTTAGTTAAATTCTAAGTAAGATAATTAAATTTAATAAAGTAGATTAAGAATTAATCATGATTTTTATCCTTTTTCATTTACCATAAATCTAGATTCCTATATTTAATTAAGTCAAACTTGTTGTAGTAACTAAGATTTAACTAAGATATACCTCAGGTTAAAGGTAAATCTCATAATTATTAGTCCTATAATGATAATACTCAGTAATTATTTTTTCTACAATTATACTCGCAAGATATGGCTTCAAAAGAGCAAATTTAAATAATTTTATTAATGTAAGACAAATTAAATAGAGTAATTAGAAATGATGTATAGTGATAAATAATCGCAAGAATCTGAAAATTACCTTAGTTATATTAAATTTAAAGTATTTTAATATTAAAAAAACTATTTTTGCTTTCGTTCTTTATATGATGCTATAAAAATGCTTATTTTTAAACCCATGACGAAAGTTAAAAAATATTTGATGCTTTTAGAATTAAATCGATAATACTTGATAAATTATATACAAAAAATATCAACTGTAAGTTTTAATCCATTTAGTTATTGTACACTTACAAACTGGGCATATTTTATTACATTTCTCAACACAAGAATGGCAGACTATTTCATGTCCACATTCTAGTAAAACTATGTCTATTTTATTGTTGTAGCAAAGTTTGCAATGCTGAAAAGGTTAGTTTAACTGTTCTTCGACATTTTCTTGAATTTCTTAAGATTATTTTTTTAAAATAGGTTTTAATTGAGTTTTTTCCTATGCTTTATTGTTTTCATTTGCTTAGACTGGTTAAATGGTTTTTTCTTATTCTTTTTTGATATAAATATTTTGTGTTTTTGTAATCTCTTTTGGGTATTCATCAATCTTAATTCTCTAATACAACATTATTTCATTAAAAACCTATTTTTACTATTATTGCAAGAGCTCCTAACTTTGACTAATTTTTTTCAATTCAAAAATATCCTTTATTGAAATATAAGGAACTTGATTATGCTTGACTATTTACTTAACTATATCATATTCTATTGTAGGAATTCCTTATGATACTAGCTTTTCTAACCTCTTTCCGCTATAGCCTTTCTTAGTGAAGTTCTGAATGAATTCTTCTTTCATTAAAGAAATTATTTTTTATTGCTTTTATGTTTGCTTCTCAACTAAATTTTGCTTGCTTTTAAACTTTCTTGTGTTGTTAGGTTTTATTTTGTGCTTTTAAAAATAATCTAAAAACTGTTCAGGGATTTCCTCTAGAACTTACTAGGCTAGCAAATTACTATCTCCTCTGTATTGATTAAAAGGGACAAATTGAACAATATCTCTTTCCATTTTCTTTTGGTACCTTTTACTATAAATAGGAGTGTCATCTGCATCAAGCTAATGCATTAATGTAAAGTCTTCATTACCAATTCCAATTATTATTATTGAGAGGGGTAGTTCACTCGCTTTAACGATTTAGTCTCTGGTACGTTCCATATCGTTGATAATTCCATCAGTTAGAATTAAAAGTATGAAATATTGCTAATTCTATTGAGAAATTATTTAACTTGCATAATCAACTGCCATCTTTATTATATTCTAAAAGAAGGTTGGCCCATGAAATGTAATCCATTGCAATGCATTTTAATAAGCTTTTGTCATTCCTTCTATTCCATCAACTTCTGGTTCGAAAATGTTTCCATTTAAGGCAAAGCAATGAGAAACGCTATCTTAAAATGGATTTAATTTTGCTCCAAATCCATAAAAAGGAATTTTTTTATCTGAGTCATAATACTACAAAATGTTACCAACTGATTTAATAGCAGAGATGTAGTCATTTGGCTGTTAAGAGTCAAAAATATGCAGAGATTTTGCAGAAGAAGAGTTTTCATTAGATTTGGTAAAATCCAAAGCTACAAGTAATTGAATATTGCATCCTCCTGCAATATAATCCAAAAAAGAGAATTAATCTTTTACTTTCAAGTTGGATATAATAAATTTAGCATCTTCCGATTAATTATAATTAAATGACGTTTAGAACTGATGAATAATAGGTTCATCCTAAGCCTTTTTCAATTAGTCAAAACTAGTCGTTATAATGTATATCTACTTATGATTTTTCCTTTTAGAAGACTACATCAATTCTATGTGAATAAGAGCATTGTCTTAACCACTGCATAGTTAATTTATTGAAATTACTATTGTTTTTCATTTGATTGCTTGCTTTTTGGGAATTTGATTTTCAGTTCTGTAGCATATTTTATTTACTTCTCTCTTTCTTTTGCTTATCATTACAAAAAATTCTTTATCACTATCAAAGTTCTTTATTTAAAAATCAAAGTTTAGTAGATATTGGATTCCTTTTATCTCTTCAGCAAACACTTAAATTTCCATGTTGCTTGTAATTTAATTCTTTATAATTAGTCTTTGTATAAGTGTTTGATTCTCTCTACCAATAATTTCATGTATATTAAAAATAGAATAGCCAATATACTCTTATGTGTTTAAGGGGGCATTCTTTGTCAATCCAATATGATTATAAACTTCGATTTTTATTTTTTGCTGTATTTAGAAGAAATAATCTATATTAAAGCATGCTAGTCATTAAGGATTTTAATTGTCAAACAAAATCTCCGAACGTCCTATTTCAGTGAACTACTCCGTATTTTATGTAATTTCTCCATACACTACACAAAAAGTATCAACCTTGCGTTTTTTATCTGATATTTATAAATTTTTGCACTGCACCATTATCTCTATTATCGAGCTTTTATCTACTTTTTTCTATAAAGCTGCTTGCACTATATTAAATGCTTAATTCTTCTACATTTTATTAAAAGAAGTTGATGCTATATGAGCACTACCTTCCACTTTTTAGTTTTACAGATTTTACTAACAAATGCCTGTTCCCATTTTACTTGAAGATACTGAAAAGTAATATAATATTTTAATTAAAATTGATATCTACCATCTTACTAGCTATTTTCACTAACCATCTCTTTAATACTTTTACTTACACTCTACAGTCATCTCTTCCTTTACTATTTTAAGCTAAATTATTTGAACATTATTTAAACTAGCCTCTAGTCTAATTGCTGCAGGTATCGTTATTCAACGAAACTTTTAGTTGGATAGTTAATTTGAAAGCGATATAATAACTAAGATGTTTAAGAAAGCCTCTTATATATTAGTGAAAAATAAAGCTTTTTGACTAGTTTGATTATAAATTAAAGTGAAGAAATTAATAATTGTAAGTATAAATTCTTAAATATAAGTAAAGTATTAAACTTACCTAAAGGCTTTGCTTATTAAATAATCTTATAGACATTCTCAAAAAATCAAGCATATATTCAAAAGAGATTTTGTTTAAATAAACTTATAAAGAAATAAAGGAAGCATAAAGAAAACAGCCACTTTGCTAATGCAAGGCTGCATTTAATGATGTTATTAGTAGTAGCTACCTTTTTATATCAAATAATTAAAGATAACTTAGTATGATAAAGCTATTTTAATTTATAAATCTGTAATCTTTTAGAGATAATTCATATACTCTTTAATAAGCCCTTCCTTCTTATAATTGCTATGCTACTATTCTAATTGTATATCAACTATGCTTAGTTTTACTTCTTTTAAGCCTTATTTATTACACTCTTTTAATAATTTTATTACTATATACCTGAAGTTAAAGCTGATTATTAGAATCTGATTAAGTTAAATAAGGAAGTAGTAAAGAGTAGATTAAAGTAATGCTTTATTGGGAGGCTAATGTAGCATTGCTATATCAAAGCTTTTCAGAAATATAAGTGTTTTTTACTTATTAGCTAATATGCTTTGCTTATAATGTTTTTTCTTTAAAATATGCTTATTTTCACTATTTCAGCTTCTATTTTCTTGGTTATCAGGAGGATTCTAATATTCTCTAGCAGAAATAAAATATTTGTCTAGGATAAGGATAATTTAAAAATAAGCATCTTATAAATCATAATAGCCTTTAGATTAATAGTAAAGATATCAAGTAAAATAGGCTTTAGAACTATTAAGCTAGTAAAGCAAAAAGTTAAGTATTTTATTTAGTTAAGTGATAGTAGAGAGTTTCATTTTTTAAAAGACATTAACTGATTAGTGTGCTAAGTATCTTGCAATTATAGAGTATTATAAAGCATAGCCATGATAATTTTATCCTTTTGCTATTTGATTAAACACTAAATATATAATCAAAGATATAAATAGCTAACTAATTAAATTCAGTGAGTAAATTTAAAGCTACTATAAAGAGACTAGCGAAGCAGCATTTATATTTTGTCTTTATTATCCATATAATAAACAATTATGCCCTTAGCTCTATATTATAAAGAATATTCATAAATACAAAGAAACTAAGAAAAATGAATTAAATTTCTAGATACGTAGTGCTACATAAATTTAAAGTAAACTTGCTAAATTATATGAATTAAATGATCACTGCATATTATAACAGTCTAAGTTGTGCTTTTAGCTTTCAAGTACTTTTGATATATAAAATAAATTCTTCCAAAATTGGAGCATTTTATAATGGTAGTGGTACTAGTTCCTATTAGATAATTACATATATCTCGTAATTTATTTACTGAAATTTAAAAGCTCATATAATATCCTTCCTTGCTTTAGCAATTGTTATATCAATCTAAAGGTGAAAACTGATAAATAACGAAATAAATTTAGTTAGAATAAGATATTAAGAAAAGAATATTAAAAAAGGTATGAATAACCAAGTTAGAAATAGAGGAATTTAATACTATTAATTAGGATTTATTTAATTTACTTAGAAGTTTATGGGAATCTTTAATTAATAGAATCACTACAATCAAAGACACTTAAAGTCTTTTACTATCAATTTTTCCAAATTATTTCAGCTAAAAGTAATAAAGTAAAGTATAAAATATAAATATAATTATAATGAGATACTGCTTAAAGAAAAAGAAATTGCTATACATTAATCTTTAGCAAAGAAACACGAAGCTGATAGCCTATTTGCTTTGGAGATACAAAAGCGAAATATTAAAATTAGCTATTTCAAATTAATTATAAATGCTCAAATATTTTGTTATGATCTTATAATTTACTTGCTTAAGAAGTAAAACTCATTATATAAAATTACGAGAGTTAATCTTAATATGGCATTATATAATGATAATTTATAATAGATATTGCTTTATATAATTGAATATTAATATACATCTTTACCAAACTTCTATCATCCTTACTTAAAAGAAAAATTAAGAAATCATAGAAATTATGATAATAGTTATATAATTAATTATTTTACTAAAGCAAACACTGAAGGAGGATGTAAAAATAAGCTTAATTTTAGTAGAGCTATGTGCAAAAATACTAGATATCTGAGATACTAATAATGCATTTACTAGAATGCAATCTTAAGATTCTATGCAGCTCCATATAAAGATTAATTTATAAAATGCTTATAATTTTATCTTCGCTTATATTATATCATAGACATAGTTTCTCTCTGCTTAGAATCTCATAATAATGTACATTGTTGCTAATTTTGTCTGAAAGTAACAACGTTGTTTTCATTAAATCACAATAAGGAATTATTCTGAACAAATACTTTACAAGCATAATCAAACTAACACAAAGATTTAGATTAGAAGATATAGTTAATAACTCTTTTAATAATAATCTGCTTTATTAGCAGATAAGCCACTTAAATAGTTTAATTATTTTAGTAAATCTAATATAGTTCATTTTCAGTTAAAAATGAGTATTAAAGAAGAATCGCTAAGCACAAAATAAAAAAACTGAAAGCTTTAATAGTGAGAAAGTTAGTTAAGCAAAGTGTTTTCTAAAGCTAATAAATTTCATCATTCTAACTACACATTGTTAAATAGCTGACTAATTTAGTTTGTTTGAACATCTACGCTGCTTTGAGCAATCAGAATTCCTCCTCTTCTTCCTCTTCCTAACTTACTTTAATTTGGTACACTAATTTTCTATACCTAGTCATTAAAGCTTTATATAATTTAGTTATCTTCCCCTTGTAATTTACATTCGATATTGAAGGATGCTGATTCCATGCTATATAAATTATTGGAAGACTCCATTTATATTATTATTACATTAACTTTAAATAAGCTAAATTCATATAATAAACTAACTCCCTTTAACTTCATATATCTAATATTCAAATTTAAATCTTGAATCTCTTCAATTTATTTGTATAAAAAGCCTCTCTAATACAACTCTTTATTAATATCATTAAGTTCTTTGATAAACTAAGATGTTTCTTTTAATCTTTTGATATCAATCAATATTTTATCTGCAATGTCTAAGTAGTAAATTAAAACTTGCCATTTCTAAAGTATCTATTTAAGATTATCTCTTTACTAATACTAACACACTTATAAGCAAGGCATTTCAGGAAAATCTTAATACAAGCATCTAGTATGAAAAGATAGCTGATTTTTTATTTGTTAAGCACTTTAACAAATAACGAGGTATGCTCTATGACTAAAGGTAGAGGATTGATTAATAGAAAAGATAGTAAGATTAACAATCTTAAAGTTAAATTCCTATTCTAACTAAATTATATTATATTATAATTTTTCAAATATCAAATAGCTGAAACTTATTTAAGCAAGATATTGCAAGATATAAAGATATTACTCATTTTCAAATTTAGCCAAGCATTTAAAATAGTATCTTTTCATATCTTTTAATACATCTTATTGTGAATATTCGCAATTAAACTATAAAGTCATCAGTCTTTAGCTTCATTTTTGATTCTATGAATTAGTTAAATTATTATTTTCTTGTATAGTAACATCATCAAAGGCAGCTACTCTGAAAAAATAAATAAAGCATAAAGAATTTAGTTAGATAATAGACTGCTTATAGATTTAACTTACTAGTATATAATGAAAGTGCATAACAATTGTAAGAAGAAGTATATGATATAAATAATAGATTATCCAATAAATAAAGCTATTCTAATTGATTTAGATATATCAATTATATTCATCATTCTTTTAGATTTCTATCATCTTTATATTTCATTTGTGTCTGCATAGTCCCTTAATGTAATTTATTAAAATGGGTCTGTGTTAAGAATTTTTGATTTATATAATAAATGTAATAAACAGTATCTATTAGACACTAACCCAATTTCAGCTATTTTCTTGCTGCATTTTCTTGAGATTTTCTAAATTTGCTTTATATTCTTCAAGAGCTTAATTTTCAAGCTTAAGAAAATAAGCATCAGCTTCCTGCTTCAAATGATTTTCCAGCTAGTTAATAAAATCAATTATATTCATCCTGCTATTGGTTTCTTTTATTGCTTAATACTCTCTTCTAACATTTTCTTCAAGTACTTGCTTGCACTTCTCCATTATATTTAAAGGTATTGAAACTTCTTATTTAAATCTTAGTTTCTTAGCTTTATCTGCCTTTTTAAAAATAGCTCTTAGCTTAAATAATACTATTTATTTAAAACTTCTACTAACTATTAAAACTAAGATCTAATCTACTAGCCTTATTAGAAGAAATATAGACTACATACTGTTTTTATTTAATTGTCCCTCTATAATCATTTCAAAAAAACTACTGCAAAACTAACTTTTGCAAATAAAGGTTTATTTACTTTAATGCTTTATAGCTATCTATTAGTTTAATTAGAGATAAAGAAATTAACCACTTCTTTATAAAGGAAGAAAAGGTGCTTAATAGCTTGGTGCGTTTTAATAAAGCAAGATGGTTTTACTCTAATTAATTGAGTAAAAAGGTTGGCAATTAATTAAAATTAAACATAATGGAATCTTTACAGACAATTAAGCAGAAATAAAAAGATAAGTTAAAGCTAAAGAAGCATTATGAGAAACTACAGAAGTATATTCTAGCTAAGTCTTGAGAAATTCTTAAAGAGAAAAATTTAATAAATGTAAAGAATGTTTTTAAGATTGCTGATCAGCTTTCTATTTTTAGTTTGAAAATTAACGAAAAATCTAAGAAAAAGTGCTGTGATTTGAATTTGCATTTGCAATAAATGCCTAAATTAATTCTGGGAAACTAATTGCTATTCAAGTATTTTTTGGATTCTCTTTATAACTTTCTTTTTAAGAAATAGGTAGCCTTTCAAATTAATATCACCATCTCAGCTCAATAATCTACGAAAAACGAACAAGATATTTTACTTCTTTTTACTATTGAAAAAAAATTGCCTGTCATGTGAGATAATCAAAGAATAGAGTCTTTTGTATAACTTACTAATTAATTCAACAAAAAGAGACTAAGCAAAAATTAGCTTTCACAAATTTAGGATGCTGAAATAAAGAATTTGCTAGTGACTATCATAGCATTAATAGGAAAAATAACAAAATCTGACTTTGATGTAGCCAATAAGTCATTATGCTTAACAGCTTAGATTAAATTTAAAAAGGCTGAAGAGGTAGTTAGTTGGTAATTGGAAGAAATGAAGACTTAGTAAAAGGCAGTAAGCAACTTATATATAGTCTAAATTGTAAGTGGTGACTGAGGAAGAATATGACTCTTTTTCTGAAATTAGTTTATCAGATCTCAATAGCTTAGATTCTTCTTTTGAGCATGGATCTGCAGCTTCTATTGAAAATTTCATAAAATCACCTGGATAGCTTCTTCAGTAATCATATCGGTAAGTTTAAACTAATTACACACAGAAATTCAATAGTCAATTCCTTCAGTGAAGAAAAATATCAGCAGTATTTACTGTAGCCAAGAAGTTAAAGAAGCAAAAAAAAATCCAACAGTCTAGACTTGTAAAATAACTAGAACATGGTTCAAAGAATTGAAGCTATAAAATCAGATAACTATAAGCCTAAATAATCAAGTAGACTGTAACAATCAAGAAAGAACGACTAAAAATCTAAAAATTAAGAAAAAGTTCCTAAAATATTACTAGTACATCTCCCATCTGAGTGAAATAAAAGAGTGCAATATATAACAACTAATATTAGAAATAATATATTTCATGTTCTACTTACTAAATCTTATGCATACCTACTTTTATTATAATTACTCTTATTATTTTTAATCCTATATTTTATTCTTTTTGTCAGCACTCGCTAGCAAAAAGTCAATTATTTACCTTATTTTTTTCAAATTTAAATATGATAAGTTAAAATACTAAAAACAGCTTGATTAGTGCTTTATTGTTTTTAAGCATTTAAAGTTGTAAGAACTTTTTCAAGTAAAAGCAAAGTAAGTGACTAAGAAAATAAAAGTTATTACCTCTAATATATTTTATGCTCTTATATTATGACTTTTTCAAGCTGTTATAAACTAGATGTATTGGAATTTAAACAACTAATAAAAATACTATAAACTGTAGTTTTTTAAAAAAAAGCACTTGCTAAAATAAAATTTGAATCTTACTAAATTATTAAAGAATTTGCTATAGAGTACCTTTTAAAGTACCTAAGCTTATTTCTTTCTATAGTGTTGATGTACTGTTTAAGCAAGAAGTTTACTAAGAAATAATGAAATAAGTTATAATTTATTACTTATATTAGCTTATCTATCAAATATCATTTTCACTAGATAAGTTTCCTTCTATAGATAAGCTTAGCCCTTTTAATTATATTTTACTATTAGTGCTATTTACCTAAATACATCAACACACTATATTTACTTAAAGAGAATTAAATGGATTATTGAAACTGATTACATGCAAATAGATGATTGAATGGTACAATTCTAGCATAACATTTAAATAAGTATGCCTTAAGCTTATAAAGAGTTATAATAAGCAATTAATAGAAATATTATTCCCATATCTCACTAATAGCTTTACTTTCATCTGCTTAATGCTTTAAGACCATATTAATTAGAAATTGGGAATTTTAGCTCTACTATCTTTATACTTATTTTAGAGTACAAATAAGTTCTAAGATAGCAAAATAGTTTCTATTGGAAAAGCTAGATTAGTTATAAAGTTTAAAAGGAAGATTTAAACTTTAGAATTGAAATATTATGGAATAGGATCAGGAGGACAAAAAGATAATAGAAAAATGGAATGACTTAATAGAAGAATACCAGGATAAAATTTAGCAGATAAATAAGTAAAAAGAACTGATAAAGGAAAAATAAGATTAAATTAATCTTTAAAAGGAAATTGAGTCTATTAATGAGTTTGGAATTACGAGTGAATCTACCTTGTCCATTGTTATTAAAAGCGCCTAGATTTTTCAGGCTGAGTAAGTATCATCTTATGTCTAGATTGAATTTGTAAAACAAAAATCGTCTTGCTCTCAGTATACTGAGACTAGCCTTTACTTAATTGCTAAAACTAAGTAATTTAAAAATACCAACTAACCTTAATGAAATGAGAGCTTCACCTTTGATATTGTGAATCCCAACTAAGCTACTTTTAAACTAAAGCTAATAGCTTATGATGATGAAACCGAAGTAGAGAAAATGATTGGATGCTAGAATATAAATATTTGTCCAAAGTAGTTTCAACATTAACAAAAGATATAGCTTTAAGTTTTTAACGAATAGAATTAATTTACTGCTTTGATTGAAGTACTAATACATGCTGAGATATCTGTATTAAAATTCTTATAAGACGATTATGAGGAAGCATAAGAAAAACTAACTCTTAATTACTAGGAACTTTAAAATGTAAACTAGTAAATAGAGGAATACTAAGGTAAAATTTCTACCATTCAAAGAATGCAATAACTTAAATTATAAAGTCTTGTTTAAAAATAAATGTCAGAACAGGAAAGAGTATTTATTTCTAATAATAGAGAAAGATGCCGAATGTGCCAGGGAGGGATTTGCTCAATTTTTTGATTTTTAATTTATTAAATTTGATATATAAAAATTAAGTATTTAACTACTTAAAGCTAAGCAGTTTTAATTATGATTAAATTTAATAATTAAGTATCTTAAGTAATAGTAGCGCTAGGTATAACTAATTATTCTATTAAGTATTTGGATAATTGATTGTTAATTATTAAGACTTTGTTAATAATAGACATTTTAAATTGCTTCTATTTAAAGTTAAGTTCGAATAAACAATCAGATTGCTTCACTAATTATTATGAAATAAAATTAAGTTTAGTATATATTCCTTTGCTTTAATTCAATATACTTTAATTATAAGTTTTGCTTATTTTATTCTTGTGTGTACTAAGTGGAATTAGAATAAATAAAAAATAGATGCTTTTTAAATTCATATGATTAAAGGTTTAATTAAGAAATAGGAGACTGTTTTTCAAACAAAGGCTCAAATGTCAATTTTTCTATCAGCAGTGTTTTGATTTCTTATTTTATAGCAAAAATTTTAGTATCTAGCTTCTATTGAAACTTCTGAATCATCATCCATAATTTATCTTAGACGCAATCAAATGTAAATACAACATCAGATAATTATCACATGCTTAGCTTTAATTTTTCACTCATTATTTTGAATGGACTGGTAATCAAAATGCAAATGTTGTGTATTCTTGTAAGAATTCTCAGTTAAAACAGAATAGATAATACATTCTCTGAACTTCATGAAGGACTTTGAAAGCCAAGTAGCGCTATTCTTTAGATATCGCTATGCTCTTTTAATATTTAACTTAGGAATGAAGGGAGTTAATCAATATCATTACAATTTTAAACTATATATTGCTCTGTACTTGCCGAAGATTTAGTCAGATCTAAATAGTAATTTTTAGCTTTAAACATAAACGGAATTAATTAGTTATTTCACTGTGGACTTATTATCAAACATTTTTTACCTCCTTGACATTATTGTGCCCCAATAAAACTTCTGGATAATCGTTAAGCTACTAAATACTCATCCTCTTCCATAAGAATAACTGCTTAAGAAGGATATCCACTTAATATTTCATCTAAGTTTTGATTACCTGTTTTTATAAAGCTCATTTATATTTTTCTATCTAAAATTAAAGCCTTATAAAATATCAAGGCTCAATACAGTTTAATGCTAAACTTATTATTATGTTATCTCTTATATTTAAGCCTTTTTGCTTTAATATTCTTTTCATTATTATTAGTTATTGAATTAGTTCTCTTTTTTTACAGCTTGACTTGTATTGTTTTAGATTTGCAGATGCATATATTGATTTGTATAAAATACCTTAAATAATTAATTATTGCTTCATAGCAATTTAAGTCTGCTCGAACAAATGTAAGCCTTTATTATTTAGTTAAAACTGTTCTAGTATCTTGTCATTATTGTAGTTTAGAATATAAACAAATGTATCTACTTAATAGATTAAAGACATTCCTTTTACTCTTATTTATAGAGCTTATTTACTTTCTTTTCGTTTGCAATATAAATTGTAGTTAGGATTTAAATAGGTAAGATAAGAGTTAAATATATGAAGTACAACTAAGAGTAATTAAATTTAAGTGCTTAGTCTAGAGATTTAACTATTTTAGTTATTTTAATTTTAATATTGGCTATGCTTAGTATTAAGAGAAGCTTTATTTTATAATGGCTTTCAATTAATAAAGATTCAATGATTTAATTAAATTTATCAATTAGATTATATGTGTCCGATAATAAGCGTCATAAGACAGGAATTAGTTTATAAGTGATGTTAGCTATGTTTGCTATATTTTTCAATGTAATCAATTTTAATTAATTATTTAATTTTAACTACAAGGGTTAGGGGCATCTTTAATTAGAGGAAATGTTTCCTCAAATTAAAGACAATAAAAGTTTTTATATTCGATACTCAACTGTACATGTCTTCATCTGAATCAATTTCAAACTGAGATAATTCTTCTTTCTCTTCAATAAGCTCATAGAATTGTTCTTCTATCTTCTTGCAATTTTCTAGCTTCTCTAAACAAATTATAAGGTCATTGTTGTCCTTTTAAAGCTATTTATTCTGTTACTATTAATTACCAAGATCCTGATGATTAGTGTCACACTTGAATCATCTAATATCAGCTTCTTTCTGTAAATACCTCCAAAGTAGTTACAATATAGCCTCCTCGATGTTCCAAATTATTTACGGTGCTGCTCAAGCACTCTTCTTAACTTCGGACATTACCTCCAAAAATGTCCAGCCTTTTGACAACAATAGCAACGTTTTATTAAGGGCTTAAATTAAAATTTTTATTCTGTTTACATTTTTTCAATTTCCATCTTTTCTGATTGAAATTAGTTTTTTTGATTGGTAATCTAATTTCTTCTTTAATTTTCTATTGATTTGCTACTAGGTTTTTTTCTAATAGTTCAAATTAGGAAGTTAAGGCTTCAATTTAAAACTAAACTTTACTTACCAAGTCTTGATCTTCTTTTTTTCTATCTTACAAAAGAAGCCGAAGATTCAAGTTTTCCGCCTTCAGAATCTATATTTCGGTATTCATTTTCTCAATTAGTGAATAAAGCTAAATAATGTCTTGCTCTTGGGGTTTCTCAAGCTTTTTCAGTTTGCCAGGAAATTCCGTATTTCCCAATC
This sequence comes from Loxodes magnus, assembly GCA_946699065.1. NCBI lineage: Eukaryota > Ciliophora > Karyorelictea > Loxodida > Loxodidae > Loxodes > Loxodes magnus. The sequence continues at coordinate 666,915 of CAMPDV010000035.1, read as the reverse complement.
CTTAACAGGAGTAGATTTATCTTTTTTGAATTCTCGGTTATTGTTAGTTAACTGAGACTCAAAATTGGTCTTTAAGGTTAGAATTCAAGGTTTAGATTCCCGGGTTTTTTTCCATTTTTAGATTTTACGTGCAATCAATTTTATTTAAACTATTTTGCTATATGTCTTGAACTTCAAAAATGCTCTTAATATAATTACTAGTACTTAATAATTTATTTAAGCTATTTAAATAATAGAATATCCTATTTTAGCAACACAATGCCAATGTAATTCTTTACACTAATTCTACTTCTTAACTACTTTGCTTTGCTTAATTCCACTGAATCTTTTTTCTTCTGCTGCTTAAGAATTCAAAAATAAAATAAAACTGACTTGTCTTATTACCTTTTGATATTATTTTTTTGAAAAGTTAAGTTATTTTCAATTAGACTTTAATGAATAAATAGCATCACATTTTATTATTTTATTTGGCTTCCTTTAAATAAAATAAATTAAAAAGCAGGGATTCTTACATAGTTTGATAGAGATTTGCGTAATATGGAATACTTAATAAAAGATATAGGAATATACTTCTAGCTTGCAAATATAATTATTTGATATATGCTATCTTTCAAAGTATTCTAATAAAGTTATTTGCTTTATTAACTGTTTCTCAATTTAAGTCAAACAATAGGTAGCTTAGCTTGAGGTTTTAGCTTATTTTAAATGAGAATAATGAATAAATGTGTTAATGTTTAAGGTGATGATATCAAAGTCTTGCATCAGGAAGTAGTTTAGTTCTAAATAAACTAGCTTCTTTGCATTCGTAAATGTTTTTATTTTATTCCATTGACTTCCACACTTTGTCAACATTTTCGAAAACTTTTCTGCCTTTGTAAATAAAATCTTTATACTGAATAGAGTTAACTTTATAAAGTTACCTTGATAAAATGTTCATTCTATAAGTAATTGGATTAGTAGTTCATCCATACCAATAGCGATAACCTAAATTCATAGCGGTAACATAAGAAACGTTACCTAGTTTTTCAGTTATTTTACGTCCTGAATATCTATAATCTACTCAGACTGTCTCACCATTTAACACTTTTCCTCTAGGTTGGTCCGTTATTTCTTTAGGTAAATGAATTTCTAATTGCAATTATAATTAATGAACGGGTGATGAATTTCATTCATTAGGATTATTATAAGCAGGCTTCAAATCATGCATATCTGCTATGAAATGAGCTCCTATAATTTTGTTGGTAGTAATATCAATTGCTACTGTAGAAAATCCTCCCTTAACTAAGCTAGGCCAAAATTATTCCCATTATTACTGTCTATCCTGCTCTTTCATTTAAATGGCTTTAGCTAACACTTCATGATCATTATACCATTTTATATAAGCAAAGCAACCTTCTTTATCTTCGTCTTTCAAAATATCATATCCGATGTTTCCATCTATGAATAAAAATTTTCGTTTAGATTATACTTATGATGGTTCTGAAGGTGTTATTGCTTAAAAGAAAGCAGTAGAAAAATCTCGAGGACCTACTGACATAAATTATGAAAAATGGATATTTGAGCTAATACTTTAAGAATGGTTAAATAAAGCATACAGCTTTATAAAATGCTCCTTTCTACTATTGTATAGAACTTATTATTCATTATGCTATACTTTAGAGCCTTAACCTAGTATAAATCAGTTCTATAAATCAGTTTTATATAGAGTGGCACCATAAATTTAAAAGGTAAGAAAGATGAAAAGAATTAGGATAGTAAGGAGAAAAGAGAATACATAATGAGCATAAAATTAAGTAGAGAAAGTACTTTCATATAGTTATTTAGCACTTATAAGATAAATTATCACTTTAGAAATTATTGTTCAGGTCCTTACTAATCTAAAATAAAAGGCTAAAGATATAGTAATAATCTTAAGCAAGCTTCTTCTATAAGAGATATAATAAAATTCAAATATTTGCTTAGATTAAATTTAAAGTCATAAAGTAATGAGTCTTGATTGAAATAAAGCACTAAATCAATAAAAAAAGGGATAAATATTAAAACGCTATCAGCAACACAATTATTTATGCTAAGTTTTAAATTAAAACTGATAATTCTGGTAGTAGCAGTTAAGATTATACAGTTGCATAAACTATGAACAACTTCGATGATTAGAAGCAATATAGAAGCTAGATAAATTGAAGAAATACAAAGTTAAATCAAACTGAAAAGATAAATTATGATATAAAGCTAGATTTGCTTTAAGAACTGCCTTTAAAATGTAAGAATATAGTAATAAGTACTAAGAAAAAGTGATAATAAGTTTTTAAAAGTAGAGAAAAGATAACGGTTGAAAATAGCCGGCATTAATTAATTCTGATATTAATAAACAATATTTAATCAAATCTGCTGTTCTAACGATTTCTAACTAATTCAAATTTAAGTTGATTTAACGAAATTTTTTATAATCTAAATGGGAGCCAAAAATTCTTTTCACTAAGTAACTTTAAAAAACTTGGAAAAGCAGTGGGTATAATTTCCTAATGAAATTGGAGACATTTAGGCTTAATTACATGCAACATTTGATAATATTCCAGTTGCTGATATTCAAGAAGCAGTTAAGTTAATAAACTAAAGTGAAATAAAAACAAAAGCTCAATTGAAAGCAGAACTATAAAAGCATCATATAGAATTTGAAGCTTTAAGAAGATAATTAGAGTACTATCTCTCATTTAAAAACTTATAGAAAGATTAACTTTTCCATAAAATTATATCAGAGTCTAAAGAAAGCTGCATTCCATTTGATAAAATCTTGAGTTGTAATAAAGTGAAAGTACTTTTAGAAAAAAAGGAAGATAGACTGTCTTTTATTGAGTAGAGTGTACTCGATTCAACAGAAATTGAATATATTGAAGAAGGTGTCAGAAGAAAAGATAAGCAGCTACCTACTTTGACCTTAGAAAACAAGAAATAAAATATTAAAGTTATTCTTTCCATTAAAAGCGAAGCAGAAAATTCAACTGTTGGATGAAAAAATATCGAGTAAGCTTTAAAGGAAAAATTTCCTAATATTGATATTAATTATACAAGAAAGAAGGGAAATACTGGAAACTTAGGTCTTACAAGTTTAGAATATGTTGAAAAATTAGTTTCATAACCTTTTGAAATTTAAGGAGAAAAATTAATTTTCCAAAAAACAGAAGGTCAAGAACTAGAATAGTTCTGGGTTGAACATGGTGAACATTACAAACTCTGTTCGGATTAAGCAGGTAAAAAGAATAAAAACCAAAAGAAATAGTAGAATAATAAAAAGCAAAACTAAAGCATAAAACTAGGAAATAAAACATTTAATAATTAGAATGCAGTAAAGAGATTCATTTAAAACCTAATGAATTAAGATGGATAAATATAAGAGCAATACTTTGATATATTCGTAGATTTGTTAAAAAGACATCCAAATGGAGAATAAAAATTAGGAAGTGGAGCTAAATCATTTGAAGTTGGGCAACATCCTCAATATCCAGAAAGTAAATGCTTATTCGTTGTTCACGAGGACGGAACAAAGGATGATTTTTCACTTTCAAAGTGTTTAGACTGAATTAAAAATTAATTAATTTATCAATAATTCATTGAATCGCTCCCAGTTTTAATAGTTGCAAATCGCAAATCTATTTGTCTTAAATTTCTCTATTGCAATTAAAATTTTATATCTCCTTCTTTAAAATCGTTTCATACATCTTCTTTGCTATATTCTAATTCATAATTTAAGAATGCCATCTAGCTTTTTCTCTTATATGTTTCCTTTATTATTTCTATATAAGCAACATTTGACTGTAAGTTTCTCTAAGAAAAGCCTTTTCTTTTTCTTAAGAATAAATTAGAGTTAGTATTTAAGTTAAAATAGAGAAAGGCTATGAATTGTTTACACTCTAAATCTAATTCTTAACTTTTATCTCTTCTTAAATACTAAAATACACTTAGAATAGGAAATTATTCTTATCCTCGCTGCTTCTTTAATCAGCAAATGAGATCTGGAAATAATGTTTAGACTTGCAATTGTTCTAATCTTTAAATACCAAAGATATTGAAGATATTTCAAAGCAGTATAAATTTATCAAGAAAACCAATAAAAAGAAACTTCATCAAACTACCAAAAAATAGATTATAAATAAAGCTGTTAAAACACATTATAACGGAAATTGGAATAGCACTGTCTATTGTAGCAAAATATCTCAAGCAATTAAATAGTTAAATTCCTATTTTAGAATTAAAGCTACTTTTATCTAAATAAAAGATAGCAATAAAAATATAAAACTACTTTCTAATTAATTTATACCATTAATAAATTTAATAATGTTTCAGTCTTTTTACTATTTATAAGTCTTTTCTAAAGCAACTCTTTCAATTGAGGAAATCTCCTTACCATAATAAATAATTAAATTAACTTTTGTATTTAAAGCTAGAAAGTTTCTTAAATAAATTTGTCCCCAATACATGCTGCTTAGTTGAATTATTAAAATAAAAGTTAAATTAATATGATAATTATATAAAATCATTCATTTAGATTTTGAATACCAGCAATCTAATCTAATTGTGGATAATTAGGTTTTAAATAAAATTACTCTAATGCCCTGCTTTATTTAAGTTTGCTATAAAAGCTTTTCTTATTTCTAGTGTTAAGCAAAAAACTATTAACAAGAGAGTAAATAGACCTGAAGCTTCTTGATTAATTATTAGATTTGTCTCTATAAGTGATCTTTGGATTTCAAGTTCTTTATATGAGCTAATTGCTATTTACTTGACTGTCTAATTTTTATCAATAAATTAGATTTGGATGCTTACAATTCTTAGTTTCTAAACTCTTCAAATTGCAAAATAAAATTAGTTTTGAAAGGTGAAGATTAGTATTAGCTCTAATAGCAATCATCCTAATAATTCTAAAATCAAAAACCAAGAAGTAAATCCTAATTTCCCAAAGCATCTTTATTAGTTAGATGCTTCGCTTTAGTATTGGTAGAGCAATCCTTATAAGATTTTTATATGAATCAATTTTAAACTGTCTCATAGCTTTTAAGTGTAGGAAGGATACTTAGATTAATGAAAAGAACAGCTTTTATAAATAAATACCTTGTAGGTTTCTTAATATATAAAGAATAAGCCAAAGTGAGAGTGCAAGATTCAAGATAAGCTTTAAAATATGAAATGCTTGGTAATCTACTTTAATAAATACAAATAATATCTGCTATTTTATAGATTCTAAAGAATTATCAAATTTACCTTTATATCTAGAAGTATAAATTTCAATAATTTAAATTGCTTATTTTCATATAAAGCAAATTTATTATCAACCAATCACCTTTTCTTAATTAAAGGATAATAGTTTGAATAAAAATAATTAATATTTCAATTAGTTTTAGACTTCAAAGAAGATAAAGCAGTAATTTAAATTTAAAAGTGGAGGTAGTTATAAGAGCAATAAAAAGTAAAACTTATTTCTCTTTATCTGATTTATTGGATAATTACTTTAAAAGTAGTTAAACTCTTAGTAAAGATTAGATATTCTATTAATATCTCAAGCTAAAGCTTTAATAAAAAGCTGATAAGTTTTAAAAATAATTCAGCTGGCTATTTTGATTATAAATAAAAGGTAAAATTTTATATCTTAATTGTAAAAAATTTGAAAGTCAATCATCAAATTAAGAAATATCCCAAGACCAGTAACAAAATCGAAATACCTTGCAAATAAGCGCTATCATCTGCGTCTTCATCTAAATCTTCATTCAAGTAGAATGATATTACTCGGCAAGAAGGATAGTCACTATAAGTGCCTTGATATGAGGAAGTCCAAGGACTTACAGTTGCTGCGCAAGCCATATATTACTTTGTTATATCTAATCCATAATACGAAAACTATACTAAGCTTGTATCTGCTATACTTGAATTATGGATGTCTGCTTCTTTTGAGTAAGGAGATAATCCCAATACAACGTCTGAAGAAGATAACTCTCCCAATTTGTTTACGTCTTCATCCAAAGTTCCAGAAGTATCCTAAAATATAACTAAATAAACTGTGACACCATTATAATCTACTTCACAAGTAATTCCAACCATTCCTGCATTAGTAGTTTAAATTTCAGTTATGTTTACATTGTAAGATTGAGCCATCAAAGTAGATTCATAAGTTTTGTTTTGTGTCGCTCCAACATATGCATAAGAAGTTTCACTAATTCCTGTCTATAAAGTAGATTAGCAACTTGTGCAACCTTCATAATAACCTATAGCTTCTTCAGGTGTCTTAGATGCGTCTGAACCAGGCAATAGAAGGAAAACGATATCCCAATAAGAATCTTCTTAAAGTCTTCTTAATTTTTTCTTTCTTTCCCAAACATTATTCTTGCTTTTATAAATTTGATCATAAGGGTAGAATAAAGCTTATGAAGTTGCTTTACTCAAAGCATCAAGATCCTTTTCTTCTGGAGCTTTCGAACCTTAAACGCTAAGTCCAAGTGCTGCCGATTTAGGCATTTCGTTTGTTTTAAATTTAGTCACATAAAGAGATTTTGATAGCTTACCTCCCATATCTTTGAGAGCAATATACAAATTATAATTGACTTAAGGATAAAGATTTGAGACTTAAATCCAGTATTCTTTGTCATAGGACTAGTTAGTTCCAGCTCTATATTCGTTCGAAACATGCCACTTTTATTTTTCCAATTATTAATCATCCCAATTAGTGCTTGTAGGTGTAAATGTTTTCTAGTTATTTACATTGTTATAGAAGTCAATAACATTTTAAGCTGATGTGATCGAAACGTTATTATTGTTTACTGGAACGGCTACCCAATAAATATTACCAGCAGAGTTCGTAAGAATATTAACATTTTACAAAGTATAAGGTCCAGTCTTCCATTTATATTCATAAACTGCAAGTATTAGGGGTTCTGTTGTAGTGTCGTATGATTTTACTTCTACTTTAATTGAAGGAGTTGAAATTTTATAGCTTCTGTGGGTTGTACTGAGTAAAATGTTAAAGCTTGTTTTATTTTGCAATTTATTTACCGTAAAGTTGAATAAAGTGGTATTTTACCATTTATCAAATTTAAGTTTACTTGGCATCTTTATATCTATGGTTGGTTCATCAGTAGTTAATGTGATTTCTAACGAAGAAGCTGGAGGTGGATTGCAAGCTACAGAAATATTTAGAGATTCTTTGCCTATGTAAACAGTTTATGAAGTAATGGTTGATACTATACCTTAAGTTCCTCCTTAAGCTTAGGATAAAATGATTACTTTTGTTTTTTATAGATTGGCATAAACAGGGCTTGATTATTCTAAAGAGCCCCAGTTAATATATTTTACACCTGCAACAGATGAGCCAAGAATTCTAAAGGAAGTTCTATAAGTTCCCCTTTTCATAGTGCTAGTTCTTACGTCTTTAGAGAATTCCAAGAAATTTACAGTAGGCTTTAATGTTACATAATCAATGTTAATTGGTTCGTTCTTATTTTTAGAAGTGACATAATATTCATCACTCAAAAGTCCTTCACTTGCATAAATGGGAGAACTCTCAGTTATTTCACTGTCTTTAGAATCTTTCACATAAAGACTATAAGTATTTTTCTTGAATCCTACAAAAGCATTATTTAAAACACCATAAGATCTAGCACTATAAGCATCACTTGATGATTATACTCTTCCGTATTCATCGTAGAAGCTAACAGTTAGCTTAGTAGTATATTGATCATAAGTAGTCCAATAACTTTATTCTACTTGAAGTACTTAATTGGGATTAGGAATCATCTAAATTTTAAGATCATATACATTCCATTTGTCAGAAGTGAAAGTAGTCATTTAGAACTAGTTCAAGAAATCATACTCCAAAGCATTTCCTCTAATGTTTAACGAATAGTTTGATACTACTTAAGCCTAATCAGGTGTTAACAAAGTTGATTTGGTCAACTATAGATCTCTTTCTGTTAAGCTCATACTGAATCTCAAATCTGAAGGATCTGAAATAGAGTTTATAATGTATTCACGAGGTAAAATAGTGAAAATGTTGGTATCAGTGCTGATATCAAGATTCTAAGAAGTCAATTTTCCTCCTTAATTGTTATCGGATTTGATTTAGAAGTAAATATCATAGTCACTTGAGAAACCCAAAACATCATTTGATACTTTTACATCTGTAATATCAATTAAAGGAGGAAGAGTTTCTAAAAGCTCAATAACCCCAGTCGAATATACCAAGCATTGTGTATCATTCATCAGCAACAGATGGAAACTGAGTTCTTTTGCAGAAGGATTCATGACTTCGCCAATTTATATTGTAATAGTACTTTTTACGATAATTTGCTCAGTAAAATTCACAACGAGTCTATAGTTATTAGCCGTGCAGATAACTCCATATTATTCTACTCCGTCTACTATGAAGTCGCAAGGAAGTTGGTAAACACCTTCGTAAAGTTCCCAGACCTCTGTAATATAAGGGTCAAAATAGTTATAATCAAAGTAGATATATATCAAATAACCTTGCTCTAAAGTAATTCCTGTGTCTGCAATTTAGAATTTGTAAAGCGCGTTTTCTCCTTAATTCAAAGGATATACTGAAACTGACATTTCATCAGCCTCTCTAGGAGCGTCTGAATATTCAATTGTAAATAATTGATTTGAATTCTTCCAATTTATTATTTTTGACCCATTGTAAGTAGTTTGCATGGTTAACTAGTTGCTTGTAACAGTTTGAGAAATCTATGCTGCTCTGTATAATTTAATCCAGTGAGTTCCTGATAGTACGTCGCCTTCTGCTGTAAGTTTGAGTTTGGCTCCTGATAAATAACAGTTAGAAATACTAAAATCGGCAAAGCATAGTTTCTAGTTAAAATTACTATTCAGTTCAAAGGGAAAATCTATTTCTATATAATTGTTGAGTTTATACAGCATATCATTAGCTAAAGAGAACTAGATTTCAACATCTGAATATGGAACTAATCTAAACTATCTGGATGTAAGAATATTATTAGGAATGAAACTAACACTTTTTACATTAGCATTTTAGTCGTAATTGTATGATAGTTGAACTGAAACTTTGTCAGGAGTTACGGTGTCACAATCTCCTCCAGGTCTTAAATCGCAATGATATACAGATGCGCTTTAGTTCCAATTTCCAAATATATCAATGGAAATTATAAGCTATTAAGTTCTGGTAACGAATTAATTGCTTCCTGTATAAATAAGCATGCTTTTAAATTTAGCTACAAATGTTGTATCAGCATGAGCCCATCCAATATCGTAGCATTTTGTGATTTTTCCTACTTATTCACATGTTTTTGATTTTCCATTTATTATAAGTTATATTATACCAGCCAAATCTGTATAATCACTCCATTAGATTTCCATGTCGCAAATTTCACAAACTGGATATTTATCTAATCCAATTGTAACATCAATGTCATAAAATTTATTGCTTTGAGCTTAACTAATAGAAATCTTCACGTTTGAGAAAGAAACTGCGTCATCAAGATAAAGAGGTTATTTAGTCCAACCTCCTTCTCCTTCCATGTTGTCAGATCCGCATACAGTCCATATCTTTTAAGTAGTTGACTTTGAGTCATAATTATCACCTAATTCTCCAAATGCTGCCTGAACTCTGTTTACTGAGAATTAATTATTCCAAAGAGGCCAAACATCTTCAGTTAGAGGATAATGCACACTTAAAAGCAAGTACTATCCATCTATAACCCATGTATCTTCCAAAGTCATATTGCCTTTGTTTGGATCAAGGTAAGATTAAGAAGTCCATTGCCAATAGTTAGGAAGAACAGTCATACACCAGGAAGAATGCACCATACCCAATTTTAGCATAAAAGTGTAGAAAAAATCTGTTATTTAACCTTATTAATGAGGTACGTTTACATCAAACCATTAGCAGTCTACACATTCATATTATCTTCTAAGAGCAAATGTCTCTTCCCAAATATAAAGAGGTCCATTTTCACCAGTACCAACTCTTAATAGAGGAATATCATATCCTTTATATCTTTAATAGAAATTTCCAGGACATACTAAAGGTCCCATTACTTGATTTACACTTTTAGCAACTCCTGGGAACAAAGCATAATAAACTTTCCCTATAGTATAAGTAGAATTTCATTCAATAGTATAAGTCCATTTGTCAACTTTAAATCTTGGTTTCTTCGAATATCCATTTGGTTTTTCTTCTTATCTTTTAGTAGAAATGCTTATTGGATAGTTCCAATTTCTCAGATGAGACTAATCTTTTATACCTAGATCTTCATTCAATAAAGTCTATGGATCAACGCATTCTATTTTTAGAACAACAGGATTTGCTTCTGTGTTTGCGGGTATAACAGGGCTTTATACCAAATTTCCTTCATCTATCATGCCACTGGGTTCTGGAGCTTCAGGCAAGTTAAAAGTAGCAACATAGAAATCCCATGTACCTTAATACTAATTTCCTCCCTACATAAAAACGAAACAAGATTCTCCACAAGCATTACCTCCATCAGCTAAATCAGTTGTAACAGTAACATCGAAAACTCCGCAAGCAATTCTTCTAGGTAAAAGATCAGCAGTAATGCCACTCATAGATTTTGGTAATATTGACTATGAGAAACAGATTTCATAATTGCTTATTGTAGCTGGCACGCTTGGATATTTTGGAAGTGCTTATTTAATTGAAGACATCTAGGGATTCTTAATATCAGATAATTTTCCTACCCACCAGGAACTTAAGTTGAAATTATAGTTGTTTTTATAATCAATTTACGCCTGAATTTTTCCATTAACTTCATCACAATCTGCGGAATTGTAGCTAGATTGAATTAGAGGATTTTAATCAGAACATAGTAATTCATCATCACCTGAGTAATAATAATAAGGCGTTGACGCAACTGACCATAAATTGAACGTGTAATCCCAATTGCTAAAGCCATCAGTGTATGCAGTTGGGAACTGTCCACAGTTTACATTATTTGTACATTCGAAATGGAAGAGCTAAGCAGTTGCTCCCATATTACTTTGAGAAAATGAGAAGCTCCAAAAAGGTTAAACTAAGTTCCATCCAAAGACAGTATAGTATATATCTTTATTCGTATCTGGATAAATTTCAATTGTTTTTTCCAATACTGCAGTAGAGAAGTCAGTTATTGAGTCAATTGTCTTCTAGTTTGCAGCTTTTATTGATATGCCTTTGAAACATCCAGAAGTCACTATTTAGTTCTAAACTCTGAGAAGAACACTAACAGGAGTAGTTGAAGTGGAGAAGTTAGAAATTACTATAGTTGAGTCATCTCTCCAGGTACACCCAACATAAGAATCGCCAATTGGAGTTAAACCTTCTACAAAACAATCCTAATAAGATCCCGGCCAGCTTTCCTAAGATTTTTGATTTTTTATAATAACTTCAATTTCTCCATCTTTTTCAACTGGATGTTCAGTAGTAAAAGTGTAATCCATAAGAACATTTAAGCCTAATGGAAGCATGATAGGATCTATTTTACTGCTTGATTAGTAAAGTGTTGATTTTTTGGGGAATAGTTAATAGTAAGATGAATAAGTGTTAGTAGTTCCGCACCCATACTTTTAAATAGTTCCTTTGTTGATTTTATTGCCTAATGTAACTGTTTTGGTTCTCTCTAATAATTCTCTTAAATGAGTATCATATGAGAACTTTCGACTTTCAATGCTTAGAACTAACTTTCCAGGACTAAATTCATACGAGGGATTTCTTACTCCATCAATCCATAAGCCAAGCCAGCTGTAGCTTTCATCTGTATTAGTTGAAAGCCTTGGATCGAGTTCAAAATTATATATAATAAGCTCCTAACCAGAAATAGTGTAATCAAGGAAGTACTATTGCTTTGAATTGACTTAATTAGTACCAATAGCTTAATTTGATTTCCATGTTGAAAATGTCGAGTTCCTGAAAGATTGTACGCTTGAAATTCCTCTTACAATGAAGTTTGAGTCAAAGGTTATCGATAAGAAGTCTTGCTTTCTAATGGATTTGCTTAGTTTTAAAGTAACCTCTATTTTCGTTAGTTCTTATATTTTACTAGAAGAGCCTGAAGTTATTTGTGCTGTTGAGTATGTAAATTCATTTATAGATGAAGCAAAACCTAAAGTATCGAAATGGTAGTTAGCATCTAGCATTTGCTATCCATTACTTAAAGTCCATAACATAAAAGGCCCTGTAGAAGTTAAGGACTCAGGATTATTTATCCCAGTTACATTACCCTATAAGCATGTGTTTGGAATTAATTATCCAAGTCCATCAAGACTTGAGCTGTCCATAGTTAATGTTAATTCCGTTCTCAAACCAAATTCTGGAGGAAATTGAACTTTAGCTGTAGTGGCTCCTACAGATTCAACCATGAAATAAAAAGTATAAGTTATATTTCTTTCGTAACCATTTACAATACTCGGAAGTATTGCGTCAGGTTTCCACTTAGTAGTGCACTGAGTTAGTAATCCTACACTAAAGACTTGATAAGCTAAATAAAGTATTAAAAACAAGCTTGTCTTCATGTTAATTATTATAACTTGAAACTGAAGCGTTTAAATACCTGTGAAAATTAAACTTGCAGTAACCATTAAGTTAATTTAAATTAAAAATGTCATAAGAAAGACCTTCTTTGTTTAACCAAATAACTTATTTAATTGAAATTCTTTATTATTATGAAATAATTCATCTGCTTCATATACTTCTAACTTCATTGCTATATTATTTAGTCATTCAAGTGCTTCAACCCTTTTCTTTTTTTATCCTATTAATTCTCCATTTAATCATTCTACTTTCCTCAAAAACTAGTATTTTTTTATTTCTGAAGATAATCAAACCGGAAAAAATTCAAAATTTACTAGTTATTATAATAGTTAGATAGCCGCAGACAAGAGTGATAGATATAGATAAATTAAGTATTAATAGTTTATAAAAGAAGGAAAGCAAGCGATTTGAAACTTACATTCTATTAATAATTTTAGAAAGTATAGTTTAGACTTTTTAAACAAAACCTTCTAACTTATTTCTCCAGTTACTTTTTGACTTTCCAAGTCGTTATTCTTCTACTATTTATATTAGAAAGATCAATTGAAGAATGAATAAAAACTATTAAATCTAAGACTTTGTAACTGATTCTCTTGCTAGCTCAAATTATAAAGAACATAGTTTATAATTCTATCTATTACTATATTCTTTAAATTAAGTTGTGAGGAAATTGGCTTTTAATTATAAGCTAAAGCAAAAATATAATAAAATGCTTTTCTGATTTTTTCAACCTTCTTATCTCTACATTTTTTAATTTAATTAACTTCAAAACTTGGCTTATTTGTCACAAGCTCAAAACTATAATAGATAATAAACTAGATAATAGATTAGATAATCTTGAATAATGATGCTTATTACTTAATTTACTCCTTATTTATCAGAATTATTCATAAAGAAAGTGGTTGATTTCTTTACACTTACAAGTTATTAGTTAAAGTCAATTATGGAAAAGCTTTTATAAAAGTACTAACTAGATTACTTTATGTGCTCTTAAAATCTAAACTTAAAGCTGTACTCTAATTAAATCTGCTCATTCTATCTTCAAGATTATTTTAATTTTAATTAACTGATATTTATCACTATCATATAGATTTTACTTCTACCTTGTTTTTAATGCTTTAATTTTAAATAACTTTGCTATGTCAAACTTAGTTTAGGACAAGGATTTTTATATGCTTGAAGTTTAGCTTTCATGCTAATTTTACAAGAGAATAAACATCTCCATTAAAGCCTTATGGAGAACTTCATATAAGATAAATATTATTACTTAGTTACTTATCCTTCTAGCTCTTTAATTGTGCTAGATAAGAGTCCACTGATTGAACGAAGTCATTAATTTAATGTAAGAGCTGATAGATAAAGACTGCGTCTTAGTTTGATATCAATACGAATGATAAAGCTAAGCTAATGAGCAAACACTTTGGCTTTTAATTAGCTTACTTTTATCCCTTGATTTAAAGATTAAAAAATAATAGAAATAAGCTAAAGAACAAAGTAAAGGAATATTTTGATAAGTAGCTTTAGTAATAATTAGAAAGTTATTTATCTGCTAGATTTAAACTAAGTTTGTTCTAATTTTGAATAAAGTAAATAAAATAGAAGTAGACAATAGTTAATAATTGTAGCGTTTAAAATAGAACTATCAACAGTCTATAACTATTAGTTTTAATCTATTTAATTTGCTCTTAAAGCTAATTAACTTTTAATTAGCTGGTTTGAAGCTATAAGGCTGTCATTAAAAATAGTAATAATAAATATTCAAATTAATCTTTATTGCTTTGAGAATAGAAGTAGTTTTACTAGAGTTAAGTTAACTATAACAAGATATGCAGTTGATTCAATTTAATAAATAAGTACTTAAAGCTTAGAAATATAAGTTAATTAGATATCTTTTCAGAGTTATAATTATAATTGAATCATATCATAAATAAAGCTTAGTTATGTATTAAATTAGCCTTTCTAACTAAGAATATCTTTTAATTATGCTTATGCCTTTTCTCTATAAATATCTAAAATGATAGAAATATAGATTCTAAAAAATGATAAAGAGTAAGTAGATTATGATGTTTGAAATACTTAATCTCTATGATAGCCTAAAGGGTAATACTTATTGTTAAATAGTAAAGATACAGTGTAGTAACTAGAAGAAGCTTAATAAAGTTAATTGAGTTTATTGTTCAAAATTAACAGCAAAGCATAAGCTTAATATAGCAAGCTTATGATATCTGAAATGTTTCATTATCAGCTAATATATTCGGAGCTGAATTAAGTTTTACGTCTATGGGTTAAAACTTAGTTATTACATTATAAATGCTTGCATCTGCTGCTTATGAGATATAAAGCTTTACCTAACATGTAAAATTTATCATTATTTGATATTTTTGTAGATTTAGGATCACTAAATATTGACTTAGACTATGATAAAAGCTAAGAAACAAATGAATGAATGCCTAATAGAATTATGATCTACAAAGCAATAAAAGCTAAATATGCTTAGTCTTTCAATTAAACTGGTAGATTAATTTAAAGAGGCTGACTAAGCTTTATAGATATATGGATCTATAAGTTTTATCTAAATGTTAGTTTAGTAATCAAATTAATATTTACTTAGAGCATTCAACTTACAATAAGTCTATTAGAATAGCAGTCTATCAAATATGCTCTAGCCCTATTATAATGTATTTAGAAATGCTTGCTAATTGATAAATTTCAAAATACTTTAGGACATAACAATATATTATATGCTTAGCATGCTTTTCTCGTCTTAACTAGTTAGTATTAATGCCTCATTTTATCCTAAATCTAAATTACTATTCTTGTTAGTTTTTTAATCTATTAGGTAATCTAATGAACTATTATTGTAGAAATCTTAAGAAGAAGTTTCCTTGAATTAATTGTAAATAGAATCTGGAATAGGAACTAATAAAATAGTAGGAAGCAGCATTTCTATTTCTAAGAGACTCTTACATAAATGACTAAAAAGAAAGGATTGATATAATAATTAAGATAATACGCTATAAGCTACACTCAATTCTAATAAATATCTAATTCAAACTAGCTTTATCAGCTATTAGGCATTATTGCATCTTAGATATTTCAAATTAGTCTTTCCAAATGTTCACGAATAAAACTTCTGATTCACTTCAATTGTAAAATATATTAGCCTAATATTTTAGAATGCTTAGAAAGAAATAATTATATAATGGACTAGGAAAATTAAAGGACTACTTAAATAAATAAGAATTGAGTAATATTAATTAGCTTTAAACTAGCTATTTTATTATTATTTAATCTAATTGTTATCATTAAATTCACTAGCTTTGTAAAGCACCAATGCTCCTTTCATAAAAAGTGACAGTTAATAAATAATTAGTATAAACTAAATGTATTTAAGATAAATTTTTATTTAGTGCGTATTTGACTTCCTTAATAGTTATATATTAAAGTTTAATATATACTTATAAAGATATAAACATAGTAGAAAATAAAGACTACTTAGAAAGAAAAGGATGATACTAAGTTATATAATAGGAATGAATAACTTTCTACTATATTATTAAATATTATCTAGTACCTTTTAATCAATCAGACTCAATATAACTAATACTTAGACTCTTTGTAACCTTTAACTAGCTATATAAATTAACTTTATTTAAAAGCATTTTACTCTAGCTTCTCTTTAGTTTATACAAAACTATTAGAGACTCAAAGGTACTTTTAAATATATTTAAAATAAAGAAAGAAGCAATTAAAGTTAAGTGCAAGAATAGAAAGAAGAACTAGAATATGAGATGAATGGTTAATAATTAATAAGCCTAGATAGATTATAAGGATTTTTAGAAAGGAATCATTTATTAGTACCTTAATAATAAAATTGCTTCATTTTAAGTCTATTTTTATCTTGTGCGTTAATATTTAGAATGGCTGAAAAATGTAATAGGTGCTCAAACTCTATGATAGGAAATTAAACTAATCTCTGCCCTATTTGCTAAATCAGTGACTATCTTAAAGATTAAATTGTAATATGGAAAATTGTGCCGGAAACCTTAATTACATGTGGAGCTAATAAAGTTAATTTTTAAATAAGTGAAGATGTATATAATAAGCTATGTGAGTCTCAAACCATGAAAGTTGTGCTTTACTTTCTTCCTTTTAGTAATATTTCGGGAGTATTGGAATTAAACGACTCAAAGTATGAATTTAACTAAAGTCATTTAAGCCTAAATCCAAATTTTGGAGAAAACTAAATGATTATACAAATAAACTAGGATAGAATTATTTTTGTTGCAATAAGTGATTTCTAAGGTATAGAAAAATACACAAACGAATGAGAAAAAATCCTTAGTGATTAATCTAGTAACGACGAACAGTATAAGGAAGAATCTTTATTTTTCAAAAAAGCAGGTAGATATTATATTTAATCTAGCCTTTCAAATGAAGCTATAAGCATACCTGCAAGAGGCAAAAAATGTGAACATTCTGAATGCTTTGATTTTCTGACGTTTTTGTAGCAAATGGAAGCGTAAAATTACTATGTGGAAGATTGTCCAATCTGTAAATAAAATATATGAATCGATGATTTGCAAATAGATCGCTTTTTACTATATCACATCAAGAATAATAAGCATCAAAATAGCAATTATATAGTAATTAATGAGGATCTGCGCACCTTTTATTTTGAAGAATAGTACATTACAGAATGTAGAAACATGGTTGCTAAGAAATATAAAATAAACAAGATTTTCACTTTCTTAAATGAGAAAATTTAGTTTTAAAATTAAAGAGAAGACGTTTAAGCAGCTATAATTATAAAAATAATAGGCAATTTTCAAAAGAAAATAGTTATTTATTCGGTTAGAAGAGTTAGAATAAAGCCTATTAAAAATATAAAGCACAGAATGGCTAAATGATTTGATAAGCAATAATTATGATTTCAATTTATAAATCATATTGAGAGAGAGCCAAATAAACTAGCCTATTTCTTGAGTTATCTTTGGAATGACAATAATCTTAGTACTTTAATAGAATTAATTTTACTAAGTTTCTCTGATTTTTCTTAGCTAGGGATCACTATTAAAACACTAACTGATAAATGGAGTCCATAAGCTATAGGCCATTTTATTTATAAATTATCCGAGTTTTTGCCTGAACTAGAATCTTGCTTTGAATCAAGATTAGTTTTCTATGAGAAATTTCTTTAAAATGAAAACGTTGCTAGAGCAGCAGAACTTTTGAAATCCACTTTGGGCTGTTTTAAGCCATAAAGCGAATTAGATATTCAAGAATGTATATAAATTGAAAAAAATCTCATAAGACCTTTGATACTTGGAATGAAACTTAATAAAAATGACACCATCACTTTCATTCAACTATGGGATATTCACAAAGTATTTCAAAACTTCATTAAATCACAAAACTTTGATCAATTCTACCTTAATTAATTTATTTTTACTTCAATTTTTCTAAATTCGAAACTTATAAAAGGTGAGTAACATTTAATTAGGAAATTCATGAAATATCTAGTAGTTTCTTATTCAACTGTATATTCAATGCTAACTAACTTTCATTTTAAAAAAGATAAACTGTATTCTCTTGGTTATCTTTAATACTTGATGTTTAATAATCTGAATAAGATATAAGCAAAACAAGAAGCATAATTATACCCTTTAAATTTAATTTTAATAGAATGTAAAAGAAATTATTTCTGCTTACTTATTTCAGTTTTGAAGGAGATTTCCATCAATATTTTGTATTTAATCTACTATGAAATATCCATATTTGTATGATCAATATTTGGTTATTTAGATAAGCTTAACGTTTCAGATATCTTAATCTTTTTAATAATTTGCTGCGTAGATTTTCAATATTGATAATAGAAACTAGTACAGACTAAAATAATTATTAAATATGATTATTAGCTTTAATTGCCGGTAAAAAGAGGTTTATTATAAGGATAAGCAAATACCTAAAAATCTTGATAGCAGTAAGATTTAGTTAAGGTAAGTTTGCATAATTAAGAGATTAAAATTCTTTCAGTTACTCTTATAAATAGTGCTTACCTACTTATCTATTTGAGATACTTAATGATATCTTTCTTTAATTGATTGGCTTATTTATTTAAATATTTAAACTAGCATTGTAAGATACATTAAAGCTCACTAACGTCTTGATAAAATGATAAGAGTTATCTATTTTGCAAATGAATCTAGCTATATAGTCTAATACTTTCTAGTTTTAAAGTCTCATTTCACGCATCTCATTATTATATTGAGTGTCTTCCTTTAGAAATATAGTCCATATAAGAAAAGTATAATGATTTAGCTTTTATTAAAGGTAAGTTTCTAGTTATAGGCAGACTAATTTGCAATAAAGGTACTAAAGTTAGGATATTAAACTAAGTGAAGTAGGTTAAAACATGAGGTTGAGATTGATTTAATGACTATGAGGATACAATAAGAAGTTAATATCTAAAGGAAACTCTTTTTCTATGCAATTTCATTACTAAATTATTAATTTAATTAGCAAAATGATTAATGAAAGCGCCTCATTTAAATTTTAGCCAAAACCTGAATATTTGTAGTAGATATTAGAAATATAGAGAAGAAAGCAGTAAGAGGAAAAGCTACTTAGATAGAAAGAAAAGTAGAAGCTAATGGCAATTAAAAAATAATACTTAGATGCTGTTGCAAAGATGAAAGAAAAGAAAAAATATTATGAAGAAAATGTAAAGCAAGTAGATGTGAAGAAGATACTTGTTAATAAAGATGTAAATGTCTAATAAAAAATGAGTAGGAAAAGCTGAATCAACAGAAATGTTTATAAAAGTTGCGATTAACAAAAATTAAGCCAAATAAGAAAATCTTAGGGAACTCCTGGAAAGCATGAATGATATTTTGCACCATTTCTAAATGAAATTGAGAATCATGCATTAAATAAAACATTTCAAAATGATAATCAGCTACTACAGAACTAGATCACTTTTTAAGCAGATGGTCTTACTAATAAAAAAGTTCAATAACCTTTTAACTAACTTTTTGCATAAAGTTTCTATGAAAAGTAGAATTTATAAATCTAACGCAGAAAATTAGAAAGACAAGTCCTTGATCGCAGAAATAGAAAATAACAAGTTCCTCAGTTCAGAGTAAGAAAAAAAAGCTCGGAGAATGAAAGTGAAAAAGAAATAGAATAAGAAGTTGTTTAAAGAGAAGATTAACTTCCACAAGTTTCTTAATAGCCAAAGTTTAAATAGATGAAAAGCAAGCTAAAAGTTTTAACCAAATATAAAGAAAAAAATACAGAAAAAGATAAAATAAAGAGTGCATTTTCAGTTCAAACTTTAAAATTCAAAAGCTTGAGACCAACCCCTTTTAAAAAAATCTAAAGACCTAACTCAGCCAAGCATAATAAAAATAAATCAGTATCCAATGAACTTGATTCAGTATAATTGTATAAATAAAAGTTAAAAATGGGAATTGCTGTAAGATTATTGCCATTTAACTGTTGAAATGATAATCGCGATTTTAATAACTAAAAATCTGGGAAAAATCCTTAAAGTACCAATT
This sequence comes from Loxodes magnus, assembly GCA_946699065.1. Lineage (NCBI taxonomy): Eukaryota > Ciliophora > Karyorelictea > Loxodida > Loxodidae > Loxodes > Loxodes magnus. The sequence goes on along the minus strand of CAMPDV010000035.1, from coordinate 646,809 downwards.
CATCATCAGAAAGTTCATAAAGTTCTATGTCAGAAGCATGATAAAAGCCAGCAAAAATTTAAAACAAAGAAAAAAGTTAAAGGCCTAATTCTTCCAAAATTTTGAAGAATATTGTTGAGCAATTTAATACAAACGATTAGAGCTCTTTAAAAAGGTTGGTATCCAAATTTAAAAAGAAAACATGTAAATGACTTTCTAAAATCCTTTAGCAGCCTCTAATGTCAATTCTTAAAGACAAAAACCTTCTTCTTAAATCGCTCATTAAAAACAAAGACAAAAGATAACTGAATAGTGCCTAAAGCTATATTGAAGACATAATTAGCACACTTAATGACAAAATAGATCAAATTCCTTTAAAAATTTAATATTTTATAGCTAAGAAAATTATTTAGCCAGATGAATAAATGAAAATATTATTTCTAACTCCCTTTGAGTAAAGCAGGATAGTGCATCAAAGTATATAAGAACAAGTGATGCTTTTTATATTCTTTTTAGTATCTAAGATACTGGTCAGAAAAATTCTGCTATTTCCTGAAAAGAACTTTGATAGAAATTAATACTATTTCCAAATATAAGAAGAAAACTTTATTGTCATTGGCAGCGTTTTATAGTTTCTTCTTTTGAAAAACTATGCCTTGCTTAATAAAGACAAGAATCAACTCAAGATAATAGAAGCAGATATTTCTTCAGGTATTTATGCCACCATTATTAGTGTAAGTCTTTATTCAGAAAAATTATGACGGAATATCAAACTCTCTTTATTAAGCCAAGGATTTATCAGATGTTCTCAATCATAAATGATGCGAAGTCATGATAAACTAGCTGTAGGAATTGGGATTATTTGCGATCAGAATGATAAACCTCCAGAATTTTGAAAAAGGATGAGTAAGCTCTAATGTAACTATTAATTAAAGAACTTATCTATAATAATATAATCAAATTCTACTATTCATTTAAAAGAAGGATGGCTTTTTAATCCAACGTCTATAAAATTAAAGGAAATAAAACTCAAAGAAAATAAAGGCAATAAATTGTACTTAAATAGGGTAAAAAGAGAGACAAAGTCTAAATTAGATATAAAAAGAGAATAAAACTTTAAAAAAAGCACTTGGAATCATATTTTTATTTCTAAGGATCTATTAGAATGTAAGAAAAGACTAAGGTTAAGAGAAAATGATTTAAACAATAAGAAGATTAAACTAATATTTTGCTAATTACTCAAATTTATCTTTTTATTTAATCATTTGTTTATTTATGGGAAATCAGAGGAGCAAATCATAGCAAGACCTTAGAAGCAACTATCCAAATTAAAATCAAGCAAATAATATGCAATAAGAGTGAAATATGTAAGGCTAGTAAGGAAATTTTTAGTAAAGCAAGGCAACTAATTGAAATTAGTAAGCTTATTTTTCTCAGCAAATACCATAACAAAATTCTTAGTAATATTCTTATGAAAATACTCTTAAAACTTAGGCTATTTAATTATCAGAATAAGGAAAAGAGATGTTTTAAAGATAAGACTGATTAAAGGCTAAATCCTTGTTTGTACTGAGCAGCTAAAAGTTTTTATAATATATAAAGTAAACTTAAGATAAAAACGAGCAAAGCAAATGTAAGGAAGTGCTTGACGTTGCTTTAAAATTTGCTGAATAATGTGATAAAAACTTAAAAGTTCAAAGAAAGTAGTTTGTAGGGGGAAATCAACAAGCTTAATTATCAAAATCATAATAGATCAATTAAAATCAGAGGGCATAGTAGTAAATAGGCTTTTCAAGACCTATATCACTTGCTGTTAGAGGAATAGTAAGTTAATAAAATTAATAGCCTTAGCCTCAAAAGAAATCAGTAATTGACCCTGAATACTAAAAAATTATAGAAAATGAAATTTTAGATCAGAAATCAGGTGTTACACTTGATTAGATTGTAGGCTTAGAATATGTCAAGCAAGTCTTAAGAGAAACAATAATTTATCCTTAAACTCATCCTCATCTTTTTACAGGATTAAGACAACCACCAAGAGGTATTTTATTATTTGGCCCACCAGGTAATGGCAAAACAATGCTAGCAAAAGCAGTTGCAAACTCATGCAACATGGTCTTTTTCAATATTTCAGCTTCCTCTCTTACATCAAAATATCATGGCGAGGCTGAAAAATTAGTAAGATCGTTGTTTACTTTGGCTAGAGAACGTAGTCCTAGTATAATTTTTATTGACGAAATTGATTCCTTACTAAGTAAAAGGTCTAACAATGAGCATGAAGCAAGTACAAGACTCAAGACAGAATTCTTGGTGTAATTTGATGGTGTCATATCTTAAACTAATTAAGAAAGAATGCTTCTAATAGGAGCAACTAACAGACCTGAAGAACTAGATGAAGCTGTTTTAAGAAGATTTACAAAAAAAATTTATATAGAACTTCCAAATT